>OY728143.1:1219427326-1220627743 GCA_963277665.1 Viscum album
CACTTTTTGGAATTAATTGAGTTGGTGTATTTAATGTTGTAAAATTCCATCAAGATTTATCGTCTCATTTATCTTGATACATCTTCAATTAGCACAAATTTCTTTTAAGAATTTGGCATGCCTTGGGATTTTCTTAATAGCCTCAAAGAAGGGGTTGTTTATCATAATGCACATGAATGTGTCTAAAACTTCTTTTTGTATTCCCTATTCATATTTTTTTTGTTTAAACCACTATATTTGTAAATGATTGTGTTTTAGGAGGAATATCAATGTTATTAATATTACTTTTTTCCATTCCCCTTGGGCTACACATCAGTCAGTCTTGAATTGGTCTTATCCATGGTTGAGGTGAATCCTGGTAGAATGATTGGTGCAGATGTATCTATAATTTGTTTCCTACTTTTCAATGTGATGCCACTGAAATTCTCCATGGGTATTAGAGTGGGAAAAAATGATGATTTTTAGTGTTCTTATATACCAATTCCTGGAGGATGGTGGAATTCGATCACATGTGGGTCTTTAACTCCCTAAACCTTAAACCATGACTCTTTAGCTAATTCTATTGGATATGAACTATTTTTTTTTCAAAAGTTCATAAGTATTCATATCTATATTTAAATTAAAATTACCTTTATACTGACTGGTTTATGGTTTGGATTCAAATCTCATTTGGGTTTTTCGAAAACCATATTGTTATGGAATATGTTTCTATCGGTTTTAATAAAAAGGGGGCCTTTGTAAAGTAGATATTCATACCTCATGAATGATTGATATATCCATCTATGGTTATATTCTAGTGAAAAGGAATCATACTACCTATTGGGATGTGGTTGTTGTTGATACTGATATGGTCTCCAAGGAAATATGGATGTATAATTTTTGGTATCTTTTAATTGGGGGAAATAGTCAGTTGGGTGGTTTGTTTTAGTGCAAATTTCACAACTCCTCATGGGAGTGGGATAGAAAATCTTTTGAGCCAAAAAATGTATCTCATCATAGTGGTTAATTATTTCAACTTAGTATCTATTATATTATTTTTAATAGAAGAATGTCTTACATGATGTACACCTCTAACATGTGGTGTACCTCGATCTCCAAATTAGTGGAAGTTTTGATCCATCTTATCAATAAATGATCATGCACTTGCTGGTGGTTTTTCAACCAATTACAATCATTCCATTACATCCACCACCCTCCTTTACATAGGTTTGATTCCTTCATAAAAGTATTGGATGAGGAATTTCTCACTGATTTGGTGACACGGGAATCTTATACACAATGTCTTGATTTTTTCTTAGTACTCATACATTGAATACCATTGAGATTTATTGATCACATAGATCACATAATGAATTGATGTGGTCCGTGATGTTGGAAAAAATCCAGTCTTGAAAAGCTATACTATATCATTCAAAAATGTTACATAATAAAGTTGTATGTAATACATCTAATCTTTCACAATTCCAACAAGCTAGAATGGGAATTCTCTTGGTTTGATTTGATATTAAGATACATTTCTTGGTTTCATGGATCATAAAAACAAATTCAAATATTTTAAATATTTTTTTATCCTATCCTTATAGGCCAATATATTTTATAAGATTATCTATCAGTAAATATTTTAATTTTAATTAGTATTTGAGATTTAAGTATTCAATATTTTTTTTGATAGTTAATACCAACTACATCCAAATCTAAAATTGTTCCATTATGTTAAATATTATTATTTTTATTTGTTGGTTAATTATTTTTATTTTATTCCAAAGTGTTTCCAATATTAATTTTCTCATAATAGAGGAACTCTCAAACTAGTTTAATGTCAAGAATATCTTTTATACTGGGCCTGTTTGATTCAAGCCCTAATTCTACGTTCATTCTCAAGGTTATTATCTAAGAGATCCTTGAGAATAGTTCATTTTATAAATAAAATAATAAAAAAATGAAGAAAATTGAGTCACAAATAAAATATAACAATTTTGAGTTGATGGTCCAAAAAAGAAGAAAAAATCGAATGGGTAAAGAAGGAAGAAAGGAGAGAAGACGAGAATAAATTGAAAATTAAATAAATTAATTTTATTATTTGAAAAAATTATAATTTCCAAACAGAAAATAGAACCAATTTGAATGGTTATGTCTTAGGTTCTCTCAAAGGATTTGTAATTTTTTACTTATTAGGTGTGGTGGAATGGCTTAGTGTGTTCATATCTTAAAGGTGTAAGTAATTAAAATAATATATTATAGGTCTTTCAGAAATGATGTAATATAGAATAAACACACTAATTAAATTTTTGAGTTAAATTATATTTATAAATATTAATTATGTATACTAGATGATGATTTTATTTTATTCCTTTTGTTTTTAATTTGACATTGAGAAAACACAAAGAGAATACATGTTTTTAGAAATCTATTTTCAAAATTTGTAATCGAACTAACTCTGAATATTAACTTACTTATTAATTATTATCATTTAAATTAACATCCAATTAATTAGGAACCCTTAATTTATCAACTCCAAACCATATTATAATTAAAAAGACCACAATATCATAATAATTATACACTTGGTCAACTTCAGAACATGCAATTGTAAGTCCCTTATTTAATTGATGTTCTAGGGATAGCTTATGGTCAGCGGTAAATTAAGACACATATACATTATAATAATAATGATTGATTGAGTTTAGGTATTATATTTTAACTCTTCAAATTCATCCCATTTTTCTGTTTTACTGAATAATATGGTGTTATAATAATTTACCCAATTCTCGACCTCGAATATTTTATGTTAATTATTCAATTTAATGATTAGTTTCTTTTAAATTCAATAATAAATTCATAGATCTTATTAAGTGAATTAAATTATCTCATTGATTCAAAATTAATAAAGCAATAATATTATAGTTGGATGAAATAATAATAAAAACTACTCTTTTATAGGTGTTGTGGTAATCTCAGAAACATTTTTCATTCACAAAATTCGTGTAAACGATATAACCCAATGAAATTTCTGCTATTGATTTCAATAAAAAAAGGATTTGTAGAAAATATAAATATTGAATAAAAAATAATAAAAATAATAGGAAATACCTATTTTATTACATGGAAATAAACATTACAATAAATAATATGAAATTAAGAACATTTTGATGGGATTCTAGCTTGAGAGATTCCCTCCTCCAACTGTGTATTGAAATGGATGGTAACCAATTATATTATTATCACAATCCTATAACTTTATCAGAAACCCTAAAAATGATTAAACAGAAATTTATTGACTGAAGGAGATGTAACATTCCACCCCTCCCCATTGGCTTAAGTTGAGGCAGAATTCCTACTTGGCCTTAGGTGACATCTCCAATACACCAAAGGCTAGTAATAAATGCCAAGGGATTCATAAACGATTGGGGGAATACATTCCCCTTGAAAATAAAATAAAAAAAACCAAAAATACCATAACATAAACACTATATATTTCAATATAATAATGTATTATAGCTCAATGTGATACCAAAAGTCAATTATATCAATGTTTATCAGGACTAAAATCAGCATACCAAAGCAAAAGACTAAACCAACAAAACTCAAAGACTATAATATATAAATCCATAGCTCCAAATATACTCCAATATCCAACTCTATAAAATATCCCAAGCCTCAAAATTTACCACTAAGGAAATGATATTCTTTACCATTAACTATGTCTCGATAAACAACATCTGCAAAAGCACAAATGTGACAAATCATGGGTAAGTAATGAAACTCCGTTGATTTTACCCAAATGACTCCTCAAATCATGCCACTAGGACAGAACAAGTTATCATATTTATATAAAAAAATTTATATAAAAACATTCAAATAGTATAAAATCTATATCAAGGATAACCAGTTTCATACCAAAAACCATTTTCAAACCAAAACAGTTTTCAAAGATAAGTAGCCAAACAACTCTTTCAAACCATTCCACAAATCCCATTTGGGAATAATCCTTCCCATTCCTCATATCTACACATCCAAAAATTCATGATACCACGTTACTCTCTATAATCATATCTGGTGAGTCATCCTTTCACAATGTATACACTTAGTGAACCATTTTGATGGGGTTACATCACACCATTATCCATCCAATTCCTTTTTTATAGGGGCACTTCAAACCCTTATCCATATTAATGGTCATTAACACACCCCAACCATTTTTTCCAAAAAATGGAAGAAATAAATATTTTAAAAATCATTTCCAAAAAAAAAATTAATGAATTCACATCTCCATGAATCAATACCAAGAAACCATTTTAAAATATTCATTTGAAAAATCACACAACAAACCAGTTTTTACAACCATGCCAAAATTTCCATAAATCAACAAAACATAAATAAATATGGTTTTCGTAATTAATTTATCACCAATTTTACTATAAATTTAAATAAATTTAAACAATTATAAAATATTTATTCCAGTTATAGTGAGAGGACTCAAGAGTTAAGCCGCATACATTGGAAATTATGATGAAAATGTGGAATGAAATGAAAACTGTAATGAAACCAGGTTCAATCTCCAAAACCAATCTTATATCCTATTACCTACCATAAGACAACCATTTTTAATCATGAATAGCATACAATATCATATATATATATATATATATATATATATAACCCCAATGGGCCAGATCCATGAATCCAATATGGGGAAGGGAAGTAGATCTAAGGAAAACTACCAAAAATGAAGACTTTCCATGGGAATCAGGCTTCAACATAATAAGAAAATCCTTCGGATTGCTTCCAAATTGAAGGGGGGGGGGGAATCTAAATCTTTTGGGATGAAGTATTATTGAGTTAGTATAGAATTGGAGAAAAATGGGCCTTGGGTTGAAAATTAATGATACAAACTTTTTAAAGATCTCACTTTTAAACCGTGCACAGTTAGTCTCATGGTCTTGAAAACCATGTACTAAAAGTGTTCCGGCCTCTACCTAAAGGTGAACCTATCACGATTGTCCCAAATGGTTATAAAAACTATGCACCAAAAATGAAACATATCCATTTCCCACTTTTCAATTTTTAACCTAGGTGATCGTACAGTTTGGCCAAACTGTGCACCTTAATTGGTCACCTACCAAAATTCCCATATCTCATTGTGCAAGATTTCTTATAAATGATTCACAACTTTACTAACTATGATCAATCATTGAAAATTTATAAATTCCCTAAAATAATTCCAATATTTCTCCAAACCCTCCAAAAATTCCCCCAAAATTTTACAAACATAAAAATTCTAAAGATATCATAAATTAATTGAAAAAGTGGGTCCTATTTTCTCCCCACCATAGGACTTTCCATCTCCAGAAAGTAAAAGAACACCATTGAACTAAATTAAATCTGGGCATTTCTCGACCATTTATTTATTCTTTTATCATGTTTCTTCATGGATATTACTATGTTACCCCAAAACCCACACTACACAGATGATCTTTACACACAACACTTTCTCTGTCCTATCCACAATCCATACTAGAATGTTCAACAAAAAAGCATTTGTTTGTAGGAAAATGTGATTCCATGGAATCATAAGTTGAAGATCCTAATGATAATTCTTCAACTATAATAAATGAAAAACATTATTTACCACATTGAACCATGGTGGAAACTCCAACTGATATTCCACCTCACCAATCACTTTCAAGAATCTCAAACGGTATTCGGTATCAAAAAGATAATATTTTCTACTTTCCAAAACAACAATTCCCAATCCTTGGAGATATGATCAAGAATACATGATCACTCACCATGAATGAAAACAATCATCAATGATAATCTGCATATGATTTCTAAAAAAACTGATTTTTCACCAGTCTCTTACTAATTAACTACATATTCTCTATCTTCTGTTGAATAAGGCTCACTCTAACAATTGAAATCTCACCTATCTTTACACAATAATGTGAAGAATGAAAAGGATTCCCAAAAAATTCTTCAAATAGATCCATATGTATCAAGGACCGATAACTATTGTTATATGAGATCTCCACTGATAGTATGTGCTCCTCCCATGAGCCACCAAAATCTAATATGCAAGCTCGCAATATGTCATCCATAATTTGTATAATCCTTTTATATTTCCCATACATTTGAGGATAATACACCGTACTCATAGTCAAATGTGTCATAAGGAATTGCTTTATGGATTTCCAAAAATGAGACATAAACCTTTGGTCCCGTTCTGATACTAAAAAAATTCGTATGCCATGCCTATCTACCCCTTCACAAATATAGATTTCTAATAAATCATCCACTATATGAAATTCATAAATAAGGATGAAATGATCCTAATTTGTGAGTTGGTCCACTATCATACATATGGAATCATCTTTCTTGACCAATCTTGGGAGGCCTGTTACAAAATCAAACATAACCTTCTCTCATTTCCAAACATGTATAGGTAAAAACATCAATATACCTGTTGGTCATTGATTCTCAACCTTGACATTATTAAAAGATCAGCATATAGAAAAACACTCAGCCACCATTCTATTCATGTCCATGCTCAAAAAAATTTCTTTCGATGCCTTATACATCTTCTAAATTCTAGGATGAATAGACCAAATCTGATAGAGGAAAACATGGAGAAGATGATTATGAAAACCCATAGGTACAACCATCAGATCATGAAACCATAAAAGTAAACTCCCATTCAGATTCTATCCCTTAATGGTCTCCCCATCGTTGATATTTTTCCTCATATTAACACATTCGAAATCGGAATTCTGTTCCTATTTAACCATCATACCCAAATCAGGTACAAAAGAAAATGTGATGAAAATCACAACATAACCTCCATGTTCACATTCCATGTGCATGTTGGTTATTATCAACATAAACTTCCATTGATATGAATCTTATTTCTCCAAATGAATGTATGAATTATACCATAATCCATCTATGACCAAATTTCTTTTACCAAGTTTATACATTAGTTCAATGCCATAAATTTGGATAAACTTCATCCATCTTCATTTTCTCACATTCAAATCTCATTATGTTAAAAAAAATTAAATCTATAATGGTCGGTAAACACTATACGTTTTCACCAAAGCGGTAATGTTGTTAAGTCTTCAAAACATGGACTACAAAAGATAACTCTAAATCATGTGTTGGGTAGTTCTTCTCATGAAACTAAAAATATTTTTAACATACACACCCACATGATCTCTCTTCATGAGAATACATCCCAGCCATGATCCCAAAGCATCACAATACACCATATACCCATATCACGTTTCCAGCAAGATCAAGATCTTTTTTGATGCAAGGTGAATATTGGAATCCTGAAAAGACTACTCACATTACTCCTTCCATTTTAATGAAACATTATTCCTTTTAAAATATTTAATAGGTGATGAATTCCATGAAAAATAATGAAAAAAACATCAGTAATAACCAGCTAGACAAGGTAAATTGAGTACTATGAAGGCACTCTTTGGAATTTTCCAATATATAATTTCTTATATAATATTGGGATATATAGAAAAAAAATTTTTAGAGATAACAAGGCAAGTATAATGTAATTATTTTATAAAAAATTCACACATTTATAATTTTTCATACAACCGGTGATCTTTAATATTAGGAACATTATTTCCATGTGTTGCTCATGCTCAAACATTATCCTTGAACACACCATTTTGTAATTCAAAAACACCACCACAAATGAACCAAGATATTATTTTAATATCTGATTCATTAATTCACAAAAAAATAATGGTGCATTTTTAGGACAAAAAGGCATAACCATGTACTCATAGTGATTATATCAACTTCTAAAAGAAATTTTAGGAATTTTCACTTTTTAAACTCATAATTATTGATATCATTATCACAAGTCAGTCCTAGAGAACCAATGGTCAACCCTTAATTATTTTAACATATTATAAATGTTTAGAAGAGGATACTGATTCATTATCTTAACATGGTTAATATTATGGTAATTTAATCACAACGACAAATTTTTATCCGCCTTTTTGAGAAATTAGACCACTGTTGCCCACATAGATGTGTTGGTTCCAATAAAACATTTTCTTTCATACTTTTCATAATGGAATTTTAATTATTTAAATATTTTTTGTTCCATTAGGTATGATTGAATGGAAATAGTATTAGACCTCAAAAGAAGGTTAATCGTAAACCCCACTTCTCTTGCTGGTGGAAAAGCTGAGAAATTTTCAGGAAAAACATCATGAAACTAATCAACAACCACTGGGAAACTACGATATCGATCACTGACATTAATACCAATATAAAAGCTACCAACTACTATAAGATCCATCCAACTGCTAAAGCTAAAAATCCCGTTTCACCAGTCTTTACATCTCTATCTCCCTTAAAAATATACTCGATGCCAAAATCAATCGTAAAACTAGCCTTCATGTATAATAGTCCACGTGAGAATCAAACATAGACAACTAATACATACACATAATTATGTCAAATACAACCATCTAAATTTTATATAACTCCCATATCAACTCAACTCCATCAATTGTTAAGGAATATTCTTTAAATATAAAGGCTCAACACTCTCTCTGACCTAGGGGGTTTGATGTTTCAAAACATAAGGAAACATCTAGGCATTTAAACATAGAAAATAAAAAACATGAGAATAAACAAATGAATGGTATTACACATATATAAAAATCATTAATAAGGATATAATTCAATGGAATTGTACCTCTCACCATAAATGGACTAGACTCATCATCCATAATAATCTTCTATGATCTATATAATTTCTTACTCACAGCACTTTGTTCCTTATTTCCCTATTTATATTTCCCTTGTTAATGAGGCATGGTATTCATAGAGTTACCATAGATAGCTTGGTTCTACTGATGAGAGGTACTATATTAACCTTGTCCCATAGAAGCATAAGACATCAATGACACAATAAATGTTTCACAAACACCTGACGTTGGAGCACTGTGACAATAGCTATGAAGATTCCACATTTAATTGAAATTGTGGAATTCTCTACATGGTGTCATAAAATCTCACTTCAAGTGTTCAAAATAAACATATTAAAAACACCCATATTTTCTCCTGGATCTCAAAATAATATTCTCTGATCTAGATAATTAATTTGGAGTTATATTCCCACCTAGAAAATATGTGTCCCTATTCCACATGCTAACATTGTTTGTGTTCCCATTATTTCTCAGAGGTATCAACCAACTTCATCTACCCATAGCTCTGTAGATATCCCTTTATGCTGTCATTTTTTATATACGATTTTTGTATAATCTATTATATAAATGATTAATTTCTTCACGAAAATATCTTGCATCATCCCCAATTAAAAACATTCCCTGAAGGGTGCACTTGTAGTAACTTAATGTTCAAATTGTGAAAACTTCATAAATTTAGTTTTATACCCTATTACAGAAAGATTCTACTTCCACAAGATAAAAAATTCTACCATTATTTGAAATATAAATATTTTAGGATATAATTATTTGTTGAAACATTCTTCAAAATCCTCTCATGAAATACCTCAATCTAATTTATATAGGACTGCTAAATTTCACCATTGGCACGTAAGATCCTCTAGAATATATATTTCTAACATGAAATTAATCTCTATTTATGTTCCCACTAAATTAGAGATTCGATTATCCTATTCAACAACACCTCTACCTTCTTCAGTTCTGAATCACCGAGATATATGGGTGGATTATACTTCCAGAATGAAACAGAATGATCTACTTTTCTTGGTTCATTCATCCTGTTCCATCTATCTAACGCATGAAAAGAATAAACTATATTATAAACCAATTGTTGATACACCTGTCTATCTTGTGCAATAACATTCTAATTCTCTTTATTGGTTGGTTCTATGATTCCTACAGAGTGCCATTTTCAAGAATAAATGAAACACCATAAATCCTACTCTCTAGAATCCTAAGGCTTAAAATTTTCAAGTTCGATCACATAGAAACAATCAGAAAAAAATCCAAAATTTAAACATCTTCCATCCTCATCCATTTTATAAAATTCTAATATTTTTTGAAAATCAAACAATTTTGAAAATACCACTATCATGTCATTTTCAAAGTCTCCCATTTGAGAAAATATCTACAATTTTCAAAAAAATTACAATGTTTTATATCAAAACATAAATCATTAATCGAAATGAAATATTCCATCCTAGTGGGATGTAAATTATACAATTAATGTCATATTATTCTCATTGTCTAAACCCATGACCATGAGATTACACTGCTAAAAGTGTCACCAAAACACTTATGTTCCAATCTCTTTTTGTAAATATAATTTCATCAAAAAAACGGTTATATACATATTTTTATTCACTCAAAATCCTGAAAATCCAACTCTTTTATACCTACCCAACATAGATAATTAGCTACAACGAGTTTCTAACTCCAATACCTACACTACAGATACCACATGTAACATTATGTCCCTCCTCATTCTCTGGACTCGATGCATAGTTGATACTTGGCCTTAGGTGACATCCCCAAAATTCCAAATGCTATTAATAAATTCTGAGGGCTTCATAAATGATTGGGGGATTATTTTCCACATAAAAATAATATTACTAAATCCATAAATACCATAATCAGAACCACTATATGATCCATGATAAAAAAATAGAATATCCCAATGTGATACCAAAAGATAACAATATCAAACTACATCAAGAACAAAATTAGTGTATCAAAGGAGAATACTAATGAAAAAGAACTCAAATTCTCCAAACAATAAATTTTCAACTCCAACAAAGATCCAAGATCCAACTCTACGAAAAAAAACCAAGCATCATGATGTACCACTATGTAGATGAGATGATTTTCCTTTAACTATGTCTCGATAAATAATATCAAAAAAAGAACTAAAGTGAAAACGATATGGTGAGTAATGAAAATCATTAGATTTTCCCAAAATAAAATACATAAGTATTTCACTAGGATAGAAAAAATTAGCACATTTATATAAAAATAGTTTAAATAATTGTAACACCCCTAAGATTTTATAAGAAATATTATTTTTAATTTCTTTAATGTATTGTGTTGTACGCTACACCATGATTATCTTGTGCTATACGCAACACCATTTTAGCTTGTAGTATATGAAACACTATTCTTGGCTAGTGTTACTTGCAAGGGAAAACTTCCTCGATAGCTTGCATTGTACGCTATACCGAGTTTCATTAAAAAATGATATGTTATTAAAATAATATATAAACTAGCTATTATGAATAGTAATACCCAATTTTTGAACTTGTATAAATTTTGTATTTGAGAATGGACTTCATTTTTGGTTTATTAATATCAAAATTATCTTATGATTAATTTTTGGTATTTTTCTAAAAACATTCAATTTTTGATGAATAGTGAAAAACACTGAGTTATAGTTTAAAACCGAATTTTTATTGAAATATTTATTTATTTTATTTAAATATATTTTAGGTCCAAAAATACACATAATTATAATATAAGTTCAATGTAATTCATAAGATTCATTTTATAATAATTTTAGATATATAAAAATTTTGTTGAACTTTTTACCGTTTTTTACCCACCTCCTAGGAGAATTTTCTAATTTACATAAAACGTAATTTTACAGCTTTTGTGAGTGTAATTTCAAAAATATAAGAGATACGGTTGATATCAATAAGGAAAATGTGGTTCAATAAGATAATATTTTTTTGTGAATAGTAACTTTTTACTTTTGTTTACCACTGTTAAAAGTAAATATGGTAATTAAGGGTAATGATGATATTATTATTACCCTTACAAAAGTCCAAATTCTATTAGATAAGTTTAATTCCACCAAAAAAAATTAGGAATAAAATATTACCATTTAGGTACACTTGGATTAGATTAAGACATTTATTATTATTTAATTCAAAGAAGAGTTAAAAGATGTAAAATCATTGTTTAATAAGTAAAACATTTTTAATATAGGGTTATACATACGATAAATTTGACTATAAATATTCATTATAAAGATAAAAATATTTCCTACATAATCGTATTTTATTTATAATTTTTATAAATTATATAATTTAATTTATTTATGACAAAATTATGATGTAGTAATTAGCTTATTAATGAAATATTAACATAATTTATATTATAAATACCCAAATAAATTTAATTTGAGTATTTTTATGAATTAAAATTATTTTATAGTTATATTTATCATATTAGGGTTGGTTATTGGAAATTTTTGGAATGTAATAATGTTGTTATAAATTTAGAAACAACAAAATACCAAATAGTGTCAAAATTGACATAAAAGAGTTTTTAAAACAAATATTATATTATTAATTGATATTTTGATCCTAAAAATATAAGGTTCGGCCGAAATACTTATATAGTAATATTTATGACATTACGGAACCAATTGGGGTTCTAGTGGTAGTTTATTGTATGTTTATTAACCATATAGTGTAAGAATACAACAAGACATGGTAAAAGTTAAATTATTTAACATAGAGTGAAATCTAAATGATAAGGTTAAAATGGTAACCTAAACTTGTCTAAAACCTATTGGTTGAGATGAGTTCGACCCATCCCCACCCTATCCTAAAAATAAGTCACTTTGGATCCATTATAAACCTAATATGAATTTATTATAAAATAATATTTATGTTTTTCCTGAGGTACCCCTCACCCCTCTTATAAAAGGGAACTCCCCCTTCTCCCAAATTCACACCTCCAAAGCTATTTGTATCGGAAAAAACCTAAAAAAAATCACTCTATATTGACCTAACTTAATCCTAGAGGCCTTATTTTAGTCATAATGTCAACCTAAGGATCCCTTTTGATTAAATCAAAAGGAAGAACCCGAAGAAGAGGTAAATATCTCATCAACTATTTCAAGTTCCTTTCATCTTCCACTTCATGCTTCTTTGTTGTTTCCATTACAAAATAATAACCCCAGTATCTTCTATATACTGTGATGCTCTTATAAAAATTTTACAGCCATATTTTTTATTTTATCCATCCTATGAATGAAGAAGTCACCACACGTGTGTACGTATGAATTATCATCTCCACGTCGTGGTACAGTTTGTTATTCAAACATTTCATCATTTGGATGGGTATAACAATGAGTATAAATGATATAAAAAATAAATATAAAATAATTTTGGTTGTTTATATATGATATAACATCCAATTATATACGATTTTAATATCAAAAGAATGATATTGTCGCTCGTGCGTATGTACGGACTATCATCTCCACGAAGGCGATAAGATTCATTTTCCATGATTAACCATTCAAGTATGATTATAAATTATATATAATAAATAATCATCAAATATATTACATAATAATGATACTGGATTTATGTACATATATGTTTCATTTACTTAATTCCATTAAATTCAAAAAGTAAACAAAAACATCATTCATGCGTACGTACGGCCTACCGTCTCCATGAACGATGTATTTCATTCCCTTTATCAATCTATCATATATATTTATATTCTGAATATATATTATAGATAAATAATTATTTAAATTCTGGAATTAATTAAACCAGGATATAAGTAATAATATCAAGAACAACAAGTCTAAACACATACAATAAATGAAATGAATTTACCCAAAACACTTTTTTAACATGGAATTCGCAAAAGAACAGGTAATATAAATTCATAGGTGAATCATATATGATATAATAAATATTATTATGGTTTTTTATAAGTTAATAATATGTTTAAACCCACTAAATAGGAGTTTCAGACACGTACGGATGAAATTGGACATAAGGTAATGGATAATTTTGCAATCAAATTTTTATCTGAGATATATTATACATAAGTATTTACTAGGGTTATATATTTCATCCACGTCCACCAAAATGTTTTTCATAAAGAGTTTAGTATTCTTCCATGTATTTTTAAAGTCATTTTTACCCCACTTTTATTTTTTACGTTTTTTTATTGAAGGAATATTTCTTTTGTTTACCATACGTTGTAGTTTTTGAATTTTCCATTAAAAGTATAAGGCGAGTGTTTATCTAACTTATACAACTAGAACATATTTTTATAGTTTCATAATGTCTTTTTTTCATGAATCTTACTCTACACGATTTCATGAAAATTTTCAACAAAATCCTATTCTTTTAAAATTTCATGGAATTTTTTGAAAAGAAAATGATTTTGAAGAAGAAAGGATATTTTCCTCAAGAATTCATTTCAAGTGTTTTATCAAAAACAATTTCCATCTAAGATGACATTTTTTCATATGTGTATGTTTCAAGTATAATGTCTCTATTATTTACATGTTTTGATTCTTCTTATGATGAAATGATATCCATTAGTTTTATATGGATTACGTTATAATGGGATGTTTTTTATGAAACCCATTTTATTCTTTGGGTTCTGATGAATTATTTATGTTTATTTTTGTGGAAAAAGTAATAATGATTTCATTATGAGATATGTGGGACCTATATCTACCACCAATTCGTTGGGAAAAGATTTATATCTCATGGGATAGACATGGCTGGAACAACAAGTGAATCTGGTTCAGTAATGTAGGGGTGGAATGGCAAGTAAACACGGTTCAGTAATGGACTTTTTCCACAATGATGGTATTGGCAACAATGTCTTGGCTACTATGGAAATCATTTCATGTTTTTAATGGCTTCCAAAATTACATGTTTTGTTCGCAGGATATTTTATCCTGATTAATTATACTTTGTGATCTATGATTTATTTAATGCCAAGATTTATGTTATTACTCATGATTTTGATGTTTTATATTCATGTTTTTACGTTCAAATGTTTATGGATTGTTTTATGTTCTCTATGCATACCCTTACTGAGCATTTGGGCTCACCCTTTTTAGGTTTTTGTTTCCCCAGGATATAAAGACAGGTTTTATATAAGAAAAAAAGGAAGATCATTATGGGAGATGTTAATGATCATTCACCATGATTAGAAGATTATGTTATGAGTTTCCAAAGACACTAAACTATTACCGTCCTTGGATGTCAGTTTTCATTATGTGTTAAGTATTCTGAAAAAATAATGTAATGTACATGTATTTCAAGTTTGGGTCCCTATAGTTGGTATCATAGGGAAGGTTTAGTTAACCATTAGAAACTAGGATGTAAAAACATTAGTGAGTTCCCTAGAGATATTTCCAAGGTATGTCTAGGGATGTCCCTAAGGTTTAATATAACTATAGGTTATAGTCCTCAAATTATGTTGATAATCATGAATAACCTAGGGTGAACCTAAGGTGTCATGGATTAAATAATATGTGATATGTTAGACATCCCATAAGTAACTTTTTTATGATTAGGAGGTTCCTCATTATTTTAACTGTTTCTCACACTATGGTTTCTGGTTTTAGTCATTGGAGAGAACGAGAAGGAATTCAGTTCATATTGATTCCAATGGACAAATTGGTGACTGTGAGAAATGAAATTGTGTAATGCCAGAAGAGAAAGATATTGTGATTATGACGAATTAGTCATCGCGATATATGATTAACAAGTTGAACTTAAGTTGTATTCCTAACTCATCAAATAAGAGGAAAATGGACATTTATGCATGTTCGCATGGTGAGGAGCATAGAGAAAGAATGATTATTATTTATAAACAAGGGAAGAAGAACCTTGATGAATACATCAAATAGAGGGGAAGATGTTATCTTTGTGGGGAGAAGGGGTAAAAGTGATAGACTGATATGGAGTTCTATGTCTTATCTATGGAGAACATATGCATTACCCAAATCAATGCCCTGGCATAAGAGGTTACTTCTAAATCAAGGAACGGCCAATTCTATGACAATCGTTGAAGCGGATGGATTCAAGGGTTTATGTATTGTAATTAAAGAATAATGTTATTGAGGTACTTTTATGGCATATTAGAATATCCATTTTTTGGTCCATTGTGGCTTTCCATAAGAATATGTTACCGGTAACCCTGAAAAGTGATTGAAATATTTTTTTTGAAAGCAGGTGTTATTTCACATAATGAAGGGATAAAGAGAAAATAATATTTTTGATATTATTAATGAGCTCATGACTAATATAAGGAAAATGTGATATCATGGTTTGAGTATATCGGAATTTTGGGATTTTCGTATGTGGAAATAGTTAACTTTTGATAGAATTCATGTTTTCACTATGTTTTTATGGTAATTCATGTTTCAAGAGAATACATTATTATGGTATTCACATGTTTGGAATGTATCCAACATGATACATCCTATGATATATTGGGGATAAGTGATGTTATTCACATGCTTGTCATATGACTTTTTCTTGTAATTGTTCTCATTGTATCATGAGATTGGACAGAAATTTTTTGGATAATCTTAAAGATTGGAATGGATTATTTTCGACATCAGATAGTATTTTTTAAGGCTAGAACTTTTTCAATTTTAGTTCTGGAATGTTATAATTTTATTGGTTTAAGAAAAGGGACAACCTGCAAAATAGGAGACAACACGTCACGTCAGAAAAGGTTACAGGAATTGAACCCAAAACCGAAGTGCGACGAGCCTTTAACGCCTACCACTGGCATCTAAGAAGTCCCTAGTTAGTATAATTTTTTTTAATTTATTAAGTTGAATGATATATGATGTATAAGTCCATTTTAGGAAACATATAAAATTAATCTCACCATAGATGGACTTATGTATATTTAATAACTTTGGCTAACCTTTTCTTTGAGACAGATGGAATAACCTATCATTCTATCACATGATCTGCTAAAATATCACAAATGAAAAATGCAACTTCATTTCTTTAATAGATGAATTATAAATTGTTCAAGGAATGACCAACGGTGATATTGAACGAAAATCAATTAAGTATTCCAATTTTTTCAACTTTAGGGAAATGGTCTTGAAAACCCAAAATGATGTCCTAGATGGTACCATAGATCATCACAAATTTATGGATTTGTGATTATTGGATTTTTAATAGCCATGTTCTCTACCACTCTCCATCAAAACTTGATGGATAGATTTCTCTTCCATATACATATTTTCACCTATGTTCATTTATGAGGAAACCCAGTGATGAGTTAATTTGGATAACCATTATGTTTCTTTATTAAAATTAAGTTTTAGCATTCTTTTTTACGATGTGGGTTTTGATGAATGAAACTTTCAAATAGTAACCATTTATAACCCCAATGAATTTTAATGGGCGAAATACATTTTAAGGGGGGTAGAATGTAACACCCCGAGATTTTATGAGAAATATTATTTTTAATTTCATTGATATCTTGTGTTGTACACTAGCATGAGATTATCTTGTGCTATACGCAATACCGTATTATCTTGTAGTATATGAAACAAAAATCTTGGCTTGTGTTACATACAAGAGAAACCTTCCAGGATAGCTTGCGTAGTACGCTATACTGAGTTTCACTAAACAACGATATGTTATTAAAATATTATATAAACTAGCCGTTATGAATAGTAATACCAATTTTTTGAAATTTTATAAATTTTATCCTTCAAAATGGACTTCATTTTTTGATTTAGATTATCAAAATTATCTTAGGGTTAAATTTTGGTATTTTTCTAAAAACTTTCAATTTTTGAGGAATAGTGAAAAACACATAGTTATAGTTTAAAACTGAATTTTTATTTAATTATTTATTTATTTTTGGTCAAAATAGATAAAAAATACCTATATAAGTTCAATTTAATTCATTGGAGTCATTTTATAATAATTTTAGATATATAAATGTTTTATTGAACTTTTTACCATCTTTTACCCACCTCCTAGGAGAATTTGCTAATTTACATAAAATATAAGTTTACCGCTTCTATGAGTGGAATTTAAAAAATTTTAGAGACACAATTTATATCACTATGTAAAATGTGGATCAATAAGACAAAAATAATTTTTGGTGAATAGTAACTTTTTACTTTTATTTACAACAGTTAAAAGTAAATAGGGTAATTAAGGGAAAAGATGATATTATTATTACCGTAACCCAAGTCCTAATTCTATTGGATAAGTTTAATTCGACCAAAAACAACCTTATGAATAAAATATGACCATTTAGGTCAACATGTATTAGATTAGGACATTTATTATTTTTTAATTCAAAGAAGAGTTAAAAGAGCTAAATTCAAATTTTAATAAGTAAAACATTTTTAATATAGGGTTATACATAAGATACATTCGACTATAAAAAATCAATAGAATGATAAAATGATTTCGTACATAATGTTATTTTATTTATAATTTTTATACATTAAATAATTTAATTTAGTTATGACAAAATGATGCTGCAGTAATTACCTTATTAATGAAATATTAACATAATTGATATTATAAATACCAAAATAAATGTAATTTGACACTTTTTATGAATTAAAATTATTTTCAAGGTTAATATAATATATTAGGGTTAGTTAGGGGAATTTTTTTCTATGTAATAATGATGTAATGAATTTATAAAAAACAAAATACCAAATTCAGTCAAAATTGACATAAAAGAGTTTTTAAAACAAATATTATATCATTAGTTGATATAATGGTCCTAAAAATCTAAGGCTCGGAAAAATGACTTATATAATAATATATATGACATTAAGTAACCAATTGGGGATCTATTGGCAGTTTATAGTAAGTATATTAACCATATAGTGTAATAATACAAGACGACACCATAAAAGATAAATTATTTAACTTAGAGTTAAATCTAAATGATAAGGTTAAAATGGTAAAATAAACTTGTTTAAAACCATATTTTTGACAGTATTTAGACCCATGACCACCCTATAATGTAAATATGTAATTTTTGATCCATTATAAATGGAATATTAATTTATTATAAAATAATATTTTATGTTTTTCCTAAGGTTCCCCTCACCCCTCTTATAAAAAGGCACTTTCCCTTCTCTCAAATTCACACCTCCAAAGCCATTTGTCTTAGCCAACCCTTGCCCAAATAACCTTTAAACTATCCTCCCTTCATCCTAGAGGCCTTAATTTAGTCAAAAATCCATCCTAGGATCCCTTTTGATCAAATCAAAAGGAAGAACCTGAAGAAGAGGCAAATATCTCACCACATATTTCAAATTTCTTTCAGCATCCACTTCCTCCTTCTATGTTGTTTCCATTCTAAAATAATAACTTCAGTATATTATATATAATTTTATGCTCTTATAAAAGTTGTACAACCATATTAGTTATTTTATCTATCATATGAATGAAAAAGTCACCACACGTGCGTACGTATGACTTACCGTCTCCATGTCGTGGTGCAGTTTGTTATTCAAACATTTCATCATTTGGATGGATATAATAATGAGTATAAATGATATAAATAATAAATATAAAATTATTATTATTCTGTATATATGATATACTATCCAATTATATATGATTTTAATATCAGAATAATGATATTTTCACTCGTGCGTATGTACGGACTACCGTCTCCACGAACGCCATACGTTTCATTTTCCATGATAAACAATTAAAGTATGATTATAAAGTATATATAATAAATAATAATGAAATATATTACATAATAATTATTTTATATTAATTTACATATATTTTTCATTTAATTAATTCCATTCAATTCAGTAAGGAAACGAAAACAACGTTCATGCATACGTACGGCCTACCGTCTCCATGAACGGTGTATTTCATTCCATTTATCCATCTGTCATATATATTTATATGCTGAATATATATTATAAATAAATCCTGTTTTACATTCTGTAATTATATAAATCATGTTATATGTAATAATATCAAGAACAAAAAGTCGAAACACGTACGATAAATGAAACGATTTTACCCAAAACACTACTTTAACATAGAATTTACAAATGAACGGGTAATATGAAGTCATAAGTGAATCATCTATGATATCATAAATATAATTATGGATCTTTTACAAGTTATTAATATGTTTAAACCCACTATACAAAAGTTTCGGATACGTATGGAAGAAATTGGACCTAAGGTAATGGATAATTTTGCAATCTCATTTTTATCTGAGATTGCTTATACGTAAGTATGTACTGGCGTTATATTTTTCATCCATGTCCATAATTTTTTTTCATAAAGTGTTTAATATACTTCCATTTATTTTTAAAGTCATGTTTACCCCTCATTTATTTTTACTTTGTGCTATGGAAGGAATCTTTCTTTTGATTACCATAAGTGGTACTTTTTGACTTTTCTGTTAAAAGTACAAGGAGAATGTTTTTTAACTTATACAGCATGAACAGATTTTTACAGTTTCATAGCGCCTTATTTTCATGATTCTTACTATACAAATTTTATAACTATTTTCAAAAAAATCATTTTATTTCAAAATTGCATGGGAGTTTGAGAAAAAAAAATGATTTTGATGAAGAAAGGATATTTTCCTCAAGAATTCATTTCATGTGTTTTATCAAAATGATTTTCCATCTCAGATGACATTATTTCATATTTGTATGTTTCAAGTATAATGTCTCTATTATTTACATGGTTTTATTATTCATATGATTAAATGATATCCATTTTTTTATAAGGATTACATTATGATGGGATGTTGTTTATGAAGCCCATTTTATTCTTTGGGTTGTGATGAATGATTTATGTTTATTTTGAGGAAAAAGTAAGAATGATTTCATTATGAGATAGGTGGGACCTATATCTCCCTCCAATGAATTGGGTAAAAATTTATATCTCATGAGATAGACATGGTTGTAATGGTAAGTGAATCTAGTTTAGTAATATAGGACTGGAACGAAAAGTAAACCCGGTTCAGTAATGGACTTTGTCCACTATGATGGTCTTGGAAATAATGCCTTGGCTACTATGGAAATCTTATCATGTGCTTAATGGATTCCATAATTACATGTTTTATTAACATTCTATTTCATCATGATTAATGTTCTTTTGTGATCTATTCCTTATGTACTGCCAAATGTTTTGTCATTACTCATGATTTTGATGTTTTATGTTTATGTTTTTACGTTCAAATGTTTATGGATTGTTTTATGTTCTCCTTTCATACCCTTACTGAGAATTTGTGATCGCCATTTTTATGTTTTCTTTTCCCCATGATATAAAGAAAGGTTTTAGGTAAGAAAAAAGGGAAGATATTTATGGGAGATGTTGAAGATCATTCACCATGATTAGAAGATAATGTTCCGAGTTTCCAAAGACACTAATCTATTACGGTCCTTGGACGTCAGTTTTTTTTATGTGTTAAGTATTCTACAAAAGTAATGTAATGTCTCTGTACATCAAGTTTGGGTCTCTATAATAATACACATTAAAAGTTTTTAACAGCTAAATGAAGCACAAAAAGTTTCATACCAAAAAATAGTTTTTAAACCACAATATTTTTCAATCCAAAACTATTTTCGAACCAAAATATTTTACCAAGGAAATTGAACAAATAACTCTTTATCAATTCTACAAATACCATTTATTCATAATCCACCCCTTCCTTATTTCTACACATCCTACCATGCCTCGTACTTTGGATCTCTCTACAATCATGAGTGGTGAGTAATCCTTGCACTAAGTCATCACAAAGTGAACCTCTTTGATTATGGCAATTCACTTATTTATTTTTCTCATTTGTTTTTCTTGATGGAGGTAATTTATGCCCTTATCCATCCAAATTCACATGAAAAAATTACAAACATTTATTCCAAAAACCATTTGAAAAAAAATTTCTAATCTATTTCATTAAAACAAGCCTTTTATTGAAAACAATTTTCAATTCATCAAAACCATTAAAGCATTTTAAAATAATCCTTTTAAAGATCACACAATAAAACTTTTTTCATAGAAATGCCATAATTTCCAAAAATCAATAAACTGTCACTAAAGTGGGATTGAACTATGGTTTTTACACCAATTTCACAACAAATATCAATCAATTTAAAAAATTTGAAACTAATCCTTCATGTTTTAGATATAGGAGCTAGGATTTAAACTCATTACCTTAGTAATTATGATGAAAATGAAGAAGGACTAAAAAATTCCAACAAAACTATGTTGAATCTCTAAAAACCCACCTTTGATCTCATTCCCATTCATTAAAACATCCAAATGTCATCATAAATAGAATCCAATATAAAATATCAATCCACATCATACTAGATCTATGAATCCAAGATGAGGAAGATAAGTAGATCTAACTGAACTATGAAAAATAAATACTTACCAACAGAATTAGGCTTCAACTCACCATGAAATGCCTTGGGATTGCTTCCAAATAGATGGGGAGAGACTTTGCAGGTTTTGGGAGGAATGATTCTAGAATAAGGATCAAATTGGAGAAAAAAGGAGGTCATTTGGGGTGAAAATGAGTGATATCCACTTTTTTAGGATTTCAAATTTAAACCATACACTTTTAGTAACATTGTTGGGAAAACAGTGCGCTAACCATCCATCAACCTCTTCCTCAAAGAGCACCTCACATGGTTGTCCCGAACTTCTAAACAAAATATTCACCATCAATGAAAAATATATTTACCCCAAATTTCTTGGATACCCCTGGATGGCCGCACATTTTGTCCAATTCACATTCCTTGACTATGTTTATACCTATATTCCTATGTTTCACTATGCATAGTTTCCTGTAGGAGTTCGATACTTATCACTAACCGAGCTTAGAGTTTGCGCCATTATAAATGCCCCAAAAATATTTCAAAAGTTCTAAAAACCCTCCCAAAATTCACCTAACTACTTTAAATATTTACAATAATAAATGAACGGTTACTTACATGAAACCAATGGTTCTATAGGGGGGCTTGGGTTTCATGACTTTTCAAATGTGAACGAAAATTCATCCAAATATTTTAATATTGTTTTCATTAATTTTTGGCCTTCAAAGTGAATGAACTATTTGTCATTCCATAAGGATGATTTGTGGGTAATTTGGTCCTTGATCGTATCACCAAATTTAGGCCCAATACAAGCAAGGATGAATAATTTATGGGACCTATACTGAAGTAGTGTCCAATCTTCCATGTCTTTTCCATCTTTGATTTCATTCCCCATTTACTCCAATTAAATGAATCATCCAACATAGATTTTCTAAATGAACATTGAATCCCATTGAGTGATGAACATGGTTTCAATATTTTATGTTCATTTAACAATCAAAAAATATTTATGGACTAATAATATAGTTGAATTTATTGGAAAAAACATGAATTCCCCTCAAATATTCAAATGAATGATATAATCTAAAATATTGTATAAATAAAAATATTTAACCCAATATCAATAAATTGTTTCATTTATTATAAATAAAATATTATTTTTATCATGAATCATATATAAATTAAAATTTTCATTATATTTTCACAGTTATTTTCAAAGAAAGTGGATTCTTTTTTTTTCTTACATTTTTAAGCTTTTAAAAGTGATTTTCACAAGAAAGGGGTATTTTTATTTCTAAAGGTGTTTTTAATATAGTTTTAAAATATTTTTCAGAGATTTTATTCATAATATGGTCCTTCAAAATTACACATGAATGGTTGATCTCCATTATTGGTCATGACTGAACACGGTATAGCTTATATGATGGGTTGGCCAACATAGTGTTCTAATGCACTGGGTTCTCTAGAGGTGGAAGTTGACATTATGGTTATTCCATTTGTAAGATTTATTTTAAGAGTGATTATAAGGGTGATATAGAAATGATTACCCAAGGAACCTATTATAATTCTCTAGGATTGATAATGATTTTTCATGGAAATTGTTTGATTTCAAAAAGAAAAAATAATTATCTTTTAAATGAAAATTAATTATTATATTTTTGAATGAAAATGTATGTCTTTAAGAAAAAAAATTTCTAGGGTTATCATGTTTTTTACTAGACTAAAGGGATTCATTATTTTTGTGTATCTTACTAATCTATTTTTCTAAATTAATGTTTTAAAATGTTTCCATTGGGTTTAAGGATGGGTAAAATAAATTAAGAAGTCATGTCAAAAGTTGTTATTATATTTTATGAAGTTGTTGATCCCCACTGATGGACCCTGGTCGCTCAATTTCGAGTAGATAAACCTTCCACTGGTTCCTTATGGAACATTATTGCCTCTCAGGGTCTCACTAAATTGGATCTCTTTTCATAACTCTCTATAAAATATTTATACATCATTATGGACTATAGGGATGACTTTGTGCGGGCATGGTCAAGGCGAGTCTAATCTGTGGGGAGATGGAGATTTCCCCTCTTCAGATGGTCCTTGGTGGTCCATCATGGTTTCGATTCCCCCAAAACGCTACCTAGATATCTCTTCCTAGCCTCTATTATCATTCTTCAATCCTAGTTTCTTGCATCGAATTGGTGACTCAATCGGGTCCTTTTGTGGGCATATGACTATACCTCTCTGCCTATAGATTCTTCTGCATCTATGATCTATGTAGATATGGATATTTTGCAGCCTCAGAGAGACCAGATTATAATTTATTTGGAGGACACCATCTCATACTGGTAGATGATTCATTATTCTAAGCATGGAAACTTCTACACTGCCTACAATCTCCATGGTCACTCCCTTTCAGTCTGCAGAAAGATTCAATATCCTACCAGTGCTCCTCGGTTGATTCTATACTCATTTCCTAGGTCCTCATCTATGCTGGAGATCCCCACACAGGTTCCCCCTATGAAGTATGTTTTGGACGAGGGTGCAGGTCCTTCATGGTCCATCGTTCTTGTCCCCTACCCCTCTCCACCTATGTATAACCCAGGAATTTCCTCTGATCCCTTTGACTTGGAGTCCTATTTAGATTCCTACATGGCCGTTATTCAATATTCTCTAACAATGTATAGGGTTGTGGAAGAATGTCTCCGTAGTCTAGATCCTTCTACCCCCAGATGCCTTAATGTTTTGGATCCTCCTCAATCTATTCCCTCTCTCTCCATTTCTCATATTCTCTTAACAGACTCTCTCAGTTTGCTTCATCAGAAAAAGGAAGATCCTAATCCCCTTCCAACTATTAAATCACATGGAACCATTAGGGTGATTACTGGATCAAAATCAAGAATTTTTCCCCTTGTCCCTCATCCAGTATAATAGGATCAATGAAGTCTGGGGCCCAAACCATACTCTCCAAGGCCCAATGATCTCAGTCAATGTGTGAAATACATGTGGCCTGGGTTTACTTGTTAAAATAGATTTCCTCTTGTGAAACCTACTCTAGTCACATGCTTCTAGATTTTATGATTGTGAGTGAAAGTTTCCTGCCTCTAAAATCAAATATTTTGTGGGTAGCATTAATGTCAATATTTATTTACACGATGAATCTATTAATCAACACATATGGATCTTATGAATGCCTGATGTTTTTCTAGATCATGTAGTAGCATCAGATCAGTATATCACTACTAAGGTTACCTCCAGCCCTATCTCTTTTTTCATCTCCTTTATCCTTGAAAAATGTGATGTCTACGATAACAGAAGCTTATGGACGAATCTCAAATCCATTTATCCAAGTGACAAGTATTGTCTTATTGGTGGTGATTTCAACATTATCCTATGCCTAGAAGAGTAGAAAGGCAGAGGTGACTTTCCTTAGAGATCTTTCCTAGATTACACGTCCATTTTTTCAAATGAAGGCCTCATAAACATGGGATATACACGTGACCAGTTTACTTGGTGCATCAACCATAAGGGGAGCCTCCAAACTTGGTTACGTCTTCATTACTTCCTGGCAAATTGGAATAGGATTTTGACCTTCCCTAATGCAATGGTCACTCACCTAGCCTGAGAAATTTTGGAACACTCTCCCATATTGGTTTCTCTATCACCTAGTACAAGATGTGGAGAATGTTTCCTCTATCATCACTCTTGGTAAGACTTTAATGGATTCCAACAGACTGTGCAATCTTCTTGGGAGAAGCCTACCCGGGTTAGGTACTGGACCAAGTTTCATAAAAAACTTCAGAACCTAAGAGATGAACATCAAGAGTGGACCATTAACAATCCCTCCCAGCTGCGGGACTTGGATGCAGTCCAATAGGAGATCAACCAACTTGAAATTTTGTTGGAGAGTTATTGGGATGAGACTATGTTTGGAGTTCTAGATCATAACAAAGACATGGTGGGAGAGTTACTTATCTTACAAGAACGTCTTACCCAAGATAAGTCTAGGGTTAAATGGATATGGGAGGGAGACTATAATACTGCTTATTTTAATGATTGTATTAAAGAGAGATGAAGGAAAATTCATCTAAACATTGTTCTGCTATACAGATCTTTTTCTGATTACCCTATGGTGATTGGTGGCCTAGTTATGACCCATTTATCTACTCTTCTTATTGGTATCATCTCTAACATGCATGATGGATACCCATTGGGTTATGTGGACTTGCTTGATGTTATTCCTTGATAGTTCTCTAATCATGACAATTCCATACTCTTTTCTTGTCTGGATGATGAGGAGATTCTTATGTCTTTTAATTCTATCAAAACAGAGAGCACCCCGAGATAGGATGGCCTCCCTGGATCATTCTATAACACCTCTTGAGACTTGGTTAAGGAATACATAACTAATTACTTTAGATATTTCATCAGGGTTGGTCACCTCCCACATGTGGCTAGCATCACCACGCTGGTCCTTATTCCCAAAGTCAAGAACACATCCTCTCTCAATAAATTTTTACCTATTAGAATGTAAAATTTCTCTTATAATTTGTTGGTTACGGTTCCCAATAGATGGATGGTGTGTTACCTTCTACAATGTATGTCATTGAAGAAGCATGGTTTTGTCAAAGGGAGAGATATTTAGGGTGTGATTGGGGAGACTCAAGAGTTGGTTCATGATATCAATGTTAAAGTGACGATTTCAAATATGATTCTCAAAATTGATATGGAGAAATCCTATGATGTGCTTGAGGGGAACTTCATCATCGAAGTGATGTGTTGTATGGGCCTCTCATCTTGGTCCATTCACTTACTTTTTAAATGCTTCAACTCACCATGCTTTTCTATTTAGTTTTTGGGGATCAATTGTAATTTCTTCAAATAGGTGTCTGGGCTATGACAAGGGGACCCACTATCCACAAGCCTCATTATCATTTCCCAAGATTCTCTCTCCTGATACCTCAAGAAGAGTTTTAATGCTGGTGGCATCATTCCGTATTATTGTAGGTAAACCTCCAATAGTATTTCTCACATGATGTTTACTGATGAATCTATATTATTTCTTAATTCCAGTAAGAGGTCCATCTGGGTCATCAACATGATTCTGGAGATGTATGGGAAATAGAGTGTACAACTTGTTAACATGGAGTATAGAAATTTATTTATTTCCAAAAACTGTCTGGAATGATGGGTGGGTAAAGTGGAACAAAGTCTTGTATTCTTGTAAAATTATTCCCATTTGACTACCTTGGTGCTCCGATTTCTTCTTCAAGTCTTAAGATTCGACATTTTGATAAAATTGTGTCTAGAATCTCTAATAGGATTTCAAACTGAAAAATATATTCCAATCTATTGGTGGAAAGATCACTCTGGTTAACCATTTAATTTCTTTGATTCCCATACTTTTTCTCTCTACTCTCAAGGTCCCAAAGGGTGTCTTTTATAATATTGAAAATATATTTAACTCTATCATAAGGGACACAGACTTGGATGGGAAAATTCAATGGGAATCATTGAAGAGAATGGAAAGACCAACGCAAGATGGAGGCATCAATGTGAACGATCTAGCCACTTCCATTATATGAATGATTGGGAAACTATCTTGGGAGTCCATTGGGGAGGATACCCTATGGTGAAAATTCATTTAGAAAAAATATGGTGGGAATCTAGACTCGGTTAGGGGGACTTCATATCCTCTATAAAGTAAAATCTAGGCACATATTACTACACTCTAGGAGCACAGTCAATGGATTATAGGGAGGGGTGACATCAATTTATGGAATGAAAACTTGGATAGTTCCAAATTTTCCTTCCAAGGGAGCCTGGTCTCTAATATGAAATTCGAATAAGCCAACGTCTATCCCCATTTGTCAACTCAATTTAGGGTGTCATGATGAAAAATTTATTTGAATCCATTATTCTAAATGATGACGCAGAATATTATATTTTTTATGCTTCATCGGCTGGTGTTTTATATAGAAAAGGATACCATCCACTGCTGGGAAATTCCTCTACTTTAGAAGATTGGGGTGACATGATATGGTGTAAGGATGTTTCAGTCAAACTGAACCTCCTCCTATGGCATGTAAATAACAAGGCCCTTTCCACTGATTATAATGTGAAATGACGGGGAATTTTCCTTCTATCCATATGTTCATACTATTCATATAACCAAAAATATTTTGTGATAAACTTATTCTTTCAATGTGGATTGGCTCGTTTGGTTAGGGATGTCTTCAGTGCTTCTAACAGTTGTTCGCTTCATTCCAATAACAACACTGACTTCCTGCATGCATGGTTTCAAGGGGCTGATACGGTCATAGAAAAAAAGGGTGGAAATCTTATCGGTGGGGTTCTGGAACTTATGGAATGCCCAGAATCTTAGAATACATGAGGATATCATCACATCACAGACTATTCTCATCTTCAGAATGAAGTCTATGATCGCTGATCTCCCTCTCCTCTTCAAGAACGGTGAGGGGGTTCCCTCTTTTAGGAACTTTTTGGTGTCCAGAACTCCCGATCCTAGAAAATTTCGATTTCATTGGGTGCATTGGATCGCACCTAGCACCAGCTTCAAACTCAACTCAGATGGTGCCCGTGGGATAGGGGTCATACGCGGTGGAATTATTTTTAGGGACCATAATGGTTCTACAATCCTTGATTTTTCAGCCTTCTTTGGGAGTGGCAACTCTCTTTATATAGAGGCCCAATAAATTCTCACTAGACTTATTCTATACTTTTACAATATTATCACCCTCTCGGCCATTGAAACTGATTCTATATCTATTCCTCGTGCTCTACGAGGCGTTGGTAATACACCTTGGTGCATAACATATACTATTTGTAAGTTACATTATCACATCACCACCTAGATGGAGATTCTTCAATCAGGGTGAGAGGTCAATAGAGTCGCATTATATCTTGCCTCAATGGATGGCTCTAGTGATGGGATCACATGCTACTCCAATCCTGGATCCCTCCTGTCTCAGAGCATGGATCTTTTTATTTTGGATGCTCTATGTCTACATTACTTTAGACCCGCATGAATCCCCTCCCGTGATATGTGTCTCCCTCTCTCTATATTTTTTCTTTTTAATAAAATCAAATATATTTTGTGGTAATAGTCTAGGTGAAATTTATCACCTAAAGAAGGGACACATGGTTGGAAGCCCAAACCAAAGTCTGACAAAGTTACATTGCCTACCACTAGCCTATGTGATTTTCTAGTTAGTATGTTATTGATTTTATTTCTCTAATAAATATTTCAGATAACTAATAAGTTCATTTTGGAAATATATCTTTAATCATATAAATAACCATGGGATTATAAAGTATTTTGTTGACTCTGTGATTAATGTTATATTGAAAGAAGATCACTATAATTTTAGGGATCATTACAAGATTAAGGAAACTAGAATACTATGAGAATTTATTTCCTAAATAAATGATGAATTATTTTTTTAAATAATATATGATTTTATTGTATTTTTATAGTGAATCTTGTTATTTATTGAATTGTATATCAAATCATTGAGATTATATGTTTAGGGTGTGTATAGATTTTTATGAGACATCATGAGTAACTGATTTTATCTTAAGACAAATAGTAAATTATTGTTGCAAGAAAATGTGATTAAATCATTCTATATTTTGGGTTTTTATCATAGTTTGGAATATTTTGTTAGTAATATTATTTATATTTATTTTATAAATGATTTATGTTGAACATGCGGTATTATTGTTGAATTTTGGAGATTAAAGTTATTTTCTCTCTAAATGAAGGTTTATTCTTTTTGGGAATTTCATTAACTTTTTCTAAAATAAATTTTATTTGGTAATCCATAAATACAGAAGGAATTTATTATTATATATTATTTTACTCTTTAACTATTAATTATAGTTCTTTAATCATGAAAAAAACATCTTAAAACACATCATTTGGAGAAAAACATTATATTATTGTTGGAATTTATTAAATGATGAAATTCTACTTTTTAATTACGTATAATATCTTCTGATCTTAGTCTATATAGTAAATAAAGTCATCAAATTTTAGAAAATGATGTTAAAATAGAAATTTTTTTGATTAAATTTCTTATTGAGAAATCAATAGATTTTAAACCATCATATATTGATGATTTTTCAATGGTTAAATTTCACATCACCATGTTCCCTATCACTCTCTTTCAGTCCTTGGGAGTTAGTTTTATCATCCACATACATGCTTTCACTTCCCAATAATGATATCCTACATCAAAACCAAGTAATTGTAATTCAATGTTACCTCCACACTTCCCTTTTATCTCTTATTAATAGGATGTTTTGTTAACTGTTTATATAATGTTGATTTTCAATAAAAGCATTTTGAAAAGTCTAATATTGGTTACCAATTCCATGATCAAATTGTGAGGATGAATTTTCATAAAGTGGTGGAGAATTTAATATTATAGTGACCCAAGACAATCATACATATATAATAAATTATTTTTTAAGAATAACAATTACATTACACAAAAACATGTCTGATGACCATAGTGGTTTAGTGCTTTTGGAATCATTGAAAAAAAACAACAAGTCTATAGGTAAAATACATCATCCCAAATTATGATCTTCATTTCTAGAACCCTTCATAGACATATAATATGTAATACATTTCTTTATAACATTGTTTCAATAGAAACATCTCCAACGGTTCCCTAATCCATATTTGGGTATGGATGTGATTTCCAAAAGGCAAGAGTCCACTTGTTGTTTCCCACGATCATATAGAGTACATTTAATATAACTTTTGTACACAACGTGTAGTCTGTTAGTCACATATAGGACATGCATTCTCTTATATTGCCTAATTCACGAGTGGTCATGTAACATGGATACCACACACCATTTATCCCAAGTACACATTGTGTACTATAACATTTTAAATTTCACGATTACACACATAGTACCTAGTCATTCACTGTGGATAGATAGTGAAAAAAATACACAATGTGTAGCACTTATGTACATGTCTTGGAATTTTACCAAATTAACTAAAATTAAAAAATAATTTAATATATTTTGAAAAACATATCAACATGTTTTTAATGTTTTCATTAATTTGATAGTACACACCATGTGATTGGTAATCTATATATAATTAATTTCTTTGTAATGTTAAACTCTATATATCATGTATAAGTCATATTATAGTTATGACTCAACACGCTTTGAAGAATAACAGTCTAGGTAAATACAATGTGTTCCTAGTGGTCATTACGTTCATATTACACAATGTGAAATTACTTGATAATTCACATATTCCACATGTCGTAACTGTAAAAATTATATGAGAATAATAATTTTTTGGTAGTTTGGGTTGGTACTCACCGTGTTGACTCCAAGGAACTTTTTTTCGTGATTAATTTGAAAGACAAATTCAATTTGTTTAAAATTACGATGGATGAGAATATCAAGTAAATTCAATTGATAATTAAGATTAAATAATTAATTATGTAAAGAAGATAATTAATTGATTCAAGAAGGATTTAACCAAAATAATAATGATTAGAATTTATCTCTACTTTTATTAATTGATTAATTTGATTCATTCATTTTGATGATTATGATTCTATACTAGACCATTCTATGTGATTGATTCCATTTAAACTATTATTGAATTAAATTTTTGGTATGTGTTTCATCTCTCCTCTTATTATGTAATGGCATGAGTGCACGCGGTTTCTATTATATAATACCCTTTAATGAATCATTCTATTCCCGTCACCTTATTTTGAGTAAAAGTAATGTAATAGATGGATCTCACCAGATAATGGAGGTATATCATGTTTGGAGCTAAGGTGAAACCAATTTAAGAGAGATCATAGGTGGACAGAGGGAAATCTACAACACAAACCATAAATGGTTGAAGGTGTTTTTCTCCTAGGTTGACACATAGCTTATCATCTTTTGAATAAACTAACAATTATAAAAATTTCATGATACAAAAATAATATTTTATTTCCATTAAGTTTCATGGTTATTTCATTATGGATTTTATTTCATGATCACATGAATTAATAAATTAATAAGCATACAAGATAGAACTAAAATAAATTGAATTTTTCATAAATATTATCTAAGACATAGTTAAACAGTTATATAAATATACTTAATATAAATAGGAATATATTAAAAAAAATAATTTTATATTTACACATAATAGTTAAAATACCTAAATTATATATATTAAGTTAGTATGGACTTCCACTACTTCATCTAAAATCGAACCATAGTTCAAAGTGGTTGACTATCGAAATTTGGGGTGATTTCAATTATTTGAGAATTATGAAATGATGTTTTGGGTTGACATAAACTAGTTCACATCAATGTTTTACCCTGTAAATGGTCGAGGAAATCCAATTTTAGGATTTTGGGATTGGAGAGTCCACTCAACAGATCATGGAACTGTCAGTTAATGAAGTTGGAATTTATATTTTCAACCTAAAACCCATAATATTTCTTAATCATCAAAGGTATGTGTGATAATAAGGGGAATATATATCATTAAAACAATAATGTCCAAGAAATAGGATATTCTGAATCCAATGGTGAGGGATTTTTAGTTTCCATAAAATAGTGGGAGATTAAGAAATACAATTTTTATTTATTATTTTAATTTTTTTAAATAATCTACTAAAACTATGGTCATTAAATTTATAGGCACATAAATAAAAATAACTTCAAACAAATCACATTGATCCATACCAGAAAAGGATAGTCTCCTCATCATCATGAATTTCAATGAGTGTAAAAGGATCTTACGGATTATACTAACCATAAAAGGAAGTGGTATGTGTTGGAGGAACCTTTACATGATGTTCTTAATAATGAGGATAGTGAAGAAGAGTTCACTCTATATGAGAAACTTTTAAAAGATGCTACAGATGTTTATTGGTTCATGCTATCATCCATGACCAATGATCTTCTGAAGCAACATGGGTACCTAGATGTGTATATCATGATGTATCATATTTGGGATCACAATACAAAGAATTTGACACATGAGTGATATGAGATCTCTAATTCTCTTTTGACAAAAAAGCATGGATGGTCTATACTAGTTGGGCCTTATTTAGTCTAGTTTATTGGCTTCATTGAAAACTTAGACATCTTATGGATTATGTTCTCAATTATCAGATGATTTCTATATATATGTCATTATTTCCTTATAACCCAAGACCTTATCTAGTTTTATTCTTAATTATAACATGAGATATAATGGGAAGAGTCTTTTGGAACTAATTACTCAAATTTTCCAAGTGGATAAGTAAGTGGGAATGATCAGACAACAATCTTAATGGTGAAATAGAAAAATAAGTACAAGTCTAAGGTGATTAAGACTCATAATAAGTCTAAATATCCTGAGCACATTAATTCTATGAAGGGTAAGATCTAGAGATAAGGAAAAGAAATAGAGGAAGATTTATTTCATGTAGAAATAAATGCCAATGGAAGAGGAATTGTACCTAGAAGAAAGGTGATGTAAAAGGTGGATTCATTATTGAGTGTAATCTTTCAGTATATACAAATGGGGTATTAGATACATCTTGTGATATTCACATCTATATCTAAATGGGGGAACAAATTATATTCTAAAATATTTCTAGAGTGGAGGTGGATTTACAAACTACCAATGGTGTGAGGCTTGATGCTATAGCCATTAGGGACTACCACATTTCATTTCCAATAGGAATGATTCTAGTTTTAAGCTATTTTTATTATGTAAAAACTACTACCAAAAACATAATTCATGTATCATGTATAGATGTAGATGGTTTTATTTTCATGTTTGGGGGAAAAATCATTTTATAAAGACTACATATGTTATAGTATGACTCATTTAAATATTTAATTTATGTATTAAATTATAAAAACCAACTATTGGAAAAAGATAACAAATGATTTTAACAAGACTAATATGACTCCTAGCTATAGAATTACAGTCTCGGTCATGTAAAAGATAATAATTTGGAAATTATCTATCAAGATGGTTATTTATATTCTTCTGAGATAAAACCACTTGAAATATTATATATTTTTTTACAGGGAAAAATGAACAAACCACTATTTTGTGGAAGGAATGAAAATGAAATAGATATTTTTGTATTCGTATACATTAATGTGTGTAGACCATTTCCATTAGAATATAGAGGTATATATTATTACATCATAGTTTATTCTGATGACTTGACTAGATGTGTTAATTTCTACTTAATGAGGTATATGTTCAAGTCCTTTGAGAAATTAAAATAAATCAATAATTATGTATAGAATAAACCTTTAAATAATATAAAATATCTTTTATTTGATTGATCTGGTGAATGTCATAAATTTTTTTTTATCATCATTCTATGGGGGTTTGGGATTCAATATCAACTCACTCCACCTTATAAACCATAGTTGAATTTTGTTAATGGAAGGAGGAACCATAACTTGTTAAACATAGTAAGGGAAATGATGTGTCATTATAATCTTTAATTATCCTTTTTTATATGCATTACAAACATTGAAATATACATTAAACCGAGTTCAAACTAAATTAGAAAATTAAATTCCATTTTAGTTATGGAGTGGAAATAACCTATTTTTTCAAAAACACTTTTCTAGGGTTGGAATGATTTTTTTTCATGACTTTTATGGAAATAAATTAGCACACTAAGTCCCATAGTGTATCTTTATAGGATATCCATAGGAAATTATGGGAAACTACCAATAAAATCCCTCATAAAAGAATGTGATTTTCTCGAGACCGTACAATTTCTTGAGGGGGATCACACCCTAAAAAAGGACAGTGGTATAAAGATTGAATTTGTTGAATTTCATGCTCAAGATATATAAGAGTTGGTACAAGAAAAAATTTCCTAGGTTCTCTTCTAAGAATTAGTTCCTTGAACAAAAGTATTTCATGAGATAAATAAAGTGGTAAGAGAACTAAATGGATATGGTTTTCTAGACACCAAATATGTTGACTCATTATTTGTTGACAATGATGTACCTATTTCCCAAAAAGAGGATGTAACACCCTGAGATTTTATGAGATATATTCTTTTTAATTTTATTGATATCTTTTTTTGTAAAATACACCAATATTATCTTCCTCTATATGCAACACCGTATTAGTTTGCAGTATATGCAACAATATTCATGGCTCATGTTACACACAATTTCAAGTTCTTATGGTAGAAATTATTCTACCCAACATTGAGTATATATTATGATCAATATATAACTGAACTATATATTGAGTATGTTATATGCAAATCCAATGTAATATTTCCCTAGACGCAACCCGGACTTGGCTTGAATTACATGCAAGAGAGACCTTCCTCGATAGATTGTGTCACACGCAATACCGAGTTTCACTAAACGATGATATATTATTATAATATTATGAACGAGCCATTATGAATAGTATTAAACTCATTTTTAATTTTAAAACATTATAATTCATCTTACACATTTTATGGAATGAGTTATGGGAAGAAAATCAATTTTTTTTGGATAAAAGAAGTATTTTACAAAAAATGCAGTTTCGCCGCCTTTTGATGGGACACCAATTTTAAATCTAGTTTTGAAAATTTTATAAGTTCAATTATAAAAAATAAAATTCTTTTTTTGAATGAAGATATAAAAATTTACATTGGATAACGTTTTGATGTTTTTCTGACAACGTTCTTATTTTGATGAATAGTAAAAACATGCTAAATATTACTTAAAAACACATTTTTTCATCGAGATAATTTATATTGTTAAATTATAATTTTAAATTTTTTATAGTATAAATATAATATATTTTTACAATTTAATATAATGTAAGTCATGATCATTAATTTTACACTGAATTCATAGTTAAAAACCTTTCAATCTTTTGCAACGTTTTCACTTTTAAAACTCATTTTCTTAACAACGATATTAATATTAAATTCATTACTGCAAATTATTTGTTTTGAATTTTGTAAAATGGATTCCATATTTTGAATCATTAGGTCCAAATTATTTTAATAGGCTTATTTTTATTTTTAGACATTATGAATAGTAACTACGGTAAATTTAATTTACTATAGTTAAAGGTAAATCATGTAATTAAGGGAAATAATTAGATTAAAAAATTACCCTAACACCATCCAAAATTCTATTTTATGAATAAAAGTCGACCAATATCACCTAAGGGTCGAAATAGATTCATTTCATGGACTTGTGACCATGAAAATGATGTAATTATTATTAAAATCAATGAAAGTGACAACATGTCACTCTCTTATATCTTATAAGTGTAATAATATTAATTTAGTGATAAACATCATAAAACCTAAAATATAAATAGTATCCAGAAATATAATGAAATTATATAAATCATGTGAATGTTTTTATAATTTTTAGGGATTAAATAATTATCATAAATGGTGACAAAATAGTGATGAAGAAATTGTTTATTTAGTGAAAAATCAATAATATATTGTCTATTAAACTAGTAGTGACAATAAAAGGCACAAAAACAGGACAAAAAATTATTTTTCATGTACATGTAAACCATAATCATCCAATTGTTGAATATTTGACCATATGGAGCCTTATAAAAGAGATTATGACAGTTATACTATTTTTTAAATGATGTCAAAGTTCTCACATTCATGAATTAATAAATATAACAATTTAAATGTTGTGATTTTAAGATGATAAATTCGAGTTAAAGTATTATTATGAAATATATTATATTTATCTACATCACAGTATTTTATTTTTAATTTTTATGAAACAAATAAGTATATTAAACAATTATAAATTTTTTTTGTAGTAGTTCTTTTATTAAGAGAAATATCAAATAAATGGTTTTAAAAATATTAAAATAATTGTTATATGAACAAATTAATGTGCTACATGAATTTTTAGATGAATATGACATGTTAAAAATATATTAACTATTTTAGTTCGAATATACACTCTGTTTGGATTTTATATAAATTCCAATAAATGAATAGTGTCAAAATGGACACTATTGTTATTTTATAAAAATAACATATTATTAAATTTTTTAAAAATCACAAAAAATTTAAAAATTATAAAATGAAATTTATATGGTCTAAAATTTCATAAATTATCGAATTATGGACAAATAACAACACATAAGTAATTATTTATAACAATTTAAAATTTAGAATATTATCACTCCAAATAAAATTAAATATAATAAATAAAGATAAATCCATTTGTTATGGTATAAAATAAATTCCCAACCTGACTAAATTTTTTTGGATGATGATATTACAACCCTATCTCATATAATATTCGTATTTGGTCATTTTGGAGGATTTTATGTGGGGTTAGAGTTTATTATAAATTAATATTTTAGAGGTTTCCAAAAGTGCCCCTCTCTTCCCTTATTAAAGGGCGCCTCTTCCCTCTCCTATTCACAACACTTTGAGCCTTCAAGATCTTCCAAACCCTACCCATTTCACTTGTACACTTCCCTATCAGCATACTAAAGGTCTTCGTATTCTTCAAATAACACCTTTAGTTCCCTAAGAGGAGGTTTAGAAGAGGCGCGTCGAAGAAGAGGTAATATCCTTTACCGATTCATTCAAGTTCATTTCTTCTTATAATTCCTCTAATTTAGTTGTTTCATAATAAAGTAATAACATAATTATTACTAATATTCTGATATGTTATTATAAATATGAACAAACCCTATTTCACCTTCTATCCATCCAATGGAAAATGAAATCACCACGCGGGCGTTCATACGGAATACCGTCTCCATGCCGTGGTGTAATCTATTTTTGCACCACCACCTTACTTGGATGGGTATAATGGTGTAATGAAAAACTATATATTTATATTATAACATGATAATAATTCTGAGATGTTATATATTCCCCTCTAATACCATTTAATAATTATGTGAATGATATCATCGCTCGTGCGTACGTACAGATTTCCATCTCCACGATTTGATGAGATTCATTCTCCAAGTTAACCATTCAAGAATTATTATAAACTATATATAATAAATAATCATGAAATATATGACATATTAATTATAATGGATTTATTTATATATTATTTACTTTCTTCCATTCAATTTAACAAGTAAACGAAAACATCGTTCATGTGTACGTACGGCCTACCGTCTCCATGAACGATGTATTTCTTTCCATTTATAGATCTATTATATATATTTATATTCTGAATATATATAATATAAAAATCATGTTTTACTTTATAGATGTAATTATTCCGGACCTATGTAATCATATAAATAATTACAAGTCAAAACATGGACGATAAATGAAACATTTTTACCCAAAACACTGCTTTAACATGGAATTGACAAATGAACGGGTAATATAAAGTCATAAGTAAATAATATATGATATCATAAATATTATTATGGTTTTTTTACAAGTTAATAATAAGTTTAAACCAACTATACAGGAGTCTCAGACACATATAGAAGAAATTGGACATAAGGTAAGGGATAATTATTCCATTCTCATTCTTATCCAGGATTGCTTATTCATAAGTATTTACTAGGGTTATATTTTTCATCCATGTCCATAAAAATGTTTTTTATAAAGTTTTTAATATTATTCCATATATTTTTAAAGTCATTTTTACCCCTCTTTGACTTTTACATTGTGTTATGTAAGGAATCTTTCTTTTGTTTACCATACGAGAAACTTTTTGACTTTTCTGGCAAAAGTACGAGGAGAATATTTTTTTAACTTATACAGAATGAACAGATTTTTACAATTTCATAACACCAAATTTTAATGAAGATTACTCTAAAATACTTCAATATTATTTTAAAAAAAAAATCCTTTTATTTTCAAATTTCCTGGAATTTTGTGAAAATAAAATGATTTTGATGATGAAAGGATATTTTCCACAGGAATTCATTTCAAGTGTTTTGTCAAAAATATTTTCTATCTAAGATGAAATTATTTAGTATGATTATTTTTCATTTATAATTTCTCTATTATTTAAATGGTTTGATTCTTCTTATGATTAAATAATATCCATTTGTTTTATATGGATTATGTAATGATGGGATGATGTTTATGAAACCCATTTTATTCTTTGGGTTATGAGGAATGATTTATGTTTATTTCATGGAACAAGTAAAAATGAATTCATTATGATATGGGTGGGACCTATATCTACCTCCAATGCATTGGGTAAAGATTTATACCTCATGAGATAGACATGGCTGGAATGACAAGTAAAATCTAGTTTAGTATTATAGGGTTGGAACGACAAGTAGTCCTGACTAAATAATGGACTTTGTCCACTACGATAGTCTTGGCAGCAATTCCTTGGCTACTATGGAAATCATAACATTTAATTAATGGTTTTCCACAATTAAGTGTTTTACACCCATGCTATTTTACCATGGTTAATGTTCCATTATGATCTATGCCTTCTAAACGTCCAATATTTATTCCATTACTCATGATTTATTTTGTTTTATGTTCATGTTCTTACATTCAAAAGAACTAGAAGATGCTTTGGGTGTGGAAAAGGACACAAATCCAGTAAATGCAAAGGAACAGGTTTATTTAACACATTGTACATGGATAATGGTATAGCTATGACATCAAAAATGGTTAAATGTTTTAAATGTGGAACATACGGGAATTATGAAAACCAGTTCCCTAAGGGAAAATCTCATGAAGAGAATCAACATGGTCATATGGGTAGTATTTATGTTGATGATGATGAAGAGACTATAAATGATATATGAGATGGAATAAGTGTTGAGGAATAAAATGAAGAAGCTTGGTTAATGGTTTAATAAGGTAGTGGAATGACTGCATGTTTATCAAGAGTAATGTTGTATATGTAATTCCATGGTACTATGGAATAAAGAAACATCTAAGGATTGTTACACTATTGTTTTTATTTAAGTTTTTTTGAAAGTGTATGTTGAATGGTAACCATGAAAGGTTATTTAGATATTTTTGGAAAGCAGATGATATGCACATAATGAACGGATAAAGAGATAATGAAATGTTTGATAGTATTAATGAGATCGTATAAGGACAAAGCGATATCATGGTTTGAGTATATAGAAATTTTGGAATTTTGGTATGTGGAAAGAGTTGACTTTTTACAGCATTCATGTTTTCACAATGATTCTATGGTATTTCATGTTTCAAGAGAATACATTATTAAGGAGTTTAAATTCTTGGAATGTGACCAACAAGATATGTCTTCTGATATACAGGGGATAAATGATGGTATTCACATGCTTGGTTGATGAAATTTCTAGTAATCATTTTATTTATACTATGATCTTGGATAGAATTTTTTTAGATAGTTCTAAAGATTTGAAATGGATTATATTGGACATAAGATAATATTGTTTAAGGATAAAATGTTTTTTCATCTTATTTCTGGAATTTTATAATAGTGTAGTTTTAGAAAAAGGACAACATGCAGGATGGGAGACAACCCGTCGCATCAGATAGGGTTGTGGGAATCGAACCCACAACCGAATTGTGACAAGCCTTTATCGCCTACCACTGGCCTACAGGAAGTTCCTGGTTAGTAGAAACTAGTTTTATTTTGTTAAACGATATGATATATGAAGTATAAGTCCATTTTTGGAACCATATTTGATTAATCTCACCATAATATGGACTTATGTATATAACTTTTGCTAACCTTATGTTTGAGAGAGATGGAATGACCAATCATTCTCTTGCATGATCCGCTAACACTTCACGGAAGACAAATTCATTTCATTTCTTTAAGAGATAAAGTGGAAATTGTTCAAGGCACAAACAATAGTGAGATTGTACCAAAATCAAGTAAGTATTTCACTTATTTCAATAAAAATTTGAACATTAGAGAAATGTTCTTCAAAACCAAAAATGTTATCCTAGTTCCCTCATATCTGATGAATAAGATTGTACCTTTGATCATCAAAACTTTATGGCTTTGTGATTGTTGGGTTTTTTATATCCATGTTCTCTACCACTCTTCATCCAAACATTATGGTTAGATTTATCTTACATATTCATATTTTCACCTATGTTGTCCTATGTGGAAACCTAATGTTGAGTTACTTGGGGTGACTGTTATGATTCTAACTTCCCTTTTTTAAAATTATGCTTTAGTATTCATTTTAATGATGTGGGTTTCGATGAAAGAAACTATCATGTAGTAAAGCATTTATAGCCCTGATGAATTTCGAGGGTGAAATTCATTTTATGGGGGGTAGAATGTAACACCCTGATATTTTATGAGATGTATTCTTTTTAATTTCTTTGATATCTTATTTTTTACACTACACAAAGATTAGCTTGTGATATACGCAAAACCGTATTAGTTTGCAGTATACGGAACAATATTCTTGGTTCATGTTACACACAATTTCATGTTCTTTTGGTAGAAATTATTCTACGCAACATTTACTATAAAATTTGATCAATGTAAAACTGAAATATATTTTGAGTATGTTATACACAAATCCAAAGGAAGCTTTCTCCACACGCAACCCTGACATGTCTTGCATTACAAGAAAGAGTGACCTTCCTCGATAGCTTGCATTGTACGCAATACTGAGTTTCACTAAACAATGATATATTATTATAATATTATGAAATATCCGTTATGAATATTATTAACTGAATTTTTTATTTTTTAGCATTATAATTCATCTAACACATTTTCTGGAATGAGGAATGAGAACAAAATCAATTTTTCGGATAAAAGAAGTATTTTTCAAAAAATGATGTTTTATAGCCTTTTGATGGCGCACCAATTTTTAAATATAGTTTCTTACAAGTTAATAAGTTCCATTTTACAAAATAAACTTCTTAATTTGAATCAAGATGTAAAAATTTACTTTGGATATTGTTTTGATATTTTTCTGACAACGTTCTTATTTTGAGGAATAGTAAAAACACACTAAATTTTACATAAAAACTACTTTTTTATCGAGATAATTTATATGGTTAAACTATAATAGTAATTTTTTTTAAAGTATAAATATAATATATTTTTACCATTTAATATAATTTAAGTTATTATAATTAATTTTACACTTAATTCGTAGGTAAAAACATTTCAATCTTTTGCAACTTTTTAACTTTTAAAACCCGTTTACTTAACAATGGTATTAATTTTAAATTAAATATTGCAACTTATGTGTTTTGAATTTTGAAAAATGGATTCCATATTTAGAATCATTAGGTCCAAATTATTTTAATAGGATACTTTTATTTTTAGACATTATGATTAATAACTACAGTAAATTTTATTTACTACACTTAAAGGTAAATCGGGTAATTAAGGGTAAAAATAAGATTATAAAATTACACTAAAACTTGCCAAAATTCTATTGGATGAATACATGTCTACCCATATCTTCTAAATATCTAAATATATTTATTTCATGGACTTTTGACCATGAAAATGATGTAATTATTATTAAAACCAAAGAAAGTGACCACATGTCTCTCTCTTATATCTTATAAGTGTAATAATTTTAATTTAGTGATAAACTTCATAAAACCTTGAATATAAATAATCTCCAAAAAGATAATAAAATTATCTAAATCATTAGAATTTAATTATAATTTTTATGGATTAAATAATTATCATAAATGGTGACATAATAGTGATGCAGAAATTGTTTATTTGGTGAAAAATCAATAAAACAGTTTTTATTAAACTTATAGTGACCATAAATGGAACAAAACCCTGAACAAAACTTATTGGTCATGTAAATGTGAACCATAGTCATCCAATTGTTTAATATTTGAACATTTTGAGCCTTATAAAATCGATTATGAGACTTATATTATTTTATTTTAAATGATGTCAAAGTTGTCACCTTCAGGATTTAATAAATATAAAAATTTAAATTATGTGATTTTATGATGAAAAATTCAAGTAAAAGTATTATTATGAAAGCTATTAGATTTATCTGCATCACGGTATTTTATTTTTAATTTACTATGAAAAATATATGTATATTAAATAATTATAAAATTTTTTGTAGTAATACTTTTATTAATTGAAATATCAAATAAATGGTTTTAAAAATATTAAAATAAATTTTATATGAACAAATTAATGTCCTCCATGAAATTTTTAGATTAATATGATATGTTTGAAATATATTAAATATTTTCTTGAATATATCCTATGTTTTGATTTTATTTAAATTCAAATAAATGAATATTGTCAAAATTGACACTATTGTTATTTTATAAAAATAACATATTATTAAATTCTTTAGAAATCACAAAAAAATAAAAATTATAAATTTAAATTTATACGGTATAAAATTTTATAAAGTATCCAATTATGGAAAAATCATAACACATAATTAATTATTTAAAATAATTTAAAATTTAGAATATTATCACCACAAATAAAATTTATGAGATTAAATAAGGATAAATCAAGTTGATAAGGTTTAAAATAAATCCCCAACATGTGTAAATTTTATTGGATGATGTGATTACAACCCTATCACATCTCATATTCTGATTTGAGTCATTTTTTTGGTTTTTATTTGGGGTTAAATTTTATTATAAATTAATATTTTAGAGGTTTCCAAAAGTGCCCCTCTCTTCCCTTATAAAAGGGCACCTCCTCCCTCTCCCTTTAACAACACTTTGAGCCTTCAAGCTCATCCAAACCCTTACCATTTCACATATAAACTTCCATATCAGAATATTATAGGTCTTGTTATTCTACAAAGAACAACTTTAGTGCCCTAAGAGGACGTTAAGAAGAGGCGCGCTGAAGAAGAGGTAATATCCTTTACCGATTCTTTCAAGTTCATTTCTTCTTATACATCATCTTATTTTGTTTTTTCTAATAATAAAGTAATAACATTAGTATTACTCATATACTTCTATATTGATATAAGTATTAACCAACCGTATTTCAGCTTCTATCCATCCTATGGAAAATGAAATCACAGTGTGTGAGTACGTACGGAATACCGTCTCGATGCCACGGTGTAATCTGTTTTTCAACCACCACCTTACATGGATGGGTATAATGGTGTAAATAATAACTATATATGCTTATTATAACATGATAATAATTATTTGATATTATATCATTCACTCTAATTCGATTCACTAATTATGGAAACGATATCAATGCTCGTGTGTACGTACGGATTACCGTCTCCACGATGCGATGAGATTCATTCTCCAAGTTAACCAATAAAGAATGATTAAAAAGTATATATAATAAATAATAATTAAATATATGACATATTAATTAAAATGTATTTATGTATATTTTATTTACTTACTTCCATTCAATTTAATAAGTAAACAAAAATAGCGTTCATGCGTACGTACGGCCTACCGTCTCGATGAATGGTGTATTTATTTCCATTTATCGATCTATTATATATATGTATATTCTAAATATATATAATATATAAATCATGTTATACATTCTGGATGTAAGTAATCATGACCTAAGTAATCATATGAATAATTACAAGTCAAAACATGGATGATAAATGATACGATTATACCCAAAACGATGCTTTAACATGAATTGACTAATGAACGAGTAATACAAAGTCATAAGTGAATCATATATGATATAAAAAATATTATTATTTTTATGTTACAAGTTAATAATATGTTTAAACCGACTATACAGGAGTCTCAGACACATATGGAAGAAATTGGACATAAGGTAAGGGATAATTATTGCAATCTAATTCTTATTCGGGATTACTTATTTGTAAGTATTTACTAGGGTTATATTTTTCATCCATGTCCATAAAAAATTTTTCTATAAAGTGTGTAATATTATTCCATGTATTTTTAAAGTCATTTTTACCCCTCATTGACTTTTACACTTTGTTATGGAAGGAATCGTTCTTTTGTTTACCATACGAGGAACTTTTTGACTTTTCTGGGAAAAGTACGAGGAGAATGTTTTTTTAACTTATACAGAATGAACATATTTTTACGTTTTCATAACGCCTAATTTTCATGAATATTCCTCTACAATATTTCATGATTATTTTCGAAAAATCTTTTTCTTTTAAAATTGCATGGAATTTTGTGAAAAGAAAATTTTTTTGAAGAAGAACAGATATTTTCCTCAAGAATTCATTTCAAGTGTTTTGTCAAAACTATTTTTCATGTAAGATGACATTATATAGTATGATTATGTTTCATGTATAATGTATATATTATTTATATGGTTTGATTCTTATTTTGATGAAATAATATCCATTTGTTTTTTAATGTATTATGTAATTATGTGATGATGATTATGAAACCCATTTTATTCTTTGGGTTATGATGAATGATTTATATTTATTTAGTCGAACAAGTAATAATGATTTCATTATGAGATGAGTGGGACCTATATATCCCTCCAATGCATTGGGTAAATATTTATATTTCACGAGATAGACATTTCGGGAATGCCAAGTAAAATCCAGTTCAGTAATACAGGGCTGGAACAGCAAGTAATCCCAATTCAGTAAAGGACTTTGTCCACTATGATGGTCTTGGCAGCAATGCCTTGGATAATATGGAAATCATAACATTTTCTTAATGGTTTTCCACAATTACATGTTTTATTCCCTTGATATTTTACCATGGTTAATGTTCCATTATGATCTATTCCTTATTCACTGCCACAATTTATGTCATTACTCATGATTTTGATGTTTTATGATCATGTTATTACGTTCAAATGTTTAGGGATTGTTTTATGTTCTCCAAGTTTAACCTTACTGAGCATTTGGGCTCACCATTTTTATGTTTTATTTTCCCCAGGATAGAAATACTGGTTTTAGAAAAGAAAAAAATGGGAAGATCTTTATGGGAGATGTAGAAGATCTTTCACCATGATTAGATGATTATGTTTTGAGTTTCCAAAGACACTAAACTAATACGGTCTTTGGGAATCTGTTTTTTGTCATGTATTAAGTATTCCACAAAAGTAATGTAATGTATATTTACATCAAGCTTGTGTCTCTATAGAGGATGTATAGTTCTCACAAGATACAAGATGGTAAGAAACCATGAATTTCAGAATTCCTTCCATGTATCCTAACCATGTTTTTTTCTAGTCAATTTAAGAGATGATGTAAATTCCATAGGATGAAAATGGTTATTCGTGAGAAAAAATAACATGGAAGGTAAATTGAATATATATAAAGAAGCCATAGTAGATAAAAGGTTTAAATATCATTATGGAATTGATTATCTTAAAACCATTTCACCAATTTTCATGTTTAAATATATCATAATTATACATACTATAGTAGCATACCATGACTATTAAATTTGGAATATGGATGTAAAAAAATTTATCACTAATTGAAACCATCAGAATGATGTCTAAAGGACACCACTAGAAGTGTTTGTGACACTAGGTGGTGCCAAAAAAAATTTTAAGTTGCAAAGATACATTTATGGATTGAATAAATATTCTAGTTTTTAGAACATTCCATTTAATGAAGTTATAAAATAACATAGTTTCATTAAGAATGAATTTTAACCATGTTTTAAAAGATATTTATTGGTAATTTATTCATTATCATATGAGTATATATTGAATTAATATTACATATTAGAAACAGAATACCCATCATATATTTTTATTCATGAGTAATTAAACAAGTGTTTATCCATGAAGGACAGTGAAATATCCTATATTTATGGGATCAAGAACATTCGTAACAGATAAAAAAGGCTAGTTAGTCTAATTCAAAGTATATACATTGACCATATACTAAAGATATTTATTATGTAACAGTCAAAGATGGGATTGGATTCAGTGTCAGCTGGTATACATCTTTTTAATAAAAAGTTTTCTCAAACACAATATAGGGAAGATAAAATGTGTATAATCCAATATATTTTACTGATAAGAACAATAATTTATTCCATGTTATTTACTAAAATTAATGTCACCGATAAATTGGACATGGTACACATATATCTAGTTGATCTTGGATAATAGTATTTATATCCTATTAAGGATATCCCAATGTATCTAAAAAGTACTAAGGATATTTTCCAAGTGTATGGATGAGATTATGATCTAGTCATCATAGTTACAATAATTATAGATTTTATATAGATAATAATGATCTAAAGTCTGAGTCAGAATATTTTTTCTATCTCAACGGTGGAGTTGTTAGATGGAAGAGTTCAAAGAACCCAGTTCTCACTGATTCTACAGTGGTTCTTGAAAATATAGCATCTTATAATGAATCCATGGAATCGATTTTGACACAAAAACTTTTTTCCAAGAAATAAATGTGGTTTCTAAAAGAAAAGACTCTATCACAATCTTTTTTTCAATAATGAAATGGTTGATCTTGATGAAAATAAGGGTAACACCAATGGACAAATCACATACTATAGAAGTATCACATATGGAGGGATTTTTCTAAGAGGGGTTATGTTGTAGTTAGAAGTGTTTTCATAGATTAAATTTATTAGAACCCAGGACTAAATTCATATCTCAGTAGAAGGATGGGTATCATGTAAGAGTTAGCGGACTTAAAGTTGTTAGCAATTGCCTCTAGTGCATATTGGAATATATTTGAGTTAGTTTTTGATAAAATACTTCTATCTACATTATGATTACATTTATTCATATTTTATTATTAATAAACTTCTTAACACATAATGATTCTTCTTATACATAACATAACATGTGATAATGTCCTAAGAGTAGTTTTCACACTGAATGGCCATAATTGTTCCACACTATGATGAGAAACGAAAAGTGTCCTGAAAGTATTCATATAAATATATTATATAGATAAATGAAAACATTTTAGGGAAAACATGATACAATCTATCGAGGGTGGAGGCACATAGGTCTTTGAGACACATTCTCATGGTGTAAAACCTTGTTAATATCCAGTGTAGGATATTATGAGAATGATACCTTACATTAGCAAATCCCCGTTTATATGTGTCATTGGATGTTCCTATTTATAGATGTGTGTATTGATCTGTAGACTTTAATATCCTTATTAATGGAACTTCTAAGTATCTTAATTTGATGTATGATTAAAATTGTGACAACATATGTTCACGGAATGGTAAGATATATCGAGTGCGTCAAGAGTAATATTTCATTAATAAATTATGTGAGAAAGTATTTTTTACATTATGCCCTTTAATATATATCCATATCTCATTCTTTTTTATGTAAATTAGATATCCTAAATAAATCCATGTACATTTCATTCTAAATGAAAGTTTGATTTCTAGAAAGACAACGAAAGAGACATTGAACACATAGGTTGATGGTACCAGTATTCAACTTTCTTGATTAGAGGTATCACAATAAATGGATTACATTACATAGTAAGAATCTATATGAGGTATTGTGTCATTATGATATTAACTTATTTATATAAGGGTTCATTTGTGTGTTACTAAATCTAACCATGTAATTTAGGCTACTTCACTTAATTCAACTTAGAAAAAGTCCTAGAGGGAAGCACAATAAGTGTATCTTGAATCTCAGTTATATAATATATTATTACTTATTTTTTTAAAAGTTGAATAAATATTATTTTCACACATAATTTAATAATTATTCATGTTTACATGGTCATTAATATTCTGTCACTAGTTTTTTGAGAGAATATTACGTGAGTGAAATATTTAATAAATATATTATTATTATTTAGTGAACTTAATATTTATTTATTTATTGGAAAATGATGAATTTATAATTATTTATGAAACAAATTGTACTTATTTATAGCTCAATAAATATTATGGAGGAATATAATTCTGGGTATAATGGTTCATTAAGAAATAATATATATTGAATATTTTTTGAATAAATAACATTTAGTTTAATTCATGAGTTTAGCACGTGTCAAGAATTATTATTATTATTGAAATGGGGTGTTTCATTGATTTATGAAATAACAAATGATGCATATGAAATTATTATTTTCTAACCCTTGTATTATATAAACCTAATGATATTTTTTTCTTTAGATAATCAATTCATTTTTTGTGGTGCAAAATGATGTCCTCAGAGGATCTTCTCAAGCCCCTGACATCACTCTCTACAAGAATGTAATAAATAATTGAGAGAGATCTTCCTCCACCATCCAATCTTGAGTCTGGAGAGGTAAAAGATAATCCCTTGGAATTTATAATCATGGTGATCGATGATGGAAAATGTAAGTGATTGGATCTATTATGGTAGCACCTTAGAGATTCCTATATTGATTATCAGATATTCGTGGAATATGTGTGGATAACCACTAGGGGGAATATATTATTGATTCATACAACAAAACAATGGTACTATTTAGATGCATTGTCATACCCATCTGAAAATAAATAATTACTCACAATGTAATTATTTATTTTATTAAATTAATTATCAATAATATTTAATGATCATATGCTTCAGTTTTGGCATTTAACCACTGTCAATATTCTTTTATTCAATTCTACTGATCATTGTATTTTTCATCATTTAAATATCATATTAATAATAGATCATGAAAAAAAATAAAACATTTGAATAAAAAATATCACATTTATTCTTCTCTTAGAACCTATATATATCATCCATTTGTTGTGGTGATAAAAACTAATCACATCACTTTATAGTGGTGGTAGTCCGCATGTACCCACAAATGATGTTATCATTTTCTAGTGAATGGAAAGGTAAGAAAATATGTGTTAAATTATATTTAAAAAATGATAAACATTTCATTAATATCATATATATATATATATATATATATTAAATTCATCATTATAACTAGTTGTTATATTTGGAGATAGAAAACGAATTAAAAAAGTTCACAAGGTGGTAGTCCTCCATACACATCAATGATGGTTTTATTTCTCATTTTATGGAAGAGGATAGAGATATTTGTTGATATATATAAATAATAAAGTATTATTATATATGATAAATTTGTGTTATTATCTCATCATGATTGGTGAATATTTTAAGGAGGTGGAATAAGAAATAAAACTAAAACATGTGGTTAAGAACTACACACCTTCTTTGTAAAAACACCTTTTCGTAACACCTTTTGACCTCTATGATTGGTATTCTACCAAAACTCCAACCACTAGAATTTGATTAGGGATTTTATTAAGGTATTTGGAAAGATAATGGGAGTACCAAATGGTTTTTAAGTGTTAATTAATTATAAGAAGATTTGGCCTTTTATAATAGAGGGGAGAGGCACACATGGATTTTCTCAAAATATTAATTTAATACAAATTAATTTTTTTTTTCCAAATGAATCCATATTGATAATATTAAAAAAATATTATTATCAATCTATTAAATCCCATCCAAAAATTTTTTGGACATGTTTATATTAAATTTATACCCTAATCTTTTTCATTTCACCCCTGTTAACCCTTTTCGCACTTACCGTGACAACAATTCTTGTTTTTCTCTTTAAGGGTAATTATAGTAATTATAAATGAAAAAATAGCACACAAATAGACCATGGATGATTTTATAAACCATATCATAATCAATTGTTTGAACATTATATTTTTATGATTTCTATACAATATTATTTATTATTAAATTTCATTAATATCATTTTTTTGAATAATTTATTATTTGGACTTTAATAACATCAAGAAAACAAATGAAATTCGAAAACAAAAATTAAATAACTAAGATTTTATATTCATTTATAAAATCCATCAACAACATTAATTATCTCAAAATATATTATTTTTATTATTTTTAATATAATTTATTTTTTTCTATTAATTTAACAATTACTACATCAGTATTGGGTAAGCATTTAAGGTAAAAATTTCATCACTATAATTTAAAAAATAAACTTTCATGATAAAGATAAATCAGTTATATTTATTTTTAATATTTAAAATGTACATATATTGTTATTATCTTCATGTTAAAAATATTATAGTTATTAAAATTATACTGTGACATTTTTTACTTTTCATTCCATAAACTTTTATAAAGGTTATAATCACATCCAAATTGAAAAAAAGGCCATATAACTGAATAATGGATGAGTTTGGACGAAATTTAATTGTAATTTAAAATTAATTCGTAGTTTATGGTCATTTTGTAGTCATTATCATATTTATTTTAACCCCTAATTACCCAAGATAAACAATATCTGGGTTACAAAAACTATTAAGGTAACTATTCATGTCGACTAAAAATAAAATGAAACAATTATACAAATTAAACCAAATTATCCCAAATATTGAAACCATTTTAAAAAATATTAACACATAAATGGAATAATTTTATTTCAAATTAAATTGACAAAATATGATGAGAACATTTATAAGATAAATCCATTTCTAGGTATAAAATGTTTTTATAATAAATTCAGGTGTAAAATTAATTTTAAAAATAATATTTGGATTATATTAAAACCAAATTATCTAATTAAATTTAAAATATAATCCTAAATATCAAAATATAGTTTCATTTAAAATCATTTTTTCCACTATTCCGTAAAAATCAATCTTTTCTTAAAAAAAATTCATCCAAAACTAATTTTTATATGATTGGAGTAACTATCATAGTTAAACATGAAATAAACATAATTGTAATAAATGAAATAAATATTTTTTTATATTCCAATAATGTCTTTGAGGAAACCTAATTGGTTAACTATTTCTCTTATTTGTAATAGTCATTGCAAAAAATTATCATCTTCTCTTAAGGGAAACCTAATTGGTAAAATATGTCCCTTTACCCAATGAATTGGCGATCTATATGGGGATCCCCCAACACTAGTTTTTTAATTAAACCACCCATCATCATAAAAAACTCACTAGTACCATAACATGAATAAAGTACATTGGACTTTCATTTCATCTTTAAACTCATATAAATTTCCATTGTTATTATCATAAATTTATTATCCCATAGAAAAGAAATGGGTTTTATAAAACTATCTTTGAAACAAAAATAATCCATCCATATAAATAATGATTATGGTATCATTACAAAATTTCCTCAATAAACCATATGTAACATCAAGGGTAGTGGGAATTGTTTAATCAAAATACCATTTCATGATCACGAAAAAATTCTTGAGGAAAATAATCATTTCAATATGAAAATAAATGTTAAAAAAATTCAAATTATTATGACTATAATGTTTTTTGAAAATATACATGGAAACATATAAATTATATTCAAATCAAATAATTTTAATGACATCTAGAAGATATGTTCAATTTGTAAACATTAAAAATAATCATATTTTTCTAACATTTTGTAAAGGGAGTCAAAAGAGATCCATTAGGAAAATATTGATAAATTTCACTTTTAAAAACATTGAAAATAATTTAAACGACCATGTAAATTTTCTTTATTAAAAAATTTATCTTGAGAAAATAAATTCTTTTTAAAAATATAATAAAACATTCATATGGAATAGAAATATTCCCAATATAAAATATTATACAAGACCAATATCTCTTAAATAATTTGTCTGATTATAGTTCAATAGATAATGAGGGAAAAATTGAAAATTAAAAAAATAGTCAAAACTAGAGATGAAAAAATATTATTTTTTTCAATAAAATAAGATCATATAACTTCAAAAGTAACCTTGAACATATACAATAAAATAATTTTTAGACGAATTAAACTTACAAACATAATATCATTAAATTAAGAATTAATCCATGTATAAATTGAGTGTAAAAATATAAATACAAATAAAAAAGTCAAAATACAGATTAAATAGATTTAAATATCAATTAAAACATAATATTTGAATAACAATTTAGATGAAAAATATTTATAACCCAACATAAGTAAATTGAGTTAAGAAACCATTTACCACTCGGTAACATTAAAGTCAAATCCCCAAGGATAACATAATTAAACTTGAAACTTTTAATATCATTAATTATGAATTATTATAGATATAACATTTAAATGGTGAATTATACACAACATATAAATTTTATTATGTGAGAGGCATTAAAAACACCTCAATGAAAAGAAATTGAGACAAAATCCCTTATCATGAGTCCATACATGAAATATATGTCCTTTAACACCTTTATAGTAAACTCATATAAATTATTTTAACTATTAAGAAGACGTTTCTAAATTATTACCTTATCCTTAAAAAAATTCATTTATTACAATTACATATTTAATTACTAAATCAGCTAAGCTTATGTTGAATTTTTTGAGGGTGCTTGGTCCATACATTAAAAACGGCTTCAATATGTTAAATGTGGTATAAGAGTTCATTATTACATAATCCCCGTAATAATATCAATCATGAAATAATTTTTTATTTTTATAAATCATTTATACCTTTAAATACAACCGTTAAATATGTTTATGAAAAATGAACTATGTTACCATTGTGGAGACGTTAGGTCATACATAAGCATTAGTAATATATTCATTTTTCAACCATCATTATGGAAAGAGGGAAAGTGTAACAATATATTTCATATAATATTATAATATATTAAATATAATATTAATTTTTTATATAAACTTATATATATTAACCATGTCATGTGGTGATGAAAAATTAATCGCATCGCTTTATGGAGGTGGTAGTCCACACGTACACATGAACGACGACATCATTTTTCAATGAATGAAAAGGTAAGAAAATATGTATTATAGTATCTATAAACATTTTAATATTTAATTAATATCACACATATATATATATATATTCATGAAATTTATCATTATAACCATCCATGAGTGGTGTTGATGGAAAATGAATTTCACCGGTTCGGGAGGCGATAGTTTACTGTATACACAAATGATTGTTTTATTTCCCATTTCATATAAATGGAGGTGAATATAGGTTATGATTTAAACGTAATAACATATAATTATGTTTTTGATACTAATTTTACTATTTCATCTTGATAGGATAAAATTTTATGTAGGTGGAAGATGATATAAAATTAAAACATGCCTTTAAAAACAATACATATTCTTTAGAAAATCTTTTTTGCTTGACACGACAAGACCTATTAGGTTTTTTTATTCTAAAAATAATTCATCTATAAAGTTTTTATAGATTTTATTAAGTTACATGGTCATATATTGGGAAAAAAATTGGTTTTTATGTTTGATGTAAATAGAAAAAGAGATGTCGTTTTATAAGAGAGGGGAGGGGCACTCATGTAATTTCTTAAAATTGTAATTTATAATAATTATATTTTATGTAAAAATTTATATTAATTAATAATATTTTATTTTAAGATTATTATGAAACAAGTTAATTAAATTTTTGGACAATTTCAGATCACCATTTTTCATTATCTCTTGGTTTTAACCCCCGTTTAATCCTTTCCCCATTTAATATGATAGTAGTGTTTTTTACACTTTAAGGGCCATAATATTTACTATAAATGGTAAAACATAAAATAAATTCAAATTTTTTTATATTTTAAACTATATTCTTTTAAATTTTATGAGTATAATATTTTTTATTATTTTTATAAATTAGTTTTTATTATAAAATATCATTAATGTCAATTTTTTACCTATTCATTATTCTCATAATTATAACATCAAGACAAAAATAAAATAAGAAAATGTATTTTTTTATATTCCTAAACTTTCGTATTCATATATGAAATTAATTTATCACATTAATTATCTAAAATAATATTAATTATAATATTTTAATATCATTTATTTGATGTTTCCATTAATTGTATAATTACCAAGTCATCGTTTTGTAAGAAGATAAGGTAATTATTTATTATCTAAAACTAAAAATAAAATATCATAATTAAGATAAATAATGTTTTATTTAAAATTAATAGGTATAATAGAAAATATCCTCGGAAAATCCCCATGTAAAAATTATTATAGTTATTATTTACAATAGTGTGACATCTTTTTACTTTTCATTATAGAAATTGTTATAAGGGTAAAATTAAAATTAAAAATCAAAAAAAAAGTCCAATGACTGAATATTGGATTTGTTTTAAAACTTTTACTCATTAAATAACATTATTTAATGTTTTAGTGTTTTTTAGTCCTTATCATATTATTTTTATCCATTAGTTACCTAATTTACCCATAACCATTGTAAAGAAAATTACTAAGGTAATTTTTCATATTGAAGAAAAATAAAAGTGAAATATTTTCCAAATTTATACTGAATTATTCTAAATATATATTATATTTTTCAAAATTTTAGCATAAAAGTTTTATAATTTAATTTAAAATTTAATTGACTAAACACAATGAAAAACAGTTTTTTCCAAAAAATTCCTTTTAGTGTATGAAATGTTTTTCTACTAAAATTATGTATACATTTCATGAAAAAGCCCCATAATTATATTATATTGAATCAAAATGATCTAATTAAATTTTAAAACTAATCAAAAAAAAATAAAAATATAGTTTTAAATTAAAATTATTATTTTCACTATTCATTGAAAAATCCAACTTTTCAAAAAAATACTAATATTTTCATCCAAATGTATAATTTATATACTGATTCCAAAAATATAATTATTTTTTAAAAAATATCATATCTAAAATTTTAGAATGTTAATTATAATTATTTTCTCGTAAAATAAATAAACCCCATTTTTTATGAAATCATTTCTTTGAAGTCTGAACTAACATTATTGAAAATTGAGTACCTATTTACAATTAATTAATCAATATATTTATATTTTCTAAAACCTTAATATATATTTCTCAAAAATAGTTAATTTTATTCATACCGACTAATTTTATAGATAGGTTATATTAATCAAATTCAAATAATACTTTTTTGTTGTTCGTTTACTCGCAATGTTACGTATTTTTCACACTATCAAACATAATCATTATTTTTAATGTACTGGGATATTACATTATCCAACAAACATTTATTAAGTTTCTTATTTTAAATTTTTAACTCAGTCTTAGTAAATAATGTTTACATTTTGAAATTCCATTTTTGAAATCTCATATCACAAAAATGGTAAATAAATCATCCTATTGTAAATAGTGAAAGGGATGTATGAAGATCATCCAAGACAACACATACAAGGTTTCCAAGAAGATTAAAATTAGTGGAAAGTGGAAATATTAACATGGAATAAAATATTAATATCTAAATTAATATTGAGAAGAATATATAATATATATCACAATAATGTGACTGATAATGGTAAATAAAAAATAACCACAAAACCATAAATAAAAGAGTTGTGAAAAATTACATTGATTAATTGGAAGATAAAGTAATATGATATCATTTTTGTTTTATGAACCTTTTTCTTGAGTTGAGTAATTAAAAATCATCTATATTAATAAAAAAATACATACTTGAAAACTATAATTTCATACTTTAATTAATTTCCACTATAATATCATCTCTTTCTCTGAACGATGATTCTTCCTGATAATGTTTTTATGACTAAGAAACTAAAATTAAATTTTATCATATAATAAAATTCCACTAAATTAAATACCTGTTATCATTATACATTAATAAAAAATTAAAAAATTAAAATAAGAAAACATAATTCAAAAAATAAATAATCTTTTATACGAATAAATTATACATTAATCTTCCAAATAGTAATGCCTAAAGTTTAAACTAAATCATCCAAAAATAACTAGCCTTATTATTTATCAAAAATTTATTGTCTGAGATTGAAACCCAAAAAATAGAAGGATTTGATCCCACATTCTTCCAGATATTAATTTAACATTTATCGATTATTAAAATTAAAAACTCATGAAGCCATATACCCAAAAATTTATATACCCAAATCATATAATCTCCAAGATATAAAAATCATACCCATAAATAACCTAAATCATCATAAATCATCATTATGATTATATATTATTCCCAAATATAATTATACCTTGACTCCTCAAATAAAATTATATTCCATTCTATTTAACTTAATCATATAATGTTCCCCAAAATAATGAAATTATTCATTAGTCACATAATCATCACATTAGTTTTCAATCCCATGGTTAGATATATTATATGATCCCAAAATATAATCGACCATAATTACTTAAAAATAAATGATATGATAAACCCAAAGTGTCACGAATACCATTATACTTATATCCACAAAAATAGTGGAATTATTACTCAAATAATACTTCACATTAATCCTAAGGGTTTTATTTACCTCATTCAAATAAAATGACTCCCAAGATAATATTAATCACCTAAAAATACAATCACAAAAAACAAAAAAAGTTTTTGTATAATAATTTTAACATATTAACAATTTTAAACTTATAAACCCGTGATGGTATCCAAAATATTATAATAACATCACATGATATAATCAAACTATGCAATGTTATATGAACCTAACTATTATACTAACTGTAATAGCCACAAAACTGAAATCTTTGATCTAGTACTAAAAACATAAAAATGAAATTTCTAGGTTCGATAATGATAAATGTGTCCTAAATTTATCCACAAAAAATATATAATATCAAAATGAAGTATTGGATAACTTTCATACTTTGTGACCTTTTAGGTTTATACTTTTAGAAAATTAAAAAAAACTATTAACAATATGGATTTATAAACATCTCGTTCAAAGATTATAACATCATCTCCCCTAAACCAATCTTTAAAAATTTCATGTTAATTATTCATCATCTCCCATAAAATTCATCACATATGAATCCTTTCAAAAAACTATTCATTTACCATCATTCTTCATAACCGAGGTAAAATAAAACTTAACAAGGGTTAACTAAAATTATTATTATTGGTAAATATAAGTGATAAGAAATTAAATTTTATTAGTGGGAGAATGCGTATCATAAGTTTGTAATAAAATAATCATAGTTCATGAACATATCATACGGTATGTTCATTTCTCTAAATACAAGTATCATCCATAAAAAATGGTATAAAACGTCAACAAATATAAGAGTCATTGGAATCAATAATCATGATCCTTGTGATGAAAATATTGATCAGAGGAAACCTTTATAACTCATATAAAGAAGATAGAAAATGTATTAGTATTTAGAGCAATCTTATATCAATATTATATATTGAATAATAATTTCAATTATATGTAGATTATCCCTCATGGTTACTCATGAAATAACAATCACTGTTACACTTGGAGTAAATATCATAGTTAAAATTAATATAAGAATCATGATTATAAATTTAATGTACATTGTAGTATATTCCCATATTATCTTAGGGGAAAACTAGTCTGTTAAATCTATCCAGAATTTGGAATAAACATCATTGTATATTCATATATATTCTCTTACTATTAACCCAATTGGTTAGTTCTATTACATTACCCAATGCTTTCAAGAGTTATAACAGTCTCACATGACCTTTTTTACAACAAAATCAATCATCATCATATATAATTTACAAGAACTATAACATCTATAAAGTATAAAGGGATTTCATTTCATCACAAAACTAATATAAACATACATTATTTCATTCAAAATATTGTTAAACAATAGAAAAAATGGGTTGTATGAAAATATATTTGAAACACTCACAATCTTTCCAAATAAAAAATTAAAATTGTATTGTTACAAAATATTCCCATTTGAGAATATATAACTCTAAGAGTTTCTTGAAATGATTAATGGAAAAACCATTAAAGGATCATAAAAAAAACTTCTTGTGGAAATTACCATTTTAACAATGAAAATCATGTTTAAAAACTAAAATATTATAAAATTTTGTGAAAATAATTTTATATTTAAATTAATTTCAAAATTGTACATGAATATTCAAAAATAATAATTTTCATAATGATGGGAAATATATATATTTTTTACATTTAATATAAATATTCTTTTTAAAGCATTTTGTAAATGGAGTAAAAAGTGAACTATTTATAAAAAGTTAAGAAGAATCATTTTTTAATTACATTTGAAATATGGACAAAGATCAAATTAAATAGTTATATTAAATCATTTATGTTTATAAAGGAACATTTTTGAAAATATTTTCAAAAACATGGATGTGGAATAGAAATATTCATGATTTAAAATAAGATACAAGATTAGTTTTAGTAACAAAAACCTTTCTTATGACATATTAAATCAATAAGAAAGGAAATATAAATTAAACATGTAAACCACATTTTTCACCAAAGTTGAATAAAAATTTAACGTCTCAAGAAAATAAGATCATAAAATTTTATCTAAAAGAATCCTTAAACATAAACAATCTTGAAAACAAAGGAGATAGTAACGTAAAACCTTTTCCACTTTGGTAACTTTTCAATCATAAGACCTATTAATGAATAACATCAAATAAGAAATTAAATATTAAGAACATAACGATATTAACTATATAACATGTAAAAAGGTATGTATGTTCACCTCATAAAATAAGACCATTTCTTATCATAAATGTATGTCCCAAAGAAAAATAATTTTAGAATAATTACCCTTACAAAGAACATATCATTGAATTGATAATTAAAAAATAGAGAAATTACCTATAGGAAATATAAATCTAAAATTTTTTTAAATATATAATAAATTAATTTATATATCAATTCACACATAACCATGGCAAAAAAAAACTATTGAAAAATAGTTATAACCAAACATAATGAAATTGAGTTAAGAAAACCATTACAAATTGGTAACTTTCATGTCAAATCCCCTTGGATAAAAAAATTAAAATTGAAACTATTATAATTTCATTAGTTTTAAACTATTAATTATATAACATCAATAAGGGGAATTATATTCACCTTGTAAAATAAAATAGTTTCATGACCTTAAAACATTCCTCAATGAAATGAAGTTGAGACAAAACACCTTACTGTGAGTCTATACTTACTATAAATGTCCTTTGACACATGTATAATATGATCAAATAATTTATTTTAATTATGAATAATTAATGTTTCATTAATACCTTATCCTTAAACTATTTTTTAAAATTTAATAAAATGACATATTGAACTAATTAATCAGTTAAATCTACATCGGGTGTTTTGAAGACATTGAGTCTATTATTTTAAAACGCCTTGGATTTGTTGACCATGGACAAAAGGGTAATTATTTAATAATATTAAGAATAATTATCATATAATTATTATCATTTTTATATAATAATTATATGTTTAAATAGTTCCATTAAATATGTTTACGAAAAATGAACTGTGAAACAATCATGGAGATAGTAGGTCGAATGTATGCATAAGTAACTTTTCCATTTTTCAATGATAATTGTTGAATTAATTGAAGAATTATTATATATTTAATTAATTATAATAATATCATAAATATAATATTATTTTTTTAAATAAAAAATATATATCATCCATGTGATTTGGTGATGAAAAATGAATTGCATCACTGCATGGATGTGGTAGTCCACACTCACCCAAGAAAGACTATATAATTTTTCAGTGAATGGAAATTTATCAATATAGGTGTTATATAATCCTTAAAAAAATATAAATAATTCATTACTATTTTATTATATGCATTAAATCCATAATTATATCCAATCGTGAGAGGTGGTGATGGAAAACAATTTATAACGGTTTATGGGGCGGTAGTCCGCCGTACACCCAAACGTTGGTTTTTGTTTCCAATTTGATAATGTATGAGATGAATATAGTTTATTAAATAAACATAATAAAATTTAAATATATTTTATATAATTATTTTTTTATATCATCATGATTGAATAATATTTTATGGATGTGTAAGAAGAAATAAAAAAATATGCGGTGAAATACTATACCACTTATATTAAAAATATCACTTCTTAAAACCATAAGACCTCTAAGATTAGTATTATACACAAAATAATTCTTCTAGAAAATATAATTGGATTTTAGGAAGGTATTTGTGAATATAAGGTATAAAAATGAGTTTTGAATGTTGAGGTAAAGTGAATAAGAGAAGTTATTTTATAAAAAAGTGTAGGGGCGCTATTGAAATTTAAAATAATAATATTTAATGTAAATTAAATTTAATAAAAAAATGGATATATATTGATAATATGATATACTATGATGGTTATGAGTCTAAATAATATATTAAAATAATTTTTGGACAAGTTTAGATCATATTTTACCCTTCTTTTTTAGTATTAACACTAGTTAACCCTTTTCAAACTCACTCTCACAGCTATGTTTTTTTATAGTTTGAGGGTCATGATAGTTACTATAAATTAAAAAAAGACCATAAATGGACCATGTAGGATAAGATAAACTATATCCTAGTCACTTTTATGAATCTATGATATTTAGTAATTTTTCAAAATATTAGTCATTATAAAATAGCTTTAATATAACTTTTTAGAACAATTCATTACATTAACGTTAATGACAATAAGGAATCAAATAAAATTAGAAGCAAATATTTTATTGTAGCACTAAATTTTTATATTAATCTATAAAATTCTTTATCACATTAATGATCTCATTTTATATTATTTTCAACATTTAATATCATTTATTTGATTTATCCATTAATTGAATAATTACTACTTCAACGTTGCGTAAGAATTTAAGATAAATATTTATTATCTAAAAATTAAAAAAATTATAATGATGAATATAAATAACTTATATTTAAAATTAATATTTATAACAGAACATATTTTATGATTATTCCCTTGTTAAAAAAATTATAGTTATTAAAAACAAGACTGTTAAATTTTATACTTTTAATTATATATAATATTATAAAGGTTATAATCACATACAAATGGAAAAAAGCTATATAACCGAAAATTGAATGATTTTAGAGGTAATTGACTAATCCAATAAAATTACTGAAAGCTTTAGTTTAATTTTCATGTCCCTATAATATTATTTGACCCCTTAATTACCTAATTTACCCTTTATGATGTAACAAAAACTACTAAGGTTACTATTCATATGGACCAAAACTAAAAGGGGGATATTTAATAAAATTTGACCCATTGTTTAAAAATATGGAATCCATTATTAAAAATTTTGAACCCAAAATTTATATAATTTCATTTAATATCAAATTTACAAAACATGATGAAAAATAGTTTTCCAAAAAAAATCATTTTCAACTGTAACCTATTTTTATACCAAACTCAGGTATAAATTTCATTTTAAAACTATAATTATACTAATTTTAATAAAAAATAACTAATTATATTCTAAAAATAACCCAAAATAGAAAAATATAGTTTTCAATAAAAAGCATCATTTCTCACTATTCCCTGAAAATCAATATTTTTTTTAAAATCCCATTATTTCATCAAAACATAAAATTGATATTCTAATTTCAAACTCGGTATCCTCTTTATCAACCAAAATACCAAATTTTTAATTAAATTTATTAAATTTATTTTCTAATAAAAATGAATAAAATACATTTTTGGAAAAAACATATCTTTGAAAAATAAAATTCCTTTACTAAAAAGTGTATTTATTTCCTAATAATAAATCTAAAAATTTTCATTGACTAATATATATATATATATAATTAATCCTATTCATACCTACTAATTTAATTCCTAGGTTATATGGGTCATATTTCAATAAAAATATTTCATGGTTCATTTACGCTCACTGTTACATATTTTATACACAATCAAACATAATTATTATTTTTAAAATCATGGGATATTACAAATAACATCATATATTAGTTTATCTCCAATATTTATGATCACAATATATATGAATAAATGTGATTTACTTTTATCACTTTGAAAATATAAAATATTGTATCTCATACAAAATAGAACCTCCAAAAAAGAATTTCTAATACTTTCCCCAAATTAAACGTGAAAAATATAGTAAATTAACAAAAAAAATCATTTTCGATTTAATTATATTATTTACATACTCATATACATCAATTTCTTCATTAGAATAATATAAGGGGTCATCATTCATAATATTCAAACAAAATTCATCTTATCATATATCTAATTTCTCATTGTACACCCAATATCAATAAAAAATATTTAAAGGAAGAGATCAATTCTCTAAGATAATAATAATTTGTGTAATTGGTGATGATATAAAAGAAAGAGGTAATTGGTGAATTTTGACTCATGTAAGTTGACTACCATTTTCATAGTATATTTTAGGTAAAAAATTATAAATCCTTCAGTTTGTACACAATAAATATTTTCTCTTTGTTTGTTATAATATATGATTTTCTTATTTCAATGATTTCTTGGCCATGTTAGAGGAATGTTTAATTGTGAATTGTAATAGTATAGACATTTCCATTCCATTACATTTAAGGAAATTTGGTGTTTGAGTTTTATCTGGGAAGTTATGGTGAATCTTTTTGAAACTTGTTAAAATTCTCAAATTTTCATGTTTTCCAACAGTTCATCATCACAATGTTGCCTCATATCAATGGTGCCACATTTAAACGGTGACTCATGGTGGAGGTTCCTCGATAATGAGTTTTCTCCTTTGTAGTTTCTCACCCAAGTGGTGTCTCACCCAAATAGTGTCTCACCATGGCAGTGTCTCACCCTGGTGATGTGCCACCCTAGCTGTGACTTATCAGGGAATTAGATCACCATGTAGGTGAGTCTTGTATGGTGGTATGTCATTCTGATAATTAATCGCTACTGTTTCATCATCTAGTGGTTCCTCACTTCCAAAGGTGCCTCACCTCCAACAGTGCCTTGGGAGCATTGTTTCCAGTATTTCAGGTTTTCCCTTTCGATGAAATTCATTAACATATCATTATTTTAATATCACATTTAAGAGATTTTGAATCTATTTAAAAGTCTATAAATCATATCAATGATTTTCTAAAATGTCCAGATGATTTTTAATTGGTCAAATGACATGGTTTAATGTGATCCACTTTAATCTCAATTCTAAGTCATTTCAAATATTATGTGTTCCAGATCTAATCCTTCTAAGATGGATACCTTCAATTCATTCATTCATTATTTTTTCTATTAATAAAGGACCTCAGAAATCCTTGTTCCCATAGGATCCATGTAACCTATTTTCTATTGTTGGTTTTTTTCATGGAGATTCTCCTACTATATATGTTCCCCTAGTTTTGATGAAATTTGGGAATGTCCATAATCATTCTTCTTGGTGTGTTTTTATTCATTTATATTTATGTTTATCATGGGGGATCTGTTTTTTATTCTTAACTTTTATGAACATGGTTTCCTAAAAATTAATATAGATAATTAATTTTTAATATTGAAATAAAAGCTATTGGGAATTTGAATTATGATGTTAATGCTTATTGTTGATTTGTTTTGATTTGATTTGATATTATGATCATATGGACGTAATACCTTGGTAAAAAGTAAGCATGTTTGTGGCATGATTATGCTTTAGAAATTTCCATTTGAAATCAACTTTTTGTGATTGAATGGTATCATTATAAATATTGAACTGGTAAACAACTTATATTCAGTTAATGGAATGGATTCCCCAACATTCAATAGAGACTGTGATAACACCCTTAAATAAAGATAATAAATGGAATAAGTTCTCTTTTCCTCTATAAATCTAAAAATGTGTTTTGCTGTGATATATGATGTGATTTGAGGAATAAGTGTTGTTTTTTTGTGGGAGAATAGTAATGTGCATTAGCGATATTATTATGTGTGTGGGTGAAGTGGATGAGATGTGGTTGTGTTGTGGGGTTGCGATTATTGTTATGGTACAATGGTGTAGAGGGGTTGCGATGGTGGGTGTGGAATGGTTATGCAATGAGTTTAGGAAAATGGATGTGTATAGAAAGTGATGTGGTTGGGGAAGTTGGGTTTTTGTGTTGTACTTATTATGTGTGGTTGGTTCTATTATATCTAACCAAGTATTAATGGAATTAATAATTCATCTTAGTAATTTAAAATCGGAATGTTTAATGAGTAAATTGATGATGGGTTGTGTTATTTAACTATTAAATGTTAATATGTAAACTAATGGGTTAGAAATATGAAATATGTTTGCCTTTATAAATGAAATGGGATGTTCTAATGACTATTGATTAGATAAAATGAAGAGGATGTAAAAGAGGAATTTATTGATAAACCAACACAGAAAATTGGATTAAAGACTAAAATATTAATTATGTATTCTATTTTAATTGTTTGATTTTATGCATTTATAGGTGGTTTCAATCTAGTGTGGATTTAATGATGTGTTTAGTTCTTTTTGTAAACCCATAGGATGGACTTGGTAGATTTGAATATATATATATATAGACACACTAGTATTTCCGTTTCATTTCTATATGATTCCCACCAATGTTGTGTAGTATATTCTGAACACCAGCATCATCATCCAAGGGGTGTCATTCCCAAACATCCCAGTGGGAGGATGGATAGATGACTACATGATCTTCCTTATTCCCCCTTCTAGGAAAGATAGGTATTTGATGGTCTATGATGGAAAAATTTCTGTTAGTGAATTATGTGGTAAATGTGATGTGTTATACCATATATCTTTGGGATGAGTTGTGATGTGAAATCCTAGGTGTCATCGTGATGAGATGTGATGTGATTTATCAGGTATCTTTTGGATGGGTTGTGATGTGTTTTGAGACCGAGGTTTGTGTAGGTGAGATATTTTGTGAGGCCCTGGTGTGTGCTGGTGGGATGTGATATGGTACATTCAAAAGAGGTTGGATTCCTAGGATGTTTGCTGTTAGGGTGTGAGAGTGGATAATTAGTGGGAATGTGCTGCTGGGTACCCAATCATCAAGGTGATCATGTTATAATATATTACATGACCTGTGTTATTTGGTGAGTGTTCCTTGTTGAGGATGGGATGGTTAATAGAACTATTTATGTGTCGTGTGGTTATGTTTTTCATTCTAACCAGTGCATTAGTATGATCCTTTAACATGTTCACAAGATACATTTGTTTTCCTACTCAGTATACACATATGCTTTCCCTATGTACATAAAACTACTTTCAGGTTTTCATGAGAATTATGTGAACTGTGATGGATGTTACTAGCTTAGACCATGGGACAGTTGTTGTGACATTGATTTAGATTTACATTTGGGTATTTACAGTATAGAAATTATTGTATTAATATTAGTTCTATTTATACATGCATTTTGGGATGGTTTTTTATTGTCTAATATATATATGTCATGGATATATATGGATTATTCATCTTATCTCCTAATAGTTTTTACATATAAGGGTAATGCCTCCCATATTGTGATATTATTACACCCTTGGTTCTAGTTTCAAACCCGGTTCCTACTGGTGGTGGGAATTGGGGGGTCATTATCTCCCTTTCATCATTTCTAGTCCAGGAGGGGTATCCTTGGGCAGAGTGTGGTGATGTAAGGACCCAACCATAAAACATTACATAGTCTTGAATTAAATGAATAATTCACATTGAGTATTTTTTTCAAGATTATAGTTTCAATGAATTAGGCCCTAACTATTACATTACATCTAAATAATTACAAAGTAGACACTTCTGCTCAGTTTCAATTATTTTCACAAAATAAAAAATCTTGATAAAAAGAGTCATGTCTAGTTCCATGTTTTAGACAACATGACTTTTCCTTGATCCCATCCTTGACCCTATTCATCTTTATGTCCCGTAAAAAACATTTCAAAACATGGGATGAGCATAAAAATCTCAATTAGGGTTATGAAATAAAGAATGTAAACATTATTCCATCAAAACATAATCCTTTTAACATACCTCATAAAATCATAAGATTTATAAATGACACATAGAATACATAAATCATAATGGTAACTTTTGGCATCCATAAAAGTCTTACGTTGTTGTTTTCACTGCTATGTAGGGAGTTACATTTGGAATACCCATAAAAGTATATTCCCTAACTCTCATAGAAGAAACATTCGTGTTTACCTCTGTCACATTACCCATTGCATTTGAGAGATTTCTCAGGCCCTCCCGCCGTAGGTTTATCATTGAACCACCAGTATATATAATGAATTCCCAAGAACCATAACATATTTATAAAAATATTCACAAAGGAAATATAAAATTTCCATATTTAAATCATAATTTAACATTGAAATATATTAATATAACTAATCTATTATCAAAACCATTTTCAATACCAAAATTCATAAAATAGTATATGGTATTTATTATCCTTTTAAGAACACTAGGGCTTGTTAAGGAAGCCATTGATCAAATAATTCTCGTAGCGGTGGAATGGTCATTGTCACCACGTATGTTCAAAGAAATTTTTTTTTTAGTTTAGAAGACGCTTTGTTGAGAAAACATTCATTTTGAATAAAAGTAAAAGTAAATGGGGTTTATACAATGTATAAAAGAAAGTTTGACATAAAACTAAATATGGCTCAATGAAAGAAGATTGAGATAAAGTCCCTTACCAAAACTATATCCGCAGATTAAGGATAAATCTATTACATATTAATGTGTGAAAAATTTAAATACACTAAATATGATTGGATATTTAGTGTAAATAAATCAGAGAACATTCACACATATTTTCGTAAAAACTACACCAATGACTTGTATGTTTGACTCAATGAATGGAAATTCAGTTTAAATTACTCTTATCAAGTTCATATAGAGGACTTGAGAATTAATCAATGGAGTTATTAAGTGTATCAGAAGTATATCCACACAAAGGGGAGTGAAATTTCAACATAAATAAATAAATAGTGATCCCACTATACCTCGTGACAAGATAAGATTTATGAATAACTCACAGAATACATAAATCATAAAGGTAACTTGTAGAATCCTTAACATACTTACGTTGTAGCATTCAAAGATACATAAAGAGTAAAATTTGGATTACCCATCATATTAAATTCCCTAAATCTCTTAGGAGAAATATTTATGTATACCTCCATCATGTTACCCAATACATTAGAGAGCTATCTCGGTCTCACCCACCCTTGGTTTCTCATGGAACCACCCATATACGTAATCAGTTCCCAATAATAATAAATATTCATAACTCATAAAACAAACATAATGTAACGATTAGATTCCACATTGAAATCACAATATATCATTTCAGGATATTGACATTATCAATGCTTTATCAAACCATTTTCAAAACAATTTAAAACATTTAACAAATAGGTTTTGGAATCAAAGTGTCCCATACCACATTGAAACTTATAAATGAATTATCATTTAAAAACACTATTGACCATATAAATAAATCCTAAACCATATTTAAAACATTGACATTAATAACAAATATTTAGAAGAATAAATCTTTAAAACATTTAAAACAATATTTTAGTTAAAGTGTTTTTTTCAAAATGAGATACGCTTGAATAAAAATAATTGAGGAATAACATTTAATAAGAACTTTATAATATCATGATAATAAAGGGATTCATGATATAATAATCCAAATGACAATATATACACCATATAAGAGTGAATTTATGCATAACAACACTGAAGTATCAATGGAATGTAAATTGAGACGAAGTCCCTTGAAAAAACCATATCCTTATATTAAGGATATTGCAATTACAAAATAATTTGTGAAAAAAATAAATAAACTCAATATTATTGTATATTCATCATAAATCAATCAAATAACATTCACACATATTTTTTTAAAAACAACACCAATTAAATGGATGTTTATCTCAATGAATGGAAATTGAGTTAAAATTACTCTTATCAAGTTCATATCGATGACTTGAGAATTTATCAATGGAGTGATTATGTGTATCAAAAGTATATACACACCAAGGGTAGTGGAAATTACAAAATAAATAAATAAACAATGATTACACATGTGATCATAGTATTAAATAATTATGAATTAGAAGATTAACCCAAGGAATGGAAATTGGGTTAAAAAGATCCTTTACAGATTTGGTAACTAACGATACATACACCACACGAATGAAGAATCATATAATGAAAATGTAAATTCCCATAAATTAAAGTATATTATACAAAGAATACAATCATGGTCAGTATATAAACCACCCAGAAGGAAATAGTGTCAAATATAGCATGAATCTCACGGGAATAAAAAGTGAGATAAAAACCCCTTACAGCGTTGTAATCAATAGATTCATAAGATAAAAAGTTAATAACCACCAAATGAATCACAAAATAACATTACTATAATTATCATCATAATAATATATATCTAATGGCAGTAAAAAATACACCAAATGAAATAAATAACTGGCGAACAATGGAAATCTCAAGGAATTATAAGTGAGATAAGAAACCCCTTGCCTCGTGTCCGACTTGACCCGTTCGTTCTTTGATCTCCTGAATAATAAACAAAATTTAATTTATACTTTCTTAAGAAAATTTTTCAATTTTATTATTCCTTTTATATCACTTATTACCATGTTATAAACATTATGGAATCATTTAAATTAATAATGGTTGTTTTGTCGATATTTGGTACTTGAGTCCAAGATGAACTTCTTATACTTAAAAGTTGTTCTTGTGGTAAAATATACATTATATCCAGAATGATATTCAGGATGTAGATATCATATATTTCAAATATATCCAGTATTTTTATGTATTTATAATAGTACATAATTTTTGGAGATAATAAATGAAATTCACCGTTCATAGAGACTGTAAGTCGTACGTACGCATGAATGCTACATCCATTTTTATTTATTAATTAAATGGAATTAAAACATGAATATACATAGGTATATTATAATTCTAGTATAATATCATTTATAAAATCATTAGATCCATCCTTTATACGTCCCACATATGGCATTAAGGAGTCATAACACTTTGAGGGGGCGGTAGTCCGCACTTCCTAAAATGAAATTATCATGTTTAACCACTATGGAAACCATAAAAGTATGCTATAAATGAAAACTACAGAAGAATAATGAAAAAATAAAAATAATATATATAATATATTAATATATTTATTTCTTAATGGACACCATGAGAGGCGGTAGTAGATAATTGAACAATCATCGTTTCGTGAGGCGTTAGTTTTCCATCCACAGAAACAGTATGTTATTTACCCATTAGATGGAGGTGTGTGTAATTTTATTTTGAATCCTTCTCATAATAAATCCTATTATATTTAGCATACTATTTTTTTATAAAATAAATGAATAAAAATAGTTTAGGGGGTAGAGAATTAAAATAAATGAATAGAATTTAAGATAAATTGTTATCTTTAATTCGGGTAAGTCCCTTTGGTTTGAACCAAAAGGACTTCTTGAAGTTCCTTCTACCTATGTTAAGTCTTATAGGAGTAAGAGAGATATCTTGAGAGCTTATTTGGGTAGGTTTTGGACACACCAAGTGGATTTAGAAGTGTGAGGAATGGGATAGAGGTGAGGGATTTTTATAAGGGGAGGAGGGGCTCTTTAGGAAAGTTTGAATATATTATTTTATTATATAATGATTTTCTGTTTTAAATGTCCAAAAATAATTTAAGTATAATATAAGTTGAATCATGGTCGAAAAAAATCATCCAATAAGAATCATATAGGTTTGGGATATTGTTTTAATATTTATAATCTTATTTATTTAAATCATTTATTAATGAGGTAAACACAGCATCATTATTGTGTCATAAATAATATTATTTATCTGGTGTCTAAAAATTATAAGAAAATAACATGATGTAGGAAATATTTTTAACCTTCAATATAATATTTATATTTGAAATGGTAACATATATATCCCTATGTAAAAATTAATTTAATAAAATATATTTGTTTATGTTATTTTTTCATTTATTTTAAGTTAATTAAAATAAAGTGTCATTATCACACTTATGTTGCTTCATGGGGTCCCCAATTAGACAAAATTATGCTCTTGGTCAGCCATGACTCATCCAATAATGTTAGGACAAGTGTTAAGGTAATTATTTATTGTTATGATATATTTTTTACCTTGAATTACCTTATTTATCTTTAACCGCGTTAAATTAAAGTCCAAAGTTACTATTCACTAAAAATACTTTTTATCTTATTGAACAAAATTTTATGTAATAATAACAACCATGTATGTCAAATTTTCAAAATTCAATTCCCAAAAGCAGTAACATTTCATTAAAATGAAAAAGACCGTTTTCAACTACTACTTAGTGGTTTCACTATTCAACAAAAATTGATGCTTTTTAGAAAAATACCAAAAATTCAGCCGAAGATATATTTGATATTCCAAATTAAAAAATTATTTCTATTTTAACAAATTAAAAACATAGCAGTTGGATTAATTAATTTAATAATCATTCTCATTGTCAAAACAAAAAGTGTGTTTTTAAGAAATATTAACTATCAAAAGATCAACACTTATTTATGTGCAGTTTCAAATTAAAATTAAATCCATTGAAAAAAATTGGATTAAATGGTAAAAATATAATCTAATTACACCATAAAACTAATTAAAAAAATAATTTAACCATATAAATAAATTATATTAAAATACAGTTTTGAATTAAAATATATTATTTTTCATTATTCATTAAAAAAAGCATTTTGTCTGAAAAATACAAAAAAATTACACAAAGTAAATTTTGATGTCTGGATTCTAAAGTAGAATTTTATTTTTTCAAATATAACATGTAAAAGTGACCAATACTATATTTAAAGAGGTGTATCCATTAAAAGGTGTTAAATCGACCTTTTAATGAATGTTGGAGTTTTTATGCTTAAAATTAGATTAATTCACATTTAAAGCCTCTAACATTTGTTGGATAAATGTAAAAATATTTAACAAACATTTATAATCATATTGTAGTTAGTTATGTTCATTCCCTCCATTACAATGGCAAGGAATTAACTACCATTTAAAATAAAAATATTATATTATTACTTTTTAGTATGACTCAGCATTGTGTGTAACATTAGACTTCAATGAAACCAGTTTTTGTGTATTGGGTATGCCATCAAACATAGAAAACCCAATAAGTAAAATTAATATTTAATTCAAAAATATTAATAAATATGAAAATGAATTATTCTTTATTTACCTGGGATGTAAAATGTGACATAGGGGTATTAGAGCTAATGGTTGAGAGATATGATGGAATTTTTAGTTAAGAATATTGAGGATTACATCAGTGGGTGGGGAAATAGTGGCAGGTGATCTTGGTGCATGACATAGGAGAGGGAAGAACAATTAGGACATGGGATATTAGTGCCCCCTCTAATCTGATACAAGGACTTTGAGCCTACCGAACGACCAAGTGAGGTGGAACTTTTTGCAATGTAGAGACCTAAGAGAGGTACATGAATCAGGATATCTTTCTTTATTATTTTAATTTTCTTATGTTGTGAAGTTGAAATGATTTAAATTAATCATTAAATTATATATGTGTTTTCTTTACTTTCACTCATGGTATTATTGCTAATAAATAGTTATTATTTGCGTAATTATTCATATATCCTAAAATGTAAGAGTAAAATTATACTTAATTGGAATGTGATATTTGTTAGAAACATTCTTAATGTTTAAATGTGTTGCTTCATTTCCTTTTATAACATGAATCATATTGAATTGAGTTTTTTAACCTTTATTATAAATGTATAACATGCCATCTAGTTTTCCCAAATTTTTAAAATTTTTAGAGAATCATTCTATATCTATTTTATTGTGATCAACTGTTAAAATTTACGAAACAATTATAAAGCATGTAAACTTAATGTAGATTTCACACTATCATGATAAAATAATTTTTTTGAACCATTCATTGTTGTATTCCATATAACATTTGAGATAATATGTCTAGTGTTTCTTTCTATTATATTTTATCATGATCATGTGCTGTTGACTTATTATAAAAATTCATTTTAGATTCTTCATTTCTAAAATTCCTATAAATTTCAATCATAATAAATTGATTATTCTTTTTTATTTTGAAATCTTGACAAGAATAATTTTATCTTTATTTAGAATCATTTCAATTATAAAGTACTTATATAACCATATGTTGTAATCAAATTTAAGGTGTAAATTCTTGTGACATTAATTTATAAATTTTGGAAAATAATAAGAATGATTTATAGTAACCAATTGTAATGTAAGCCTGTGTAAATAAAGAAGATTATTATTTATATGGATAATAGTAATTTTTATTTGGGAAATATCTTTTATTCACATATTATGTCATGAGTGGTTAGTTATGGGAAGCATGTATAATGTTCAAATCATTTTTGTGGTAAATAGGGAATTTCTGGTTTGAGAGACTTGAGCATGTACCATGTAAATATGTTGTATTTAAATATATAAGTATGGTCATTTTATCTTTATTACAACATATAATCATGTATTTCAGATCAATGAAATGAGTAATAAATTATTATTCCGAGAATGATAAAGAATGGAACATAGTAATAAAACATGTGAAGTTTTAATTTTTTTGTTAGAATGCATTTTTACTTAAGTAATGAAATGATTAAATAATTTTTATCTTGAACATGATTAAGCATGAAATATAGAAATAAAACATGTGCATTTGTTTATTTCACTGTATAAAACCATGTTTTGTTTTGATTATCCTAAAAGCATTTTATTTTTATAATTTCATGATTTAATTGAAAATATGATCCTAGAATATAAAAATTTTAAAATGAATATTAAAAGTACATTTCCTTGATAATAAGATGAACCTATGATGTCTTGATTACCAATATTAAACATGGTGAGTGAGATTACATGTGTTCAGTTTCTTCTTAAACCGAGATTCATGTTAAAAAACTTTAACTACAAGGCATGGCATTTCATTATAAATAACCTAGACAATGTTGAGTGTTTTTTGTGGTTGCATTGTTATCATTCCATTGATGTGTTTATATTCCTTTATGAAAGTAGAAGTTGTTAGAAACCTGGTTTTTTCTATGATTATTGTAGATTATGAGACCCTTTATATGAATTCTTGTTCAAGATCTCAATGCATTAAAAGATACTTACATATATATTAATGATGAAACAATTTCCCATGATTAATCTAAAATTGTGATAAAATACAAATGATAAATAATTGAGTGAGGTAATGTAAGCCCTTAAATAATTATGGAATCTAGAAAGTGTTCCTTATATGTTTTGGTGTTATTATTGTGTTGACTTGTGTGATGTATGATTTACAACAAAAAATATATTATTAATGGTAAAACTTATCCCTAATCGTGATGCATTATATATTGGCACCGTTTAAACCATATAGAAGATTTAGTGCCACCCAAAGCAAATAATATCTTGACTTGGGAGAGGAATTTCTTTATATTTGTTCTTGGGGATTTATGCATTATGTTAATTGTGATATTTGGTTGGGGTGGTGTGGAGGATAGGATGGTGAAAGTGTGTATATGAAAAAGTGTGGTTTCATGTAGATAATAAAGTGGTGTAATGAAGTGGTTGTGTGATGTTTTGGGTGGAACTTTTTGTGGGTTTGTGAGTTTGGGATAATGTTTGTGTTGTGTAGTTGTAGTGATGTATTGTGGTAGATATGTGTGGTTGTTTTTATAAGATGGCATGGTTTTTTGTTGTTGTGTGATTATGTTGATGGAATAATTCATCACACATAAAATGTTTAATCCATATAAATTGGTAATTAAATTAAATTTTCATTGTGAAAATAAATGAAGATGGACTTGACTCCCATGTGTTAATATATTTAAAAAGTTAGTGATGAGAATTCTAGACTATAATATTTTTGGATGGGTTTATAGTGATTGATTTTATGTTTATAAAATGGTTTCTGAACTCAAAAACCTGATGAGAGTTAAAATATTTCACATATCAAGATTCGTTATATTACGAAATGTTCAAAAAACCATGTGTGTTTGTTATTGTGGCCCAAAGTAGACAATATCGTGTTCGGTGGATGAGTTATTTTGATTTGTATTCTTATGTCAACTCTTCCTATATTAATTTTATTTTTTTTTGATGGTTGGAAAATGTTAGGATTTTTTTTCAATAATATTCTCCCAGTAAATAATGTTTCATTAGAAAATATAAGAAAATTTTCAACTGTAAAATGGATTATTCAAACCCTGTATTTTATTTTGATTACATTTCATGCCATATGTCAAATTTGAAACGTGTAAAAAATGATTTGAAAAGACATGGTATGTGTTATGAAAACCCATGATAATGAGTTAATGAAAAGAAATAAAAAATCATTTATTTTTCAGAAACATGTTCTTGATTTGAAATAATGATTTGAAGTATAATATTGATAAAATTAAAAGGGTGTAAATTTTTTTATTATTTGATTTGGGATGATATGAAATTGGTGGAATGGGTCTTAAAAAATAATGGTTTTTTGAGATAAAAGGAATTGAATTGTTACATAACACATTTAATGGATTTGAATGTATTGGATGGAAGAAAAATGTCTTAAAAGGAAAAGTGATTTGATTTTAACAAAATGATGATTTTTAAAGGAAAGCCCTTTTTTAATGTTGTGAATGATAAAATGTGTTGGAAATAATATCTTTCTTATAATTGATTAGTGTGTATTAATTGATGTGTTTGTTATGACCATTTATGTGGTCTTATTATTTTCTGAGAGGTATCTCCCCTGGGATATTATTTTTAATGTATTGTGTAGATTTGCACTTCTTTTCCCTTGAGGTTGTTGTGTTCTAAATATATCAAGAATCTGGAAACGTATATCAAGGGTTGGTTGTTCAGACCAGCATTCTCTTTCCTTTTTGTTTTTTTGGTTCTCATGGATAAACAATTCCCCTAGTTCATGTGCTATGGAGGCATGGTGACCTAGTGGAGAGAACATGGGAGAGTGAGATGTAGATGCATGCCTAGTACCTGAAGTTATTTGGAGTTTTTCTCTTTTTTTCCTTATAATGGGATGTTTGAAAACTATTCTATGAGATGAACTATTTTCCATTGGTTTGTGATGTGTGTGGTGTTATGTTTGATAAATTATTAATTTATAAAAATGGGAGGAATTGATTCCTAATCAAGAAGTATTAATTTTGATTCTATTAATCCCATACGGGCGAGTCAGTGCTCCCTGGAGTGAATAATATCTTGACTTGGAGGACGGAATTCCCTGATTTTTGTCTTCATAACAGTGTTGTGGTTATGTAGTGTGATTTTTGGTCATTTGGTTTATGCCAACAACCATGATGATAAGGGCAGGTTAGCAGATATTTGAGGATATTATCTTGGGTGTAGAGGTTTCCACCCTAGATTTCAATCAACACAAGGTGGTATATCATTTAACATTGACGAGTTTGGGTGATAGTAGTGTTTCAAGTGTGATGAAATCCCTTAGTGGTATATTTAGGGATGGTTGTTCAAACCCTTCCTCTCATTCCCTCAGGGTTGGTTTTGAATTATTGAGGGAGAGAATAGTTTGACAGCTATTTTATTTAATGACTTGGACCTTTCTAGTCCATTACATTGTTGGAAATCTGGTTTTTTAGGTGTCTTGGGATGTCAAGGTGACTCTTTTCAACACATTGAAATAAATCCATTTTTTCATGTTTTTTAACGATGCCTTTTCCCAATGGTGTCTCATCCTAATGGTGTATTATGATAGTTATGCCTTTCTAGTGGTAGATCACCTTGGCAGTGTCTCACCCTAGTGATGTCTCACCCAAGCGGTGTCTCGCACTAGTAGTGTCTCACCCTGGCGTTGTCTCACCCTAGTAGTGTCTCACCCTAGAAATGTCTCACCTTGGCTATAACCTCTCAGACCTAGATTCCACTCAATAGTGCCCTGAGATCGGTTGGCTATATGAACTCAAGCGCATCTCCCCAAATGCCAGAGGCAGCCGACTAGAAGCGAGGGCTTACGTGAGTTTGTATAGAAACTATTCCTTCATCACCAAAGTATCACAATAGAAGTCAAACATACAAAATAGCATAAATGATATAAAATTTATTCAACATGAACTTATAAAATATATGAAATCATATCAATAAACAAAAATGACTCCCTAACAAAATGATGCTGCTGATACATGTATATAGAAAGTAGCCAATTCGGTACATTGCAATAAAATAAAATACAAGTATCCGAAAAAAGAAAAAAAGACCAGAAGTGAATGTATCATCGCAAGACATAGCGTGGTCACATGCTCCCCTTCCAAATCCACAATAAATAACGTATAATAGAATACTTGATCATATCATCACCTACAACCATATAGTCTATTTGGGTCACCAAGGAGGCCCAAACAGGGTGTGAGATAAACATCCCAATAGGAAACCACCCATGTATATACAGTTTTAACAGTAATATACAAGTGATAGAAAGTGTAAGGAATGAATTACTGAAATACCGTATGCCGCTGGAATAAGTCTACTACGGTATGTAATACTAAACAACCCCTTAAGGCAACCTATAAAGAGAGTTAGTTCCTAAAAAGGAAGCTATAGAAAATCTAAACAAGTCTGACGACCACACTGTACATCCTTCAATATCAAGTAATCCATAGCCACACTGTATAAGGAAATTAGGGAATCCCATGGCCACACTGTATAGGGAATCATACATCCAAGGGCCAGATCTAATGTGTCACATACCTAGGAATCCACATAAGATATCTATACCATGATAGGTCAGATCCGAGAAACTCATCCAAGGAATCCACATTGAGTACCATGGGATTCCTAGTGGAAACTCGATCTAGGAACTATTTAGGATCCTAGGAGCATGTGAACAGCATTTCCAACATGAGCCCAAGAAAGCTGGACCACAGGGTTGCATGGCCCTAAGGCAGCCCGCGTAATCAAAACCCAAGGATAGAGTCAACCCAAGTCATAAACTACCGCGTTCCAAATACATGGAGAGAAGTCTAATTCATCTATCAAACCATTCATTCAATGCATTAAAAATAACTAATTAAACCCAAGTGATTATACCCACTCTCATAATCTAGCACAAGGAATGGGTATACCCACTCATGCATTCATTTAACCATTTACATTTCCTATGGTCCTACCCCCCAATATTTTCCATTTAACATGCCATTAAACAATTCATATAGTTATACCCACCCATATCACCCATTTAACAATACCAACTAATCAACAATAATAACGGAATAACAATATATCACTAATAAAGGAGGCATTACACCTCCTAAGTAGATATTTTAAGTAATTAAGCAATCTAAGGGATTCCTCAAACTAGAAAATAACATGCAACCACCCCTTGTGTGGTTTAAATAGGTATAACCATTTTAATTCATTAAGGTGCTACCCATGGGTGGCCTTTAAATACACACTGAGTGTCAAGACACCTAAATGAAACCTACAGGCATCCGCACTATGTTTGACTACAACTACTACAAGTAACTCTATAAAAACATGAGGCCTTGCTAGAATGTCTGGCTGGCTATGAAAAGGAAAAATTCCAAAAATGCTCCAAAAATGCTAAAATAAAGTATATACCACCTACCTCTTCTCAGTAGTAGAAATATCATCTCGTATCATATCCTGATTCTGTAACGACCCAAAGATTTTCAACAAAAATTCTCGTCCTAAAATTCTGTCATCAAATCACATTAATGAAAAACATAATAAACTACCTAGTGATAAGTGACCATTAAACATAATTTTGTTACTTATGTGTTTGGAATTTTTAAAAATCCGACATACACGGTTGTGTTCAAGATGATTTTTTGGAGTCTACTGAAACAAAAAATATTTCGGTGAATAGTAACATACCCTTATGAATAGTAAAATGAATAGTAATATGACCCTTATTAATAGTAAATAATAATAATATTTTATTTTCTTAAGGCCATAAGATAATGAGATCTCAATTAATTTTTCAATGAGAAAAAAACTAAGTGCACCTTTAAGATTGTTGTTTTTCGAATTAACTATGACATTATTTAAAAATTAAATTAATAAAATTTAGAAAATTAATTTTGAAAAATGGACTTCATTTTTTAATTCTACATGTCGAAAAATGGTTAGGGTAAATTTTTGGTATTTTTATGAAAAACATGAATTTTTATGAATAGTGAAATACAGTAAAATACCGTATATACAATTTAACAGTTAAACACACTATTCATGACATCTCAAGTGATGAAAGGCCACTTGGTTCAAACTCGCATGAACTTATTACTAATAGGGGTCACATGAAACAATACTATTGGTTTTCTTGATGGAAATAATAAAATAATGAATTAAATATTCAAAATTTACCCCTCCCCTCCACTATAAAACCCACCCTTCACACCCTAATTCCATCACAACTCTCAAGCTCCAAGACTTCTCTAAACTCTACCCAAATATCCTCCCTATACCATCTTCCACGTTAAATAGCTTATGGTATCATCAAAAGACCAAGCTTATGCCCTTAAGGAGGATTTCAAAATGAAGATTTAAGATGTAATTTCTCTCCTTCTTCTCCTCTAATTTACTTTCATGTTCAAGTTCATTTCTTTATATCTCCCCACCTATCTTCACCCAAATGTTATTTTTACTCTAGTATTATACATATAATGGATTTTTATTATGATAATGGGATATTATATCATCCAAACCCCCTTTCCATCTTTCTTTTATTTTATTAAAGAGAACGTTGTTCATGATGTGTTAATTTATCACCTTCAAGAACGACATGTTTCCTTCTTCCATTTATAACTTCAGATCTGGTCATGAAACCATTTTCATTTTGGAACCATAATCTTTTATATGTATTATGTCCCATTTAAAGTTCTGTAACTGACTTATGAACATATTACTAAGTGATAAATTAAAACAAGTTTGTTGTGATCGAAAAATGGCCCAAACTAACCAAAACAATAATCATTTAATTCTTATCTAATGATTCATCCACATGGATATAATATAATAAATTATAAGATCATTAAAACACCTATAATATCATTAATAACATGTAATATCAGTTATGTTTGTTTAACCATGTTCTGCCTGAACATCAATTTAAGAATACAAGTGAACCACTCAAGAAAACCATAAAAACAAACATTCCTTAATAATGTTTCTAAACTCTATAACTCATTCAAAGGCACATAAAATCACATAATGAAACCATAATGACCCATATTAATGTATATAAGGTTCTATAATTTCTAATTAATGAATATATCATAATTATACAGGACATTAAAGAGAAGGAAGCATTCAGATACAAGGTTAGGGGAAATTACCGAACCCAACTTTCATCCTTCGAGTTCTACCTTGTTCACTACATTTTTGATATGGTCACTCCTTAAAGATCATTTGATCATAATTTTCTTTACTTTTTGGGATTTACTTGTTTTATAATGAAATTTATGTCAATCCAAATTTTTTCCCAAAGAACTCTTCTTTTAAGAACTCAACTTTTGCCGCTCATTCATGGTTGATGGTTTCTGTATCAAGTATGGTGTTCCCTTTTAATTTTGGGAACCCAAAGATTATGAATGTATTCTTATGAGATGAAACCCATTCATTATCATGGTTTAGTTATGTTCACTTTTGATGTATGTTCCTTGTGGCAAGCATGATAATGATAATGTTATGATGTGACGGGTGTGCCCGTATTAATATAGCGCAATTATGAATGTTTCAAAGTGATGGGTGCACCCCGAATTATACAGCGCTCCAATGCATTGGGTAAAGTGATGAATCTCATGAGTAAATGTGAAATGATGTGTGAACAATATTATAGCATGGTTCACAAGCATGTGTGGTAGTTAACCACTAAAACATGATGTTTGATTTTTATACATTGCCATATTTCAAGTCTTTTATTTATGTTCCTCTCATGTTCATGATCTTTTGCATATGTTATGATTATGCTCACCCCATTCTATATTGTTCTTATCGATCCTCTTACTGGGCATCTAGATCACCCCTTTTTATGTATATCATCTAGTGGCTTCATGTTCTAAGGATAGGACAAGTTCCAATAAGAATCTAGAGAAGAATAAATTAAATAAACGTTTATGCTTGATGTTGTAATTGCTATGTATGGTCCTAGTTTTCCCAAGACACTAAACCATTGGATCCTATATATTTAATACTATTATGTTTTTTAGATTTAAAAAGAAGTAATAGTAATGTATGAAAAGGACGAGATTTTATAGTTGGTATCAGATGAATGGTTTAGTTAATTTGGGAATTAGGATTAGTGAACCCCAGAGAAAACATCTAGCATGAGACTAAGTATAAGTATGCACACAAGAAAATCTACATAGGGGTCCCATATTTTTTTTGGTATAAATTGTTCAAATGAATAGGTTTTTCATAACTTTTTTACTTATGTTTTGTTCTACACTTTTCTATTTTAGAAAATGGGGGGAACCAGGAGAAATTAGGCCCACAACTCGTGTGAGGGCCAATGCAAAGATTGCCCAAACGACATCCCCAATGATTTCGGAGGTGGAGTTCAAAACTTCATGGTAATTCTTACCCAATTATCTTACGTTATGAACAATAATTATAATAATGGGGAAGATCCTCTTTCACCAAAATGGGAGCAACTAGCTATCGAATGTTTTATGCGGCAACGACCACCGGCGTTTAGTGGATCTTCTGATCCACTAGTTGCAGAACAGTGTGTTAACTCCAAGGAGAAGATCTTTTATGTTCTTCACTATTATGAGACGGAGAAGGTGACCCTAGCTATTTATCATCTAGATGGAGAATCTAATCAATGTTTTGATTTTATTGAGAACACCAATTCAAGGGAGGAAATTGAAGAGATGGAATGGGAAGACTTTAAGATAATGTTTCTTAATAAGTATTTCAAATGAACTCTTCGTATGAAGATGGATAGAGAATTTATAGATCTTAAGAAAAAAGAAGGAGAATCTATAATAACCTATGAATAAAATTTTACAAGGCTTTAAAGGTATGATTTAGGTTTTATTATCTACAATGATAAAAAAATTGATAGATTCTTCGGTGGATTAAAACCACACCATTGAAAGGATCTTGCAATTTGAGAATTTGGGAATTATTAAGAAGTTTTTCGATGTGCTCTCAAAGTGGGGATGGTGTTGGAGAATGGTCCCATGGCTATGGTGATAAGAAAATGAAGATGGAGTCTCAAGCTGGTGGATCTAATGACAAGGGTGGGAAGAAAAATCAATGACCCACATGCCAAAAATTTGGGAAGTTGCACCATGAGAACTGCCTCAAAGGGACGGGGGAAATGCTTCAAGTGTGGGAAAGAAGGAAAAAATTCCCAAGAGTGTAAAAAAGACATGAAAAAGAAGGAGAATATAGTCGATGAAAGGAGATAACAACTCATGGTTTAATGATACAACTGTAGAGAGCTAGGTCACTATGAAAACTAGTGTACTAAACCTCATGTTCTTGAGGGTAATCAGCGTCAGCAACCACCATATCCAAAGGAACAAGGGAAGGAATATGAAATCACTATTGTGGAGGTGGAGAATGATAATGAAGTTGTATAAGGTACACTTCTTATTCACTCAAGAATGGAAAAAGTATTATTTGATTCTGGTTCTATGCATTCCTTTATATCTTGCAAGTTTTCTAGAACTATAGAATCAAATCCCCGAAACCTTGAAGTACAGATATCTATAAAAAACACCATGTGGTGTAATAATTTTATCCCAATTGTCTGAATCTACTCCTGTTGGCATATGTGGGAAGATTCTTCTAGAAAATCTCATAATACTTCCCTTGGTGGAATTTTATGTTATAATGGTAATGAATTGACTCTCATTATATAGATCACATATCAACTTTCAGGAAAAGGAAATATTTTTTCATATACTGAAAAAATCACAGGCTCTTCTACAAATTCAAGGAAGATCATGAATCTCCATTGAAAAATCCTTCAATGGTGTGGGGGTTGATTTCCTATGAAGAAGCATACCTTTCCCAAATGGATGAACTGAAGGAAAGTGCACACCTTGAGGAAATTCCCATCATGAAAGAATACGGTGATGTATTTCCCAACGAGTTACCCTGAATTCCCCCGGATCATGAGGTAGAGTTCTGAATTGAACTCATACCCAGTGCTACTCCAATCTCGAAGTGTCCCTTTAGCATGGATCCTATCTAATTGGAGGATTTAAATAAGAAGCTACAAGGAAATCTGGACAAATGGTTCATACGCCCTAGTGCATCACCTTGGGGTGCACCAGTACTTTTCGTGAAGAAGAAGGACGTTACAATGTGGCTGTGTATCGATTATTGGGAACTCAACAAGATCACCATAAAGAACATGTATCCTCTTCGAATGATTGGCGACCTATTCTATTAGTTAAGAGGTTCCCAACACTTCTCAAAGGTTGATCTTCATTATGGATATCATCAAGTAAAGGTGAAGAAGTAAGATATTCAGAAGAATGCCTTCCGTACAAGGAATGGGAATTATGAGTTTTTTTCTACCCTTCGGTCTTACTAATACCCCTACAATCTTCATGGATTTGATTAATAGAGTATTTATACATTACCTCAACAAATTTGTGGTAGTTTTTATCGATGATATTCTCATCTACTCCAAGAGAAAGGAGGAACGTGAAGAACATCTAAGACTAGTGTTGGCAACATTGATAAAGGAGAAGTTGTACGCCAAGTTCAGAAAGTGTGACTTTTGGATGAAACAAGTCACGTTCTTGGGACATGTGATCAGAAGTGAGGGAATTTATGTGAATCCTTCAATGATAGAGGCCATTGAAGAATGGACCAGGCCCTCTAGTGTCACATAAATACATAGTTTTCTTGGATTAGCTGGGTACTACCAAGGTTTTGTGAGAAACGTCTCACGATTGTCAAGCCCACTAACTAAGTTAACAAGGAAAGGGGTAAAATATGTCTGGACAGAAGAATGTGAGGGAAGCATCAATGAGCTAAATAGAAGCCTGATCAGAGAACCTGTAATCACATTACCAAAAAGTGTAGAATGTTTTGTGATATACAGTGATGCTTCAATGAAAGGCTTGGGTTGTGTACTCATTCCAAATGACAAAGTGATAGCCTATGCCTTGCTGTAGTTGAAGATCCATGAGAAGAACTACCCGACGCATGATCTAGAGCTGGTAGCTGTTATTTTTTACTTAAAAATCCTGCGGCACTACCTATATGGTGAGAAGTGTGACATATACACCGACCATAAGAGCCTAAAGTATATATTCACACAAAAGGAGCTCAACATGCATCAAAGGAGATGGTTAGAGCTAATCAAGGATTATGATTGATCTATTCACTGTCATTCTGGAAAGGAGAACAAGGTTGATGATTCTCTATGTAGAAAAGAACCTCCTACTCTATCCATTTTGTGGATTGAGAAAGACCCTATCTTCATGGATATGCAAAGAATGTATTTAGAAATCATAACGACAGGGGATACATCCTACCTTTCCAAAATGATCGTGCAACCATCTATCCAGGAGAAGATTAAGGAAGCACCAAGGTATGATGTGGAGATACAAATGAGGGTGAATGAAATAAAGGAAGGGAAGCTTCCAGAGTTCCATATCAACGATGATAGTGTGATTTGGTTTGGAACACAGCTTTGTGTGCCTTCATCACCCGAGATAAAGAAGGAGCTGTTGGACAATGCACAAAGCTCAACTTTTTCTATCCATCCTTGGAGTACCAAGATGTACTGTGATCTCCAGGAACACTTCTGGTGGTATAACATTAAATGTAGATTGTATAATATATATCAAGGTGCTTGGTATGTCAGAAAGTTAAAGCTGAGCGACAAAAATCCAAAGGTTTGATGCATCCATTGCCTATACCCATGTGGAAATGTGAAAATGTTACTATGGACTTTGTCACGGGTCTCCCAAAGATGTCAAAGGGAAATAATGAGATGTGGGTTGTGGTTGACTGACTCACCGAGACTGCCCATTTTATCTTTATTCGGGAAGATCTCTCTCTTGAACAGCGTGCAATGATATATGTGAAGGAAGTGGTGAGACTGCACGGTGTTCCACTCTCAATTGTCTCTGAATGTGATCCGAGGTCCACATATAAATTTTGGAGTAGCCTTCAACATGCTTTGAGTACTGAATTAAATTTCAGCATGACCTATCACCCCCAAACTTATGGCCAATCTGAAAGGAATATTCAGATGCTTGAAGCTATTCTTAGATCATGCTCTCTTGAATTCAAAGGTGGATGAGATCAACATCTCCCATTTGTTGAGTTCTGATACAAAAATATCTTCCACTCGAGTTTTCATATGGCACCATAGGAAGCTCTGTATGGAAAGAGATGTAGAACTCCAACCTGTTGGGATGAAGTTGGAGAAAGAAAGCTATTTGGACCTGATCTTGTTCAAGAGATGGCATAGAAGGTTCAAGTCATCCATAAACACATCAAAGCTGCTCAAAGTCGGCATAAGAGTTATGCTGACATTCATCGAAGGGACTTTGAGTTCAACGTTGGAGATAAATTCTTCCTTAGAATATCTCCATGGAAGAGAGTCATGCGATTCTGGAAGAAAAGGAAGTTAAGCACAAGGTATATTGGTCCCTTTGAAATCATGGACCGCATAGGAGTCTTGGAATATCGGCTTGAACTTCCACTGAATATGGCTCAAGTTCATTATGTGTTTCATGTATCACTCTTTAGAAAGTACATACCTGATCCCTCACATGTACTAAACTCAGAGGTGGTGCAGCTGGAAGATGATATCTCCTATGAGGAGAAGCTAGTAAAAATTCTAGGCCTAAGTGATAAGGTTCTATGAAACAAGACAACCAATCTTGTCAATGTGTTGTGGAGGAACCATAAGTTTGAGGAAGCAATTTGGGAACCGGAAGAGGTGATGAAGGAGAAGTACCCTAACCTATTTATGTACAATGAAATTTCTAGGGAAAAATTTCATAAGGGGGGAAGAATGTAAAAACCCAATGTTTTTCGATGAAAATTAGCTTCTTAAAATTATGTCATAAAATCACATGAATGCAAAACATAATGAACTACTAAGTGATAAGTGACCTTTAAACATAAGTTTTTAAAATTTGTGTTTGGAATTTTGAAAAATCTGACATACACGGTTCTGTTCAAGATGATTTTTGGAGTCTAATGAAACTAAAATAATTTTCGGTGAATAGTAACATACCTTTATGAATAGTAAAATGAATAGTAATATGACCCTTATGAATAGTAAATAAAAAATTTTATTTTATTTTCATAAGGAAATAAGATAATTATATCTTAATTGATTTTTCAATGAGAAAAAAAAACTAAGTGCACCTTTAAGATTGTTGTTTTTTGAATTAACTATGACTTTATTTAAAAATTAAATTAATAATATTTAAAAAAGTAATTTCGAAAAATGGGCTTTATTTTTTAATTCTACACATCGAAAAATGGTTAGGGTAATTTTTTGGTATTTTTCTGAAATCTCGAATTTTTGATGAATAGTGAAATACGGTAAAATAACGTATATACAATTTAACAGTTAAATACCCTATTCATGACATCACAACTGATGCAAGGACATTTCGTCCGAACTCACATGAACTTATTACTATTATATTTCACATTAAACAATACTATTGGTTCTCTTGAGGGAAATAATAATATAATGAATTAAATATTCAAAATTTACCCCGCCCCTCCACTATAAAAACCACCCTTCACACCCTCATTCCCTCACACCTCTCAAGCTTCATGCCATCTCTAAACTCTGCCAAAACATCCTACCTAGCCCCTCTACCACTTTCAAGAGCTTCTGGTCTCATCAAAATACCAAGCATAGGCCCTTAAGGAAGATCTCAAAAGGATGATTTAAGATGTAATTTCTCTCCCTCTTCTCCTTTAATTTCCATTAATGTTCAAGTTCATTTCTTGATCTCTCCACACCTATCTTAACCCAAATGGTATTGTAACTCCAGTATTATAAATATACTGGAATTTTATGATGATTATGGGATATTATATCATCCAAACCCCCTTTCCCTCTTTCTTATATTTTATTAAAGAGAACGTTGTTCGTGAGGTGTTAATTTATCATCTTCAAGAACGACATGTTTTCTTCTTCCATTTATACCTACAGATATAGCCATGAAACCATTTTTATGGTTTAACTACAATATGTTATATTTATTATGTCCTATTTAATGTTCTGGAACTGAATTATGAACATATTACTATGTGATAAATTAAAATACGTTTGTTGTGATCGAAAAACCGCCCAAATTAACCAAAACAATCATCATTTAATTCTTATATAATGATTCATCCACATGGATCTCATATAATTCATTATAAGATCATTAAAACTCATTTAATATCATTAATAACATGTAATATTAGTTCTGTATGTTTACCCACGTTCTACCCGAACATCAATTTAATAATACAAGTGAACTACTCAAGAAAACCATAAAAACAAACATTCCCGAATAATGTTTCTAAACTCTATAACTAATTAAAGGGCACATAAAATGACATAATGAAACCCGAATTAACACTATTAATGTATATTAGGTTTTTTAATTTCTAATTGATGACTATAATTTCATTATACAAGACATTGAAGAGAAGGAAGCATTCAGATACATGGTAAGGGGAAATTCTCGAACCCAACTTTCAATCTTCGGGTTCTAACTCTTTCACTCCATTTTTGATATGGTCACTCCTTAAAGATAATTTTTTCATCATTGTCATTCCTTTTCAAGGATATAAATGTTTTCTAATTATGTTAATGTCAATCCAAATTTTTTCCAAAAAACTCTTCTGTTTAGAACTCAACTTTTACCTCTCATTTATGGTTGATGGTTCTTGTATCAAGTATGTTGTTCCCTCTTTATTTTAGGAACCTAAAGCTTATGAATGTATTATTATGAGATGAACCCCATTCTTTACCATGGGTTATTTATGTTCACTTTTGATTTATGTTTCATGTGGAAATCATGATAATGATAATGTTATGATGTGACGGGTGCGCACAGAATTATATAGTGCAATTATTAATCTTTCAAAGTGACGGGTGCACCCGAAATTATACAGTGCTACAATTCCTTGGGTAAAGTGATGAATAAAGTGATTAAATGTGAAATTTTGTGTGAAAAAGATTCTATCTTTGTTCACAAGTATGTGTGGTATTTAACCACTAAAACATGATGTTTCATTTTTATGCATTGCCACTTTTCAAGTCTTTTATTTATGTTTCCCTCATGTTCACAATATTTTGCCTATGTTATGATTATGAGAACCCCATTCTATATTGTTCTTATATAACCTCTTACTAGGCTTATATCTCATCCCTTTTGATGTATATCCTTAGGTGGCTACATGTACTAAGGAGAGGACAAGTTCCAATAAGAAGCTAGAGAAGAAGAAATAAAATAAATGTTTATGCTTGATGTCATAATTACTATGTATAGTCCTAGTTTTCCAAAGACTCTAAACCATTGGATCCTCTATGTGTAATACTATTATGTTTTTCACCTTTAAAATGATGTAATAGTAATGTTATAAAAGTATGGGATGTTATAGATTCATCCTAGTTTTAGGGAAATATGAAGAACAGATGAAGAATGGAATATTAGGGTTTATGATCCTAAAATAAAATAGAGAAACCATTGTTTCCAAGAAATAATAACTACTAAAAATGAATTTAGGCCTTATTGATATGGATCTGATGAGACGACCCATGGTGGAAAGGGATATTGGATTGAAAAATAGGAACAAACCTACCTTAGGTTCCGAAGGAGAGAGCTTAATGAGAGGGTTTTGTCTATTAGTGTGAAAACCAACAAATTAGTTAAAAATAATTTTAACTTTAAATTTAAAAAACATACACATCAGGCTCGCAAGGTTTACCCACACAGTGTCCCAAACTATGTGGCAACTGTACGCAACTCACTGCCTCTAAGGGGCACTTCACACGGGTACTCTATATGGTATGAAAAACCATGCGGTAACTATGGGAAGAAACTCTGCTAAAACATTCATCTTTTCTGACTTCCTACATGGTTGTGAGGTCTAACCCACATGGTTTTCCAAAACCCTGCATAAGATACTTCCTTGACTCCCATGGTCATACTAACTATGGAAATTCCTCGTGTAAACCTTATGTCAGGTCATATTCAACCCAAAGACTGTTTCTAGGCTATAAAGAATAACCAAACACCTCCAAAACACCTTTGACCACAATGGGTTCATATGTAAGGCCATATCAAAGCATTTAAAATGAAATGAAAAGGATATGTACCTCATATGAAAACCCAAGTTTTTACAATCTTTCCCCTTATATCAATTCAACCCTGAATTGATCTTTGAAGGATGGTCAAGATTCTTCTTTAAACGACTCTATCCACTTGATCATGTATGTCGACCTCCCGTTCCCATGTCTTGTCCTTTAAATGGTCGTGCTTCCATATCACCAGTACTAGAGGAACTAACCCGCCTTAGAGAACATTCATGCCCCGGTCAAATATATGTATTAGATGATCCTCAGTAGATGCATCAACTTGAATCTCAACCTCATTAGGCTGAAAAAATGAGGTAGGTCTGAGTGATAGTTGAACAGATGAGATAAATGGAAGATGTTGTTCATCGATCGGTACCTATGAGGTATCTGTAACTGATAGGAAACTAACCCAAATCTCTACAGAATATCAAATGTCATATAATTTCTCAGTGAAAGCTTACCATGTATCCTAATACATATGTATTACATCCTCAGAGAAGAATTCAAGAAAATTAGACCCCCCAAACTCAAACTATAGTGGTCATCTGTGGTGATCATTGTAAAATTTCAGACGAGGCTTCATAGTATCCATCTGCTTCTGAAACACCTGGTCCTATTGAGAAGTCACCTGCATGAGACACAGTCCAAATAAGGCAACCTTACCTGCCTCGAACCAGCACAGGGGAGAATGGTATGGCCAACTATATAAAACCTCATAAGTTTATATCTGTATCACCTCCTAACCACTATTATTTTTGGAGAATTCAACCAGGGAAATATGCCTCTCCCAAGAGCCCACGAAATCATGGAAGAATGAATTTATAATATCCCCAAGAACATGTATCATATGATCTGACTGGCCATTACTATGAGGGTGGTATGTTGTTCTCAGCAGAACCTATATACCCAATGCCAACTAAAAACACTACAAAAAATGATACACAAAGCAGATGTACCTATCCTAAATGACTGAACAATGGAAACCATGTAGTCGTACCCCCATCTCAGATATATATCTTTTTGAGACCATTAACACTGAAGGTCACCTTAATCTGAAATAAATGAGAGACCATCAGAAGCCAATAAACAACATCCCACATGGCATCATTACTTCAAGGATACAATGATAAACCAGTCACGAAATCCTTCACGACATCATCACGTTTCCACTCCGGAATAGGTAATTGTTTCAAGATCACAACTGTTCTATGTTGTTCTACCTTCACCTACAAATAGGTGCCAAACCTAATAAAAAAACTAGCTACCTCTATCTTCATACCTGGCCACCAATATTAACGATGAGAGTCATGGTACATCATGGTGACACCGGGATGCACTTTCCAAGATGAATCCTAAAACTCCCACATCATCTCCTTGCATATATCCACTGAATCCTAGACATGTCAATGGATGCACAAGATTTTATCATCACCTTCATCCAACTAGGAGGAGGTTCCTCACCTTCCACACACTCTCAAAGAACTATGCCTTCTGAATCGGATAGCTTCGTTATTCTAACTTTGCAACGAAAGATAGAGGTCATAACTGAAGATAAAAGATAAATTTACTCTATATATTCATTCACCTTCAAATTCATCCCATAAAACAACACCATAAGCTGCCACTCACTATTGGAACCTTTCTACACCTATATTGGAGTCCTCCTACTCAGTTCATCATCCACTGTATTACCCTTACCAGGAATATAGGCAAGCTTGAATTCAAAGGATTGTAAGTACCTCACCCACATTTAATTACTCAGATTTATATCATGCTACATAATGACATAATTTTGTCTTTTGTGGTCCATTTATACCACAAAATTCTTTACCAGTAAATAATTTCTTCAATATTATAATTCATGAACAATAGCAGCTAACTCTAGATCATGTGTAGGTAATTCCTCTTGGAAGGCCATAACTATTGAGACCCAAATTCCATGGCATGATCCCCAAGCATCTGAATTGCCACTACCTAATACATATAGTTAATAGTAAACCATGTAACTATTTCATGGTTTTGTAATTATTAGGACTGGTGCCAATGTCAAACTTCATTTCAGCCCTTGAAATGTTTTCTCACTAGAATCTGACCAAACGAACACGACACCCTTATTAGTCAATCCCATCAATAGAACTGTTAAGCATGAGAAGTCCTGAATGGAATTTCTTGTAGTACCCATTTATCCCCATGAAATTCCAAGTTTCAAAATCATTCTTGGGTTGTTCCCATGAAACTACAACTCTCACCTTCTTGGCCCCACTTATACTCCTTTCTTTGAGATGACATCACCCAAGAAGTGAATTTGATCCATCCAAATGTGGCACTCTATGATCTTAGAATACAACTCATTATATCTCATCATATTAAAAACAATATCAATATGTTTGGTATAGTTTTTATGATTATGATAATACACCGATATAACATCCATAAAAACCACCACAAAAGAATCCATGTAAGTATGGAACACTCAGTTCATTAGATCTATGAAAACTGATGGCATGTTTGTTTGAATGAAAATCTTAACCAGATACTCATATAACCCATAACTACAATTAAAGGTTGGTTGTAGTATGTATGCAGGTCGAACATGCACCTGGTGATATCCTAACCATAACGAGATCTTTGAGAACAATTGGTCTTCTTGAAGCTAATCAAACAGATCATCTATCTATGGAAAAGGATATCGGTTTTTAAACATCTTCTAGTTTAGTTTCTGAAAATATATGCATAGCATAAGAGATTCATCTTTATTTCTTGAAAAAATGATATGTGAACCCCACGAAGATGTACTAGGTTGAATAAACCCCTTCACCTCAAAATCCTCTAGTTGCCTCTTGAGCTCATCCAACTCCACCGTATTCATCCTGTAATGAGGAACGGAAACTGGTGCAGCTCCTCGCAGTAGCTCAATGGAAAAATCTGCCTCTCTCTCTCAGGAGGTAAACTATAAATGTTATCGGGAAAGAAATCCATAATTTTCTCAACCATTGGAGGGATGTCCTCCTGACTCACTCCCTGATCATCCATAAAGAAACATGTGATCTGTGATGTCATGCCTCCCATCCCACAATTCACAGGTCTAGATTAGCTCAACTTGACAACATATTCACCCTTTTGAATAAACACTGCACCCTATGGTGATGAAAAATACAACCTATGGAAATATTAGTCAACCTACACCTAATAAGATTATAGCTAGTCCATCCCAAAAATGACTTCAAACCCTTCCATCTCGAGGACATAGAGATCCCAAATAAAGTGACACCATCAAACCTCGAGGGTAAATTCCATACTCTAGCGTAAATCACCCGTTATGACTCCCAACGGGGTATCTAGCATCCTAACTCCCTCATAAAGGAAAAAAACAAGCCCAAGGCTTTTAACCACTGGTTCTAATATAAAACTATGTGATGAACCTATATCAAAAAGTGGAGATTCAATATTAGAAGCTACTAGGATCATACCTCTCATCATATATGGTGTAGGATCCTAATAATGTTTGGTATGTTGTACATAATATGTCTAGAATGTACCATGACCCTGTGACATTGCCTGGGCACCATGAGCTGCTAATCCACCATGTTGTCTCTAAGATCCTGGTGTCCGACTACCATGGACATGACTACCACTTACCTGGCCTTACCAGCTTGCACTACTCTAACTCCCAGCTTGACATGGAGATGAAGAACCTACTCCTAAACCTAATGTCAGTGTTTATCCCTACCACTCATAGTTGAAGAGAAAGTTCTGAAAACCCACTGCATGCGCCCCAAACTACTACATGCATGACACCAGACTGGGTCGCAGTCGCAAAAATTCTTCATGTGGCTACGCATACCACATTGATTGGAATACACCAAGCTAACTAAACTCATATCATGACTAACACTCTTATCGCATGAATCCTCAATGAAGAAATTACTTTTTAAATATGTAGACCCACTAGGTCAAGAAACATCAATCACCTATTCTTTACCCCTAGCTTACCGTGGGGTTCTCTATATGATTAGCACCTCATGCATAATATCAGTGATAAAATTCAATCTTAACACATTGATTTGATATTTGATTTCATATCTGAAAACATTATTGAAGTGTCTCCCCCTGAACAAATCCTCAGTAATATGAATCTATATAAAATGATGATACTCTATAAAGTGTGTTGAGTGTTCCATTATTGTCATTGCCCCCTTCCCAGACGCATGAACTCACTAGCCTACTCTAGTCATAGTGTTACGGGTTAAAAGTAGTCGTAAGAAATGTTTTGGAATTCATCCCAACTCGTATTCCATAGCCCATCAACCGAGTTAAAAATGTTGTAGCAGCGCTTCACCTCTCCACATAGAATTAAAGTCATGAGGTTGACACCCTACTATGAAGGCATCTACATATGCTAAAAAATATCTAACATGTCTCAAGACACATCTCTATAGCCTATGGCCCTCTATCCCCAAAAAATGTGGGAGGATGCTACTACTAGAACACCGATGTCATCTCATCAATAGACACCACATGCTACAGTGCACCCTCGAAGGTCTACAAATATCAAAATAATCCTTCCCAGAACTATGCCTCATCCCCTATGTTCCGAACATCCCCTGACACCACATATTGAACTAAAGGAGGACCAATCGGTATCCTATGGGAAACTATCTCCAAAGTATGGTCATTACCTCCCACCCACCGTACCATTGGAGGTTATCATGGTGGCATGTAACTAAAATTCCAAACACACATCTCAGGAATGAACAACATCAGATCCCATAGCTCAAAAGAATTGGATTGGTGAAAACCCTCTATATACCATTTCAAACCCAAATCCTATTCCTAAATCTAGGACTTTATAATAAAAAATAATTAATTCACTAGTAGATATGAATCTTCCCCACAAAAAAGACGAGTCTATTCAAGTTTCTATCATTCATTCTAGTTTCAATTTTCATTTCACATATAGTTATCCAAGAAATTCATCCAATGTTTTATCAATTCTGAATCCATGTGGGCCCATAACACCTCATGAATCCAAAACCTATCTCCCATTTCAACCATACATATAACAAGTTCATTTAGAATTTACATTTAATTGGTGAATCATTTCCCAATTCATGAGGGCCCATAATATTAATGAATATAAATATAATGTCACTCCTCTATCCACTACTCAAAAACTATCACAATAGTAGGCACCACTATTATAACAACTATCGAAACGACATTCAATAAGTAATTTATCATATATGTCATGGAATAATTCATGGATGTGAATTCTAAAAAGTGACTATATGATTCATGAGATGGAATACCCACATTTCATTGGGCTTCAACTGAAATAAAACTCACAATTTCATGAATACTAACAACATAAATCATGTGTTTCACTAAATGATAAAATCAAAGTAACTTTAACCATCAAAATTCAGAAAAACAGAATCCATTCTTGGAAATTTAGATTTTCCTTATACATAGGGTAGCTTTTCCTGGGATCATCATATTACCACATTCAATTTCCTTAATATCCCTATCTATTATCATGAAATAGTAGGCAAAAATAGAAAATAAAACCCCTCTCATATCACTTTGTAAATACTGGACCCAGTTTCCCCTCTATAATGCCCTAAACCAAATTAGTTACATGGAATCAAGCACTTCTCCCCAATTTCTAGATGATGCCAACAAGAAGCAAGGGACATGGTGAGTATGTGGGGAGATTATGCCATAATTACTAAAGTATCACATCAGAATTCAAACATAATAAATATCAAATGAAAAATAAACAGTAGTCACATTGAAAGTAGACAAGACATGAAATGATATAAATAACCATAAGTGTCTCACATACCAAATTATGTTAATGATAAATGTTTCTTGAAACCATGAAAAGTGATACATGGAAATAAAATATAATACAAATATCCCAAAAACAAAAAAAGTCCAAAAGTCCCCATAGCATCTCAAGCCTCTACTTGGTCCAATGCCCCCTTCCCTATAGCCATAATCAACAACATGTACTTGGGAACTTGACACAATCATCACCTGTAACCATATAATCTGTTTGGGTCTTCTAGGAGGCCGAAATAGTGTGTGAGATAAACATCCCAGTAGGAAACCCCCAGGTCTATATAGTTATAATAGCAATATAGAGGTTCCAGAATGTTTTAGGAAAGTAGTAAAGAAATAATCTATACCCAAGGCATAAGTATAATGTGGTAAGTAAAAATAAATAGCCTCTCAAGGATACCTCCAACAAGATTCATCTCCTAACAAGGATGTTATAGACACAGTAAAAAAGTCACATGGCTAGGTCGTACATCTATCCATTTCAAGTAATCGACAACCACACTATATAATGAAATAATGGAATCCCACAACCACACCGTATTGTGAAGCATGGACCTCGAGGGACGTATCCAATGTGTCACATTACAGTGCATCCAAGTCAGCCTTTTAGACCACAATGAGGCAGATCTGAGGAACTCATCCAAGGAATCCACATCGTGTCCCATGGGCATCCTAGTAGAAACCTGGTCTAGGTGCTAGTTGGGTTACAATGAGCATGTCACCAGCATGTCCTATTCAATACTAATCAAGCTGGATCCATGACGTAGTATGGACTAAGGCATCCCACAAAATCAAGACCCATGGGTAGATTCAACCCAAGGCATCCACTACTGTGTTCCAGATCCATGGAGAGTAGTCCAAGGCATCTATCAAATTATTCATTTAATGCATTCCAAATAATTAATTAAACCCATGTGAGTATTCCTGATCATATAATTCGATACAATGCATTATTATACACACTCATCAATTCATTTGACCATTGACATTTCATATGGTCCTACCCTCCCATATTATCCATTTAACATGCCATTAATCAATTTATATTGGTATTCCCACCATTATCACTAATTTAACAATACCATCTAATCAACAATAATCATGGAATAACAAGATATCACTAATAGAGGATGTAGTACATATCATAACCAAATATTTAAACTCATTAAGGGATCTAAGGCCTTACACTAACTATACCAGCATAAAAATACACCCCTTAGGTTGTTTAAATAGGCATAAACATTTTAATTACATATGTTGCAGCCCATCGGTGACCTATAAATGAGAAATGGGTGTCAACACACCTAAACGGAACCTGTGGGAATCCTCACTAGGTTTGACTACAACTACTACAAGAAACTCTCTCAAAAAATGATACTTTTGTAGAAATTCCAAGAGGTGATGAAAAGGATGAATGCCCAACAATCACCCAAAAATTTTAATGAAAGTATATACCACCTACCTCAGCTCAGTAGTGGAGAACATATCCAGTATCAAATCATGATTCTTCCTGGTTTAGGATATATATGAATAATGGATGAAGAACAGAATATGGTGGTATATGAGCCTAAAATTAAAGAGCACAATCATTGTTCTATAGAAAAAATAACAGCTAAAAAGGAATGTAGGCCTTACCTATATGGATCCGACGAGAAAAACCATGATCGAAATTGAGATCGAACGGAGATATAGGCTCAATACTGACTTTAGGTGCCAAAGGGGAGACCTCCATAAGAGGGTTCGGTCCATTTGAGAGAAAACCCTAAAATGGGTCAAAAAGAATTTTAACTTTAAATTAGATAACATTTAAAAAAACATACATAGAAGGCTCCCATAGTTTACCGGCACAGTTTCTCAAACTGTGTGTCACCCATGTCTAGCTCATTGCCTCTAATGGAACATCTCATGGTTACTCTACATGGTCTGACTAACTGCGTGGTAATTGTGAGAAAGCACTGCTAAAAACATGCAATTTTTCAATCTTCTCTCACAGCCATGTGGCTTGAAACACATGGTGTAACATCCCAGGTAAATAATGAATAAAACATTTTCATATTTAATAATATTTACGAATTAAATATTAATTTTAATTAAAAGGGGTTTCTACGTATGATAGCGTACTTGATAAGCAACGATGAGTTTCTTTGAAAATTTACGTTGTACACTAGTAATATAATAATATTATTTTAAATGGTAGTTAACATTTAGTCATTGTATTGGCGGGAATGGATAGAAATAACTAAAATATGATTATATATGTTTTCTAAATGTTTTTACATTTATCCAATAAAAGATAAAGGCTTAAAATACGGAAAGAATTCAATTTTAGGCATTTATACCCTAATTTTCACTAAAGGTTCACTTATCACCTTTTGATGGAGAACCATCATTAAATATAGTTTTGATCACTCTTATACATTCTATTGGACCAAATACAACTCTTCTTTAGAATCAGGACATCAAAATTTACTTTGTGTAAATTTTTGGTATTTTTCCGATAAAGTTCATTTTTTAATGAATAGTACAAAATGTTGTATTTTAATTCAAAACCTCTTTTTAATCTAATTTATTTATATGATTATATTATCTTTTGAATTGGTTTTAAATAGAAATTAGAATATATTTTTACCATTAAATCCAATAGTGTTCGTCGGAATTCATTTCACAATGAAATCGGACTTAAACTACTGTCAATCTTTTGATACTTATTATTTCATAAAAACACGCTATTTGTTATGACAGTGGGAATTAATTATTAAATTAATTAATTGATCTTATATGATTTAAATTTTTTAAAATAGACATAATTTTTTAATTCATAATATCAAATATAGTTTAGGGTGATGTTTTGGAGTTTTGCTGAAAATCTTCAATTTTTGATGAATAGTGAAACCACTAAGTGGTAGTTAAAGAAACTGATTTTTCGTTTAAATGAAACTTTGCCACTTCTGTGATTTGATTTTCAAAAATCCTACATACATGGTTTTAATTAAGAAGTAAAATGTGGTTCAATAATATTAAAATAATTTTTTGGTGAATAGTAACTTTTAAGTTTTTAATCACGATTAGAGGTAATTAGTGTAATTTAAGGTAAAAATAATGTTGTAATAATATGAAATGAACTTTAAACATGTCCTATCCTTATTGTATGTGTCATGGCCGACCAAGAAAATCCCTGAGTCATCTTGGGGACCCCATGGAGCCACTTTGGTTGGAAAAGGACATTAATACCTTTTTATTTAATGTTAAAATAAAAATGTCACAAACATGAGTTGTTCTACTAAAACAATTTTTACATGGGGTTATACAAATCCGATTTTGGACTATAAATATTCATTAGATAGATAAAAAGATTTCATACATCATGATTATTTTTTTTATAATTTTTTGACATTAAATAAATTAAATTATTTATGACATCATGATGATGCAGCAATTACCTCATTAATAAATGATTTAAATAAAATGGAAATATAATGTAAACTCTAAGAACTACACATGTACAAAACCTATTGGATGTGTGTATTTTGAACCCTTCTCACCTTAGCCTCTAAACACATCAATTTGGGATAATTAAAATCCTAAATTCATTCTAAAATATTGTGACATTTCCTTACTTCCGAAGAGTTCCCCTCCTCTCCTCTTATAAAAGGCCCCCACCTCTACCACCTTTCCCACACTTCCAAAGCCTTTGGCTTGGCCAAACCCTGCCCATTTTGTCTCTAAACTTCCCTATATTACTTCTTGAAGCCTCAATTTTGGCATAAGCCTTCCCAAAGAATCCTTTGATCTCAAACCAAACGGAGTTACCTGATTTTAAGGTAATGTCTTCACTTGTGTTCTTTTGTTTTATTTTGCTTCTCCAACCCCCTAAAATCGTTTTATTCATTTATTTTGTAACAAATCCAGTATTAAAAATATAATAGGATGTAGTTATAAGAATATTTCTAGCTAAAATTACACACATCTACATCTAATGGTTAAATAACATACTGTTTCTGTGGATGGTGAATTTCTCCCTCCCGAAACGATGATTGTTAAACATTCTTTTAACACCTTCAAAGGTGGCCATTAAGATGAAACTACATTTATATATGATATATAATATGTTTATGTTTTCCTTAATCTTTTTTATTTTTCATTTTGGTCATACCTTTATGGTTTCCATTATGGGTAAACGCGATATCTTCATTTAAGGAAGTGTGGACTACCGCCCCCTCAAAGTGATGTGATTCGTTAATGCCATATGTGGGACATATAAAGGATGGATTTAAAGTTATTATATATTATGTTATACTGGAATTAGAATATACCTCTATATAATTATTATTTCTTTACATTAATTTATGAGATAGAAATGAAAGTAGCGTTCATGCGTACGTACAACTTACCGTCTCCATGAACGGTGCATTTCATTTCTTATCCCCAAATGTAATGTACTATTATAAGTACATATATATAATGGATATATATAATGTATGTTACATATAAATGATTAATATAATTCTGTAATTAAAATATACATACCTCTCATTTAGTTTCAATTACATTAATATGACATAGAAATGAAACTAGTGTTCATGCGTACGTACGCCTTACCGTCTCCATGAATGATGCATTTCATTTCTTAACTCTAAATGATTATGTAATATTATAAATACATGTATACTCTGTATATATATGATATATATGATATCCAAATCATGAATATCAATCTGGATATAATTAAACTTTGACCACACGAATAACATGTAATTGTAAGAAGTCCACTTTCAACTTAAGAACCAAATATCAACAAAACAAACATTATTAACTTAAATAATTACATAATGTTTATAACATGGAAATAAGTGATATAAAAGGAATAATAAGCTTGAAAAAGGTTCTTAAGCAAGTAGAAAATATTTCAAGTTTAGTATTTAGGACATTAAAGAACGATCGAGTCAAGTCGGACCCGAGGTAAGGGACTTCGTCTCAATCTCCATTCATTGAGGCATATTTCGTTTTATACACAACTTTCTTTTATATGGTGTATAAAAAACTTTTACTTTTAATTTTATACAAAAGGGATCTTTTTCTATGAAGAATTTTACAAAATGACAAAATGGAATGTTTCTTTTAACGTACGCAGTGACAACGACCTTTTCTTCCGCGGCGAGTATTATTGGGTCTTTGGCTTCCTGAACAAGCCGTAATGTTTTTTTAAATGAAATAAATACCATATACTATTTTATTTATTTTGTTATTGAAAATGTTATTTATAATGTATTTGTTATGTCAATATATTTAAGTGATATATTGTGATCAAAGTGTGGAATTGTTTTCTTTCCATTATATTTGTTTTATGTCTTATGATTTTTATAATTGTACTTGGACATTTGACGGGTGGTTATGTAATAAACCATATGACGGGTGGTGCCTTGAATACCCGGACGGGTGGTTACGTTATAACCTCCAATGCATTGGGTATGGAAGTCGGCCGTATGGCTATTCCATTAAGTATGTATGGAAGTTGGCTGTATGGCTATTTCATTAAGTGATATGTGTGGAAGTCGACTGTATGGTTATTCCACTTATGTATGTTTATGTCCCAAGTTACCTTTATATGTTATGTGTTCTTTATATGGGTTTTATGGTAATCATTTGGTTACAAAAAGGTATGTAATGATATTTTATTCAGTGAAGAGTTTTTACTACTTCATGAAGGTGAAGGTATTACTTTGATAAAGTTATATATGGTTTACTCGATGTTTGAAAAACTAACAGTTTTCATTCTTTGTGTATCCCTTACTGAGCTTTTTATGCTCACCCCAAGTTTTTTTGAAATGTTTTTCACAGGACTTAATGTGGAATAGGGTCAAGGATGGGATCAAGGGAAATTCATGCTATATAAAACAAGAAACTAGACATGTTTCTTTTTCAGAGTTTTTTATTCTATGGAAACTCAGTAGAAGTGTCTACTTTGTAATATTTTGAGATGTAACAGTTATGTCCTAATTCTCTAATACTCTAAACCTGAAAAGATCCACTATGTGAATTATTCATTTAATTCAATATTAAGTAATGTTTATGGTCGGGGCCTTATATTTGGTATCAGAGGTCGGTTTAGACAACTTTAGGAGTTAGAAAAGTGTTAAATTATAATATGATTGAAATGATATAGCATTTACAGATTACCATGTTGCTTCACCTAAGGTATTTCAATGTTAAGAATGGTTTTTCGTAGAGTAAGTAGAGAAGCTTTTTTTTGGGAAGGCATACTGAGGGAAATGACCTTCCAAATCAGCATACTAAGATGGTCAGAATCAGAACTAAACAATTTGTTGCAGTGATGGCTCAGTTGACTCAGGTGAAAAATGATAGTTGTTTTTATTGATGATATTTTGGTGTTTTCTAAAACTAAAGAGGAGCATGAAAGTCATTTAAGGGTTATCTTGAAAACATTAAAAGAAAAGTAACTATATGGAAAATTCAGCAAGTGTGAGTTTTGGTTACCACAAATTTCTTTCCTGGGTCACATTGTTTCAAAAGTTCTCATAAATGTTGATCCTGCTAAAACAAAAGTTGTTGAAGAATGGCCAAGACCCACAAATTTAACCAAGATCCGTAGTTTTCTTAGTTTGGTAGGTTACTACCGAAGGTTTGTTGAAAATTATTCATGGTTATCTAGTCCAATGACTAAACTAACTCGGAAGGGTGTTAAGTTTATCTGGACAAAAGAATGTGATGATTGTTTTCAGGAGTTGAAAAGAAGATTGGTGAATGCTCCAGTTTTGGCACTTCCTTCCAGGAACAGTGAGTTTGTTATATACAGTGATGCTTCGTTGAAGGTACATGGTTGTGTCCTTATGCACAATGATTAAGTAATTGCTTATGCTTCACGTCAGTTGAAAAATCATGAGGTAAATTACCCTACACATTTTTTGGAATTATCTGTTGTTGTTTTTTCTTTAAAAATTTGGAGGCATCATTTTTATGGAGTAAAGTGTGAAATATATATTGATCACAAAAGTTTAAAGTATTTATTCACTCAGAAAGAATTGAACATGAGACAGAAGAGATGGTTGGAATTAATCAAGGATTATGATTGTACAATTCATTACCATCCGGGAAAAGAAAATAAAGTGGCTGATGCTTTGAGTCGAAAAAGTAATGCTTCATTTACCATGCTACGTTTGGAACGAGATCCTTTGGTTTTTGATTTGATGAACTTTTTCATAGAAGTTGTTGTTGTAGTAAGTTCTTCTGTTTGGTTTCAGGTATCAGTGAAATCTTCCCCATCAGACAGAATCAAGCGTGCACAGAAGCAAGACAGTGAGTTGCAGAAAAAGGTAGAGCTGGTTTAGAAAGGTATGTTGCCTGAATTCAACATTGATAATGATTGTGTTTTGAGGTTTGGGAAGAGATTATGTGTGCCTTGTGATTCACAGTTGAAGATTGAGTTGTTATGTGAGGCTCATAGTTCCCCGTTTTCAGTTCAACCTGGCAGTACTAAGATGTACAGAGATCTGCAGGAGTATTACTGGTGGGATTGAATGAAAAGGGATATTGCTGATTTTACTGTGAAATGTTTGACTTGTCAAAAGTTTAAAGTAGAGAGGATATTACCGAAAGGGATGCTTCATCCTTTACCAGTGCTAGAGTGGAAATGGGAAAACATATCCATGGACTTTGTTGTGGGATTACCGAGGACATCTCGAGGTAATAATGCAATCTGGGTTATTGTTGATCGCTTGAATAAATATGCTCATTTCCCTGTTATACGAAATACTTCTTCCCTAGATCAACTTTCACGTTTTTATGTTAAAGAGATAGTCTGGTTACATGGAGTTCCTCTCTTCATTGGGTCCGATCATGATCCCAGGTTCACTTCTAACTTTTGGAAAGGCCTTCAGAAGTCGTTGGGTACTGAATTAAATTTTAGTACAACTTTTCATCCGCAATCAGATGGGCAGTCAGAAAGAACAATTCAGACCTTGGAGGATATGCTACGATCTTGTTCGATGGATTATCAGGGAAGTTGGGACCAACATCTTTCTTTGGTTGAGTTTTCTTATAATAACAGTTTTCATTCCAGTATACAGATGGCACCAATTGATCATTATATGGGAAGTGGTGTCGAACTCTAGCATTTTGGGATGAAGTGGGTGAAAGGAAGCTGATGGGTACAGAATTGGTAGAAGAGCTGGAAGAAAAAGTTCAGTTGATTCAGAAACACATGAGAACATCTCAGAGCAGGAAGAAGAGTTATGCAGATAACCGGAGGAAGGATCTATCTTTCAAGGTAGGTGATCATGTTTTTATCAAGGTTTCTCCATGGAAAAGTGTGATGAGATTTGGTAAGAAAGGAAAGCTAGGTCCAAGGTTCATTGGACCATATGAAATTATGGAGAGAGTTGGATTAGTTTCTTATCGAGTGGCTTTACCTCCAAGTTTATCTCAGGTACACAATATTTTTCATGTTTCGATGTTGAGGAAGTATATGCCAGATCCATCTCATGTTTTGAGTCCAGAGGTAGTTCAGCTGGAAGAGAACCTATCTTATGAAGAAAAACCAGTCCAGATTCTTGACCGAAGAGAGCAAGTGTTGCGAAATAAGGTAATTCACCAGGTAATGGTTTTTTGAAAAAACCATATGGTTGAAGAGGCAACATGGGAATCTGAAAATGCTATGAGGGATAAATACCGCCACTTATTTTGATAAGTGAATAAAATTGTGAGGACGTAATTCCAAAAAGGGGGGAAGGATGTTACATCCCAGGTAAATAATGAATAAAAAATTTTCATATTTATTAATATTTACGAATTAAATATTAATTTTAATTAAAAGGGGTTTCTACGTTCGATAACGTACTCGATACGCAACGATGAGTTTCTTTGAAAACTTACCTTGTACACTAGTAATATAATAATATTATTTCAAATGGTAGTTAACATGTAGCCGTTGTATTGGAGGGAAAGGATATAAATATCTAAAATATTATTATATATGATTATATATGTTTTTAAATGTTTTTACATTTATCCAATAAAAGATAAAGGCTTAAAATACAGAAAGAATTCAATTTTAGGCATTTATACCCTAATTTTGACTATAGGTTCACTTATCATCTTTTGATGGTGAACCGTCATTAAATATAGTTTTGATCACTCTTATACATTCTATTGGACCAAATATAACTCTTCTATAGAATCAGGACATCAAAATTTACTTTGTGTAAATTTTTGGTATTTTTCCGATAAAGTTCATTTTTTAATGAATAGTGAAAAATGTTGTATTTTAATTCAAAACCTATTTTTAATATAATTTATTTATATGATTATATTATCTTTTGAATTGGTATTAAACTTAATTTAGAATATATTTTTACCATTAAATCCAATAGTGGTCTTTGGAATTAATTTCACTTTCAAATCGGACATAAACTAGTGTCAATCTTGTGATACTTATTGTTTCATAAAAACACGCTATTTGTCATGACAGTGGGAATTAATTACTAAATTAATTAATGCATATTATATGATTTGAATTTTGTAAAATAGACATCATTTTTTAATTTAGAATATCAAATATAGCTTAGGGTGAAGTTTTGGAGTTTTTCGGAAAATCTTCAATTTTTGATGAATAGTGAAACCACTAAGTGGTAGATAAAGAAACTGATTTTTCGTTTAAATGAAACATTGCCACTTCTGTGATTTGATTTTCAAAAATCCGACATACATGGTTGTCATTAAGAATTAAAATTTGGCTCAATGAGATTAAATTTTTTTTGGTTAATAGTAACTTTTAATTTTTTAATCACAATTAGAGGTAATTAGTGTAATTTAAGGTAAAAATAATGTTGTAATAATATGAAATGAACTTGAAACATGGCCTGTCCTTATTGGATGTTTCATGGAAGACCATGAAAATCCATGGGTCAACTCAGGGACTCCATGGAGCCACTTTGGTTGGAAAATGACATTAATACCTTTTTATTTAATGTTAAAATAAAAATGTCACGAAAATGAGTTGTTTTACTAAAACAATTTTTACATGGGGTTATACAAATCATATTTTGGACTATAAATATTCATTCAAAATATAAAAATATTTCCAACATCATGATATTTTGTTTTATAATTTTTATACATTAAATAAATTAAATTATTTATGTCATCATGATGATGCAGCGATTACCTCATTAATAAAGGATTTAAATAAAATGGATAGATAATGTAAAATATAAGCCCTACACATGTCCAAAACCTATTGGATGTGTGGATTTCGAACACTTATCACCTTATCCTAAAAACACATCAATGTGGGACCATTAAAATCCGAAACGCATTCTAAAATAATGTAACATTTCCTTACTTTCCAAGAGTGCCTCTCCTCTCCTCTTATAAAAGGCCCCCACCTCTACCACCTTACCCACACTTCCAAAGCCTTTGGATCGGCCAAACCCTGCCCATTTTGTCTCTCCACTTCCCTCTATTACTCCTTGAATCCTCACTTTGGGCATAAGTCTTCCCAAGGAAGCCTTTGAGCTCAAACCAAACGGAGTTACCCGATTTTAAGGTAATGTCTTCACTTGTATTCTTCTATTTTATTTTGCTTCTCCAACCCCCTAAACTCTTTTTATTCATTTATTTTGTAACAAATCCAGTATCTTAAATATACTAGTATGTTGTTATAATAATATTTCGAGCTACAATTACACACATCTACATCTAATGGTTAATGAACATACCGTTTCTGTGGATGGAGAATTTTTGCCTCCCGAAACGATGATTGTTCAACATTATTTTAACACCTTCAAAGGTGGCCATTAAGATGAAACTATATTTATATATGATGTATAATATGTTTATGTTTTCCTTAATATTCTATATTTTTCATTTTGGGAATACCTTTATGGTTTCCATTATGGGTAAACGCGATATCTTCATTTAAGGAAGTGCGGACTACCGCCCCCTCAAAGTGATGTGATTCGTTAATGCCATATGTGGGACGTATAAAGGATGGATTTAAAGTTATTTTATATGATGTTATACTGGAATTATAATATAACTCTATTTAATTATTATTTATTTCCATTAATGTATGAGATAGAAATGAAAGTAGCGTTCATGCGTACGTACAGCTTACCGTCTCCGTGAACGGTGCATTTCATTTCTTATCCCCAAATGTAATGTACTATTATAAGTATATAAATATAATGGATATATATGATGTATGTTACATATAAATGATTAATATAATTCTGGAATTAAAATATACATACCACTCATTTAGTTTTAATTCCATTAATATGACATAGAAATGAAAGTAGCGTTCATGCGTACGTACGACTTACCGTCTCAATGAACGGTGCATTTCATTTCTTACCTCTAAATGATTATGTAATATTATAAATAAATGTATCCTCTGGATATATATGATATCCAAATCATGAATATTATTCTGGATATAATGAACCTTTGACCACACGAATAACATGTAATTGTAAGAAGTCCACTTTCGACTTAAGAACCAAATATCGACAAAACAAACATTATTAACTTAAATGATTACATAATGTTTATAACATGGAAATAAGTGTTATAAAAGGAATAATAAGCTTGAAAAAGTTTCTTAAGCAAGTATAAATTAACTCGATTTTATTATTCAGGACATTAAAGAACGATCGAGTCAAGTCAGACCTGAGGTAAGGGACTTCGTCTCAATCTCCTTTCATTGAGGCACATTTCGTTTTATACACAACTTTCTTTTATACGGTGTATAAACCCCTTTGACTTTTACTTTTATACAAAAGGAATCTTTTTCTACGAAACATTTTACAAAACGAAAAAAAGGAATGTATCTTTTAACGTACATGGTGACAATGACCTTTTCCGTCGTCGCGAGTATTATTTGGTATTTGGCTTCCTGAACAAGCCGTAATGTTTTTTTAAATAAAATAAATACCATATACTCTTTTATGTATTTTGGTATTGAAAATGGTTTTTATAATGGATTTGTTATGTCAATATATTTAATTAATATATTTTTATCAAAGTGTGGAATTGTTTTCTTTCCATTATATTTGTATTATGTGTTATTATTTTTATAATGGTACTTGGACATTTGAAGGGTGGTTACGTGATAAACCATATGATGGGTGGTGTCATGAATACCAGGATGGGTGTTTACGTTATAAACTCCAATGCATTGGGTATGGAAGTCGGCCGTATGGATATTCCATTAAGTATGTATGGAAGTTGGCCGTATGGCTATTCTATTAAGTGATATGTGTGGAAGTCGACCATATGGTTATTGCACTTAAGTATGTTTATGTCCCAAGTTACCTTTATATGTTATGTGTTCTTTATATGGGTTTTATGGTAATCCTTTGGTTACAAAAAGGTATGTAATGATATTTTATTTAGTGAAGAGGTTTTACTACTTCATGAAGGTAAAGGTATTACTTTGATAAAGTTATACATGGTTTACTTGATGTTTGAAAAACTAACAGTTTTCATTCTTTGTGTATCCCTTACTGAACTTTTTATGCTCACCCAATGTTTTTTGAAATGTTTTTCACAGGACTTAATGTGGAATAGGGTCAAGGATGGGATCAAAGGAAAGTCAAGATATATAAAACAAGGAACTAGACATGTGTCTTTTTCAGAGTTTTTTTATTCTATGGAAACTCAGTTGAAGTTTCTACTTTGTAATCTTTTGATATGTAACAGTTATGTCCTAATTCTATAAAACTCTAAACCTGAAAATATCCTCAATGTGAATTATTCATTTAATTCAATATTAAGTAATGTTTAAGGTCGGGGCCTTATACATGGATTCCAAAAAATGTGAGAAAGCAACTTCATCTATACACATGGTTAGACTAAAAGTGCACAAGCCATGCACATACCATGCGCAAACCGTGCTCCAAGACATTTTTAATCCAAAGAATTATTTTGGTCTCCAAACAAGCCACATACACCAACAAAACACCCATGATACCAAGGGGTACATATTTAATTCCATATCAATGTTTTTAAACTGAAATAAAAATGATAAGTACCTCATATGAAAACCTAGGTTCTTACACTAGCGGGGTCACATCCTGGCAGTAGGTCACCCTGGTAGTGAGTTGTGTCTAGCGGTATTTTATTCTGATGGTGGATCCTTAGTGATTCATCATCTTATGGTCCCTCACTTTTAATGGTTATTCATGAGTAGTGTTTCCAGTCATTCTAGTTTTTCACTTCTAATGTCCTTCTTTGACATAGAATTATTTTAATGTCATATTTAAGGGAGTTTGAAGTTGTTTCGATGGACATAAATCATATATTTTATTTTTCCCAATGTCACAAGGATTTTCTTGGTCAAGAAGCATGGTTTAATGTGACCCTATTTAATGTAAATTCTAATATGTTTCTGATCCCATGAGTTCTGGATTTAATCCTTCTAAGTTGATTCCTTCCCTTCATTCCTTCCTTCTTCATATTGATACCATACATCCTTAATCCTTCTTATCATAGGATTCATGTAACCGGGATGTTGGGGTTTTTTTGTGTTTCCATATAGTGTTTCCTACTGTACGTGGACCTCTAGTTTTTGTGCAACAAGGGCATGTGGATAGTCTTTCTTCCAGGTAGTTTTTCCTTCGGTCCTCTTTAAGTGTATAATATGTGGTGGGATTATTATTGTTAACTCTTTTGAACATGGTTGTATCAGCATTAATAAATATAATGAATCGGTTTATATTAAATTTAAAGGGGAAGTGGAATTTAAATTATGATTTTATGACTTCTTCTTGATTTTTTTATTCAGTTTTAAATTATGATCATATATGTGTAATGCCTTGATAAAAATTGTGTCTATTTGTGGCGTGATTATGCTGCAGTAACTTCATTTTGAAATCCATTGATTTTGCTATTGAATGGTATCATCATAAATAAATAACTGATTAACCAAGTATATTTGGTTAATATAATGGATTCCCAAGGATTGAATGGATTCTATGATAACACTCTTAAATAACGAAGTGAAATTGAATAAGTTCCTCATTCCTCTATAAATCTAAAATTGTGATTTGTTGTGATATATGATGTGATGAGTGGAATTGTTGTGGTTTTTGGATGTGGGTATCATGTAATGTGTAGTAACTATATTTTTATGTGTGTGGGGGAATTGGATGACATATGTTTGTTTTGTGGGGTTTTTATTGGTGTTATGGTATAGTGGTGAAGAAGGGTTGCGTTGGTGGGTGTAGTATGGTTATGTAGTGACGCTGTGAAATTAAATGTGGCTGTAAAGTGATGTGGATGTGAACATTGTGTTGTGTTGTTGTGCTTATGTTGTGTAAATTGGTTCTATTTCATCTACCCAAGTATTAATAGAATTAATATTTAATGTTATTAGTTTTAAATGGGCATGTTTTTTGGCCCACTTGGTTAGATACCCTTAGAGGGGGGTGAATCAGGGTATGACAGATTAAAACAACTTCCCCTATTGATTTGTTTCACTATTATGAAAAAATCTCTCCTCTCTCTTTCATGTAGCAATGTATAAACATAAACTAAATAAATCACATGACACATTGATTTTAACTTGGTTCACCCTCACTTGGCTACGTCAAACGAGTATACACCGACAATGTTCCAATGTACCAAATCCACTAAAAGCACACTACTATTTACAAAGTTTGGGATATATCACTTCTATGCCCAATCTCAGTGCCTTTACAATGTTTAGGCTTAGCACACAACCATCCCAAGGGCCACTCCCTATTTCTCTCTCTCTGGCTCACTACTGGTGGAGAGGACCACCTTTTTCCTCTTCCTTTGCTCATTGCTCTAGAAAGGATCCACTCACAATTTATAGACCTATAGGTCTCTTCATTATCACTGATGAAATATACATCTTTAACTATTGGTATATACTCTATTGATGTCCATCTTTCACCTACAGATGAATCTCTCTTTGAACCGGGTGTACGGGGCATCCCCAAATTTTAAGTGAAACCTTTACACTACCTTGTGAGTAATTCCCTTGCTTTTGCATGAAATCCACTTTTCACATAATAACTCTTTTATGCACAAATGCTTATTTTACACGAAATACTCTTCTTTTACATGCATCTTTTGCTTTACAAGCAAACACCTATTTCCACGCATCCACTTCTTTTGCACGCAACAACCATCTTTTATGGGCAACACCTCTTTTACGCGCAACATAATATTTATGCACAAACCCATGACTTTACACGCAAACTTTATTTTTATGCGAAAATCTCTTGCGTAGTCTAATTTTAGGCGCCAGATCTCAGATACTCTCTTTGTCTTGAGCTACTTCGAATGAGGTGGTCAATTCATATTTATAGGAAAAATTGACGCATGCATAAATGCTCTCCATGAGAACGTAATTCACTTCGAGCACGAAAAATACATCTTCCACACAACATAAGCTTTCATGCACTACTCTAATATTTAGTGCACCTCATGCATTTTCAAATTTTCAAGCTTCTGATCTTGAAACACCACAAGCGCGAAAAACACCAATCTTTTATTTCGCACACCATGCTAATATTTCACGCACCATTATCCTTTTTCATGCACCAAATAAATATTCCGCGCACCACTTTTCTTTTTCACGCACCAAGAAAATATTCTATGCACCACTTTTCTTTTCCACGCACCTCCCTTTCACAAAAACATGTCTCTCCATTTTCTGATTTTCAGGCCCAAAAATTTGGCAAATGTTGGAAAAATGTGCCACCTTGTATCTGATCTTTTTGTACCGCCTCCAGATCATCCATTCCTTTGTCCAGGTTTTTCAATCAAACATGGATAGCCAAAAACATCTCTTAAACCCGACAAGTCAACTTGTAAGCCTCCTTTTTCAACAAATTCTACACTCTAGTCTTCCTTGTGAACAAACACACCATGGAGGCCACATTGTGAAAAACACAATCACCTCAAAATTGCTTCAATGATACCTTGATATATTTTTTCCAAACACATGTCTAATGAGGAAATTGATGATGTGATGTATTGTTTAATTGGTTAATGTTTATATATAAACTAATGGGTTGGAAATATAAAATAATATATATTTCTAAAATAAATGGGTTGTTCTAATGAAGGATGAATACATAAATTAAAGGGGATTAAAAAGTGATTTGTTTTGATAAATAGAGACTCCTGAAATTTTATTAATGACTAAAATATTAATTATGAGTTCTATTTAAATTGTGTGATTTTATGCATTTAACGGTAACAAGGATCTTATGTGGATTCTTTAAGGTGTTTAGTTCTTTTTATAAACCCATAAGATGGTATTTTTCATTGATGCAATATGTATATAAACTTATATTTACTTGTGACTTATATATGCCCCCACCCATGTTGGGAATTGTGTGCCGAACACCCGCATCGTCATGTGGGTGGTGTATTTCCCAAATATCATAGTGGGAGGATGGATGGTTATCCACCAACTCTTCCTTGTTCCCTCTTCCAGGTGAGGTATATATTTAATAGGCTAAAATGGACCAGATATTTCTAATTCATTAGATGGTGGATATGATATGGTATCCTAAGTGTATTTGGGATGAGTTGTGATGTTATGTCCCTTGTGTATTTGGGGTGTGATGTGTTTTCCCAGGTTTCTTGGGGTGAGATGTTATGTGTTGTAAGGCCCCAATGTGTGCGGGTGGGATGTGTTGTGAGGCCCATATCTGTGAAGGTGTTATTTATTTTGAGGAATATATGTGTGTGGGTGGGATGTGTTTTTAGGTATAGGTGTGTGTATGTGGTATGTGATGTGGAATATTTGGATGAGGTAGGAGAACCAGTGCATTTTCTGTTGGGTTGTGATAGTGGATAATCATTAGGAAAGGTGTTTGGGGTACCCTATATTCGATGTGATCATGTTATATTATATTACATTACTTTTGTTATTTAGTTACTGTCCCTTGTTGAGGTTGGAGTGGTTAGTATACCTGTTTAGGTGCAGTTTGGTTCTACTATTTTCTCATAGGTGCATTAGTATTCTCTTTTCACATGTGCATGGCAGACTTTGGATTTCTTACTGAGTATAATTATTTTCTCACCCTATGTATATAAATCTATTTTCTGGATTTCAGTATGATTACATGGACTGTGTTGGATGTTACTAGCTTAGACATTGGTAAATTTGTTGAGTCATTGATTTAGCTTTACTTTTGGGTATTTAATTTGGAGACATTATTGTATTTGTATCGGTCCTATTTAAATATGCATTGTGGGATTATTTTTGGCTTTCTTATATATATATCTTGGATTTATGTGGATGAATCATCTTATCTCAGGATCTTGTTTCTTTTAAAGTGTTATCCCTCCCATTTTGTGAGATTGGTACACCTTTGGTGCAAGTCTCCAACTCGGGGCCTACTTGATGCAGGACTTGGGGATCATTATCTCTATATCTTCATTAACAACACATGAGGGATATATTTGGATGGAGTGGGTCATGGTAGTAATAGTTTTACTAAGTTAATAATAGAGTATTAACAATAATATAGGGTTTAAAAATATCAATAGAGGTATTTTCATTGTTCATATCTATAGAAGATGATAGAGGGGGGTCTTGTGAATCACCATTATTTTCTTGAAAAATTAAATTTTGTTGGTCCCCAAATAATTCACTATACGAATCAACAAAAATTAAAACCATTTATAGGTTTGAAGTAAAAATTTTATGATTGGATTGTAGAGATATTGGTATTTTCCTTAAAAATATAATTAACTCAAAAAAATGTTTCAAACAACTCCAATATATACTTTATAACGCCTTGATATAGGTGAAAATTGAATCTTATTACTATTTGAATGACGAAAATACTTGTGAAATGATTATTCAGGAGCCAAGAGTCACATGGGTTTGTGATGGTCCTTAATATTCTCTATTTAAGGCTGAATCATCTTCTTGAAGCTAATTATCGACATCATTTGTATCAATAAATACTTATTTCCCACCTTATTTAATACGAGAATCATAAAAACTATAGAGAAATTAAGTGTAGTGGTATTTCGTAAATATGATAGAGGAATTAATTTATTATAAATCAATATGATTTTGTACATATTCTTAACAAATTTAACCATTGTGATATTCCTCTTTTTCTTGAATTTATATATCATAAATGATCTAACAAAATGTTTTCGAAAACGTAGTCTAGTACCTTTTAGAATCTAGTGAAAAATTATCACATATAATTGATTTTTATACCATGGATGTATTATATTCTTAAGTAATATATTTTAATAGATTGGTATATATCATAAAAAAATTATTCTTTATATTTTTACTCTTGGTGATAGTCAAAATATGAATCACCTTTGGATCATTTGTTCAACAATCCATGTTTTGATAGTTTATAGCCTTTCCTAGGTTAATAAATATTATTTTATTGGTCAGTTTATGTATAGAATCTAGGGAATAACTAGAAAAACATCTAAAATCACTTAGATATGACTCCTAATAGTGACTTCTTAGATAAAACCTGACTATTTTATGATGAAATTATAGATTAGTGATAAATTTATGAGTGATTTTGAAGTAATTTCATCTAAAACATCCACTACATTCCCTATGTAAAAATTGATACATACCTCTTGAATCAAATCCTCCAATCACACATGAGATAATTTTATTAGGTTTTTATGACTAACGGGATCCATAATTTTCTTATCATGATTGAAAAAAATATTTATACATATTTTAAAAGAAATAAAGATATAAATGATTATTATCTAGATATGATTTCTCATAGGGTGTAGGTTTTGTGGTTAATTTTTAATTTTTTATGTTTTTAGTAGGAGGAAAATGAGACTTATCAAGATTATTCTTAAAATGGGGTTTTTGGTGAATTAGTGTGTAGATGTATTTTTGTAAACATAAATTTAATATAGGTATTGATGGCTAGAATTCATAAAATTATGGGGTAAAAAAAATATATATATAGTTATGTTATTCAATTTTTGGACTAGGAGATGTTTTTAAAAGATATTTTATAATAAAAAAATACGATTTATTTTGTTATTGTTTCATACTAGTGTTTAAGTGTACTAATACATATCCTGATGAATTAATTAAAGAGTTCATATGAAAATTACATGGAAATTTAAGTGGTGAAAACATGGGTTTGTTTATTTTTTGTAATTTGATCTATAACATCTTCCTTTTTAGTATTTTAGGTGGTATAGAATGATTATTGGGTGACAATGAGATGTTTTCAAAATACAATAGTTATAATTTTAGAGGTATTGGATTTTAATTTTTTGGATGGCGGTAAAAAGTGGACCTCAGGTACGTGAATGTTCTTCACTAGGTACCCAATAGAAAAACCAGCGAGGTTTTCCCAAATTAAAACCCATATATTATAGGTGGGAATATATTGTAAACATGGTGGTGTTAGTGTTTTTTATGAGATCATAAAAGTGACTTTTCCCAACAATATATTAAAACCGATTTTGAATATCCCTCAATCCAATCCCCTCTAAGATACCCAAAAAAGGGGATAACTCCCTTATCGGTTTCATTTTCATACCCTTTCATAAAATGGAATCATTGATTTTCTATGTCATATTAAGTCACAAGTGTTAAGGAAAATATCATCCTTTTTCTTTATCTGACACTCATTTTATTTTTCTAACCTCGGTTAGGTATTTAAGGCATGGTTTCACAAAGACATGGTAAAATCTAACTTAAAGGTTGGTATTTTCACCTATCGTAACTAAAGGAATATATATATGTTCATACAGACATTTTTGAACATTGTTTCAATCATAATTAGTGGTGGGATGAAATAGTTTTTGTATTTCTTATTTTTGAGTATAAATTGGAGGATATTTAGGTTGAAATTAATTTGGGAAATTGGTTATTTTGATATTAACATTAAATTTTGGATCCATTTTCATAGGCTTTCTTTTTATTATAGTTATCCATTAATTATGATGGTTTATTAATTGGATTTCTTTGGTTATGAAATAATGTTAGATAATGTGTTCAATATTGGTTTTTATAGGTTTCCACAACCCTAAGAGCATTTATTTGAGTTATTCTAGTTATTTAAATCCCACATGATTTCCAAATTATTAATAACGATTAGAGGCTAATTTTTATTGTAATTATTTTCTTTTTTAATAATTATCTGGTTATTTTAACCTAAATATTATTTATAGAATTTTAAATAATTTTGAGAGTGATTCGTGATTAATTCATTACAATGGATTAATTTATATTCACTATTTTCCTTCATTAGTGGTACATTTATATGAAATTATGGTTTCTTGACAAACATATATGGTTATGATTATTTATTATATTAAAAGTGAAATGTATTACTATTTATTTTAACATGAAATGGTAATATTATCATATAATGTTCTTTACAGTAATATTATATAGTTTCTCACATGTCATATGATAGTTTCTACATCAACACTTCCTTAATATGGATAAAAATGTTAATTATTAGACATGTTTTCTTGAGTTTTTTATCATAAGAAAGGAATTAAGTCATTCCATTTTAGATCTATTCTCAATGAATCATAACCCAATGAAAAACAATTAACCATTAATTATGAAGTTTCATCGATTGTGAGGTAATAGTTGGGTTTAGAGGATTGAAAATTGATGATTTATTACCATAGTGTTTAATTTTATTGTTTTATAATTGTAATGGTTTTAATGGAAATAACCTGACAATCCATATTTTTTTCTTCCCTTAATCTGGGAGTAACACATTTAGACTTTAATGAAAAATCATTATTCCTGATAATGTACACAACACATAACACTGAGTCAAAATGAATCCCAATATACAGTTAATTTTTTTTATTTAATGTAACAATTATCACATAACTATTGAATTGTCGGATATGAATAGTGTTAATAAAAATATGAAATATATATATATATATATATAGATGACCTAATCAGTAAAAATAAATTTACTAATGCTTATTAAATCTGTATGAAATTTTCTATGTGGTTATTTTTTCCTTCACAAGTAAGTTTTCTTCGAAAATTATTTTTATTATGTTTTGTCAGAAAATATTATAAATAACATATGGAACCTCTATAACTATTGTTTTATAAAAATAAAATAATTTTTTAAATGACAAATAACAAAATTATCTTATAGAAAAAATTTCATATTTCTTTGAAAAGAATTACTTTTCAGTGAATAGTGAGAAATATAAATATTTATTGAAAATTTTATTTTTTTACAACCACTTAAAATTTTACATTTTATTCTAAAAAGATTTAAAATCAAATTTAGTGATATTTTATTTTGAATAATCCAATTAGGTCAATTTTTATATTTTTATATAATTTAATCTAGTATAAATAAATTTTTATACAAAAGATGGATTTTTTAGAAAAACTATATTTTTTAACAACCAGAATTCGTAGAATTTCATTCCCTTATTTAAAAATAAATTTCTACCATTTAATATAAATGAATTTGATGAAATGGATTCTATATATGTAATTACGATTCTAAAATTTAGTAAATAGGACCCTTTCATTTTATGCATTATGAATGGTAACTACGGTAAAATTTATCACCACAGTAATAGGAAAATAAAGTTAATCTAATTAAATACTATTTTATAAGGGCATGATTTTTCATTATTATTCTTATTTTATGAATACAATTAGACCCTTAAAACCTTAGTCTAGAAATTGAATTTTTTAATGGACAGTTTCCAATGAAAATTATTTAAATATTATTTAAATAAAAATAATTTACAAAATGTCACCCTTTTTGTTTTAAATATATATTATACATCCCCATAAGGAAAAATGATCATGAATAAGAAACAAAATATATTTTAAAATTTTAATGAAATTATTTTCTGGATAAAAATTTATTTATATTTTTTAGAAATTATATAAATTCCTTAAAATCTTATTCTATGAAAATGTAATATTTATTCAATTAAAAGAAAAATAAACTAAATCAGATTAAAAATATTAAAAATATATAATTAAATGGTATAATGTTTTCCATGAATTTTAATGATCCATGTGACATATTAGTGATGTTTAAATGAATTATAGTCGAAATCCACCTTTTTCTTGATGTATTTAATGTCAAATCATTGAATAGTATAAAAATAGACAATAATGGTATTTTATCAAAATTATACTTTATTAACTTATTTAAAAAATAAAAAAATAGTGAATGTATCACTGATGCATATTTAGATTTATCTTTTCAATGTATCGATGCAATTCGTTTTTTCATAACAACCTTTTTATGAATGGGAATTATTATTGGTTTAATGTTTATATGTTATAATTAAACCATAATTATACTTTAAGAATTATAATATCATATTTCTCATCTCACCTTACTTACCTCTGGGAAATGAATATTTCTCTCATGCGTTTGTGTGGACTACCACCTCTATAGAGTGATGTTATTTTCATTTCTATTTTAGTTGGATGGTAATAAAGATGAATTTGAGGAATATATATGATTTGTATTATTCAATAATGATTCAGTATAGGTGAATTATTTTTTTACATTTTTTCTTTACACTCTTTGGAAATTGAAAATATCATTCATACATATTTACGGCCTACCATCTCCAAGAATGGTGCAATTCAATTTTTTATATATAAATGTTTTTTGGATAACTATAAATATGTATATAATGAATATATATATATATATATTTTATGTACTAATTAAAATTATAAATATTATTTAATTGTGATTAGTGTACGGGGATAAACTAAAAAAACAAAACGTACATGAAAAACAGAGTAGTTATCACCCAAACGAGTGATCTTAATAAATAATTATGAATAAATAAGTGATGAAACATTATTAATAAAAAATATATGTTATGATATATATGAATATGGTGTTATAATATATTTTTAATAAATGTATGCTTATTATATAAAATTTCTGGACATATACAATGGAATTTGAACCTAAGGTAAGGCTTTCTAATCTCAATTTTACTTCTGTGAGACATAAGTCATATTCAACATTTATTAATTTTATGTGGGGTATATACTTCCCCATTTGATATATTATATAATAAATATCATTTTCTTAATGGTAATTAATGTTTTATTTGATGTTAATTATTTTATGGGTATCATGATTCAAAATAAACCCAAGTGTTAAGTGTTTATTTCACAATCTCATCACTCATAAGGATTCATTACTTATAAGATTCAGCGGAGGAATATTTCTATTCCATGTCCATGATTTATATAAATTTTCTCAAAAAATTTTACAATATAAGGAAATTATTTTTTAAAATTATTTGTAATCATCTTTTACTTTTTACAAAATATTTTAAAATGAGCCTTATTATCATTTTCTGAATGATGATATTTTTGAATTTTATTACAAAAGTGTGAAAACGAATGTTTTTTAACTTATAATTAATGAATTTAATTTATTGTAATAAATGTACTTCAATGATTTAATTTATACATTTATATATTACATACTTTAAAAGAAAATTATTTTGTTATTACATGTGCAGTTTTTAAGTTTAAAAAAGTGATTTTCAATGTATGGAGGCTATTTTCCACAAGAAATATTATTGTGGTATTTTAAAAGTATTTTCATCTATGTCAACAACCTTTTTTTATTATTATTTTGATTAAATACTATAATTATACCATCCATCATATTTTTTATGATATCTTATGATCATTTTTAATGGGGGAATGTATTTACATTTCTTATGATAGTTCTTCCAATGTGGGAAATTTATTACCGTTAATGCGTATTGATTCAGTTGTATTATCTTTTCATATGAGGAAATCAATAGAAATAGTAAATGATGTTAGGGGCCCTATATAGGGCCTCGATTAATTGGTAGGTATCATGAGATATACTTGATTGGGTTTTGGATAAGGTGTTGCCCATTTATTTTTGGATGTCTTGGATAAGGCCAAGCCGATAAGTTTCAAATGTCTTACATTATGCATTCCATCATTATGAATTTTTTTATTGATTTAAATGTGATTAATTTATTTACAATCTATTGATTAATTTATAGCTTATGTTATTACTAATATGGTATTATATGGAGATAATTTATTCTTTTCCATATTATTTTTAACTTATTTAACTACTATTGTATACATACCCTTAGCGAGCATCTAATTTCACCCCATTCTTATGTTTCATATTTAGTAATATGTTAGGAAGTGTTTTTTGATTAATATTTAGGGATATTATTAGTGGAATAATAAAATTATCAAAGAAAAAACCTTTAGTATTTTATATTTTTATAATTTAATGTGAATTTCAAGAATGTATATAGTTTCCCATAACTTATAAAATAATCAGTCCTTTAGGATGTGACTTAATGTATCTACTGCCAATATAACAAAGTTACAACTAGGTTTTGCAAACTAGGGTTGGGGAATTTTAAATGGGTCATTAAGATTAATATTTTTTTATGTATCTAGTTAGGGTTAATAATTTAACCTTTATTATCTTTAAATACATAGATGAGTTACCATTTTTTGTAATATTCTTCTTATCTTATTGTATTCCTTTTTTGTTCATTTGGGTGAACTATTTAGGTTACTCATTTACCTAGTTTTCCTTTTCACATAATCTATTATGCTGTCATGTACGACATTTGGACTTCAAAAAAGTTATTATTGGTTCATTAGGAGAGGGTCTAATGTTAGTTGTAAATTTTTATTATGTTTTTACCTATGTTTTTTTTTATAATTCATGATGAAATAAATTTGGTTAATTATAGTGTATCATGATAAGGTGTTGATAAAAGTGACAAGGATGATGGTTATTGAGATTAGATTTCAGGTATTTCTTAGTTTAAACTATGTACTCCCGATTTACTTAATTAAATTCCTTTTATTAGTCGATTAAAAACATGTTCTTGAGTGTGCCTTTATAAATTTTGTTGAGTAGGGGATTTCCAGAATTTTAAAGAGAGTGTGATGGGTGGATGAAGTTGACTTTATGAAATATAATGGTGAGTCATGGGTTTAATAAATTGTATATATTTCTAGAATTTTTTTTTAATTTATAAAATATTTTATATTTTAATAATATGAGTGTATATATGTTTCTAGGTAATTTCAAGTGGTTATCCTATAAATCTGTTTCATTTTAAAAATGAGTTTTTTTGTAAAAAATTTGTTTGTTGTAAATCATTGATATATCATATTATAGTTTATGTATGTCATTTGATATGGATTTTGTGTTGTTTTATGATACTGTTAATTATGTGATAAAAATCATATGTCTTATTGTCATGGAACATTAATTGATTCATGTTGTGTATTAATATTCTATTTTTACATTAGTTTTCCTGGTATTCCATAATTATTTCTTATTTTATTCCTTATACTTTGTTTATATTGATATAAGCATGTGATTATTATTTCTATGCTATAATTTATACATGGTTTAACCTTATAGTTTTTCTCCCTTGAAATGGGATTATAGATTATGTTATATTGAATTAAGATAATGGATTCCCATACTTGTTTATATTTATCCTTTTTAATTATAATCATGTTAAAGGTCTTGAATAGTTTATAACATATTTCAGTTTTAATGGCTATACATTAGAGAGTTGATAGATGTTTGTGGAACATGTCAAATATACATATGTTTCTTACATCTATGTATATCCCCTTTATTGTTCTAACTAGGAGGATATAGATCCATTCTCAAGATATTTTCCCTCTTAGATGAGGCTATAAACCAACCTTATATGCATTATTGTGTCTTTGGATTGAAGAATACGATGTAGTACTAATTTATTAAGAAGTTATATATATATATCGACCCACCTGGTATATGTATTTATTATTTTATAGTTATTATTGACATCAAATTTACATTAGTACTAGTTTTTTCGTGCATTCAATATTATCTATAAAATACAATTTATTATCATATATGAAAATATGTTGACACATTACTATGATTAAACCTATGTATTCACTATGTGATTTCTGGTCACTTGTGGTGGCCTACCAAGAATTTATACTCTCTATATGCATGCCTACTCCAATGGTCATTCAAATTCAATTATTATATTTTAGGTAGTAAAAATTACACATATAACATTCAGGATGTAATTTATACTACATGGGTGATTGTCATGATTTGTATGGTTTGATATCTATAGGAATTGGAGCATGGGAGGCTCTTCTTGGTTGGAGGCTTCATTTATCTCATCACCCATTAAATTAAGTTACGTTTAGTCTATTTTATGTTATATGGTTTTTATTTATATTTTTCATATCTATATTTCTTTTTTATTTGGACTTCATTCATATAGATGGAATTATTGGATATTTTTACTTGGTATCACCGATATATAGGTTGTTCTATAGAGTGAATGGGACATATATTAATTTATAGAATCATTAAATAGATATAAAAGTCTTGTGGGATTTTTGGTTGAATTTAACATTGACTCACATTATTATTCTATGTGAGTAAATCGTTCACCAATGATATATAAAGACCAATGGATCTAGTCACCAGCCTCTAGATATTGAGAAATTCTCTTATGGTGAATGGAAGAAAAAACAATGGAATACCGACATTAATTATTAAAGAGGGAAGAAATTTTTTTTGATGGTTAGTTTGATTAATTTTTTTTTGAAATCATAAGTTATATTTTCATATCTTCTAAGTATAAGATCGTTGGTATTTAGTGATGTGGTTTGTTAGTGAAATCACAAATAATAAATATGATATGAATTTTTAGATATAATGAACAGTTCAATTAGTTAATTCATAATTTATTGAGTTGGATAAGTTTAATATGAGATATTTCATAGTTTTTTGAGGAATAAGAACTATTATGGAGGGGTGCATTTAGAAAACCATGTTCTATTAAATTGTTCAAAGTGTTCATAAATAATTGACTAATAAATTTGAGCGATTAATACATATGATCATTTTTATTTTTTATTTTTATAGGAAATGTGATTGTTTAATGTATTTTAATAGGATTAGAATGGGTGTTTGTGTATGGTGATATGTGTTGAAATTTGTAGAGTTATTATATTTTTGGTTTTTTAATATGAATATTCTATTTGGTGGAAATAGGTGACCACTAGGTTCCTAAATACTTGTCACTTGGTACCTGGTAGACAAACGAATGGGATTTTCCCCACTGGTCCATCATTTGGTAGTTGTTGGTACTCAACCAAGTACCCAGTGGAGTCCATTTTTCTTATTCAATATGGTGTATAATGTAATTTTCCCTTTATCTATTTATAGAGATTTTGAATCTCCCTCGATCCAATCCTCTCTATGAAAGCTGAACAATGGGAAACACGCCCTCTTTAGAATCCATATTCTCACTCTTTTCCCTATTGAATCCAAGAGTTTACATTGAATATTTAGAGTCCAAAGTTATGTAATATATCATCATTCTTCTTTATCTTCCCACTAATCTAAATTTTCTTTCCTTGGATAGGTATTTGAGGTGATATTTCACCAAGTCATGGTGAACTATATTTAATGGGTTGGGTATTTTATTGTCATATCTATTTAAATCCATATAAGTTCAGCCATAAATTTTTGATTTTTTTTATGGAAAGAAATGTTAGGATAGATTAATTTAGGAAATTATCAATTTTTAGATGAAATTTGATGATTTTGTGGGTAAAATTAATTAGTGATTTTGGTTATTTTTGTTTGGTTTATTTTGGGAACTACTAGCAAGGGTTTATTTTAATTTTAGTTAATATTTAATTATGGTAATTAATTAGTTGGGTTATATTAGTTATAGAATATGGTTTGATAATTGTTAGTATTTTTTAGAGACTTAACTGTCACAAGGATCTTATTGAATGTTGTTTTCACTTATGATTTTAAACCCTTTATTTTTTATTTAATTAATTCTAGCTATGAAACTAAAAATTTAATATTCAATTATTAAAAATTTTGAAAATATATTTACAAAATTATCAATTATGAGTTTTAATAAGTATCATAGTATGATAATCCAAATAATTTTTGAAGGAAATTTCAATGAAGTTGTGAGCGAATGTTGATTATTTAATTAATATAAATTCTTATATATTATTTTCATTTTTTATTAGTAAAACATGTTTCTGAAATTATAGTCTCTTACAAAACACTTATGGGTATGATTTTAATATGTATTACAAGATAAATTATTATTATTTTACCTAAATAAGAATATGGAATGTTTGTTAATTGTTTAATTAACTATAATATCAATTGAAATATCAAATGATCTATGAATTGTATTAAATAAATACTTACTTAATTTAGATAAATACCATTATATATTAATCATTTTTTCTTTATTTCTTTGTAATTTCCAATAATGTTATTCATTCTTCTTTAGTTATAACATGAATGAATAATATTCTGAAAAATAACACATAACCTCCAATTTAGTAGTTGAATCAAGGGAAATGTGATAGATGGGTTTATAAGATTGAAATGGGATGATCAGTTATTATAGTTAATAAATCATTTATTTTAAATTAGTAATGGTTATAGAAGAAATAACTTAGAGAAACAACTCTTTTTCTTATCTTGATATGGTTCACATAAAATAATATTTCTATATATGTACATTTTTATGGTTAAGTGGTCAACCTTTTCTTCCCTCAAATACATGGAAGATATAATAGGATTTTGGAGTATTCTAACAATTTCCTTGATTCCCTTTTGTTATTTTTGGAAGAACTAGTTGTGTTAGTCATTTCTTTACTTTTCCTTCTCACTTAATCTCTTGAATTGTCAATTACAATGTTGGGCCTAATTAAATGTTATTCTTGGTATCAAGGGAGAGATTAATAATTTAATTAGAGGATTTTTTAATAATATTACATTTTTTGGTTTTATATAGTTGTTATTCAAATGAGTTCCATTCTACTTTCTCGTGATGATAATATAATTGAATGTTACATTATAATTGTTTCTTGTGACCCCCTTTCTCTTTTTACATGTTTTGATATATGTTATTAGATTTATATGATTTATTTTATTTTAGAAATTTATATTAAATAATTTTAAAAAACAATTAGGATGTTTTTTTAGTGATAAGTTCATATCGCTGAAAGAGTGAGTGATGTTTGGAAAAATAGAAATTTTGGACAAGGCCTTAATGAATTTTAGGTTCCTTAAAGTGTATATCCTTCTGGGATTCAGTTTTACTTTATTTTATATTTATAATATTTTAATAATATGACATTTTAGTGGATTCTTTAGGTAATTATCTAGTGCTTGTATTGAATTTTTTTTAATATTAAAACACATATTTCCAATTAAAATGATGAATTTGGTTAAAAACATTGATTAATCAAACTATAGTGGATTCAAAGTGCTTGATATGTATTTTGAAATTTTTTAGGTTATTATTAATAGTTTTCAAAATTTAATATGGAATGATTTCGTAAAACATTAATTGATTCATGTGGAGTGTAGATATTCTAGTCATGCATGTGTTATCTTAGTATGTCATTGTTATTGTTTGTTCTATTCCTTATTATTTGTATAGATGTATATGAGAATGGGATTATTTTTTCCATTATATAATTTATATATAGTTTATCTTGTTATCTTTTTCCTTGGTTTGGTATTGTGTATTATATTACATTTCATTGAGATGATGTCTACCCGAACATGTATATATTGATTCTTTTTCATTATAAGCCGATAAAAAGTAATTGATATTATGTAAATTATTTATAGGATAAAAGTTGTACATTGAGGAGTTTATGGATGTGTGAGAGAGGTGATATATTTATATATTTAACACATTTACCTGTACTTTCCATTTTTTGTTTTAACTAATAGAATACTGTTGGGAAAAAATCCCTCAAGGTATCATTGAAGTATTTTTTGGGTTGATTGTGTTTGTTGACAAAGCAGGTTTCGATGGAGAATTGTCGATTTCCTGAGAATTTATTGACAATACATTTTGACAAATAACGATGACAAAGGAAAGGACGATCTGGAGGCGGTACAAAAGATCAGTACAAGGTGACGTCGTTTCCAAGTGTTTGCCAAATTTTTGGGGTCCAAAATTCAGAGTCTGGTGAGCATCGCGAAAATAGGATTTCCATGCAGACCATAATTTAATATGGAAAAGGCATGAATTTTGTGAAGATAAGATGCATGGTTTGGATTTCGCAAAGGCCAGAAAAATGGATGCGGTGATGCTTCGCGATTACGTCAAAGCTTCACAAACAGAAGAGTTGAAGCGCATCGCGGTGATGAAGGGCTTCGCGAGGGAGCTTCGCGGCGGAGGCGCGAAGGAATGTTGATGGTAATGCTCGGTGATTATGATGAGATCCGTGAATAGAAAATTGTCGTGGTGCTTCGTGATTTGGATAGAATTCCGGGAGGAACTTTGGAGCTTCGTGATTTGAGATGACGTGGCGTTGACTTCACGCGGAAAGTATGAGGGTCGGTGGAATTGCCTATAAAAAGAGGCCGACCCCCTCGAGATAAGTAGAGAGAATTTTCAGAGAAGGTCATTTCTCCCATTTTGCGAAGGTGGTTCGTGGAGCCAGTGTGCTTCGCAAAAGAGGAGCTTCACGGCGGCTATTGTAGCTCCGTGAAACTTGTGAGCTTCGCATTGGCTTAGTCAACTTCGCGAGGGACGTTGCTTTGCGACGGCTTGAGCTTCGTGGAAGTGTTTTTCGAAAGTGCATCGCGAAAAGGTAGGAGCTTCGCGAAGTCTTGTTTGAGCTTCGCAAAATTGGGATCTTCGCGAAGTAGGGTGCTTTGTGAAGGTGTTTCCAAAAGGAATTTCCCAGTGTTCAGAGGCAAAGAGGTATTCATCTGTGGATGAAAGTTGGACTTCAATAGAGCATCTATCAAAAGTTGAAGATGCATTATTTCATGCAAATGAAGAGACCTACAAGTCTATAAACTGTGAGTGGATTCCCTTCTAGAGCAGTGAGCTTAGGAGGAGGAAGAAGGCGATCCTCTCCACCGGCAGTGAGCCAGAGAGAGAGAAATAGGGAGTGACCCTTGGCAAAGTAGTGAGCTGATCCTAAACATTGTAAAGGCAGTGAGCCTGGGCATAGAAGTGATCTTGCCCGAAAATTGTAATCCACAGCTAGTGAAGTTTAGTGGAATTGGTACGACCGGAAACTTGTTGGCGTATGCCCCTTGGACGTAGCCCTTTGCGGTGAACCAAGTAAAATTGGTGTGTCCTGTGCATGATTTACTTTTTATTTACTTTGTGCAATAGGAAAGAGAGAGAAGGGTGTTTTGCTTTACACCGAAACAAGATCAGAACGAGCATTAATTTTAAATTAGTCATACCCTGATTCACCCCCCCTCTCTGGGTATTCATCCTTGTGGACCTAACAATTGGTATCAGAGGGAAGGTTGACAGTTTTTCTTCTCTCAAATGGAGGTCACTAATCATAGAGGGATTCCGATCTTTGACGGATGTAATTTTCAGATATTGAAGAATCGAAAGCAACACTATTTCCGATCATTGTGAATGGATGTGTTTTCAGCAACTATGAATGGTATCACAGCTGATATTACTTGTGGTGCATTATCAGAAGCTGAGCATAAAGAGTTGGATGCTGATTCCAAAGCAATCAATGCCTTTGTGGGATCCCTTTCCAATCCCATATATACAAAGGTGATTTCATGCAAAACATCACATGCCATGTGGGAATAGATTTTCAATATTTATGAAGGGGATACAAAAGTCAGAGAGGTAAAGCTGCAACTGTTGTGGAACAAGTATGATGATCTGAGAATGAACCCGAATGAGTATGTTGATGAATTATTTGATAGGGTAAATGCTGTGGTAGAAGATATGCTGGGTCTTGGAGAAATTATCAAAGATATAAAAATTTTGAAGTGGATATTAAGAAAACTTCCACCTCGGTTCAATCTGAAAGTTTCTGTTTTGGACGATAATGAGCCAAAAGAACTGACATTGGATAACCTGCACAGCACTCTTGTTGCATATGAAATGAGAAACGATGATAACGAGACTGTGGAAAAGGGGAAATCCAAAGAGGTGGCATTCAAGGCCATGAAGAAACTCACCAATGAATATTCTAATGAAGAAGAGGATACAGATGAGGTGATGTCATTCATTTATTCAAAACTGCAAAGAGGAAGAGGATTGTCTAAAGGTAAACTTCCACAAGCATGATTTCGATGTGGAAAGGTTGGTCATCTTGCAGCAAGATGCCCCAAGAAATTTCAAGATTATGATGATGATGATGATGTTGAAATTCCTAAGAAGAAGACTTCAGAATTTGTGAAAGGGAAGAAGATATTTAAGAGAAATTTCTTCAAGAAAAAGAATATTCTTTCACAAGAATTTGAAAGTTCAGATGAGTCTAAGGATGAAGAGGTTGAGGAAATAAAAAATTGTAAAGATCATAGAAAAAATGCTATGGTAGCGGTCGTCGGTAGTTATCAGGAAAAGGAAGAAACTGACATTGAAGAAGAGGAAGAAGAAGTTGAAGGAATAGTTGATATGGAAGCCGAATTGCAAGCGTCTCTTGAAGAGATAGATATTTGGAGAGCCAAAACAAAGAAAGCCAATAAAGTAGTTCGTGATGCCAAACTCTATATGCAACAACAGGATGAAAAAAAGATAGTACTGTTATAAGAAATTGAAAGACTAAAATCCTCAACAAGAGAGAACTCAGAAAATATTGTTGAGCATAAGCTTAAAATTGAGGAAAAATAGAAGGAAATTGATTGTTTGACTAACAAAGGAAAGGATCAGGTCAGATGTATCATAGAGCTTGAAGAAAAAGTGGTCAGTCTGCGATGAAAAATGAAGGTTCAAGAAAAACTCTTGACCCCCAATGTGATATCAGAAAAGAAGGCCATTCAGAAGACATAGAAGATGAAAGAGGAGGCTCGTATTTCAGCAGCAGTGAAGCAGTAAGAATGATCAAATGATAAGATTGATCCAGGGCTTGATAAGAAACAAAAATTGTTGGCAGTTAATGTCAGACCGCAAGCACCCATCCCAAAATTGAAGGTTGATTTGGGAAAAAAAATAGAATCAGAATATTCATAGATCCCAAAGGGAAAATCGTAGTGATGAAGTATCACGAATGAATTTTTCCTATATCAGGTGTTATTGTTGTGTGAAAATGGGACATTCACAGTATGTGTGTTCCATATCCAAGGGATATCGAAGGGAACAGGAACAGAGATGCTAGCCAAATACAGAACGGTTTTCCAGAACATATTTTTAAGGACACTGGTTGTGGTGCGGAGGATTTGGGCATATGGCAAGGTATTGTACTTCGACCATTCAGAGAAATGTTCCAAAGTAGAATCAAAACGTTCGCAAGTATCAGGTCAATAAACCGATAGGTGAGTTAAAAATGCAGAACAGATTTGCAGCTTTGCAAGATGAGGTTGGTACATCATACTCTGAGAAAGAACAAAAGTCTCCATCCATGCCGAGTGTGAAAGAAAAAGTATGGACCAAGAAGAAAAAAAATGAGAAGGCTATGGTGGCGGAGATTTCCCTTAATGCATCAGATCGATCTGGTGTTTGGATCCTTGATAGTGGTTTCACATCCCACATGACGGGTAATAAGGATCTTGTTACAGGCATCAAATATGAAAAAGAATGATATGTCAAAATTGGAAATGATGAAGGCCTGAAGATTGTTGGCTCAGGGAAATCCATGTTGGGGGGGCAAAGAGATGAGACGTGCTGATGTCTTGGTAGTAGAGGGTCTCAGTCATAACTTACTCAGTGTCAGTCAACTATGTGACTCTGGGAACTCTATCCGATTAACCAAGAAGATGTGTGTTGTGAAAGGAAAAGATGGAGCAGTTGTTCTATAGGGAAAAAGGTCAAAGGGAAATCTCTACCTTATAGGTGGGGAAGAAGATACATGTCTTTTATCTAGAGAGGAAGAAAACCAGTTGTGGCATAAGCGACTTGGTCATCTATGCCAACCATCTATGGAGGATCTCGTAAAGTGTGATGCTGCAAGAGACCTTCCCAAACTATCACGTGATCGCACTCATACGTTTGATGCTTTCCAATAAGGAAAGATCATCAGAAAGACATATAGGCCAAAGGAACAGAAATCAACTAGAGTGCTCAAACTGGTTCATACTGATGTATGTGGACCTATCTCACCATGAGCTATAAATAGGCAAAGGTACTATGTTCTTTTCGGTGATGATTACAGCAGAATGGCCTGGGTATTTGTCATTACACATAAGACAGAGGTGTTTAGTTTCATAAAACAGTACAGGAGGGAATCAGAAAGGATGCTTGGGCAGAAAATTTTAAAGTTCCGTACAGATAACGGTACAAAATTCACAAATAGTCAAGTGGAAGAGTATCTCGAGAAACACGGGATAATGCATCAAGTTTCATCAGTAAGAACTCCCCAACAAAATGGTGTGGTTGGAAGAAGAAATCGGATCATCAAAAACATGACCAGAACAATGCTTATTAACAAAGACCTACTAGAGAAATTTTGGATGGAAGCAGTGTTGACATCGGTCTATGATTCAAACTGGTCTTTGTTGTGTCCGAAACAAGGGAAGACTCTGTATGAATTGTGGGACAGAAAGAAGCCAACGTTGAAATAGTTTCGAATCATTGTAAGTAAGTGTTTCATTCTCAACAACGAAAATCATATGAAGTTTGAGGCACGAGGAGATGAGGGGATATTCCTTGGCTACTCAGGGAAAAGCAAAGCGTATAAATACTTCCACAGGAGACTGGGAAAAATTGTTGAGAGCAATGATGTCACTATAGTTGAAAATGAACAGCATAATCAACAACAGAGTGAACAGTTCCTGGATGAAAGTAATGATGAGGTAGGCAACACAGGGGGAGAAGAAGTGGCAGAGGCTGACTCAGAAGAAGATACTGATGATGAACAAGAATGTGTCAAGTCTGTGTCTGCAAGGAAGCCAAAGAGACGAGCTGAAATTGATAGGCAGAATACCATTGGTGATCAGACAGCTCCAGTTCAGACTCGAAGAATGAATTCATTACAGCAAACATCGTTTTTATCTCAGGTGGAGCCCAAATGTTTTTCCGATGTAGCTGAAGATGAAAACTGGGTTCGGGCTATGAATGAAGAGCTTGATCAGATTGAGAAGAACCAGACATGGGAGATTGGTTGGAGGCTAGCAGACAAGAATGTCATCGGGACTAAATGGGTCTATCGCAAAAAGATGAATGAAGATGGCATGGTGATTCGGAACAAAGCATGACTAGTGTGCAAGGGGTACTCCCAGATCGAGGGAATAGATGTAGATGAGACATTTGCACCGGTTGCATGGCTGGAGACAATCAGATTATTTTTTTCCATAGCAGTGCAAAGAAAGTTCAAAGTGTTCTAGATGGATTCCAAATCCGCATTCTTGAATGGGGTTCTAGAAGAAGAGGTGTACATTGAGCTGCCAGATGGTTTTCTCATTCATGAGGATGAGAACAAAGTTTTCCAGCTGAAGAAGGAATTGTATGGGCTGAAACTAGCACCAAGAGCATGGTACTCATGGCTTGATCAGTACTTGAAGAAGCATGGTTTTCAGCATGGAGGAGTTGATTACAATTTCTATTTCAGTAGTGATAGTAATCAAAGGATGATGATATTGTTTTATGTCGATGACATAATATTTGGTGGATCAGATGAAGCTCAGTGCAGACAAGTTTCCAAATTCATGAAAAATGAGTTTGAAATGTCAATGATTGGAGAGCAAACATTTTTCCTTGGTCTACATGTGACATAAGGAAGGAATGGAACATTCATTTCTCAATCTAAATATGCCAAGGAGGTCCTGATAAGGTGTTTAATGGAAAGTTCCAAGGAGATGAAGACTCCGGTTGCTACCCTGATGAAATTATCAAAAGATGAGGATGGAAAGGCAGTTAATATCACAGAATACAGGAAAATCATTGGAAGTCTGTTGTACTTGACCGCAACAATGCCTGATATTGTTTTTGCCACATGAAAAGTAGCAAGATATCAGAGTAATCCCAAGGAAAGTCACATGCTCGTAGTGAAAATAATACTTCGGTATATCAAGGTAACGGTGGACTTTGGCTTGACATACAACGACAAATCTCAGACAAAGTTATTGGGATATACTGATGCAGACTGGGCCTGTTCAGCGGATGATAGGAAATCAACATCAGGTGGTGCTTTCTATCTTGGTGGATTGTGTATTTCATGGTTAAGAAAGAAGCAAGATTGCATTTCATTGAGCACCGCGGAAGATGATTATATTGTGGCCACTCAAACATGCACACAATTATTATGGATGAAATAGCAGCTTCAAGATATGGGAGTTGAAGTGAAGTCTCTGATCGGAATCCAGTGTGATAACTCCAGTGCTATAAATCTCAGCACAAATCTTTTCCATCACTCTAGGACAAAGCACATTGAGATAAAGTAACATTTTATCAAGGAGAAGGTTGAGCATGGAATCGTGAAGATGGAGTATGTGCCTACAGAGCTACAGGTTACAGACATTCTGACAAAGGCCTTACCCAAGGAAGCTTTTGAGAGGCATCGACTGGCTTTGGGAGTTCAGTTGATTCCCCGCACTTAAAATATTGTGGATTTGAAACACTTCCCCCCACTCTCCCTGAGGTATGATGTGTTTTTCCCTAATGTGCTGATATGTGTTCTCTACTATGTTACAGAATACAAAGGAGTGACCTTTGGGTTCATTGCCAAAGGGGGAGAAAATAGTGATTGTTTAAGGGGGAGACAGTGTGGCTATTTGAGAAATCATGACCGATACGGGGAGAAGCTAACCAGTGGAGCAACCAGATAGGGGGAGAAATGAGAAAGGGGGAGAGTATTAAATCTGACGATGCTAGAAGTGATAGATCAAATAATAGATATCACGACAGTTGAGGATCATGATAAAAGCAGAACAGTGGTGTTGGAATGGTGAGAGAAGGTTTCCAGCTATCACCAATTGGGATCAGTGTGGTTCAACAATTGGTATCAATTTATGAATTGGTATCAAGTTGGAATCGACAATTGGTGTTTGACATGAAGTGATTCATTGATGAAATTTTCATACTACTCTTGTTTCTCACGCCGAGCATTGCTCATGTGGGCAAAGTGTACGTGTTATGTGAATCCTTGAACGGTATCAGAATTGCAAGAGGCGAATGGTGGTAGCATCTGGAAGAAGACTCATTGAGGTATCAAAGTGCAGAAAATCATTCTGAGCAGAGTTGTGAAGAGTTGTCAACAAACCCAAAGGGGGAGATTGTTGGGGAAAAATCCCTCAAGGTATCATTGAAGTATTTTTTTGGGTTGATTGTGTTTGTTGACAGAGTAGGTTTCCATGGAGAATTGTCGAGTTCCTGAGAATTTGTTGACAATCCTTGTTGACAAAGAATGATGACAAAGGAAAGGATGATCTGGAGGCGGTACAAAAGAGCAGTACAAGGTGACGTCGTTTCCCAGTGTTTGCCAAATTTTTGGGGTCCAAAATTTGGAGTTTGGTGAGCATCGCGAAAATAGGATTTCCATGCAGACCATAATTTAATATGGAAAAGGCATGAATTTTTTGAAGATAGGATGCATGGTTTGGATTTTGCGAAGGCCAGAAAAATGGAGGCGGTGATGCTTCCCGATTACGTCAAAGTTTCGCGAATGGAAGAGTTGAAGCGCATTGCGGTGATGAAGGGCTTCACGAGGGAGCTTCGTGGAAGAGGCGCGAAGTAATGTTGATGGTAATGCTCCGCGATTAAGAAAAGCTCCAAGAATGGAAAATTGTCATGGTGCTTCGCGATTTGGACAAAATTCTGGTAGAAACTTTGGAGCTTCGCGATTTGAGAAGACGTGGCGTTGACTTCGTGCGGAAAGTTCGAGGGTCGGTGGAATCACCTATAAATAGAGGCCGACCCCCTCAAGAGAAGTAGAGATAATTTTCAAATAAGATCATTTTCTATCGTTTTGTGAAGGTGGTTTGCGGAGCCAGTGTGCTTCGCGAAAGAGGAGCATCACGGCGGCTATTGTAGCTCCGCAAAACATACGAGCTCCGCGTTGGCTTAGTCAGCTTCGCGAGGGACTTTGCTTTGCGAGGTCTTGAGCTTCACGAAAGTGCTTTGTGAAAGTGCTTTGCGAAAAGGAAGGAGCTTTGCGAAGGCTTGTTTGAGCTTCGAGAAATTAGGAGATTCGCGCAATAGGGTGCTTTGCGAAGGTGTTTCCAAAAGGAATTACCCAGTGTTCAGAGGCAAAGAGGTATTCATCAGTGGATGAAACTTGGACTTCAATAGAGCATCTATCAATAGTTGAAGATGCATTATTCCATGCAAATGAAGAGACATACAGATCTATAAACTGTGAGTGGATTCCCTTCTAGAGCAGTGAGCTTATGAATAGAAAGAAGGTGATCCTCTCCACCGTCAGTGATCTAGAGAGAGAAACTTGGAGTGACCCTTGGGAGAGTAGTGAGATGACTCTAAACTTTGTAAAGGCAGTGAGCCTAGGCATAGAAGTGATCTAGCCCAAACATTGTAATCCACAGCTAGTGAAGTTTAGTGGCATTGGTATGGCCAGAAACTTGTCGGCATATGCTCCTTGGACGTAGCCCTTTGCGGTGAACCAAGTAAAATTGGTGTGTCCTGTGAATGCTTTACTTTCTGTTTACTTTGTGCAACAGGAAAGAGAGAGAAGAGTGTTTTGCATAATAGTGAAACAAGATCATAACGAGCATTAATTTTAAATTATTCATACCCTGATTCACCCCCCACTCTAAGGGTATTCAGCCTTGTGGACCTAACAAATACAATACCCTTCCAATGAACATTTTCCCTGATGCGAGAGGATATAGAACAATCTTATGTGCATTACTCCTCTTGGATCTTACCAATATGACATAATAATAATTTATGATTCTAATCTATGTTCAAGTCACATATACACATGTTTATACCCTCTAGGTATATAGAGTTATTCATTAAGGTTATTATTAACTTATGATTTAGCTTATTATTGGTTGATGACATACTTTGACTATTGTCAATAAAAAATGATTTATTAGTTTATTATTATGTGTGTAGATACATTTTTATGAATACAATCATGTATTCACCAAGGAATTTTATATATATAGTAGTGGACTACGTTTTTTCATACCCAATCCCTTCGTGTTCACATATATATACTTAGAGCTTCAATTATACTATTTCATGTATAAATAGTTATAAATAGATACACATGTAGTTTTTTAGATTAATTATAGTTTATTGGCATGAATAAATTGATTCAGATGGTTAATTATCCATGTGGATTAAAGAATGGGAGGCTATGGTTTCTTAGTGTATTTTTAGCTCATTTCCAATTTTATTTAGTTATGTTTACTCCGTTCGGGGGTCTATGTATTATATTCATATTATTTATATTTCGGAAATTTTTGTGATTTAAATACATTCATATAGATGGAGTTATTTTATTTTATTATGTAGTTATAACTAGAATTAATAGAATATAGGGAATTTCATATATTAAATAGTTTGTATGTTTTTTTGAAAAATTTAACATATGGATTGTTTATGACCGAGTTTCAATTGAATCTTTTGTCAGATTGTTTTAATATTCTAAGTGGGTAAATCATTCTCTAGTGATAATCCAAGACACATGGCAGTATTTACTAATCCAAAAATAATGAATAACCCTATTTGGGACAATGACAACCTAATGTAGGTATCAGAATTAGGGATGTAACATTAAGGGATTGGGGTATGGAATATATAAACTTTTATTTCATAAGAATTAATGGAAGGGATATTTCAGATTACCATGATAATATGGAATTAATTATCAATAGACATGTCTCAAGGATAAAAAATTTCTAGAGGTGATTTTATGTTCAAAATAGTGGGAAATTGAGTGTTCATTTAATGGTTTTATATAATATTAATATAAATTGAATTTTAAGGGTGAACTAGGAACGATTTTTTTTTGTTTTAGTGTTATTTATCTTGGTAATCATTATAAGAAATAATTTTTGGTTAGCCTTTTTAAATTTGGTATTTTTGATGGTGGGTTTATGATGAAATTTAAAAATAATTTTTATGATCTTAGTTGGAATAATTATTTTAGGATTTTTTATAAAATTAATCACAAAACATTTGGAAATGGAAAACACTATTGATTAGATTTTTGTGATGAGGAAAACATTTTTGTATTTTTTGTTCCTCAACTATAGATAAGTGAATAACTAATTTTTGGTGGTTGTTTTATATAGAATTCTTATAAAAAGGAAATTATAAAATGACAAGGTCATTATTGTATATGAAAATCATCTAATGCGGATAAAATAAGGTAAATTTCATTGGGAAATGATGAAATGTTACGGTTTGGTGAATTTTAGGATATAATCAGGAAAATGGTTAAGGAATATGGTTTTTAAGAATCTTATTTAATTATTTTATAATTTTTTTCATGATTTAGAAAAAATTATGATGTAAATATAATTTTAAGAATTGGAAATGATAATTTTCCAGTCTACCAATGATAGAAGATATATTCATGATATTTTTAAAATGTATTTTGTTTAGATGGGTCCTTAGTTTCTACTTGACTGAAATGAGAAGATAAAAACTATAAATATTAAATTTTATGTTTATTAAATGGTTTTTGTTAGATAAATAGAAGGTTAAAAATAGATTTATTAGGGTTTTTTAAAATAAGTTGTTGACATTTCCATATATGGAACATGTAAATTAGATTAGAAACCTCATTGAATAAGTGATGGATGTTTTGGGGTGATATAGGTGTTAGGGAAAAGTCAATGTTTTTTTGTTAATGGTGGTTTTTTGGTTGTTTATTAATTAAAATTTGAGATGTTAATTGCATCATCTTTTTATAATTATAGGAAATATTTAACCTAGGAATTTCAATATATCACCACTATAGTAAATGTTATCAATTATCTTGATAAAATAACTCTAAAAAATTAGGTTATTTTGATAAAAGAATAAAAAATATTAGTTTCGAAATACCCATTATTTTGGGTTTTAATTTTTGTTGGCTAAAATTAGTTGGTATAAAATGGTTTGGTTCAATGTGTTCATGGAAATGTCTAGTGAAGCATTTGTTTGAACCAAGGTTTTACCTCTTGATGATATTTTATAGTTAATCACTCACTACTAATAAATGCTAATTGTATTTTTTATGCTATTGTATTCATGGAAACTAAAGAAAGTGATAGGGGTTCGGGTTTTGGAATCAGATACAATAAATAAACTCACATATACAAATACAGATAGAATAAAGTTAGTAGGAATGAACTTGGTCCTAAAGATTGGATATGTGGGTTCCTTATTTATTAATTGAATTTCTCTAAATTCTATTTTATATTTCATACCATCGTACATAGACTAATACTACATAATTTTAATTTGAATTTTATTTTTCATATGAGATATATTTGACACACCAAACCACACCGCCTTAAATGGTCATGAGTGATAAACTGGCCTTAATAAAGAGCGTTACAGCTTTCAAGAAAAATCTCTATCATATGTTGTTTCACCCTCCAAACACACTCAACTCCATCATATAAAGAGTGTACCAAATATAATGGATGTAATGGTTATTTGGTATAGAATATAATTAGTTTGAGAGTCATGTCAGGGAGTGGTGGATGATAACTACACCAAACCTATGAACTCCATTATCAATACTCAAAAATAGAATAAAAACATGATAAATTGAAATTAAATAATTTAATAACACCAAGATAACCACTCCCAAGACTAATAATCATGTTATTCACTCAAAATCATGATTTCAAGAGATCACGGTGAAGGGAAAGAGATAGATATAGAGAAATTAGAGAATGAACAGAAATAAATTCACTATATTAGCAATGTGTGAATAAATAATGAAAGAAAAATAAAATAAAAAAGAAAACTAATATAAAATATAGTATAACTCTATCAAAACTCCCTAATCCATGAACCTCTCCCACTAAAGGAAAAACAATACATATTTTCAAGGTTAATGGGAGATTATGGTCATAAAATTACAAAATCGAAAGTTAAAAATTAGATCAATGTCCATCTCTATTTTTGTGTCATGTGGTTGACCATCCAAAAAAAGTAAAATAGATGTGGTTCTACATGTATTAAATATTTTTATATATCCCTATAATTTTTGTCAAAATTTAAGAATTACCTAATAAAATATTTAAAATTTAAGCTCTAAACAGTGGAGTGATATCTATATTGATGAATCATATCCACCATTGACAGTGGGGACCACTATATCTACGAAAATCTGTGATATATATAGAGTTATTAAAATAAAACATATAAAAAAATGTGTATAAATTTGAAAAAAAAATAAATTAAAATTTAAAACATATAAAATTTTGAGATAAATATACTAGAGTTCACTTAAATGGAAAAAACTGGAAAATCAATAGAATTTCCAAGTCCATACTAAAATTGGAAATTTATATTAAATCATCACTTAAAATAGATTTTATAAACTAATATCAAATGTTAATAAAAGCATTTATAAATCATTAAATATTATATTTTAATAATTTAATACAAATAATTCATTTAATTGGAATATTAGACACTAACATTAAATTAACAATTCCTATGGATTACAAACATTAAAATTAATTTTGATATATATGAACAAGTTGGCACTATCAATTCTACCACACATAAAAATTACAATCATATGAAATATAATGAATTTAATTAAAAATAATAATTATCTAGCTTAGGAAAAAAAACAAAATAGATAATTAGATAATTAAAGAATGATTTTTATTGAAAGTATATGTGTCCTCAATAAGTCCAATCCACTGACCACATTTCAATTTAAGATAATGTTTAAGTTTCATTTTTTTTAATTGAATAGAATTTAATGGAATTAATTTTTTAACTTGTTTTATTTTCTTAAATTCTATTTTTCAAAACATCTTATACCAAATCACAATTAACTACTTACTTAATAAAACCCAAATGAAATTCTTATAATTCAATTGTTCACTTATATATTATTTGTTCAATATTACTCTCACATAAATTCATTCTATTTTTATAATTTGGCACGTATATTTTTTCCATTTATTTTGTCAGTACAAAAATGTCTCAATCCTTCACGTGGGATCCCAATTTCTCATTTTTAATCTGCTTTCAAAAGCCTTAAATGAATATATATTGATTTTTATCAATGAAGTGATATTTTAAAAATAGAAAAGTTTCCTAAGTTATAGTTTTAGATAAATGTTTCGTCGTGTTATAATTTTAAATCCACTAAATTATTTTTCATTGAAAAACATTTTACGTGTTCTAAAATAGAAATTCCAATGAAAAGAGTTATAAAAATTACTTAGTAATAATATTAATTCATTAGTGTCAAAATTATTTAAATATTCAAATCTATAATGTTATTTTTCAATAGGTAAGACTAAATTTAAAAATAAATTTCCTATCATAAAAACATGCTAAAAATTCAAAGGAGAAAATAAGAAATACCAACCATAACATATTTGTAACACTTCCTTGCGCTTATGTTTTTACTAACCACTTATTTTATTAAAAAATAATTTCAGCATCTTTTTAAAAACAATTAAATTATGAAACACATAAAATAATGTAGAATGGATTAATAAAACCTTGATTATTGGTAGTGTAATGCTTTAGATAAGCTTTGGGGAACTAATTTCTGAAAACCTATAATCAAAATCATAAAATGTGAGAAATTAATTAATATTAAAATAAATAAAAGAAAATGGATAAGAAAAACTTGATGAAAATGGATAAATTTAGGTTTAAATTATAACTGGGCAGAGGACATTGACTTCCCCTAGAAAGGTGTCACTAGTGGTCACAAAAAATCTATTGGTGGGTTTATTTTAATGAAGATAAATTAACACACATATTTCCTTTAAATGTAATTCAGGTTTAATTTTTTGTAGAATATCCCATAGATAGAGAATATCGGGTCCAACCACATTGAAATATTGTAATATTTTTATGGTGGGAGTAGGAGAAAATATTGTTCCTTCTTTAATTTGACCACAACTTCTTTTTCCACTTATTATTTAATATATATGGTTTCTTCATAATGTACTGCCTTAAAAGTTTCATTAAGGGTGATGTTGGATAATAATTATATTTGAATAAAATTGTAATTAACTAATGTTAGGTCTAATAATCCCTCATTATTATTAACATTATATACTTTTTTATTCTTTTAAAACCCAATGAATCATTTAATCTTCATATTTCAACATTACCTATACATAGAAAGTTATTTCTTAGATTTTATCTTCATTATCCAAGGAAAAAATATGTATTTATTCTACAACATAAACATTAGGTATGTGAATCAACTCTGATGACTGTATAAAATCAAAAATATAAGAATCCAATGTTAAGATTACTCTTTTTAACAAATATGATTTGAGTGTGGGTTATTTATGAAATGACACCAGGAGGATTACAGAAATATGTGCGTGTGAAGGATTGTGTTTTTCTACTTCCACATCGATAATGTATAGTAAAAATAAAGGAGGGATAATATCTTCTTATATATTGTAATTTTTTTATAACTCCTCAAAGTAATGCAATATTTCAAAAAGAACATTAGATAAGGCTTCTAAATCTGATTGATTGAGGTAATACTTAAAGTATTCAATTATTTCTTGGGAAACCATTTATTTATAATATTTGGATGGAAATATTCCTATTATCTATCTGGAAAATAGTAAAATAATTACTTCCATTAGTGAAGGTGGGTAAAAAAATGGTTCTGTTTTTTTATATTTTATACATTAATTCATAAATTAGTAAAATATTTTTAAAATTAAAAGTAAAAATGAGTGAAAGGAAACATAGAACCCCAAAACGGGGAAAATTTTTGAGACACATTTCATGGAGAGTGTAAAATATTATTTAAATTTTCCCTAGAGTGGTATTGTGCCAGACTAGGGTCATCTCTCTTGAGATGCTTTTTTATTCAATCACTCACAACTACTAAAAACTTATTGTATTTTTTTTATTTATTAAATGTAAAGAAATATAAGGGAGGTTTATAATTAGGATACAATACATGAAAGAAAATTCTAGATGAATATATATATATAATGAATTTAGTAAGAATGAACATGTTCATGGTGGTTGGATATATGGTTTCCTTCATTATTAGTTTTTTATTTTCTACATTATATTTGATAGACTATTCTACCATATAAGTACTATTACTACCTAGTTTGAGTTTGAACATTATAATGCTTATGATATCCCTTTGGACCACTAAACGTCACCTCTTATCATGCTAGTGAAAGATAAACATAGCTCAATCGAGAGTGTGACACCTTCCGGGACATAGACCCATCATATATCAGTTCATCCCTAAAAAACACTCAACTAAATTGTATAAGGATCATTTATAAGATAAGGAAGTGAATTTTTATGTGGTAGTGAATAAAATGAGTTCAAGACTCAAACTAAGGAGTGGTGGAAGATCACTAAACGAAACAAAAACACTCATCTCTCTTGCACCAAATATAGAATAAAAACATAAATAATTGAAAATAAATAATTAATGAACATTAATAATACAACCCCCAAGGAAAAGAATTTTGTTAGGATCTCAACATAATGAATGAAAGAGATCATAGTGAAGGAAGAGATAGAGGGATACAGAGAAATAGAGTAATGATTGATAAAATAAAATTAAAATATTTAGAATGAAAATATAAAATAAAAGACAAGTAATATAGAGGAAAAATAATATAAAATTAATCAACAATCTATCAAAACTCTCTAATCTATAAATCTCTCCTTATAATGGTAAATAATACATATTTTTATAGTGAATGGGAGATTAGGATTACAAAAAATTTTATATTAAAATTTTAAATTCAATTCAATGTAAATCCTTATATTAGTGTGATGTGGTTGACCCTCTAAATAACCAAACTATATGTGGATATTAATATATGAAATCCTCTAATCTGAGTCCTCTAAATTTTGAAAAACAAATATTTCAATCTGAGTAAAAATGTAAAATTGATGGCTTGGATATTGAAGTGATATCTAGATTAATGAATCAAACCCATCATTGTTTGCATGTTGAATTATCTCTATAAAAACCTATGATATAAATTGAGGTCTTCAAAAACATCCCAAAATGAATTTAATTACAAAAAAATCAAATTTAAATTTGACACATAGAAATTTTTTTGACAAAAATACTAGTATTCACTTGAAAGTGAAAATAAAAATTTTTATGAAACATTCAAATTCATGCACATATTACAAATTCTTATTATATCATCACTTAAAAAATGACATTATCAACTAATATAAAAGATGAATAAAAGAAGTATCATAAAATAAATATTACATTTTAAAAATATAATAAAACATATTCTGGTAATAAAAATATGTAACAAAAAACCTTCAATTTTCAATTTAATTGGATTAAAAACATTAAAATTGAATGTAAAATATATGAAAATATTGACATATTAAATTCTAACCACACTTAAATATTGATCTCCTGAGTAATCTAGTGAATTTAATAAACAAAATGAATTATAATACCTATATATAAACACAAAAATGATAAAATTAGAGACTCTAGTATTTATTCATTATTGAAAATATAATTTCTCTTTTATATGTCATATACATTACCTCAATTAAATTTAATCCAAATTTCAAGTTCCATTTTTATAGATATAATATACTTTAGTGGAATTAATATTTTTACTACTTAAACTACAATAAATTCCTCATTCACGAAATTTTACACTAAATTTCCATTTAATAATTCTGTAATATAGCCTAAATGACATTTTTGTAAGTCAATTTCCCCCTTCTTCATCGGGTGTTCAATATTCATTTCACCTAATTCAATTTATTTTTAAAATTAAAGGCTTTCATTTTTTCCTTTATGTTTTTATATTCTTTTTACTAGTAATTAAATACATTAAAAAATAATATGAGGTCCCAAAAAATATTTTACATCAGTTTGAAATGACTTATAAGATTGTATTTTGAGTTTTCTCTGTGAGGTTTTCTTTTTGACAATGGAAAACATTCCTATGATAGAGCTCAAGAATCAAATCAATTTATGTTGTAATTTTAATACCACTAAATTCTTATTTAATTTAATAACATCTTATTATTTTCTAAAAATTACCACAAAATCTATAGTATATCTTATTTAGAAATCAAACATGTTTAATGGAATCAAAATTAATGAAATTTTGAAATCAAACATAGAATTTTTAACTAGGATAGATGAAATTTAAATCACAATTTCATAACCTAAAATTGTCCAAAAATTATAAGAAAAAATTGTAAAACCTAAAAATATTGTTACCTGTCCCTGATTATTATATTGTTACAACCACCTTTTGATTCAATAATTATTTCAACATCTTTTAAAAAATTAAATTGGGTAGAAAATAAAATAAGGTAAAAAGTATAATATAACCTTACATATTGTCCATCATATACCTAATTTAAGATGCTAACATCATCCCAATAAAAATTATATATAAAAACATAAAAAATTAAAAATTAATTGAATTTAATGAATAAAACAAATATAAATAGAATGAAAAGGGATAAATCATGGTATAACCCCCATGTGGGCACAAGGTTTTGACTATCTACAAAATGAATGTACCAGTTTTCACCGAAAATCTATTAGCAGCTTGAGTATCTTTGAGATAAACCATCGTATATATATAAATTCATTATTATTCACCGTGTATTTCTTGTATAAGTTCCCTTGGATAATTTATATTAGGTCCATCCTCAATTTTTATAATGTACACATTTCATGGTGGGCATAAGAGAATATATGGTTCATCCTTCATTGGTTTGGGCACAACTTATTTCACAACTTCATCATCAATATATAGGGATTTACCATTATGTTCTACAATAAAATTTTCACCATGTGGAAATGTTGGTTGGATTAAAATGGAAATATAGGGATAATTTCCTTTTACAAATTAAAACATTAAGTGAAAAGTAAAAATTCAAAACAAAATTATTCAGCTACAAAAAAGTGATAAAGCGATAAAATTAATTGCATATTTTAAGTTTATTTTTAATATTATTTTATGAAAGTATACATAGTGTAAATTTATTTTTATAATCTATAAATTTATGTGTATCATATTTTAATGATGCAAAGAATAAATTAAAAGAGAAATCACCCACATTATGATAAAATAGATCACCAGTAGCTCGGTGTGGGACCTTGTATCTCCTCCCCTTTGGTTTATATATATATTTCTCACTTTATTTTCATAGTGGTGAAGATACCTATACTCCCTTTATTTTTGGTGATTGTATCAAGAAACCCACCTCCCTTAGATCAGTGGTAATAATCGCCCATCCCCCTTTCATTTTTCTTGCTCTAGTAAGAAACCTGTTGTAGAAGGTTGGTTAGAAGAAGATATATATTCTTAATACAGATCTATTAAAAGTATTATATCTTATATATCGATATCTATAAATAAAAATTGATAATATAGATTGAGAGGTAATGTGGAAGAGATAATATGATAATATGGATTTGATATTTCATCTAGAGAGGATTTTGAGATTTGATAGAATTCATTAGAAATCCATCATTGAAGAATTTAACGTCCACTGGTGTTTCACACTAGATAATAAATCATCCATGGTCCTCTGTTTATAATATAAAAAACTGAATGTAATATTCTGGAATTCACCTCATTCAATAATAAATTTCTAATTTCATTTTAATAGGGAAAAGGTTGACTAAAATTAATAATTCCGACATACCTGCACGAAGCCAGCATCTAGATGGATAATCCCACCAAATAGTTGTTATTATTTCTAGAGATCTTTTAGCCCTAACTTCTTCCATTGATAGACCATTTCTATCCACTAACTGAATGGTGGACATTATATAGGTTGGTTATTTTGTTTATTCTGATCAGCTAGTCGACGGATCTTTACCAGTTAGTCTGTGCAGTCTAAAACATTCGAAACAACACCATGTACTTCTATCTTACTTCAATGTATTTAGTTAGTTTAAGGAATTATTTACATGATATCAATATTTCCATCAATACATTAATAGTTTATTTAAATTAGAACATCAAGACATCATCATGATAAATTAAGACATTCAATTTAAGAATCTTCTTTAGATTAGGGTATCTAATAAATGATGGAAATCCACACCAATGAAATCATTAGTTACATATGTTGAGTGTTTTTTATCATCAAAACATCATAATATTTTGGGGTACAAAAATCTCCCCTTTTTGATGATCAAAAATAATTAACAAAAACTATTATATCTAGTGTAAATTGATTGAGAAACCCATATTCAAAGAAATTCAAAATATTTCTAATAATATATTAAACATACTCAAGATATAAACATAAAAAAACATAAACCATAAATAAATACTCCATTCTGAAAAAGAGAAATATTTTTATCCCCCTAGAAAAGATATAACCAACTCTTATCAAATGATAAAATTATTCACTTTAATGGTCGGAATAGCCCGAAGGTCTTTATATTTTTTTTTATTTTTAATAATCCACCTTTCAAGGGGTGAGGTGGAACCCTTACAAGGACCGATGGCTTAGAGACAATTACATGACCCGCATGTATTAGAGGAATCACTCAGACAAGAAAACTTGGAATTCCTCCTCCCCAACATATGTCATGATATCAGCACTCCACCTTCATAAGGATGGTCGGCTAGTTGCCCATTTCATAGCTCCACATGCCTCATACCGATAGAAAAGCCATACCCTCTCATTCTTCCAATTGTAGTTAGCTCTACTATAGTGAATGTGTCTGCCCTGAATCCTCCACTGAAACCTTGTCTCATGTAGTCTGACTCGTACATCTCCATTTCATGTGGCTTGAAGGCTTTGGGGTGTCCCAAAGTCCTTAAGGTGGAACAAAGGCCTTGAGAATCAACTGGCCCGAAGGCCTTGGGTGGCCCGAAAGCCTTGCCGGTCCCGAGGACCAAATTGGTGGCCCAATGGCCATGATTGATGAATTGTTATGGCTACTATAGTACTGAACAGTACCAACTACAGTCCAGCTACAATGCCCAGAAATATGCCTTCGCCCGGATTTGATCTCAGGAATCATAATATTACCATCAAAGACAAAAGAGTAAGACATTTAAAACAAATTCTATTCAAATATTATAAATAAGTAAAAAAATAAGAATACTGAAGATAAAACTCTTAAGAACAGATCATCTCAATTATAAATATATTCATCAAATTTAAGAGATAAAAATATATTCAACACTAAAAAATAAATAATAGAAATTAATTTCAATGATATATTAAATTAATATATAAGATATAATATTTTAAACTAAAACAAAACGAAATATTATATTTTAAAAAATAAAATTGAAAAAGATCTCAAAAAAATATTATTTAGAACAAAAATGAAAAAGGTTAAGGGAAATGATATTAATTTTGAAATCAAAATAATGTTAAATAAATTTATCGGAAAAAAATAATTTTTTTAAAAAATAAAAATAAAACCAAACATATTTAAAGAATAATAAGGAATATATGAGGGAGGGAGAGAGAGGTGAGATCTTAAAATAAAATTCAATTGGGGATAGGAAGTTTAAAACATACAAAAATATATTCCTTGTGATATACAGTTATCAGAAAAAAAAATTACACTGCACCAAAATTAGTGTAATAAATACCAATGGATCATCCATTTTGATCATGAAATACAATAGTGTTGGAAAATATTTAAAAACGTTGTGGCCATTTATCTGATAAATCCATGATTTTCAGTACTACATACCATTAAAATCTCAAAATAACGTTACTTTTGGTATCCTTATCGATTTAGGTCAATCCATGTTATCTAATAAATATTTTTATTTTGAAATAATATTTTTTCCACTATAATTGGATAATAAAGAATTAGGAACCCATGATTTTTTAGTGTGATATTTTATATGAGTAATACAAAATGAAATATGAATAGATGTAGTTCCTCTATATCTAGAATTTTTAAAATCACATTCATTATTGATAATCCCATATTCTCACTAATAATTACAAAACATATTTTGGAACCATACCTTTACAAAAGTTTTTTATTCAAAAAATTTAGAAAACCCATTTTATTTGAAAATAAAATTCTATAATAATTTTTGGTAAAATATTAAGAAACCAAAATGATATTATAATTTTGACCGTTGTGGGTAAATTGAGAAATACTATTTTTTGATCATTTATTTTGGATTCTAAAAACACAAGTTTAGGATGATAATGAAATTTCAAAAATAAATAATAATTTTCTTTAAAAAGTAGATCATTTTAATAAAAAAATTATATTATTTATTTATATGATATTTCTATTTAGAAATGATTTATTTATAGACATTTTCAATTTTATTTTGTTAGTTAAAAGAGAAAGATTAACATGATGAATGAGAGGAAGAGGAGGAATGATAAAGAGAGTGATAAATTGTAAAATTAATCTCATCATTGATGTCGATATGTTACATGAGGCATTTAGTAATTGATTCGATTGAGGAGGTTGTGTCATGTGAGACTTTACTAGCTTTCTATGTTGAGACTTTAAGGGTATTATTTCCTCTATTATTTTTTTCTTATTATTTTAATAGATTATACATTACAAATTTTTGTGACCCTTGTTTTTTCATTCTTACCATGATAGATCTTGTAAATGTTTTTCAATTTTTCACCATCAATATATTTAAAATAGATTTTTTTTATAGTTTTATGTTCCATTTTTTCATTTTTTTTATCTTGTAACATCATAGTGATCTCATATTTCCTGAGAGAGCCAGTTAGTTATTCAAGCGATGTGTTTTAATGACCTTTTCTTCTTACTTATACTTCAGCTAGGATTCCCAGACACTTATAAAGACCAAAATAATCTTCATTTCTAATATTTTTATTGAACAAACATCTCCAAGAGACTTTCAACTATTTCAGATTTCACTAAAACATGTAATAATATTGTTAATAAATTCACCATAATAAATGGTAAATCTATCAAAATCATTCAAAACATATCTAATCTAGTTTAAATAACTTTATTTGTGATTTAATGTGTGACTTCAATGATTTTACATATTTAATGGGAATTTTTAGAAGTATATATATGATTAAATCCATTTTGATCAAGTCCAAAATGAAGAGAGTTCATTAATATTCCAATTTCAAAGGATGCAATATCTCTAAGTGACCTCTTATCTTATTATTATTTTATATGGGTTTATCTATGCATAACCATTTTACAAACAAGATAAAATATTCTAATATGGAAAGTATATATGAAATTTTTCAAATAAAATTAGCTTGAACTGTAAAAGAAATGAGTATATCCTAACGAAGGTCCTTCAAGTGAATAGGCAAATTAAGAAGAATATTGAAATTAAAAACAAACTTTGAAATTGGTTAATATTTTAAAAATTAAAAATAATTTTTAAAAACAATTATTTTTTATACGGAAAATATTTTTTTATAAAAACAAAAATATCACTTTAATACCAATTCTTGTTCATAGTTGAATGGAATGAGGGGTTTAATTTTCTTTTACATATTAAAAAATTTAATGAAGTGGGAAAATTTAAAAAAAATGATTTGCATATGAAAATGTGATAATGTGGTAAAAGTTGTTATTTATTATAAAGTAAATCTCATTATTAATTTAAACTAGTATGAACAATTAAATGGATGTATCAAATTATTAAAATTACGTTTTCCATATTTCAATGATTCAAATCATATAAACAAATTGAGAAAATATGGTTTGATATAGGAGTTTGGTAATAGCATAGTGTGAGGCCCAACATATCCTCCCCTTAGGTTGATATGTTTTTATATTTTTACCATAATTTTAATAATGAACTATAAACCAATCCTCCCTTGATTTTATATGGGTTTAGAAAAAAAATCACCTTCCTTACATCAAAGGTAGTAATAATCCATTTTCCTTTATTTTCACTAGTTATTAAAAGAATCTTATTGTGGAAGGTAGGTGAAATTAAGTGAGATTTTCATGTGAAGATCCATTATAAAACTAATACCTTATCTCTCAAGATATAAATATAAAAATTGAGATGATAGATAGGGGCTTCATGTAGAAAAGATCCTTGGATAATTGATAATTATCATTGTCCCTAGAGAGAATTTTAAGATTGGAGAAAATTAGCTAGAGATAATTCAATAAATCATTTCAAAATGATCGGTTATTACACACTAGATCATAATAACTCCATGGTCATCTATTTATAGGATTCAAAACACTATGGTATCATATGGAATTTGACTCGATCAATAAGCCATGTCAAAAACAATTTAATATATTTATGGTCTGATAAAATTAAGAATTATGACATGATAGATTGAAATTAATGGCTAGAAGAACACTAATGTTAGCTAAATATTAGTTATGTTGGAGATCTTATGGATTTGTCTACTTTCCCCAATAGACCACTGATATCCATTGATTGGATGGTGGACTTCATATAGGTTGGGCATTATGTCTAGATTCCACTAGATTTATAGTGGTTTCTACAACTTTCCAAACACCACCATGGCCTTCCAGTATCATTTCTTGTCATCAATTGGTTAATGGAATTATTTCCATCATATCAACAAGACCATTAATACTTCCACAATACCTTCAAATCAAACCATCATGTCATCATCATGATACATTAATTCCTTAAAATTTTCCATCATCCCCATAATTTGGAATCTTATCAATGACTGAAATTCACTTCAATGAAATAATTTGATACATAAGATGAGTGTTTTTTTATCATGGAAATATCATGAGAGAGAGACAGAGGTAAAATATGAAAGTTATAAGAAAAAATCTATTTTAATAAAATTTAATATTTTTGAATTTAGTTCTAATTCTCCCTCATTAATATACCCTTGTGTATATAATATTATATTGACCAAAGGCTAGGGTTGAGACCACATAACGTGTTTCAAATAACATTGGAGTCGATTCCAACTATAGTGAGATCAATATTTTCCTATTTCTAAAGAATGGGACCTTCAAGCATGGCCCTAGCTTCATATTTTTTAGATACCCACTACCAAAGTAAGAAGAAAAAACAATGATCATAGAACCACTACTATTAGAAATAATGCCTCCTCCTAGAATAATAATAGTACTATAGGAGCCACCAATGTTGAGATTGAGCCCCAAATTATGAGAGTTCTATATGATACATCTGCCTTGATAGTAAAAACCTAAGGTAACACTAGGAGAACTATTATTAATCATAATCCTAGAAGAACAAGCTTTATCTCAGTAAATGGTGTGCTAGGAAATATCAATCAGTACGCTTTTTGTTTTAATAATGATGGAAAACATTGAGTAGCTAATGACTTCATATATAGCTTTGTTCCTGGACTTCCATATTCACCAACATCTAACTTCAAGAATGATAACTCTCTCTCATAATATTGTGCTATTTTTATCCACCAATTTGAACAAAGTATCAATGAAATATCCCCATTTAGACACATGTGATGAAAGGCATAAAAATCATCGAATGTATTACACAAAACCTACACCCATTTTTATTCATAAAACAATTTCTTTGAAGCCTTTCCCTATAGATTTATGCAAAAACTACACCTGATAAAAAGTATGATACCTTTACACTCAAAATTATTATCCATGGAAATGGAATTGTTCCTGAGTCACCCCAAAAGAAAATTAAATTTGGGAGTGATGTGGTTATACCATAGAATTTCTCCTCAATTTTCCTGCTTTGTGCAGGGGGAAACCAGGTAACTATAGTCCTTAAAAATGAAGGTACCCAACATAGATATAGTGAACACCAACCTATCCGTATCAGAAATAATATCAATAAGATAAAAAATTACACATTGATTCATGTCAAGAACTACCTCGGTGATGCTCGGGTGATCATTGGTTTTCTTGAATGACATGTCTTGAATGTGGAAACCATGGAAGGTAAGAAGAGATCCTGATTAGTTATCCTATAAGAACTTGATATCACCTAATCCTATAATCTAGTTAGTGTCATTAAGAAGAACTAGAAAATTTTGATGAATAGGGGCTATAGGGAGGACGAGTTCCACCAATTAGGTCCCATGAAATCCACATATTTATGATCTATAATCCTATACAGTAGTGTCCAACTTTCTAGGATACCCCTACAAAACTTTTTATGAAGACCATGCATTCTTTTAGAGACAGATAGAACATTGTGCCACCTGCCATAGTTGATTTTTCCATCCTTTACCACGATTCCCAATAGTGTATCTCATCTGATTGGGTATTCCATATGAATGTGGTCATAATTTTATTGATTTTAGTAATCATTTTCATAGGAACATTTAGATCTGACAAGATATTCATATGAATAGAGGTAGGTACACTATTGACCAAAGTGATTCTTGAGATAATGGATAAAAATCCATCTTTCCATTTATTGATGCACCCAGAGATTCTTTTAACAAACTTATTGATGTGATGAATGTGAATCATGGATGGAGAAATTTGGGCCCTTATGTAATCAATTGGAATGTAATGTCATTGTATTCCTTGGATGATAAATAGTGCATATTCTTGTATATCCAAGTATGCCCTTGATATATACAAGCATATTTTCTCATGGTTTACCACCTACCCACTCTAGTAATTGTATTCTTACATGATGATTTTTATTCCATGGGTATACCTCTTTATTCTTCTGAGAAAAATGATTTTTTCATCAACTTACATAAGATGAGAAAAACCCAAATGGAAATTTATAAACCAAAATGGGATAACAAAGCCATCTATAAGACATTTATTGATAAAATTACTGGGAGTATCACGTGTAAGAATAAAAAGATTGGGTGACAGAGGATCTCCTTGCAAAATCCTATGCACTGATATAAAGAACCCATAGATTTTCCCCATGAAATAAATAGAGATCCAATAGGAACTAAAATATTTGTACCAAAGATCAGTGTACAAAGTAGAGAAGCACATGCTATTACGAACCTTCAGGATGAAGTTTCATTCAGGTCTATCATAAGACTTGTCTATATCCTACTTGATAAGTACATGATAACCAATTGACTTGGTGTTAAAGACTCTTATAATTTCTCAATATAGAAAATGGACCCTTGGATTGACCGAACTTTCAAAAACCCATGTTGTTCCTCTGACACCCATCTTGAAAGATGCATGGATAACCTACGATTAATGATGATGTTTGAGACCTTGTAATGAAAATTAAACATACTTCTTGGATGATAATCTTTGAATACAGATGGCTCTTTCCCATTTGGAATGAGAATCATATATTTAGTTCTCACCACAGGTCATAGATTCCAACCCCATAAGAAATCATTCACTTCCTCTACAAGGCTGGCCTTAACGGGGTCCCAAGAGGCCATGTAAAAAACCCTGGAAAACCATAAGGACTTTGAGAGCTCTCTAGGTTGAGAGCATGCACCACCACATGATTCTACTATTCATCTATATTGGATTCAATGGTCTAATTATAACTTGACAATATAACATGTGGAAAGGAATATAATAACTCATCATTTTCCCCAAGTTATCCTTTTTGTAGTCATTGATTTGGGCCTACTATAAGGGACTTAAAATGGTCTTCTGCTAGATTTCAAACCACCTCATGGTAATTAGTATAAGTGTCATTATACAAGATAATGTTAGGCCAAGTTAAGCACCTATTTTATTTAATTTGTGCTTGAAAATATGTCATGTTCTTATCTCCTTCCCTTAAACATTAATTTTTTAACTTCTCATGTACAATTCATTCTTGGTATAGTATCTGGTCAGTCAAAATAAGCTTCTTGAAAGTAATGTCATTGAAGGTGGAACATCCCATCTATCCTTCAATAGTAACTCCTTCCTATCAATATCTGCATCTAGAAAATAAAAAATATTGAAGCAGGAGGGTTGAGAGTTACTCCATAAAATAAGATCATCCTTGAGACATCTTATCTTATAGTGATAGTCACACCACAAACTTCTTTGCACTGTCTTGATCAATGAGTCCCTTTAATATAGATCATAGCCCATGAAAAAATGTCATTGATATGTGAAGATGAAATTCCTACAATACTCAAAACTGATAGAGAGTTCAATAATAATTGGGTAATGGTCTGAAAGAGAACACATCATGTGAGTTACATTTTTTCTCAGGTATGGAGAAATTGAAGTGATATTTATGAAGAAATGTTCAAGATGATAAAATATATGATTTCTTAATTTTTTGTTTAACCATGTTAAATGGTTGCCTGAAAATGTAGGTCAGAGAGGTCAATGCAATAAACAAAAGGCACAAAGTCCTAACTTACATTCTGAGAATTTTCCCATATCTTTTTCTCTTTGAGAAGTCCATTGTCATGTTCAAATCCCCTCCCACTAGCCAAGGGATGTCTCATAGGGAGAAACATTCCAAGTCATGCAATAGAGTCTCTCTATCTTGAATCTCACATTTATCATACACAAAGGTGAAGAAATGGCATTGAACCTCAGTGTTAAAATTCATGGTTAGTAACTTGGTTGAAGCTAACACCAATTCCAAATATATGTTGGATCACCAAAAGAGACAAATATGATGTTTTTGAAAATATACATGCATGAAGGAAAACACTTTTATTTTTTCTGAAAATAACATGATTTTGGATGGATGTTTTTTAGGTTCGAAGACATCCACTACTTAATAATTATGAAGAAAATCCACACTAAAAATAAAATCTATTTTAACCCAGTAAACCAGGTTATGAGCATTCCAGAGAAAGAAGTAAATAATTTTAAGAGGTTACTATCTGATCTAGCCTGAGGAATGTAACTTGACTTACCGGGAAATGATGAACACATAGAGCCATTTTTCGAGTGGGAGCAGGTACACATTCCCCTTCTGTGAGAGGCCACATTAACCAAAAACTAAAAGGAGATTCCCTGGGAAATTGAAGAATCTGGGGAAGAGGCTGACTGGGAGGAGGAACCCCGAACATACAGTAATACACTATTTTAGCTCTGCTAAAAATTCCTAGAGTCAAATAATTCATAATATGATGTCTTGTAAAGAATCATCGAAGAACGGATAACATTGACATCAAATAAGACTCTGAAGGGACTATGAGAGATACTAATTGAAATGATACATATATAAACCCAGGAGTGGGGAACCTGAGGAGAATACACGAAGAGTGAAACCACTTTCCATTGATACTAACCACCACAAAAACCATGAGGGTGGAAAGAAACCCCAAAATACTAGAATCATGAGAACTCCATCAACCTAAAAGAAATAATTTCTTGACAAATTTTTGCAAGAATGGAAAATATAGTTGGAGAGGGAGCCTACTGCGAGATCAAACCACCATCCTAAGTTGTGGAGAAAGAGGGATTGATAAAAACACCCATACTACCCCATGGATTTAGGTTCAGGAACAAAGAGGAAGATCTCTCAGTCAAAGGAGAACCTCAAGTCAGGGTGAGCGACTGATGGGATATATTTGTATTCTGACATGATCTACTAGCTGAATGATGAAGCCACATGTGACAACCCTGATCTTTTATTACACAATTAAACATAATTTATTACAAAAACATCACTTGATACAACAGATAAGATCGAGAGTTCTAGTGTCTTCGAGGATTAGGATCATTACATAACAAATTAAAACATGAAATACAATATCTCTATTGAAATCATCCTTTATAGTACCATTATATTCCCTTGTACATAGCATTGCATGGGATAACCTGAGGACATGCATTAGAAAAGGGTGAGCTATAAAGTCGAATAAGGGAATAATGATGGAATAAAATGAGAAATACAATACACTTTAGACAATAGGAATATCAATAGATAACAAGAGAATCATAAACATAAAGGCGTGATAAAGCATGATAACCACAACATAGAAATGTCGAAACAACACTTAACATTGAATTTTCATGATCCAAGGCTCATTGCCCATAAAGCATGAGTAAATCCTCATTGATCATGAAGCATGAGTAAAACCTCATTTCTCTTAAATTAGAATGAGTAAACACCCATTTCACATGACGTATCATGATACTATACATTACCCAATGAAATAGAGCGCTATAAGGGCGCACCCTTCTTAAGCATTTCATTTCACGCATAAGTCTACCACATGGATCATATAACTTGGATTCATAAAACATCATTATTTATTGCACAATAAAGGAATATGGAAATCATACATGAAAATTTATAATCAATAAGTAAATTTTTATAAAGGTGAATACCCTTGATAAAGAAATGGGCATGGTATTCACTACCCAATGACATTGGCTTGGAAAATCGGTGCAATTTCGATAGTGTAACGGTGTGACGTAAGAATTCATAAATATGGTTGATGAGAGATAAAGGGGTGTCTCGTCATATTTAAATGAAAGGGACAGTAAGGGGGTCATATAGATAGATTTCCAACAATTTTAATGGAATTTAGAGTCATGATACAAAAGAATTTCTTGAATGTAAAAGAGGAGAGGGAAATTTCTTTTGGAATTGTGGCACATTAACGGATGTGCATGGGAGGAATTTAATGAAAGATAAAGGTGTCGTCCATAATTTAAACATAAATATGGATGTGTGGGGGATGTTCTAAACCATACCCCAACATTTATAATTAAAATTAAAAGGTCATAACAACATTATGAAAATGGGCCAAAAATGAGAAAGGAAGAAAGAACCATTACATGGAAGTGTGCTTCCAAATGATTGAGTGGGGATTGATAGAGGATTCTAGGGAGCTTGGGCCACATTGGGAGGATTATTGAGAGGGGAGGGCAGATATTGGACGAACTCCAAATGCCTTGAGTGAGATGGAATTGGGGACTTGGGTGGGATTATATAAGAAAGTTTAGGGAATTCTTTATTATTTAGGTTTGGGACACCTCACATTAAACTAATCCAAATCACAAACCATCCCATGGTTTTTGCCCATGGTTTTTGGAAAAGGGAAGTGTAAACCAATATTTTATAAGTCCAAAGTCCAAACTTCGTAAAATAATGGGGTTGCTTGTGTGGAGGCGAGTCACACTCTCAAGGTAAACAATTTAAAAAGACAAGATGTTTAATAAGTCTTGAAGGGTCCATTAATGCTTCGTAAAATATGTCAAACAAACCCAAAACCACATTATTTTAATGGTAAACATATATTGGATGAACATAATGCATATATTATATTATTACATAACTATTGGGTCATTATGATGTCATAAAACACATTATATATTTAAACGGTATTTAATTTTTCCCTAAAAATTTGACCGTTTCAGAATATTATGAAAAATCTCCATTGGATAATTTTTATTTCCTGATTCCAGAAATAATATTTTTTTATCTAAATAATTTTCTAGATATGTTACTTTTCACTTTTAAAATAAAAACTGACATTTATCGTGAATTCATAGGTTTTGAAAAATATGGCTTTCGAACTTTAAAAAAAATTACAATTGAATTCAAAAAATTATACAATATTTTATATTAAATAATAATAAATTTAATAATAATATTTTATTAAAATATTATTTAATTAAAAAAATCCATTAATTCGTTAAAATAGTTTTCTTCATTCAACATTAACTAAAAATACTATTTGTGCTTTAAAAACTATTTTCACGGTAACCATAATAAAATGAAAATATATTCATTATTATATACTAAAATAAGGTACATAAACATAGTGCTAGGGTCTTGTTACATAACCCCTTATAACACCCGCATAAGACTAGAGATTATGTTGTGTGATGGTGACAGACTCTTGGGGTGGCTCAGATAACATTGCTTGGGTGGTAATATCTATCATCTTCCATTTCTTTTGTAGGTGGTCCTGCTTGAGCTTAACATATTGAATCTCGGCTTGGGATTGGTCAAGATCGGAGCCCAATGACACCACCACCTTTTTGAGCTCTGAAAAATGGGCTTCATATGGGGAACGTCTACTAGATGAATCTATCACTTCCTTTGTTTGAGTGAATTGCATTTTTTAAAGCCCTATATTTATTTTAATCGGGTGATCAAAATTCAATGACTATATTAGAAACAGCCACAACTCTTAACATAAAACCAAATAAGTTGACATTTTATATAATCATTTTACATAATGATGCATTTAATTAGGTCAAGAGGGATTTCCATTAATTAATGTTGGGGTCGTTACAATCTTCCCCCCTTAAAAAAAATTCTCCCTTGAAATTTTCTTTTCCCACCCTAAAACAGATGTGTGCAACTCTGCGTCATCACTTCATCTGATTCTGATGTCACTTCTTCAAAACTATTGTTTCTTCACAACACCTTGATGAGGGTCATAGTCTTATTTTACAGAAATTTTTCTCTATGATCAAATATATTCATTGGTTTCTCCTCATAAGAAAGATCATCCTCTAACTGTACCACCTCTGAAGAGAGTACATGTTAAGGGTATGTTATATACTTCCTTAAGAGGGATACATGAAAGGAATCATGTACTTTGGCAATGGTAGGTGGAAGTTCTTGCCGATAGGCCACAACCTTAACATGATCAAGAATCTCGATGGGGCCGATGTACCTTGGACTTAACATTCCTTTCTTTCCAAATAACATGACTTTCTTCCACGAAGATATGTGTAGAAATACCATGTCTCCAACTTTAAGCTCAAGGTCTCGTCCACGGTTATCTTAATAATGCTTCTGTCGACTCTGGGATGCCTTGATATGCTGCTGAATAGTTTTCACCTTCTCCACCATTTCTTCGACCATTTCTAGTCCAAGCAACTTATGCTCACCAACCACATCCCAACATGTTGGTGTTCCACACCTTTTCCCATAAAGGGCATCATATGGTGACATTTGGACGCTCAAATAAAAACTGTTATCATAAGAGGACTCAACCAGTAGAATATGTTGATACCATCCTCCTTTAAAGTCTATTGAGAATGCTCTCAAAATGTCCTCAGGTGTTTGGATAGTCCACTCGGATTGGCCCTCAGTTTGAGGATGATAGGCCATACTGATGTTCGGTTCAGTATTCAGAGCATGTTGATGAATCTGCAAAATATTAGAGGTGAGTCTTGGATCTTGATCGGACATAATAGATAGTGTTATTCCATATAGCATAACCACTTCCTTGATAAATATTTGTTCCAGTTGATCCAATGATAAATCCTCCCGAATAGCAATGAAGTGTGAAGCCTTTGTAAGAAAATCCAAAACAACCCAGATTGTACTATTGTCTTTGTATGTCTTCAGAAGTCCGGTGACAATTTCCATTGTGATGTTCTCCAATTTCCATTTTGGTATGGGCAATGGTTGCATCATCCCATTAAATTTTTGCCTCTCTACCTTCACTTGCTGACACACAAGGAAATTTGATGTATATTCAGTGATCTCCTTCTTTATATTATCTTACCAGTAATGCTCTTGGAGAACTCAATACAACTTTTTGTTTCCTGGGTGAATAGAGAAATTCAAACTGTGTGAATCGTCCAAAAGTTCCTTCTTCAGCTCCGGACATGATGGAACACATAGTCTTTTCCCAAATCTCACAATTACTTCTTCATTAACATTAAACTCCAATGATTTCCCTTTCCTGATAGCTTCCACTTTGTCTTGAATTCCCACATCATCCTTTTTAGAATATTTTAACCTTTCCAAAAGTGACGGTTGAGAAATCATTTGTATAAGTATTGGTGATGTTTCATTCTTTATGATTTCCATTTCTATCTTCATCAAATCTAAGAATATTAGATCATTTTCAATTCACATCAATGATAGAATCGTTGGGTCATTTCGACCTAAGGAATCTGCCAACTTGTTCTCTTTCCTAGGGTGGTAATGGATTGGTAAGTCATTGTATTTTATCAGGTATAACCATCTTCATGGGTTCTTGTTCAACTCTTTTTGTGTGAATATATACTTGAGGATTTTGTGGTCCGTATATATTTCACACTTCTCCCCAAAGAGATAATGCTGCCAAATTTTCAACGTGAAGATCCCTACAACCAACTTGAGGTCATGTGTTAGATATTTCTATTCCTGAACATTCAAATGTCTTGAAGCATAGGCAATGACATTATCATTTTCCATCAACACACATCTGGGGCCTTTCTTCGAAACATCACTGAATACCACAAACAGTTCTCCACTTGTGGGTAATGTTAGTAGGGGAATAGTGATATGTCTCCTTTTCAACTCCTTGATGATTTCTTTGCATTCATCACTTTGAGAAAATATTACTTATTTATGAGTTAGCTTGGTAAGATTGTTTGACAATAGTGATAAATTTCTCACAAATCATCGATAATATCCTGCTACCCCAAGAATCTATGGATATCTGTTTCTAATATTGGCCTTAGACATCCCTCAATTGCATTTATTTTGGATGGATCCACAGATATCCCATTACTTGTGATGATATGGCATAATAATTAGACCTCCTTCAACCAAAACTCACACTTGCTTTAATTTTCATATAGCTTCTCCTTCCGCAAGGTCTCTAGTACAGTTCTCATATCCTCCTCATGATCCCCCTTGGTTTTGGAGTATATTAGAATATCATCTATAAACACAACCAAAAACTTGTCAAGGTAATCTCTAAAGACACTATTAATCACGTCCATGAAGATTTCTGGAGCATTAGTGAGTCCGAAAGGCATTACTATGAATTCATAGTGCCTGTATCTTGTAAGAAAAGCAGTCTTGGGGAAATCTTCCATCTTCATCCTTACTTGATAATATCCTGACCACAAATCCCCCTTGGAGAAGTATTGTGACACACGCAGCTGATCAAAAATGTCATCTATTCATGGGAGTGGATACATTTTCTTTATCGTGATTTTGTTAATCTCACTTTAATTGATGCAAAGGCACATTGACCCATCTTTCTTCTTGACGAAGAGGATTGGTTCACCGCATGGTGAAAAACTTGGGCGTATAAACCCTTTATCCAGATTCTCCTAGAGTGGTTTATTCAGATCTTCAAGATCCACAATAGTCATTCTATATGAAGTCTTAGATATTTTCAATTCCCCAGGTATTAGTTCAATTTAGAATTCAAAATCTCTTCTAGGAGGAAGACCAGGAAATTCCTCAGGAAACACTTTACCAAATTCCCTTTACAATAGTCATGTCTTCTAGGATGGTTTCCTCATTAGACTAAATCATCTGAGCCAAATACACATGCTCATAGTGTATTAATATCAATGCTTGAGATGATGGATCTAAAGAAGATTCATCTTCCTCTTTGCACTTTTAATAAATCAGGGGTTTATTCTCCACATGGAGAGTTATTACTCTCTCACAACAATTTATGTTGGCTCCATATAAGGAAATCAAATCCATGCCAAGAATTACATAAAATTTCACCATTGGCAGTATGACGAGGTTCTTTGGGAATTTCAATCCAAAAATTATGATAGGGGAGGAGTTATATTCATGGGATGCAACGATTTCCCAATTTTCCGTACTCACCGACATCTTCACTTCCCTGATTTGTGGTGGTGCTAGAATTGTTCTACTAAACATTCCTAATAAAAAAGAATGCATAGAACCTAAATCAAACAATACATTTTCTATTCTGGAATGATTGACTAGAGAACTTGTCACCACTTTGTTGTCGGGGTTCACTTCGGATGTAGTGATGGAAAAAGCTTTCCCTTGCTGCCTTGGAGGATGTTGGTTTCCTCCAAAAACCCTTATCTTAGAAAACTGATTTGAATTATGCCCTAGTTCTTTGAAGTTGTATCAATGAACCACGTATTGAGGTTTAAACGGAGCATTCCTCTCCTTTGTCGTTGACACGGGTTTTTCTTTTCGGCAGTTAATAGCTAGGTGTCCTTCTCTTCCACACCAAAAGCATTTCCTTATCCCCTTCAGGAAATTTCTAGGGTTGTTCTTTCTGCACCATTGGCAAGTGGGTGCTAGATATTCTTAGCACCGTGGGATTTATCCATCGCACCGCCAGCATTGAATTCCACCTTATGCTTCTTATCCCAATGATACCCCTGAGATTATATGATCTCTATTTTGACTTTAAGGGCACATCAGACTATTTCCTCATAGATATCAAAATCACAGACCGCCAATGCATTCCGCAGGCTAGGTTTCATCCCACCAAAGATGCGTTCAACCTTGCATTCAGGGGTAACGATAAAGACTGAAGTGTATTGTTGAAGCCTTGTGATGTTTGCCTCATACACTCTAAAAAATTCATTGACTTTTTGTTTGAGGTCATGGAAGTACCTTTCCATCTTAAGCTGGAGGGTGCACGGAAAATATTTATCGAAAAACGTTTCCTAGAAATCCTTCCATTCCAACACCTCAATATCATCCTCAGGCTTCATATTTTTTTTCAACACCCACCATTGATCAGCTTCACCCTCCATACAATAAGTACCCAAGAGAACCTTCTCTTATTCAGAACATTTAAGGATGGAGATGATCTTTTCAATGGAGTTGATCCATTGTACGGTGATTGAGGGATTAGATGATCCAGAAAAAGTAGGACGCCTTTGTCTCATGAAGCTCTCGATACCAACTTGTTCATTTGGGGGGGGGGTGGGGGTTTGAACGTTCCTCTTGACCCATGTTTCTATTCATATCTAAATTTAGTTTAGAGAGAAGTGTGATAATGTTCATGATTCCCTCTCCCATTGGATTGTGCATCACATTAGTACAGTCATCACATTGATCTTCACATCAGTTGTTAGCCCGAGTCCTCCTATTACAGACCATTGGTTGGAATAAATGGAAATCTAGGGGTAACACATAAAGGGTAATCCAAGTACAAAACTAACCACTTGTAAATATATTTTATTTCCTTAACATATGAATCTATTGGCTATAGTCTATGTTATCCATGATCTACTTTCTAACATATATTCTTAGGGAATTTTTTTGGTCCCTTAATAATGGTTCATACTAATCTTGTGAATTTACAAAAGAATATCCCCCGAGAGTGTTGTAACTAAGAGTGCAGCAAGGCCCGTTATTGTGCACCAGTTCATGTTCGAGTCTAGCTCAAAGCGGTGTTCTTAGGTTTTATCCCTAGGATACATCAGTGCTAGAACCATCTCTACCTGCTCGTATCTAGAAAGGGATTTATTTTCTTGATAAACCACTTACTCAATAATCAACATAACTTCGGGATATTTTTATTATACTTAGTCATGTCTCTAAGGATTCACTAGTTTTTTTCTAATCCTATTCCCAAAAATAACTAAACCTCCCTCTAACACCAACTATGACAACCCTGATCTTTTATTACATAATTAAACATAATTTATTACATAAACTTCACGTGATACAACATTGAATATCGATAGGTCTAGTGTAACTAGGTATTAGGATCATTACATGACAACTTAAAACATTAAATACAACATATTTATTGAAATATTATTTTACAGGACCACTACATTCTCTCGTACTATGCATTACATGGGATAACCTGAGGACTTGCATAATAAAAGGGTGAGCTATAAATCCAAGTAAGGGAATAATCACTGTATAACAAGAGGAATAAAATACATGTTAGAAAATAGACATATAAATAGTGAAAAAGAGAAGCATAAACATAAAAGAATGACAAAATAATGATAATCATAACATGGAAATGTGGCAACAACACTTAACATAGAATTAGCATAAGCCTAGGCTCATTGTACATGGAGCATGAGTAAATACTCATTGCACATGAATGACATGTAAAACCTCATTTGACATAAATTAGCATGAGTAAACATCCATTTAACATGATGTTTCATGATACTATACTTTACCCAGTGCATTGGAGTGCAGTAAGGGCGCACCCTTCAGAAACATTTTATTTCATGCATAAGTGTGCAACATGGATCATATAACATCTATTTATAAAACATCAATATTTATTCCATGATAAAGGAATTTGGAATTCATAAATGTAACATTATAATAAATAAGTAAATGTTGATAATGGTTAATACCCTTGATAGAAAAATGGGCATGGTATTCACAACATAATGACATTGGATTGGAATATCGGTGAAATTTCGGCAGCATAACAGCGTGACGTAAGAATTCATAAAAATGGTTGATGAGATAAAAAGGGTTGAATCATTATATGTACATGAAATGGACAGTAATGGAGTCATATAAATACATGTACCAATAATTTTAATGGAATTTAGAGTCATGATACAATATACTTGCTTGAATGTAAAAGAGTATAGGGAAATTTCTTTTGGAGTTTCAGCATTATAACGGGTGTACATGGTAGGCATTTAATGAGAGAGAAAGGGGTCTCCCATAATTTAAAAATAAATAAAGAAGTATGGGGGAGGTGAGAAACCATACTAAAAAATTTATAATTGAAATTAAAAGGGCATAACAACATTAATATAATTGGACAAAAATGTGGAAGGTAGAAAAAACCCTTACTTGGAAGTGTGCTTCCAAAGGCTTGAGAGGGGCTTGAGAGAAGCTTCTTGGGAGCTTGGGGATCCTTGATAGGAATATAGAGAGAGGATGGAAGAAATTGGACGAACTATCAAGGATTTGAGTGATAAGGAAGTGGGATCTTGGGTGGGTTTATATAGGAAATGTGAGGGAGTTCATTATTATTTAGGTTTGGGATACCTCACATTAAATTAAAACAACCCACAAACAAGCCCATGGGTTTTGCCCATGGGTTTTGGAAAATGGAAGTGTAAAAAACTATTTTATAAGGCCAAAGTCTGAAATTATTAAAATAATAGGTTTGCTTATGTGGAGGTGATTCACACTCCCAAGGAAAACAATTTAAAAAGACTAGATGTTTATTAAGTCTTGTATGTCCATTAATGATTTATAAAATAAGTCAAACAAACCCAAAACCACATTATTTTAATGGTAAACATAAATTGGCCGAACATAAATCATATAGTATTTTATTGCATTACTATTGGGTCATTATGTTGTCATAAAACACATTATATATTTAAACGGTATTTAATTTTTAGCAAAAATTTTGATTGTCTCAGATAATTATGAAAAATTCACCGTTGGATAATTTCAACATCCTGATTACAGAAATAATATTTATTTTATCGAAATAATTTTATAAATATGTTAATTTTCAATTTTAAAATAAAAACTGGCATTTATTGAAAATTCACAGGTTTTGAAAAAAATGGCATTCAAAACATAATAAAAATTACAATTAAATTCTTAAAATTATACGATCATTTATATTTAATAAAAATCAATTTAATAATAATATTTTATTAAAATATTATTTATTTAAAAAAATAAATTAATTCATCAAAATATATTTCTTAGTTGAACATTAACTAAAAATACTATTTGTGCATTAAAAACTATTTACAAGGTAACAATAATAAAATGAATGTATATTCATTTTTATATACAAAAATAATCGATATAACCATAATGTTATGGTCTTGTTACATAACCCCTTATAAAACCTACATAAGACCGAAGAGTAAGTTGTGTGATGGTGACAGACTCTTGGGGTGGCTCAGATAACATTTCTTAGGTGGTAATCTTTATCAACTTTCATTTCTCTTGTAGGCGTTCCTTCACGGGCTTAACATATTCACGCTCGGCTTGGGAATGGCAAGAGAAAATCCCAATAATTCCACCACCTTTCTATGCTCTGACAAATGGGCTTCGTATGGGGAACATCTACCAGATGAGGGCATATATTTCTTTGTTTATGTAAATTGGATTTGTTAAAGCCCTATATTTTTACTAATCAGGTTATCACTGCTCAATGACTATATTAGAAGCTGTCACGATTCATAACATAAAACCAAAGAATTTGAAATTTTATATAAACATTTTACATATAGAGACATTTAATTATATCAAAAGGGATTTTCATTCATGAATGTTTGGGTTGTTACACCACCAGAAAGGGGATTCTAATTTCCCTGGAAGGGATAGGATGAATAGAAAATGGTTTATCTACAAAGAAAATTCTTTTTATCCAATCATCAAATCCATCCACCTGAAGACTCATGTACACGGGAAGAGGATGAGGCAGGTCTATCTCCAAGAATATCTGAGCATAAGAATATTCAAGTTAAGTAACGGATTAATCCTCTATAGAAATTAAGACGGCCAGTGAGTCTCTAATACCTTGTAGGAAGGAGATACTCAAGAATGGAAGTTGGATACCCATGATATTAATCCAAACCACCACCGAATATGGATCCCACTTATTGGAAACCTCCATAGACCCCAAAAAAGAGGGAATTTCCTCGGACTAACCAATATAAATCACTAGGATAATTCTTTTTTGAAATCATCACTAACAGAAAGCGATATATAGATAAATTTTTAGTTTATAATAGAGACAAATGTAGGAGAAACTATATTTTAAGATCGAACCGATTCCCGAAAGATAACATGTGGCATCTTATCCACCCAAAATAGGGCCATCAGAGTCCATGTCAGATAATATGAGGCTTTCGAGAAGGATGAGGTTCTGACACTAAGTATCGAGACCCCATAAAATGTGGATGAGTGATGAGTTTCCATAGTAATGGTATGATCTTGTAGGATGGTCTTGGTAGATGAGGGATGTATGAGAATCTACTTCACACAGGTAACATGGAGCGGGGAAGACTAACGCAGAACCTTGCCTTCTATGGTAACATCTAGTGGAGAAACATCCTCATTAAAGGAATATGAGAAAGGGGAAAATCACTTATGGTCATGTTACCACCACAAGGGAAGATCATGCTAAATAAAAGATAATAATTAAAATATTTTTAATGTGAGGCGGCGCATTGAGATAATTCTAAGAGAAAAATACATCCATCAAATTACATAATTCCTCCCACATTAATATCATCATTATAAATTACATCATTTTACATATCCCCACGAAACTATTTTTAATCAAATTATATCATTACCTTCTCTTTAGTGATGAGTTATTCATGTTCCTCTTCATTTTTCATGAAACTATTAGGTTATGATTCAGTAAAAGAAACATTTGGGTAGTAATTTGGATTTGATAATAGTCATAAATCAAAAATAATAGGACCCGTTGTTAGGTTTACTCTTCCAAACTGATCTGCTTTAAGTGTCTGTTCTTCTTATGAGGACACTTGGAGGATTGTAAAAAGATATAGGAGATAAGGTTTTTACAGTTCTGTTTCCACTTCTATGATTTCATATTGGAATATAGGAGGGGTGATATCTTATTTTACCATAGTCACTTTATCATTGACATCTAGAATGTAATGCAATAATTTAATGATCTCATAAGATAATAATTCTAAAACATATTTTTTATGGTCCTTCTTGATTTCTTCAATGAGATTTTGGAATAAACTATCTCATTATTTTATTTCTCAAATCCGCTCACTTACCTATAAAATAATGAAACAATCTATTCTCTAGGTGATAGTGAGTAAAACTATGGTTCACTTTTTAAATATTTTTAACATAAATTTTTAAAGCAGTAAAATATTTAAAAAAATAAATAATGGATGAAATACTACATGGATCCTATTAAAACATTACAAATTTTGACACACCTATCATGGGGTGTAAAAAATTTTATTTATATTTTTTCTAATGCAATATAGTATCTGACTAGGGTCATCTCTCTTTGGAAATTCTTATAATTGAACACTCACTTCTCCAAAACCATAATTGTATTTTTTCTGTTTTTAAAATTTTACAAACTAATGAAAGAGATTGTGGTTTGAGAATAATAATAAATGATTGTAAAGAATCGTTAAGATGAAAATTAATATAGAATGAATTTATAAAAAATTAATTTGGTCTTTCTGGTTGGCTAATTGGGTTTCTTTGTGATTCATTATTTATTTTATAAATTATATTCGATAGATTATCCCATCATACATGGATTAATTCTCCAAAAATTGAGCGTGAAATTTATATTTCATGGGATATCTCTTTGAAATAATAAACCCCACCTATTCTAATGGTTAAGAAAGATAAATACACATCAATTGATATCAATTGGCATTCCAAGACCCAACTCCATCATATGTCGTTTTGTAACTTAAACACACTCAAATCCATCATATAAATATTGTTCTAGAGAGAAGGATGGAATTATTATTAGTAGGTAATATAATTATTTCTGGTGTCTTTTTATTTATTTGTGTATGATAGCTACACTATACCATAATAGTACTCTCTCCCCCACCACAAATAGAATAAAAAAAATGAAAAATTGTACAACATGAATTCAAGACTATTGAGAAAACCTCCCCTAAGACAAGCCTCAAATAATTCACTCAAAATCATAAGATATTTTGATCAAGGTTAAGGTATAGATAAATATATAGATATATAAATAAATGAGAGTGATAGAGATAGTGAAAATAATTAAAATGTTCCATGTGGGAATATAAAATTAAAAAAATAAAGATGAAAAATAATCTAAAATGATAAACAAACTCTATAAAAATTTCCTAATACATGAAAATATCCATCTAAAAGAAAATAATACCTATTTATATAGTTTTTTTATTTCTATGGTTTGAAAAATAACAAAATAGAATGTTAAGAATCGAGTCAAAGTACATCCCTATTTTTCTGCCACATGGTTGGCCCTCCAAATGGTCAAAATAGATGGATCTCTAGTTTATTGGAATAATATAATTTTTTTTCCTATAAATTGTTTCAAAATTTACTCCCAATAATATCAAATAATTAAATGTTATGGAATAAACATTGACATAATATTCAAATTGATGAAACCAGTGTATCATTTAATTCATCACCCATTATCTCCATCAAAAATTGTTATCAAACCCGATTACTTGAAATAAAATATATAACAAAAATGTGTATAATAATAAAAAAATTAAATATTAAATTTTAATAAATAACATTTTATGACAAAAATAATGTAGTTCACTTGAAATAGAAAAATAGGGGTATTCATTAAAATTACAAATTCTTTTCTCAAATTAAAAATTCATAGTAAATCATCACTTAAAAATGACTTTATAAACTAATATTGAAGGTGAATAAAAAAACAAAAAATAATTATATATAAAATTCAATAAAAATTATTCCCTTCTTCTAGATAAGTGAAAAGTAACATTAAATTAACAATTTTATGGGATTTGAAACATTAAAACTCAGTATAAAATATATAGAAATATGGGATCTATCAGACACTCATCTAAACTAAAATTTTTCCATCGAAACTGAATCAATTTTTACTATAATAATTTATAAGTGTGAGTTAAATAAAAGTACCATATCTACAATATTTATCTCTTGAAAAAAATTTATAAAAATCAATAGTATTTTACTCTATTAAATTATTTAAAATCATACATCATATATTTCATCACATTATGATCTCACTATCAATGTTGAATAAAGCAATCTCTCTTTACTGTAGTGAATAAAATTCTAATGTTCATGAAAGTTAATTTTGATTTTCTTCTAACAAACCATAGTAATATAAATTGAGATATTTAATGATTTTAAAATTTAGATTGAGTTAGAAGCATTGATTATAATAAGATTTTAACTTTTAGAGTAGTATTTTTAGGAGAAATGTCTTAACATACGAAGAAGAAAAAATCTACCACTTTTAGTATAGTGGATGTTGGTTGTTTTTTTGAAACTTAAGAAATAATATAATTGGTGATTGTGGGTAATAAATTAGAAGATGATAAGGTGGATGTGTAATTACCCCAACTTTTTGTATGTGATAATAAAATTTGTTGTATTCTTTTGGTTAATCAAGTTCATCCTTTTTGATCAAAGAACATAAATATATAGTAGTACTTATAAAGGAAATGGTTGATCAAGGTGTGCTGAATTTTGAGTATTCTCTTACTAATAAGAAAGTGGAAGATTTATTTACCAAAAAACATTTAGAGGTTTCATTTCAATGGTTTAGGCTGATAATTGGAGTTCAAACTCATTCAACAAGAGGATAAATTACAGTGATTCATCCCCAATTTTACTTATTATTTTTATTTTTGGGTCAAAGGTATAGAAATATAGAATTATAAAACCAATTATATACATTTTTTAACAAGGTATAAATCTCTTATTAAATATGTGTATCGATTTAGGTGGAGTGTTTTCAAAGGGGAAAGTGGAGGGTTAACTGTAGACATGTATTGTGTGTGTGTGTGTGTGAATATATGATTTTATCTTTTGTGTTTAGAAATTAGTATGAATTAATGATTTTTTGGAACATGTATAACGATGTGTTTTAAGAAGATGAGATTAGTTTATAGGTGAATGTTAATTACTCTTATGGAAAATGTTGAAATTATTATTGATTACTATTTTTTTAGTACATTGAATTCATTTTCATGTGTTTAAAATTATTGAATGATAAATTATTTATAATTTTGAGAGATATTTTTGTTCAAAGTATGATTAAAAACAAAATGGGCATACTTTAATAACCACGATATTGTTTGAGAGTGAAATTTACTTAATAAATTTCTTCTTTATAAAGTCTGAGACTGTTAGATGGTTTCTAAGTGAAGTGGATGTGATTTTTAAAATTGTCATTACCTATTGTTTTCAGAATAAGAATAATATAAGTTCACTGTTGAATAAAAGTTTTCAAATGAGATGAGATTAATTTAAAATTTTGGAAGTGTTTGAATTATTTTTTATGTTTTATGAGAAGTTTTTAGTAAATGATATGAAATCACACCACAATGATAGTGGATTACATCATGATTTCTTATTAAGATAATATGATGTTTTTTCTACATTTCATGAAAAATATATAACAAAATATATCTAAGGACATGACCTATATCTGTTCTCGATAGATTTTATGAGTAAATAATTTTATAGTGAAATTGGTGGGTGTCTTGTGCGGCTCAAAATTATTTTGTAATGGAAGGGTGTCACAAAATTTATAATGGTCTCTATCTTATAGTAAGGTGATTACATTGTGATGAATAATAATAAATAATAATATAATATATTTTTTAACTATATGATGTTTTATTGGGTTGGGGAGAATTTGAAGTTAATATATTGGTAATTTCATTTATTAAACTATAGAAAATATAATTAACACGTTATATTTATAAATTATCAGTTTTCAATAATTTTATTAATGTGGCTTCATATGTTCCCCATGGATCCATTCTGGGTAAATCTTCCTTAAATATTTTTTATATTAATGGTTTTTTTATGTAATTATTTATCCAATGTGTATGAAAAAATTATTGGAGGTTAGAAGATATTATGGTTATTGTATTTTCAATTTTAAATTATTATCTCTAAGGAAAATGAGAAATAATGGTTCCAATGAGAATAAGTGATTTGCTAAAAATAAAATAAATGTGAAAGGTGAAAACTAAGAAGAATAAACCTAAGAAACATAATAAGTATAGATTATTATCATAAAATCATATCTTTAAGTTGAAACAATTGTATATTATGATATAGGGAACACTTAAAGAGAACAAAGGCTACATTGATGGTTGTAGTGATATTATGTGATTATTTATACACATAGAAGTTTTTAAGTTATTTATTTAATTTGAACCCCATTAAAGAATTTAGAAATATATTGTAATGCTAAATATTTATTTTTCACACTAATTTATTATAAAATCATTATGTGAATATATTGAGATGATTTGGTACTCATAAAAAATTTGGAGTCCCTTTGGGGAGTTTGAATATTCATATTTTCATATATTTGAATATTTTTATTTTTATTATGTGGGACCACTTTAAATTATCTAGGAGATAATTTTATGTAACAAAAGTTAAATGATTAATAGTTCTATTTTTATTCATGTTGATAAGTGTATTTCATGATATTTAGGTTTTTAATGTTTTTTGAGTGTTTTGTTGCTAAATTATGTTATTTAAATCAATAAAATTCATTGTAAATGATGGATCAAAATCAATACAACCAGAATCACAATCATCTTTACTAGTGATGAAGGTTTTCTTATTATGGAATATAATAGAAATTCAATCATTTATATACTCCCCCCCCCCCACAACGAATCTTTGTTAATCGTAAAAGTTGTTAAAATTTAGTTATGCACACTACTTGTATATATTTTCATTCCTTGTGAATCCATTTGAATTAGTTAAAGTATATATAATAATAAGAATCTACCTTTTTTAAAAAAATTCATGCCCATATTTATTTATTCAATAATTAAATATGAATTATATTCATGATCTATTAGTTTGTATCATGGTTTCAAATTCACCAAATTTAAAATTTAGGATACTAATAGACTATTTCAATGTTTTCTCTATTATCAAATAACATATTTGTGATTATTTAACACATCCATATTATTTTTGAACACTATATTCTCTATTTGTTTCTTAAATTACTAGTTGAAATGATTAAATTTACCAATAGTTTATGGATTCTAGATTACTTTTATATTATATTAGAATTAATATTTATCAAAGATAAAAAAATATTTTATTAGTGTTACTTATAAGAAAAATAATCATTAATTACGGTACTGAAACCTCAAAAACAATTATTTCATTCAAAATTTGAGTTCTATATTTATATTATTATATTTTTTTCTTCAGATACAACCATATTGATACATAATATTTAAATATTCATTTATGTATTACTAATGTACTTATATAAGGTTCCAATGAAGCTAATTACCAATACATCGAACACCTCTTCATTATGAAATGGTTTTTGTGGAATCACATTTCCATTCACCATTTTTAGAGTATATTGTTATTGATCATGCACAATTATATAGTCTAATGTGTCCTTTTAAAGAGTGGTCTAAAAATCCACTTTTTAACATTTGTTTCATTTTTATGTACAGTTTTTGGGGTTCAATATTATGTTATAAATGATAATACTCTAATATATATTTCACCAAATATTTTTTAATGAATCTATTTTAATCAAATTTATTAATTTTTACAAAATTAGGGGGTCATCATAAAAGTAAATTAGTATTTAAAATAAGGATATTTTTTCTACAATGTGAAGAAATGATAGAGAGTTTTTATGGATAAGTAATTTTCCCTGTCAATGAGCCACATCAGAGTATGTAGATCAATATAAAATTATTTCTTCTTGTTTAAAACATCACCATTTCTATATCAATGTGATAATTTTAATGGAAAATTATAATCGTGATAAGTAATCAACAATGAGGTAGTCATGGCCATTTTTATCTTTGATTTATATATCAAACTATTCTAATAATATAATCCACTTAATAAACTACAGATTTATATATTTATTGTTTAAAACGTTTAAATGTGTTAAAATAACAACATAGACAAAAAATTATAGAGAATAAGATATGTTATACACTTTTAAAATAAATGACCCCGACTAAGAAGCCTTTTATATGGTAGTGCAATTTTCTTTTTCATCTATAATTGTCTAAATTATAATATATTTGGGTCTAAATACACAAGAAACTCTTTATCCTTGTGTATTTCCACAGAATAGTCACCTAAGTCACATATCAAATCCAAATATAAATCCTAATTCGGTGGAATTGTAATGTAAACAATCGATAAGTTATAATTTTATTTCTCAAAGGTTTCCATAAAAGTTTTATCAAATAAAATTTGAACATACATTAAATTATTGTGTGGAAGTGGTTGATAAATATTATTGATTTATTTTATAAATATTTTTTAGAAACTAATATATTCAAAAAATAATTAAATACCTATTAATTTTATCAATTCTAGTAACTCCTTAATCATTTAAATTTTTATTCTATCTACATTAATTGAATATTTGGATATCTTATGGATTAGAAAAATAACATGGGAAAACATAAAATTATAGTCACCATAATTTATCATTTCTTATTATGGTGAAAATGCTCGATGACACAATCTCTTCTTCAAATATTTAATCATTTTCCAAATATGATAAATTCATCCATAAATATTATACTTCATTTAAAAGTTATTAGTTAATTGAATATTTCAAAATACATCCTTCAGTATGAAAATGTTTTATATATATAAATAAACATAGTTTCTACATGATACTCAAGATCAACTATTATTTTTTTGTAATGTGAGTATCTATTTAAGAAACAATAACACTAATGATCTGTTAGATATTTAATCAATTAATCTACGATTGTCAATGTGACTAATTATTTCCTTGTTATATCATTACACTTTCTTTAATAGGCACATTCTCTCCATATCAACATGGTGATAGCAGGATTTAATCCATTATTTTTATTCTTAATCCTGTTAATGTCCCCTTTATTTAATAAATCTATAAAATTACTTAGCCACTCATTATTATAGATCGGATATGCGATACCTACAACTGTAAGTTTGATTAATTCCTTGTTAACAACATATTTTAAAGGAGGGATAAATAACATTTTGGGTTTATGGATTGGTTTACTCCCTTATAGAAATTATTAATGGGAGTGTATAATTGGTATGATTCCATGGTGATTTTCCAATCTATCGCCTTTTTCGTCATTTGAAAAAAATTCAATAGTTATTTATCTTGGTCATTACTAAAATAATAATTTAAAATTTCTAATAATAACTCATTTTGTTTTAAAATGGTTATTTAAATCTGTTCAATAATTTTGTTTTCCAACTAAAGCTTGGGTGTTTTGAGCTTTAAAGTGGCCAGTAGTAGATATAATTCCCTTGATAAGTTCCTTACCCACATATTTTAGTGTTTTTGCAATTCCTTTGAGCTATAATTTAAAAATATAAATTTCATCATCTTATTAATGAAATACATTATCAGTTTTTATTCATCAAACATAATACCAACTTTTACATTGAATTCATATAATTAAAAAATAGAATTATTGTATTTAGATTCAACTCAATGCCTTAAAAATTTTCTTATGGTTGAACATGAATCATTCTTACCCACTCATAAAATTATGGTACCTTAATTTACAACAATCAAGCCTTTACCAATAGCAAGGAAGGTTTTTTCAATAATTATAAGTACTCTGTCTTCTTTCTACATATATGATATAATAAATTTATAATAAAATAAGTATTAAGTCACTCTAACAAACATGACTTCTAATATTACAAACATTTACGTCAATGATCTATCTGTTAAATAATGTGACACTCATATTGGATTTTTTATACAAAAAAATTATTCTTAAATATGATTATGTGAATGAAATTTAAAATTTCTCCCATGTCACAAAGTGATTTTATGAATTTTTAATAAACACTAGTATAAGGAATTGAGAAGATTTCTAATATCTATGATTTGTAGGTATCTTCCCTTGAACTATTTTTAAACAAACCTCACTAAAAGAAACGACTCTAAAATCTTGCAAAATTTTATTTTTGTAGATAATCTCTTTCAAAAAAATTATAAGATAAAATTTATGATATTTATTTATGTAAATGTATATCTATATGTAGCTAATTAAGTATATTTAAGAAATTATTTTATTTTTATTCCACGTTAACTTTTGTTATCCTAAATAAGAATAAGATTAGGGTTAAATGGTTGAAATATTTAACTTGGAACTCATTAAATCATTAAATAATATTTTTATATTCTTTTATTCTAATTTCTTTATCTTCCATAATTTTTTTTATTTTTTTATTTTTATTCTCAAATTTACCTTTTTTATGAGTCTCTATATCATTGATAATGGATTGATAATACTTTTCAACTTCATGAAGTAGCTTATGTATCCTCTATTTATTAATTATTCTCATTATTACCCAATATTTTACTAGGTAATCTATCTTATAGCTTCATTAAATGCTATAAAGTCTAGTTCTCATTGTTTCTAATTTATGTTTTTTATTCATTAAACAAATTTTATTATTTTTTAGTCATTGATCATTTTACTTAATGTATTTTATAGCATGTTATCTAGTTGGATAGATATTTATTATAATATATATATAAACCTTATGGGTATCAATATTATCCATTAATATACATTACTATAAATATCATCTTATAAATAATATGTTATAGTGATTGTTTTCCTCATCGGGTCTCTAACATGGGTTGCATTGCATTGGGATATCAACAAAAAAAAACATTTTTATTATCATCCAAAGATAAAATCAAATATGAGGGATCATTAAAATAAATTCCTTGAATCTTTTAAATTAACCATCATGTTGTACAAAATTGTGAAATTTATTTTTAATCATAATATTATTTTATGTATATTAGCATCCTATTGGTGAATTGGTTTTACTTCGTGTTGGATTTTTTTTCCATCCTTGATATGATGGGTTAGAGTATGTTAAATGTTTTGTTCATAATGTAAATAGTTGATTATAGTGTAATATTTCCTATTTTAGGATGGATTGGAGATGAATATTAAAAGAAAAATGGCATAAATAATAGAAAAATCATAGCCCAGGTAGAAAAAGGATGTTTTCATAGACATGAAGTATGTTGTTAAAGTTCAATGAGTAGTGAAGATATAATGATAGAGGATGTAAAGACAAAATATCAATGGAGATTTCATGTAGATCGGTGCATCATATTGAAATTTCAAAATGTTTCTCATGACTATTTTGTATAGTAAAGGGATTGAGATTTTTAAAGAAGATTTGGTGAGTTACCCGCATTACATATTCAACTGTGTTTTGACACTAGTCATGAAAAACATATAAATACTTGTCCAATATATTATATCATCCAAACAGTGCTTCACAATGAAAATTCCATGAAAAGATTAAACATAATGAAACTACTCTATATTAACAAAGGAGTAAATATAGTGGAGATTGAAGGTGTTCAGGAAGATTTTGTAGAAAATTGAAAAAAATTATCTATATTCATGAAAAGGAATTAGTTTGGCCTATGAAAATTAAATCTATATAAATTCACTAAGGTTATTTAAATAAAAAATCTCAAAAAGATTGTGTTATGTGAGAAAATATTATGTGAATAAGAGATGTCTGAATGATAGATTTTGTGACATATAGAAGATCAGGATTTATCCTAAAAATATCAATATCCCATAGAATAAAATTGAATAAGGGCGATTGTTGAGGAAGAGTCTAATAGAGAAAACTGCTTTGATTTCACCATAGAGTTTGATGTATGAAAGGTTTATGCAAATCATTATGTGGCGTGAGTAACTTCTATGAACCACAGAGTTATGCAATCATATTATTTTTATAGACCAATGTTTTTTATAAAGAATATTTTAGTATAAACTAACTAATCTCGAACAAGTTCATGTATATAGATTTACATGTACAAACATACATGAACAGAATTTGATCAAAAGTGATCATTGCATATTCACAATACGAAATAAATAAAAAAATTGGATTGAAACTTATTAAAGATATTTCCCATTAAAGAATTTAATCCTATAATATGAATTGGACTTCATTAGGTATAGTGAAGCTATTGTTATAGTGGATTTCACATGTCATGTGTGAAAGAGTGGTGTGTGAAGATCAAAGAGTACCAACCCATACTTGGTGAAACACATATATAGTAACATCTTGTATTGGTGTTTATACTAAAGAGATTTCCTTTCTTATGTAGTGATAAAAAGGAGAGGATGGAAGGAGTTACCCTTAGGTGAGGGGGTAACTAAAACCTAAATCATTATAAGGTGAGTGTCCCGAAGATTGGATTTCCCTAGCCTAAACCCATCACTAACTGTGATTTAGTGTATTTTAGTGCATTATTGAACAATCATTACATGCTTATTGAACATAACCCTATACGGGTGAACCAAGTAAAATCTTTTATCTTGTGTGGATGCTTTTCAAATTCTCAACAGAAAATTAGTTCTTATATTGGATAATCATTTACATAATAAATTGAATAATCGTAAAATTAAAAAAGAAAAACAAAAAAATTATCATTAAAATACATTGAAATAAATAAAGATTTTAATAACACTAAACTAGTCATTTATTTATTATAAAAAAACCTCTACAAATAGGAGCATGATTAAAATACCTAGTCTTTTATCAGTACAAGAAGGAAACTGATAATGGGATACTTTATCATCTCTAAAAAAGAAATGATAAAGGAAAATTTTATCAGAGCTTTTTTAATTAATAATAAACCCCCTATATTGGCTCTTCAATTTAGTAATGATAATGTGTCCCTATATCATTGATTGTTGTAGTGATGATAAGGGATATCATTATCATTTATTTTTATATCATTGATAATATAGAATAATACTACATGGTGAAATTAAAATTAAAGCACACTATAACAGAAAAAACAGAAATTTTATAACAAAAATAAATGAAAAAACACTATATTATATAAATTTCAGACATTTTTTAACAATTAAAATTGTAAGAATAAGTTATCACAAACATCCAAAAACATAAATGTTTCTTTGTCTTTGGATCCCAACCTCCATTCATGATAATATTTACTGAAAAAAAAAACCCATATCATGAAAAATAATTCATCTATATAAGAAAATAATTCTTCTGTTATAAATAATATAATGAAATAAATTTAAAAAAATTGATTATTTTAAACTAAAAACATATATTTTGAGGCATGTTAAGCACAAAGTGTCTTAGATTAAGTTGTGGTTTATTAATTCATGTCACAAAATTTATTTTTGTTATCAAAAGATGGTTATATTGAATTGAAACACATCTATGGTGATGAAAATATCACAATGGATGGGACCCAGCTTAATAAGACAAGATTTTTTAGAAAAATCATTCAACTATCACAACATTTCTTATTCGTCTTTATGAACTATACCTGTGAAAATTAACTAAATATGTATTAGATACAAAAGAAAATGAAATTGATTAGCTGATATTATATAAAATGATGAGAAAATAAATTGACCTTTTTTGCTCAGTTTTTGTGTTGTGATGAATATTTTAAACTAAAATTTCACATATATATTGAAAACACACACTTCAAGTCATATTGACATCATTATGTGTTATATTTACATGTGTTCAAAATCACGATGTTATAAATGAATTATGTATCATTGTTCTAATATTTGAAGATAATACAACTTCATTTTCTTGGTTTTGGGTAGTAACGTGTGTTTTAAACTGAAAATAATCCTTTATATTAAAAACACATACTCTGAGTCATATTGGTCACATGACCTTTCAGATTGATGTGAGGTCAATTATTACACATAAAAAATTAATTATTGATCATTTTCAAAAGGTTTGAAAATAATCCAATATCATTTTCTTAGGTTTGGTTATTTAAAGTTTGTTTCAAAATAAAATGGACTTTTGTATAGAAAATATGCAATTTGAGTCATATTGACCACATCATGTGTCAGATTGATGTGAGGTCTATTCCTACATGTGATAAATGAATTATGGATCGTTTTACTAATTTTTTAAACCATACGATATCTTTTTCTCAATTTTAACTATTTGAGGTTTGTTTTAAATTAAAATTAATTATTTGTATTGAAAAAATGCACTTTATCTTATATCAACCACATCTTGTTTTAGAATGATGTGGTGTCTATTAGTATATATGATCTATTAATTACTAATCATTATCCTAATTTTTCAAAATAATTTATTCTTGTCTGCTCATTTTTTACTATTTAATGTGTCTTTTAAACTAAAATTGCACTTTTGTTTTGATAACATTCATGTTGATTCATATCAACTACATCATTTCTTAGACTAATCTTAGGTCAACTCATAGAAGTGAAATTTGAATTATGGATAATTTTCATAAAGATTGAAAATAATATGAGCTCTATTTATCATTCGTGGAAATGAGAGGCACGTTTTAAACAAAAATGGCACCTTTCTACTGAAAACACACACTTTGAATTATATCAGCCACATAGTGTGTCAGAATGATGTGTAATTTATTCATAATTTTCACAAATTAATTATCAATCCTTTTCCAAAAAATTGAAAATAGTCCCAACTCTTCTTCTTAGTTTAGGTAATTTAATGCATTTTTAAACAAAAAGGACCCTTTTGTATTGAAAATAAGCACTTCAAGTCATACCAACCACATCAAGCGTCATATTAACATGTGAACAAATCCTACAGGTCACAAATGATATATAAACCATTTTACTAATGTTTGAAAACAATCCAAGGGTGTTTTCTTAGTTATATCTATGTGATGAATTTTAATATAAAATGATAGTTTTATATTGAAAACATGTACTCCAATTCATATCAATCACATCATGTGTTGGATTAATGTTTAGTCATTTCTTACAATTGAAAAATGAATTGTAATTTTTTTATAAATTTTTAAAACAATATGCTCTCATTTTCACATTTTTAGTGATGTGACATGTGTTTTAAATTAAAATGGAACCTTCCTATTGAAAGCACTCAATTTGAGTCATATCAATCACATCATGTGTTGGAATGATGTGAGATTTATTATTACTATCAAAAATGAATTATTGACCATTTCCAAAAGTTTCAAAGTCATCTAATCTCATTTTATCAGTTTTGTCTATTTGATATGTGTTCTAAACTAAAAAGAAGCTTTTATACTAAAAATAAGAATGTCAGGTGATACGGACCACATCTGGTGATGTATTAATGTGTGGTAAATTCCTACTAGTTTTAAATAAATTTTGGTATATTTTCCTAAATTTTGAAAATAATATGATCTCATTTTATTGGATTTAGACATGCAATGCATTTTATACAAAATGGACACTTTTATATTGAAAATATGTACATCGAGTAATATCAACCACATCATGTGTAAAATTGTAATACAGTCAATTAATCCACATGAAAAATGAAAAATCATTCACTTTCAAAAATTTTGTTAAAAAATATGAGTTTTTTTCTCAGTTTTGGTGATATGACACATGTTTTAAACCGAAATTGAACCTTTCAATTGAAAACAAGAACTTTCCGTTATATTGAACAAATAATGTCTCAAATTTATGTGTATTTGATTCTTAGGCATCATGAATTAATTATGGGATAATGTCTTATTGTTTGAAAAAAATATGACCTCATTTGATTAGTTCTGGATGTTTAATTTTTATTTTAAACAAAAATGACACTTATATTAAAAACACACATTTTATGTCATACCGACTGCATTGGGTGTCAGATTTATGTGTGGTCATTTCCTATAAGTTAAAAATGAATTTTGGATAATTTTAATAATATTTGAAAATAATACATGCTAATTTTATTGGATTTGGATATGTGATACATTTTTAACTAAAATGACTCTTTTATTTTGAAAATACGTATTTTGAGTCATATCGACCACATCTTGTGTCGGTAAAAAATAAATAATGGGTTGTGTTCTTAATTTTTTCAAATAATTCCATAATATTTTTTAGAGTTGTTATATGCGTTTAAAAAAATGGAAACTTTATATTGTAAACATGCAATTTGTTCCATATCGATCACATTGTGTATCAGATTGATGTGAGTTCAATCCACTCACATCACAAATTAATTATGGACTATTTTCTAAAAGTAAGAAAACGATCCATGATATTTATCATGATTTGGATATTTGATGCATTTTTTAAACTAAAATGACTATTTTGTAGTGAAAACATATAATTCGAGTCATATTAACCATATCGGGTGTCATATTGTTGCTTGGTCGATTCCAACATTTGAAAATTGAATTAAAAATTGTTTTCCAAATATTTAAAACAACCATATCTCATGTTACCATTTTTTTCTATGTGACGTGCATTTTAAAATGAAATCGAACTACTATATTGAAAAAAGGTATATGGGTTCATACCGACTACATCATGTATCAGATTGGCGTACACTCATTTCCTACATGTGAAAATTGATTGTTCTTATAATGTTTAAAATAATTTTAGAAGGTTTATATGATTTTGATATGTGAAATTTGTTTAAAAAAATGAAAATTTTGCATTGACGACATGCACTTCAAGTCATACTAGCCCCATCATGTGTCAGTTCGATGTGAGGCTAATTCCTTCACATCAAAAATAATTTATAGATTATTTTTTAAATAATAAAATAAATATGATCATGTTTTATTAGTTTTATGAATGTGATGTTTGTTTTGAACTAATGTGAAAAATTATCAAAATAAGTATTCGATAGAATTATATGAAAATTATATAAAAAGGTTGATAAAATGATGATAAGATGAACAAAATAAGTTGTATGAATTCTCCTCTTTATGATATCTTTTTAAATTATACCCCCATGTATTTTTCCAATTTGTTTGTAAACATATTTATTTACTCTATCATACTTCTACTTGAGAAACAGTTCAAAAATAATATATAATCTTTCAATTACTAGTTCTTCACACCCCAAATATATTTCAAAGTTTATAAAAAATACTATATCACAAACATTGTAGATTTTCACCAATATTTTATTTCATAAAACATTCTGGCATCATGGACATTTCCCACTAATTTATAAAAACATTTACTTCTTATTTTTATTTTTTTGATTGTGGGAAATCATGTTAGTACAAAGAAAATAAAGATTAAAATGATTAAGAAATATTTTTAATGAAATTATGATTACTTTAAAAGATTACCTATTTGGGATTGATGGTATATTGATGGTATATGATTTATATCATAAATTTCCAAACATAATTTCCATAATAATTGTATTTATCTTACTTTGGACACTATAGAATCATTTTACAAAATATGTAAATTGTTTTGAAATAAGTTTTTAAATTTAAATATTTCTTCATATACCTTAGTTTTTTTCCATTTGAAGTATTTCATTTGATTCCTATTCTCAATCACTGGCCTCATACCATGATTTAACCTATATTTATAGATCAATCTATCATAACAAAATTCTTGATAAAACACAAGATAAAACATATAATTCGGTTTTATCTAAAAAAATTGATTTCATTATATTAAATTTTTTTAGTACACATCATGTGTGGTCGATTTGATTGAAATACATGCATTGGATTGATAAAATAATTATTTTGTGTATAGAAATTGATTGTGATCAGTATCCAGTGCTTTATAAGAAACAAAAACTAATACTTAATGAAAAAAATAAAAATATATTTAATAGGATTAGATTGTACAGTTTTACCCGTTTATTATAGGCTTTAAAAAATGATTCCCATTTATTATATTCTTCTCAGATGCCTCGTTCATCACATAATGTTTCTTATCAATTTCATTAAAATCAAAAGATATTTTTTCTATAGAAATGATACATTGATTAATGAATCCAACTCATGATCCACAAGTTTTTCCCTTTATATAGTAGTAATATAAACACCTAGAGAAAATATGAATATTTATTAACTTTAATGACCATATTAGATCATTTTTTGGGAAAATATATTTTGAAAATTTTCCTTATATATGTATTTGAAACTGATACTCCTAGTCATTCGAACATGAGAATCACATTTATACTCTCAAGACCAACAATGTCTATAATTATAGTTCCAAATATTTCATATTCATATGGAATGTAGGACACACATCAAACATTAAATGTGGTGTCTGCATGAAATTTTAATGATATTATATGTTTTAGTGGAACTGATGGGGAGAAGTTACTCCTGGAAGGTATTTTTGTTTTCATAGTTGATTCACTAGATTTTCCTGATCTGACAATATGTTTCCCCATAATTTTATCCATCTATAATACCATAACTCACTTTCAACATTATTTTATCACTTGTTAATGGTTTTTATTTGAAAATTTTTGTTATGGACATACATCACTTATCATTATAAGATTAGATAGCCATGCTATGAAAGTTCCAAGAGCATCATTGAATATTTTAATATCTAAATCATTAAGTGGAACATGAAACTCAATACTCACCTCTTGAGCTACATGAATACCCACTCTCATGTGATATTTTAGGAGTTATTTGTTGTGTAGAATGTCTCCCAATAAATTATACACCACAACCATCATCGCTTGGTGGTTCTTGGGTTTTTAAAGATAGAAAGAACATAAAACTTTACTCTACATAATTTTAGTAATATAATGTTATCAGGTATTTTTTTATCCAAATTTTGGGGAAATATATTGATTTCATGAACTAGGTTCTACAAACTAATTCCCTGAGCCGATTGATTACATGTCCACAAGAACACCTCCTCATACTCTAGAGGCAGCCAACTAGATTGCAGGGTCTAATATCTATAATGGGGATACTATACCCTCTTTATAAAACCATCAGAGCCAAATATATTAACAAAAAAACATCAAAATTACATAACCATAACTAGAATAATATCAGTACCACGTGATGATCAAAATAAGAATTCAATATCCAATCTAAAATAGTAAATATATCATACCAAAGTAAGTGAAAATTTCCTAATGAAAAACAAAAAATAAAGACACTAACAACTCCAAGAGGGTCCGGACACCATATATGGTTCCCTCATCAAGGATCCATCCCAAATTAGTAGTATTTCCTTGGATATTTTCCTTATCTTTCCCTGTAAACATAATGTCTATTAGGGTACAGATCAAATAGCCCAAGTAGGGTGTGAGTGTAACTCAGTAGGACACCACCAACGATGTCTAAAATAATACCTAGTAAATACTAGTGTATGTAGTTGTATAAGGGATAAATAACAATGCATAATTTAACAGTTATAACATTTTAAATTATTATTTAATATACTACATAAATTTTCTTGGCTTCTCATGGAAACATGAACTCTCAATTCATTGTCCAGCCCATGATGCAATCGAGACTATCACCTAGGAATATCATATATCACAAAACCTTGGTTATCAATCATCATTTCCTTTTAATTTATTTTACATCCAATTGGAACCATTGTCTAATGCTAATATTTTGGCCTAGATTTCTAGGTCTAGCACACCATGAGTATTGGGAGAATCAATCCTTGTGTCACACCCTATTGATCAGTCAATCTCATATGGGTATTTGGAGCATCAATCTATCTCTCACACCCATATATCAATAAATCAAATATGTGTATTTGGAGCATCAGTATGTGTCCAAGAAAAGTGTACTAATCAATCACACATATATCAAATATATCACATTATTCTAGGATAATAAATATTAACCCATTTGTCAACATTTTTCTTTAGGGCATATCAATATAATTTTTCACAAATAACGTGTTTATCAAATTTAATCACATTGAATAATATGAAAAATTCACTATTATCCAATTTTTCATAATTTAAAGAATAACCCATGAACTCATTAAGGTTAATCCAACCATCTCATAATTCTCATTGTTAATTAATTAATATTCACATTAATTAACCAATTAAAAAATCATATAATCCCATCATTTCAACAATCACAACAATCTATTTATTAATTCACCAACTAATTAATCTAATTTCACCATTTCCAATTACCCCAATTTCAACCCAATTTATCATGACATGTAAATTAAATTAAATTAATTCAATATCTAATGCAACTGTACAATCCTAGAAATTAAAATTTCATAATTACATAAACAAAATCTAATCAAGTCTATGTGATTTTAAATTTATACTACCTAACTCAATATTTATGATAAACTCTCACCAACAAAAATCTCCAATAGATTCCAAACAACCAAGAAAATGACAAAGAATGAGATATAGATCCAAAACCTATATCCAATATCGAAACAATATTGATAAATCAAACATAAATGTAGTCCCACCACCAATAGAGGTTACCCATCCACTTTTTATTTGAAAAGAGATATATGAGAGAATAGAAACCACAATGGGTGAGAATCTCTTCCAAGGAGAGGTTTATATCATCAATCTAAGCTTCTATTCACCAAGAATAACGTTTGCAAGGACTTGGAATCCATACCTATGCCTCCAAAAATGATATAAATCATTTAGGGTCTAGTTTTATTAAAATATGGTGTAATATAAGATATTTGATAATTTTAAAACAAATTTTCAGAATATTAAAAGTTGTGCAGATAGTTTCCTATATAAGGGTGAATGGTTTCACTAATGGTGCACCCTAGTCATAAAACTCTCAAATGGGAGGTTAGAAGTTACTCCTAAAAGGGAAAAATTGTTTGAAAAATCATTTTACAACTATGTAATACCTCTCTGCCATAGGATTTAAAGTATTTTGGGGAAGGGTGCGTGGTTTGGGCCAACCATGTACCAACCGTATACTACCTAAAACCCCTCCAAAAACATTGAAATATCACCCAAACACACCCAATATAAAACCAAAAAATATATATTAAAAATTAAAAATAGTACCTAAATAGAAGCTTTATACATCTCCATAAAATGTTAGGATCTTTAATCTCCCTACCTTATAACAGATTGTCCTCGATCTGTACTCCCAAGCATCTCTTAGATTCCAAGTCAAAAAGACCATGTCACTAAGCCTGAATAACTTCTTCTCTCTCCCAATATTTTTCCTATAATCAGCCACATTTCCACAATATATAAACTATCATACCATTAATTCCCTAAAACGCTATCTCACTGTGATCAAAAACATATATCAAGTTCTCCTCAAAGGACACATAAGTCTCAGTCTCAACATCACCCACATTGATCACATGAGAAGAGTCAGGGTGATACTGATGAAGTTGTGACACATGAAAAACATCACACATAGAACTATACATCTGTGGAAGATCCAATTGATATGACATCATCCAAATTCTCTCCACAACCTCAAATGCTCCAACATACCTGGGCACCAACTTTCCCTTTCTCCATATCCTATGGTGACCCAATCTAGGAGAAACCTAAAGGAACACACTATCACCACCTATAAAATCTATGGTTTATTGATGTATATCTTCACATTACTTATTTATACTTTGATCCATATTCATTGAATTAAAAATCATCTAAACCCGATCTAATGTCCCACACATGAGACTTTGTCCCAACAACTCTGACCTAGCTACCTCCATCCATCATAGAGGTAATCTGTATGGCCTATCATAAATGCCTCACATGGTGTTATCTGAACAGTTTATTGATAAATTTTTTTATAAGATAACGCCCTAAATTATACGTTCTACTCGCAAGACACATTCTTGAATAATATCCTCAATCACCTGTATAGTGTGTTTCGAAATCCCATATGTTTGTGGGTGGAATGTTATACTCAGTAAAGCCTATGTACAAAGATCCTACTATAAGACATTACATAATCATGATATAAAACATGATACATGGTCTAAATCAATAACCCATGTCACCCTATGAAGATGGAGTATCACTCGAACATATATGTCTCTTAACATTCCCAGTGGGAAAGTCTCTTGTATAGGCAAGAAATGTGCTACTTTCATTAGTTGTCCCACTATAACCCCAATAGCATCATCCTTATGAGGAATCCTTGAAAGACCAACCATAAAGTCCATGGTAATAACATCCCACTTCCATTATGAAATGGGAAACATCTATAGTAAACTATTAGGTCTTTGATGCATAGCCTTTACCTTTTGATAGGTGTAGCATCATGTCAAGAACCCAACTATCTCGTTTTTCATGCCTTGCCAACAAAACATTAATTGTAGGTCATGGTATATTTTGGTCACACCTCGATGAACCACCCACATTGAATCATTAAATTCATGCATCATCTCCTCCTGCATTTTCATAGTTAAAACAACTTGATTCCTGACATAGATGATCGCATCCTCATCTATGGTCCAATCTGAAGGTGACCCCTACCATCAAGGATTTCCACCAAGGAAAAACATTATAGATCCAAATATTGACTTTCACTGATCCGACTTAAAAGTGTAGACTCCACTGAAACTAATTCAATATTAATTTACTCCCAGTCCACTTTAACCACAACATGCATCGTAGCCTGTAAATTTTTCATTTTCCACTAAAAACTAGACTTATAAACTACCGTAGTCTAACAGTTTCTTCATAAATTTATAGTAATAGTATTTATCTTCTATAGTGTATATTCCATATCAAAATCAAATGAATACATATAATCTACCCATCTCCACTAGTTGGGATTCAATTCTCATTGGGAAAATATATACTTTAATCTCCTATAATCAGTATAATCAGTAAAAACTTCACCTAATAGATAATGTCTCAATAACTTCAAGGAATAAACCACTACTTCTAACTCGAGGTAATGCATAGAGTATTTCTGTTCATGTGGACACAACCTTTATGACCCATATGTTACAACTATATCTCAATGTGTCAACATTACACAAAGGTCGATCTGATTAGAGTCAAAAAAACATTGTATAATTCTTCCCTTTATCGGGTAGGATCAGGATTCGTGTTGTTGCCAAGAACTTTTTCAACTCCCAAATGGCATACTTGCATGTCCAAAATGTTCAATATTTATACCCTTCTTGTTCAATACTGAAATTGGCACCACCAAATGGGGAAAGGCCTCGATAAATCTTTGATAATATAACGATTACCCCAAAAAGCTACAAATATCAAAAAAAAATTCTTGGGTTGCTCCCAAGAAACAAATTCTAACACCTTTTATAATTCCAATGACACATCTTCCTCTAAGATAATAAGACCCAAGAAATGTAACCTATATATCCATAAATAAAACTTAGATAGCCTAGTGTATATCTAACTCTCACTCAATGTAATCTGGATGATGTTAAGAAGTTGGTAACGATCCTCATGAGTCTTAGTGTAAACCATGATGTCATCCACAAACACTACCAAAAACTGATCCATGTAAGGGTGGATGATTCTGTTAATTAAGGCCATCAACATAGTATGAGTTTCTGTAATCCAAAACAACATCACAACGAACTCATAAAGTCAATACCTACTTCTAAAAGTAGTCTAAGCTATATCAGATGGTCAAACTCTAAACCGATGATTCCTCGATCTCAAATCAATATCGTAGAAAACACTATATCCCCCAACTAGTGAAAAAGTTAATAGATACACAAAAGATGATATTGATTCTTCACTCTCATTTGGTTCAACTTATCACATTGAATATGAATGTGCAAATTTCTATCATAATTATTGGAAAACTAGTCTAGGGAACCCTAAGGTGATGTACTTTAATAGAAAAACAGCTCATCTATCGATTCTTATAGTGGATTCATTTACTCTTACAGTTCTGTTGGTTCTATTATATATTGTGTAATAGAAATGGGGTCATCACTAATATTGAGCTCAACTATAAATTCAACATCTCTCTCAAGAGGATGAATTGATACGTCTTAAGAAACACATCATGGAACCTGTCCACTATGGGTGGAAATACATCCTACTTCACACCCCCAACATCTAGAAATAGTCTTCCAACATTAGTGGTAGGATCTCCTAGTTTCTAATGATCTAGCCCTACCCAACCAGCTTTGATATTCCATTCTCCATGGTGAAAATAATTATTACCATCAAGAGATATAAAATTAACTCTCTTTAAAAATAAATCAATGTAGGCTTGATACACCACTAACCAGTCTGTACCAATGATTATGTCAAATCCTTACATGTTAAGGATAATAATATCCCAACTAAAATGATACTCCCCATCCTTGATATAACACCCCTTGCATGAATAGATGCCTCTATACCATACTCCCAAAGGTGAATATATCGTCATAACCCTACTCATGGGTTCCACGTCTAGGATCAAACCATTCACAAGTTGTGAAAATTTAAAATAATGAGAGGAAATTGTATTAAATATGTCACTCGATAGTGTATAATCTACAATAATATTTTATTTAATGGTTGAAGGTTCATCCTATCTATCAACATATGTCGGATAAATTTTATGCAATTGTTGAACCCCTCTTTTATATAATGCGGTCTGAGTTCCCTAAGCCACACCACTATTCTAATATAATAGATCCTACCGAGAAGTACCTCATCCATTACTTTGACATCCAAAGCCATTAGAACTCCAAATTCCAGACATATATGGGGTTTAATACCCCCATCTACCACACTGATTTTTCCTAGTCCCTACATCATTACACATATGCCAAGGGTTCCTGTATAACCTTTATAGATGTCCCATACGGTCGCGGGATTGACACTCTAATATTAGTAGGGGAACTATCTATGAATGTGAACCATCCAACCACACTATTGAGAGATCACTCATGTAAGATTTTTTGAAACTGATCCTTCCCCCTGGACACTATACATTCCAATAATATGGCCAAAATTCTCATAATGATTCTTACTCCTCTTATAATTAATCCATCCAGACTGTCATGAAAATAGATGACCACTAATGGAACACTCCATTTTGTTTCCCTATTAAATGAGTTCCTCATTCACCATTTTGGAAAACTTTTTTATCTGAAAGATATTTACCTGAGACTTAATTTCACATTTAATCCCATCCTAAAATCATTTCACCATCATAGAAGCATCTCCTTACAGTGCTATAGAAAAGCAATGTAGATTTATAAATCAAAAATAATAGTCCATCATGAATATGATCCCCTATGTTAACCTCATAAAATCTTCTTTAATCTCCTTTATGAGTGTCTTAAGGTAAAGGTTCTCTAAGAACTTCTCTTGAAAGTCCATCCACACTCTAGTCTCCAACTTTCCTTCTCATGTATTGATATCCTGAAAATGATTTTCATGAACATGTAGCATGTAATCCTTGAATTTGAATCTCTTCATGGTAGGAGTATCCATGTGGTTATGTATAGTTTTTATAGACTCAATCGAGAACTCAGTTGCCTTATGTCCACTCTATCCAATAAATGTCAGAGGGTGTTATAACTAAAACTCGGGTTTCAGGTCTGACATGCTCTTTACAACCCACCCTTGTTCCATTACCATAAATTGAATGAGGTAATGAAATTTCTCATATAAATTCTCTCAAAATTCCTCACTCGGCACTATCGGTGCCTTAGGCTCCACTGATATTAGGTTATCTCCATCCATAACATATGCTCATCTTATCAACAAGTTTTGTCATTAAGGAACATTTCTGCAATACAAAAATCGCATATTAGGTAATATATCCCAACTTTATCACATTTACGTAATTTGTATTCAAAATAATTCAAATAAATCATTCCCCCAAACCCCACAACATGATCAAAACCGAGGCACTATCAGTACCCTTAACCATCCCTCATCTAGGTCTAGGTTGATAAAGGTTAAACACATTATAATTATTCTTGTTTCTCATTAGACTCCCATTTAAAAAAAACGTCATTTAACAATTCTCAAAATCAAATTAGGAATATTTTAATTTCAATTACACAAGCATGGAAAAACATTTCACACACAACAACTTACCCAGAAACCAATTTTCCCATGCATTCCTAAAATAATGCATGTCGTAATAAATCCTCTATACCTAGAATGATTTGAGAATACTCACATATCGTACCATACTAGGAAATGATTCAAGTCTTAAAAAATATCTTAATTATTAATCACAACACGGAAAAAGTGAATCACTCGGGATGAAATAGCATCCAACTGTAACAACACACATCAATAATAATAATCTCACCCTAAGAACATGGATTTTACCCTCATACATGGGTTACCTACTACCATGAATGTTCTCTTAACCAAGATCAAAATAATAAAATAATCATGTATAACTTCCCCATATAGTAAAACAAAATAAAATAAAATAGAACTCCTTTGTTACCACTTTTAACATATCGACCAGGGTGACACACACTGATGCCCCAAGTGGGTTGGCCACATGACATCAGGAACACATCCCCATTCTTCAAAGGATACCTACTTGTATAGAGGTTCTAGTATTAATCATGGGGAGACTATACACTCTTTATCAAAGTAACACAACAATATAAATCAAAAATCAATAGCCAAATGATATAACCATAACCAGAATAATAACAATATCACATAATGATCAAAATAAGAATATAATATCGAAAATGAAATAATAAATATGGAATTCAATAGTAAGTGTCAGGTTTATAATTCAAAAAAAATAAAGACACTCAAAAATCTGTGCAGGTCTCAAAACCATGTTTGCTTCCATCATCCATGCTCCATCCAAAATTATTCATCTGACATTGAATTGTTTCCCTTATCATATCCTATAAATATGAAGTCAATAAGTGTATTGATCAGGAAACCCAAGTAGTGTGTTAGTACAACTCATTAGTCCACCAACAATGGAATATAAAATAATATCTAGTCAATAAAAAATCGTTAATTTGAATAAGGAAAACATTACAATGCATAAGTTAGAATTTATCACTTTTTCAATTATTCTTTATTTATCCACAAAAATTTCCCCTGGTAGTTTTGGACACCCAAACTCTCAATACCTACTTCATCCTATGATAGAGTCTAAACTATCTCCAATGGATATCATATATCTTAAAAACATGGTTATGAGTCCTCATTTAATTTTGATTTCTTTTATAGCCAATTGGAACCCAAGTCTAATTCCATCATTTTAGGCCTTGAATGCCATGTCTAGAACCCATTGAGTAATTGGAGAATCACTCTATAAATCACACTCTATTTATCAATCAATCAAATATGGGTATTTGGAGTGCCAGTCCATGTCCCACACTCATATATCAAGCAATCACATATGGGTATTCGGAGAATCAGTCTATGTCCCATACTTGTATATCAATCAATCACACATATATCACATATATCACATCAATCAAGGAAAAAACATTAGCCCTTTATCAAAAATTTTCATCATGGTATATCAGTATAATTTATTTCAACAAATATGTTTCATCAATTTAATTACATGGAATAATATGAATAATTCACCATTAAATCATTTTACACCATATAAACCATAAACCATAACCCATTAACCCAACAAGTTTAAGCCAATCATCTCATAATACTCACTGTCAATTAATTCAAATTCAAAATAACTGAACAATTAAAAAATTCCAAAGTCCCATCAATTCCAAAATCCAAATATTCCATCAACTATTTCACCAATTAATTAATCTAATTTCTTCAATTTTGATTTCCCAAATTTCTACCCCATTCATTATCACATGGAGATTAAATTCAATCAATTAAATCCCCTATGAAATTTCCCAATCCTGGAAATTTTAATTTTTTAATTACATGAACATAATTTAATCAAGTGTATTGGATTTTAAATTAAAACCACCAACCTCAAGGTTTATGATGAACAGTCTCCAATGTAAGTACCCAATTGAATCGGGATATCCAAGATCACAATGAAGAATGAGATATAGTTATAAAATCTAGATCAACATTCCAAAGAATCATGATCCATCATGCATAGATCTAAACCCACCACAAATGAATGAAAAAAATTCATTTTTATCTTGAAAGAGATACGAGAGAGAAATGAAATCAAACGAAATGAGAATATCATAACAAAAAAGTAAATCCATTCCCATTATATCTATAAATGGAGATGGTAGAGAATGAAAATTACATGGGATGTGAATATCATACTGGGAGAGGTATAGATAATAAATATGAACTTCGATTCCCCATGAATGGACTTAGGAAGGCATTAGAATCCATTTAGGTGCCTAGAAAATAGTAGAATTTTTTTGGGGTCGATTTGGATAAAAATAAGGTGAATTTAGGGGGTTCACTCATTTTATCACCAATTTGGGAATTTTAAAACTGATGTGCATGGTTTCCTATGAAGTGGGAAACAGTTCAAAAAATGGAGGTCCCTAATTGTGCACATCTCTTTGGGGGGGGTCATGGTTATTCCTAAGAGGGTTCAAGGTTTATCAATCCATGCATCGACTATGCAATACCTCTCTGTCTAGGGTTTCATGTTTTTCTGGTGGTAGTGCACATGGTCTAGGCAAGTCAATCACCAACCATGAACTTCCCAAAACCCCTATAAAAACAAAAAAAATTCACCCAAACACACCCAAGATAAAACAAAAACAATTATACTAAAAAAAGTAAAATATTACCTGAAACTGAGATCGAGACATCTCCAGAAAATTTTGGGATATTAAAATAATAATTGAAAAAAGTGATTACCTCGGTTAAGGTATATGTTTGGGGGGAACGACTAGACTCAATGTTTTTGTGGTCATATGGTTGTTCATATTTCGATATTTTCTTCAATTATAGTTCAATTTAATCCTTTAATATATATTTTTCTATAAAATGAGACCGAACAATAATATATTGAAAAGAATTTGTTTGTGCCTAAAATCCTTTCATCACTTGATATGAATCTTCTTTAAGTGTTTTCTTCTCAAAATATGTTTGAGGAGACAATCCGAAACCTACACCAATAACTTGACCTTATTATTTCTGCCTCTTTAAAGCTGCATAATGTATTTTTTTCATATGGTATGGTCCCTATCAATTCTTTGGTCTAAATCATATAAAAATCATATGATCATAAATATATATTTTTATAAAATATTGTTATAAATCATAATGAATTTATATTATATCATATGTACACATGTTTCCAATACTGCTTTGGTGTCTTTATCATCTAATGTACCATCCATATTTATATAGAACTCCTATCATAACACATGACATGGGATAAAAGTGGATTCAGATTTGGATTCATCAATTTTTATATAAATAATAGAATATATATTGTTTTATATCACAATAAAATGTCATTTTTTATTTAAAATATATACCATTTTTATAACTCAATCCTTGATTTTCTATAGAGGTACATTGGTTTCATATCACATAAAGCTGTTAGTTTTTTAATTTTTTTTAAATACATACTCCATCCTTTATTTTCTATAGGGGTACATTGGTTTTGATTCATAATTTTTATTTTCATATCTCATTTATTGTTTCATAAATTAACGATTTTTAATAAAATTATATAATATAAATAATGTAAAATAATATATTATTGACTTAAAAGTACTTAAATTAATTTCTCATAATGGTGACCTATGAAAAAATTCCATGTTTCATTCTATATAATGTTTACATAAGTAACTTGTTGGTGGGGCATTACCTTCCCCTCAACATCCCTAAGAAGAATCATGGTAGAAGGAGCTCAAAAGCCACTATGGGATTTTCTAATATCCATCAATACATTTTTCGTACATAAATCATCTAAAATAAATAAACTATATAAGATATACTGTATGTTAAATCAATATTTTATTATATAATATTTTTTAAAAATAAAGAATGAATATTGCAACATTACATTAATATCTTTCCAGAGGGATTTCATTATTACAGGTTGGACATAGTGTCCTGACTCTATTTATATTGTTAAATTAATTCTAATTTTCACCCCAATATAACAAATAAATATTGAATTGTTGGGGTCAACATGTTAGTCATGTTGATTCCATTAAACCTCAAATTTTGTACCCTATTTATTGCCTTGATCATTTTAGTCAACAAATTGAAGCTATTTCATTCTTTTTTTAATCTATATGTTTTTGATACCTTAATAGTTATTCATTTTCAGTATCAAAATCGCATCCTTCTCAAAGATTGGTAACATCATCATGTGTATAAGTCATTTCCAAAATGACTAATCAATCCTTTAATTTATATCATGATAATACAGTATAAAAATAATAATATTATACAGAAAATTTGTGTATACTAAAAACACGTTAACTTGATCATTGAACTCTCTTTATTTTCATTAATGGTTTATGGGATTTGGATCCTCTATCAGGAATCCAAATACCCTCTTTTTGATCACCTCTAGCATGTAATTTCACAAAATGAATGGATGAAATTGCTATTGATGAAACAAGTGAATTTGTGTTCCATGTTACAAACTTTTACTATAGATTATTCTATACCACATATTATAGGAATTCCATTAAATATATTTGTACAATAACCTTCTAACAAACCGATATTTCCAAAATAGTATAATTGTCGATATTAGTTATATTTTACATGTCCTATAGTATCCAAAAACTCTATTCAATTTCCTTACCAACACCACAAATACATTCAATTAATAAATCTTCCATAAAAAAAATTTTATCATAGATTTTACAACATTAAGATCTAAAACATTCATATTCCACCTCTCAGAATGACATATATCATTATGATCTATCTCCCATATCTAATACTATGAACATTCACAGGTATATCAAAAAGAGTATAATAATTCTTAATAAAATCCATTCCACATGTTTCTTTTGGGGTGATTATAATAATCAATATAAAATTCTTCCAATATCATTTAATCCTATATGTGTTCAAGATCAATTTTTTTTAAATTAGAACATTTTTTGGGTGACATTAAATCTATTAATAATGATACAAAATATATCAAAATAATAATAATATTTTACATATGGAATAATAAAAATAAATACTGTAAACTGACCAATCATTTTCTCCAATATACCATTCATCTTCTATAAATACTAATTTGAAGCCCATATATTATAATTATTACCTGAAACATTCCTAAGCCACTTTACTCAATAAAACCCACCTATTTTAGGTGTAATTTACCATCTTAAAACATGTTTTAATGAGTTTTACTCATTCCATATTTTTTCCTTATAAAAAGTCTTAAATATCATGGAAACTCAACATCTAAATATTATATTTTCCTAATTCTTTGTAAATACAAATCAAACCAATACAAAATATTCCAATTTAAGCATGTTTCACATTATCCAAACATGAATTATCAATTTTAAATACCCATGACACTTAAACTAGTACATACCACTTAATAATCATTTAACTAGTTTAATATAATCAATTCCAAACTAGATTCAATTACCCAAAAACATTCAAATACAAATCGTCGTCATACCTAATAGAAATCATTACCAAAACCAATGTAGAGAACTAGACCTTGTTGTCCCAAAGATGATAACTAAAAGAAATTATATTAGTTTGATTACAAGGAATCAAATATTGAAGGACTGAGAGTTTAATAGTCTTAATGAACCAAATATATACATGTGAAAATAATAAACAAATTACAACATAAATTTTTTCTTCTTTCTAACTTAGAGGATAGTAACTCTATTACATATAGAATATCCATGAATATCATTCTTACATATTGGATACCTGGTGAAAGGAAACATAATAATGGTGATCTCAAAATCTCAATAAGGTTAAATTATAGAAGAATAAATAATTAATCAAAGAGAATTATAAATATGGAATGATAAATAAATGAAAATTCAAACCATATAATCAACAATATGAGAAGTAAGTGATTAAACATTATGTAAAGGTAATAAATCAAATCACATGCCATCAAAATAACTAGAAAAGGGAAAATAAATATGGGAAGGTTAGAAACCGAAAACACATGTCATTTAATCAATAAAATGAGAATGAATTGAATTCATATATTTGATCATGTGAAAATCTCATATATAAAAAATAATGTATATAAATGAATGAAATGATTAATTATTGGATGTCATGTATCTGGAACATGAAAAACTCTACTACCATCATCCATCCTCCAGAATGAATAAAAATAAGGATAAAAACTCAGTTATTTTGTGCAACTTATTTGTCTCATAAAAACCTTCCCATGCATTGAGAAGCTATATAAATTCCACGATCCACCCATATTTGCAAGTCCAAATAATTCTTCATATTGATTAATCGATTTAATTAAGAAACAATATTACTTATCAAATATCTATATTAAATAAAGAATATGGAATTATTAATATTTCCCCAAATAATCAAATAACTGTCAAAGTATACACCCTATGTAAAATTGTATATAGTTTAGGAAATAGTAATATTATAGAAGAATGAAATGTAAAATTTTTGGTAAATTAAATATTCAATGATAATAAGATATTGAATATTTCAAGGGAAGTAAAAAAATAAATAAAGGAAGTGAATCTAAATACTATACATGGCCAAATAAATCATAATCCATCTAGAATAAGAATAAAGATGGTACCAATAAAATATATCCCAAGTGGAGTAAAATAAATGGTTTATTTCATTAAATAATAGAAAAAAATGTTTTTTTAAATATAATCTTGAGGAAAGTTCCCTTTGTTTTAAAAAATATTTTGGAAAATATTTTATTTTAAAATAACTTTGGAAAACATTTTCATTTAAAATTAACCTTTAAAATATCCAAAGGAATACTTTAAGGAATGATAGTGGGTTAATCAATATAACCCTTATATGGTAAAAATAATATTCTTTTTGTATGGTAAAAAGTTTAGAAAAATGCCTTGTTTAAAAAGTGATAGGGAGAATCCTTTGAAATAATTTCTAATAGGAAATGAGGCTAAAATTTATCTAACAAAAAATTTAAAAATAATATACAAAACATTTTAATAAGTCATAGTTTTTAGAAGAAAATAGGTTCTCTGACTAAAGAGAGAATGAATTCAGGTTTCTTAAAATCATTTTCTAAAACATTTTTAGTACTAATGTGTTGAAAATCATACTTATACATGAAAAAGGTAATGAATAAAAATATGGGAAAAATAGAAGGTTTTATTAGATAGTTATCAAATAAATTATTATGATTGAAATTCAAGTGTAAAAAATCATGAGAAAATTGAAATTGAAAAGTAAACTCTTGAAAAAATTTATAATGTTGAAGTGAGAATAAATCAATCCATGTTCTTTAAATCCACATAATAATGGGGAAATACATAAATAGATAGTAAAATATAGTATAACCATTATCATATGATATTAACGACAATGAGGATGTAATGAAACCCAATAAAAATAAATTGTTTTATGAAATTCATTTCTTCATGGAAACATTTAACTCAAATAGCCTTGGATGAAATGATTCAAATTGAAACTAAAAATATCCTGAAGAATGAATGAATCATGATATGTTATAATAATGCTGAAATATATAGACCATATATAAAAATTTATGTCTATAATAATGAAGTTATTATTTCAATAGATAGTTAAAAATGAAAAAAGGAAGTGAAATTGTAAATATAATCATTAAAAATGTTCTTGAATATAATAATATTTAAACATTCCAAAGTGTCGCAAACCACTTTGAAAAATTTTAATCACAATCTCCAATATGGAATAAAATTAAATGAATCTTATAATATTGTGATATATTAATATTCTAGATATAACATTTAAAATTGTATGATATACACCATATAAACTAAACTAGGTGGATAATAACAAATAAGCCTCAATGTAAATTGAGACAGAATCCCTTATCATGTGTTTCCTTTCAGGTGAACATCCTATAAAATCCAGTATAATAAACTTATGTTAATTATATACTGTCTTTATAACCATTTTCATGTTTATAATTTTTTTTATTTTTCTTATTACCATTTTTTTACCACGACTTAAACAATTAGGTTTACATTGGGTGTTTTAACCAAATTAAGTTTATGTGTTAAAAACAACTTTGGTAGGAAAAATGTGGTCAAAGGGGGCCTTATATAAAATATCCAAAATAATACTCACAACATAATTGTAATATTTATACATAATTTATTCTTTTTAAATCAATCATTAAATTTGGTTATGAAATGAACCAATGTCACAATCATGGAGACAATGGGCCGTTCGTATGCATGAGTAACATTCTCTTTTTTTGAATGATCGTTATGGAATGAAAGTAAGTATATTTATAAATTTACATAATGATAATTGTATCATAAATAATATTTTATTTAATCATATATACTTATATATATAATTATTGTGATGAAAAATGAATCACATCATTTCGAGGAGGCGATACTCCCCACGTCCACGAATGACCATATCACTTTTTAAGTGAGTCAAAAGGTAACCAAGAAAATTAAATTTGTTATATTTATAGAAAGGTAATTATGTCTTTAATATAATATATACGTTTTTTATGTAACATATTTTTAATTAAAACCATCATTTATACATTCCATATATAGTGTGAACGAATCACAATACTTTAACGACGAAATAGTTCACACTTCAACAAATGATGTTATCATATTTACAAAAAAAATAAGAAGATATAAGGGTATGTTTTATAAAATTATTTTAGAAGAATAAATAAATAATAAATATCATACATAAAATATATAAATAGAGTGTACATCATAATTACCACTATGAGAGGTGGTAATGGAAGAACGAACAACCATCATTTCGTGAGGCGGTAGTTAACAAAAACAGTATGTTTGTTACCCATTAGATGGATGTGTGTGTAATTATAGGTAGAAACCTTATCATAAAATAATACTAGTATATTTATGATACTTTATATATATAATAATGGAATAAAGATATTTTAGGGAGTGGATAATAAAAATAAAAGTAAAAAACATGAGTAATGATGTTACCTCTTAATTGGGTAAATCATTTTGGTGTGAAACAAAGTTTTTATTGGATTGATTTATGACCAATGGGAGAAATATTGTTTGACTGGAGGTATTTTTATGATCTATTTGGTCATATATTGGTCTATAAAAAGTTTCCTGAGTGGTGTGAGTAAGTGAGAGGAGAAGAGGCCTTTTATAGTGGATGAGTTTTACTTATATAATATTTTGAAAATGGAATTCCATTAAAACTTTTCACATTTAAAGTGCATACAATAATTTTAAAATGTATATAAAATATAGTATTGGGTCTATATATATCCATAAAATTTCTCTTGGAAAATATTTTAAGTCATTTGGGCCCTTAAAGGTATGGTTTAGTCCATTATTAAGCTAAATTTTACCATAATCGTTGAAATTAATTTTAATTATATTCAGTTATATTTTTGATAAAAACCTAAGATGTGATTATTAAACACTATAAATAACTCTAACTTCAAATATGGAATCTATTTTACAAATTTCAAACACATAAGTGGTATTAACTAATTTATATCTACAGATGGTATGACAATGCCTATTTTTAGAGTTAAATATCCAAAATTTTCATTATTTTCATAGATAATATCAATGTGAAATTAACTAAAATGACTAAAATTGGATTAATTGATAAAAACAATGGTCTAATTATTCATTATTCTAATTTAAAATATAATATAAACTTATAAATAAATCAAATGAAAAAGATTTTTGGAACTAAAATTCTGTATTTTCACTATTCTTTAAAAAGTGAAACATTACAGAACAATAACAAAAAATTACCCAAAACTAATTTTTAGGATTCAATTTCAAATATAAATTTTATATTGACATATAAAATCTTTAAAATTTCCAAAAAATATTAATATAGGATCTCCATTGAAAGGTGGTAAAAATGCCTTCATAAAAATATTGGTTTTATAGATAATATTGGGTTTATTTTCATCTTAAACCTATAAAATATATTGTTTGATTATCAAAAATATTTAATTGAATATATAATATTCGAAAAATTAATATCAATCACTAATTTTAATTAATATAATTTATTAGGATAATACTCCTTGGTGAGAATACATACAGTTTTCTACAAAAATATTCCTTTTATATTCAATTTGTTCTTATATAAATTTATAATTAAGTTTTAACCAATGAATTTATTTTATATTTGTTTAAAACATACATCTTCATTAGTTAGTTAATACTATTCATAACTACGAATTTGATGGATATATTATATTTTATTATAATAATATTTTATTTCTCGGTGAAACTCGGACTTATGTGTAATGTAAGACGTTGAAGAAGGTCATTATTGTGTGTAATGCACACTAAATCATTGTTTCATGAACTAAAATATATATAATATATTTGATATATTTTAAATATTAAATATATTATAAATTCATTTAATATTATACTACCTTTTTTGGTTAGTATTTCATGCCATACACTCTATTAGATACAATAATCCCACTTTATAAATTTGTTGTGTAACATTCTCCCTACCTTAATTAAATTGAATCTTTTCAATTTAAACACGATCTTAGTGATATATTTTTTGATATTTCCTATGTCCAAATCCCACATCATGATAATGATTCTTAAATAATCCTACAAATAAGATAGAATGATAAGTTCAAAGTTCACATGGAATGGAATAGAACATTGTATCTACGTCTGAGACCATTAGTGGCATGATGAGGTATGTACATGGAAGCAAAATGTAAAAAATGATAGGTTTTGATTGGGTTCATCAATAACAAACAATTTTTTTATAAATATAAAGTTTAGATCCTAAAATACACAAATATTAGCTGATTTAGAAGTCCATATGTTCAACATAAATTGTGTTATTAGGACAACATTTTACTTCTAAGTTATTTTCCTAATGATGGGTAATTATTTTTCTACCTATGAATATAAGGAAATTTATTATATGATAAATTTTAATTTCATGTGAAAATTTGCATCTTTTTTTGTGATTCAATCAAATATTAATTTTTCCCTTACTTCAATGAATGTATATCCTAAAATTAAATTTAATTCATGAAGCACTAAAATAAACATTTAACACATCGTAAGCCCCATAAAAGAGTTACATGTAGAACTATTTATATTTAACTATTTTCCAAAAATAATATGGTTAAGAAATATTTTCATCATTAACATATATTCATCAAAAATTAAAATAATGACATATTAACTAGGACATTATGTAGGTCATCGGTTTGTGTGAAACCTATAATGTCCTTTGGTTATGTGTTCAGGTCTCTCCACCTTACGAGACATGATTATTTTTCACTTGACATAAAGTTTTTCCTTTTCTAAAACCAAATTAATATAATTTACAATATAAATATGATTTACATAATTGAGATAATTTTAGCCACTAAATATACTTTTAATAAATGTTTTAAACACAACACTAATACATAAATTCTTCATCCATTATTTTTCACATAGTTACATCCTTGGTCAAGAGTTTATATAGAATATCATTTTGATTATTTCTAAACCTATCGTGTTAACATCAATCCTAAACAGATTAGTTTTAACCTAAGTTATTCATTTTCAAAATCGGTCATAATGGTTTAAAAGAAAATGTTAATTTTCCTAATAATATCCCCAAGGAGTGTTGAACTAGGCGCGCAGTAAGGTCTATAGTTGTGTACTAGGTTACACCGAGTCAGGACCATCACACATTGTCATATTTATTACTCCTAGGTACATCTATTTCAGAACCACATCCACTTGTAGTATATAGAAAGGGTTTTATTTCTAGGAATTCCCACATAATATCAATCTGACCAAAACATCACGGTGTTATTCTATATTTATCAAGAACTTATATCTTAGTGTTATGTTCTTCAATATATTTTTTCCTAAATCTTGTTCTCAGGGTTTCTACTATACTTCCTTTGATATAAATTTTATTGAACCATCCCAAGAAGTCCCAGAGCTAGTATCTAATATCTATTACATTGGTATGATTACATGGAATAAAATATTAATGGACTAATATTTTAGTAGTCTTCATAAACCAGATAAATTAATGAGAAAATAATACACTAATTACAACAAAAAAAATTTCTTCTTTCTAACTTTGAGGATTGTAACTCTATTTCATTTAGCATATCCATGCATATCTTTCTTACATAATAGATTTCTATGGAAATGAAACATAATTATAGTGATATCAAATGATCATTAAGGATAAATTATAGTAGAAGTAATAATGGGTAAATGTGATTTATAATTCTGGAATGGTAAATAACTAAACAAACATAATATATAATCTAAAAACTGAGAATGAAGTACTTAAACGTTATGGAAAGGTAAAAAATGGAAACACATACTATCCAAATAACTAGATAATTCAATATAAATATGGAATGGTAAGAAACTGAAAACACATTTCATTTAATCAATAAATTAATAACGAAACAAATCCATATATTTTATCATTTTAAAATCTCATGGTTAATAAATAATGAATCAAAATGAAGGCATTTCTTAATTATTATACGTCATGTCTCAGGAACATGAAAACCTCTACTATCAAGATCCTTCCTTAATGTAGTTTAAAAATAAATATATATACTAATTTAATTTGTGAAACTTATTTGTCTCATGCGAACCTATCGATGCATCAAGGAGATATATAAAGTACGGTCTCCACCCGTGTCCCAAGAATTCTTCATATTGAGTAATAGATTTAATTAATATACAATATTACTTATCAAATATCTGTATTGACTAATGAATATGGAATTATAAATATTTCCCAAAAAAATGAAATAACTTTCAAAATAGACACCTTATGTTAAATGGTATATGAATTTGGAATAGTAAAATCCATGAAAAATGAAATATATAATTTAGGGGAAATTTAATGTTCAATGATAATATGAGAATGAATTTTTCAAGGGAACTAACAAATAAATCAGAGAAGTGAATGTGAATAATATCCTTTTCTAAATCAATCATTAAACATTTAGAAGAAGAATAAAGATGGTAGCAATAAAATATATCCCAAGTGGAGTAAAATAAAGGGTTTTTTCGTTGATGAATTGAAATAAAAATATAATTTAAAATAATTCTTCAGGAAAATGTCCTTTGTTTTGAAAAAAACCTTTTCTTTGAAAATAAAAATTGAAAACATTTTCTTCCAAAATTAACCTTTTAATAATTAAATGTAATATTTGAAAGAATAATGGGAGGTAAATATGTATAAGTTGTGCATGGTAAAAATAACATTTGTTTTTCACTGTAAAAATGTTATAAAATAAAATGTTCAGAAAGAAATGAAAAAATCCCTTGAAATAATTAGTAAAACAAAAAATGTGTAAAACATTACGTACCAAATCATTTAAAAAATATTAAAGAATTTTTTTAATAAAAAATCATTTTTAGAAGAAAATTGGGTCTCTAACTAAAGAGAGAAATGAAGTCGGTTTTTCATAAAAACCTTTTCTAAAACATTTTTATTACTAAATATTAAAAATTGGTACTAATAATTGAAAAAGGCCATGAATAAATAAATGATAAGAAAATGAATGTTTTTATTAAATAATGATTAATTAATTTCCTCTCATAGAAATTCAATTGTAAACAATCCTGTACAAAATGAGATTGTAATGTGAACCATTGAAAAAATTAATAATGTTGAAGTGAGAATAAATCAATGCATCAAATGTAAATCCACAAAAATAAGTGGACTAAAATCAATAGATAATTATAGTTATTATATACATGATCATATCATAATCATGATAATAAGGAAGTAATATGACCCAATGAAAATAAATTGGGTCAACATATTCTTTTCAACTTGGTATCTTTTATCTCAAATGCTCATAGATGAAATAATTCAAATGGAAACAAAAAATATCCTGAGGAATGAATGAATCATTATATTATATGATAAAGTGTTAGTATGTAGACCCTATATAAGAAATTATGTGCACAAAAATAAATTTATTGTTTCAAGAGAATGTTAAGAACCAAAAAATGTTGTGAGATTATATGGATAATCATTAAAACGTTCTTAAGGAGAATAATCATTAAAAATCCAAAGAGTCCAATACCACATGGATACATTTAAATTATAATCTCCATAAGGGAAAAAATTGAATGAACCTTGTAATATCATAAGAATAAATATTTTCAGGATATAACATTTCATGTGGTAGTATATAAACCATATAAATTAAACTAGGTGCATAATAACAACTAAGTCTCAATGGAATGTAAATTGAGACGGAATCCCTTACCTTGTGTTTCAATATAGGTGAAAATACTTAAACATCCTTTATAATAAAAATATGTTAATTATATACTTTCTGTAGAACCGTTTTCCTTTTTATTATTATTTTTATTTCAATTATTACCATGTTGTGTACAACTACTTAAACAATGGACTTTGCTTTTGGTTTTTGACCAAATTCACTTTATGTGTCGAAAACAACATTGGTAGGAAAAATGTGGTCAAAGGGGTAATTATATAAAATCTAAAAACTAAAAATCATGAAATAATTATCATAATTTTAAATAAATTATACTTTTAAAATCTATCATTAAATATGTTCAGGAAAAATGAAACATTGTTACAATCATTGGGACGATAGGTCTTACGTACGAATGTGTATCGTTCTAATTTTTCAATGATCTTTATGGAAAGAACGTAAGAAGAATTATAGATTTCTATAATTATAATTAAATCATAAATACCATATAATTTAATCATATATACTTATATATATAATTACTTTTTTGAAAAAGGGGTCCTAACATATCTGGGCGGTGGTAGTCTACACGTCCGCAAATGACGTTGTAACTTTTTAAGTGTGTGAAAAGGAAATAAAGAAAATGATCAATGTTATATTTAAAAAAATTTAATTCTATAATTAAGATAATATTTTTTATTCAATGTATTTTTAATTTAAACCATCATTTGTGAATTCCATTTATGGTGTGAACAAACCACATCACTTTGATAGGGCGGTAGTCCACACTTCCACAAATGATGTTATCATATTTCCAATAAAATGGATGGTAGAAGAGTATGCATTTAAAAATGATAAAATAAATTAAATAAATAATAAATATCATAAATAAAATATAAAAATATATTTTCCATCATAATGACCCCCATGAGAGGCGATAAAGAAGAACGAACAATCTTTGTTTCATGAGGCGGTAGTTCGTCGTTCACATAAATAATATATTTGTTACCCATTAGATGGATGTCTGTGTATGTTTAGTTCGAAATACTAGAGAAAAATAATATTATATTTAGGTTACTTTTTTATTTAAAAATGGAATAACAATATTTTAGGGAGTGTATAATAGAAATAAAACTAAAAAACATATGAAAATATGTTCCCTCTAAATCAGGTAACTCCTTTTGGTTGAACCAAAGGATTACTTGGATTCCTTTCTGAACAAGGATAGGATTATAGTTTTAGGGGTGAAATTTTGTGGAATCATTTTGATAGATATTTTTCTATCCAATGTGGTTTGATGGGTTTAGGAAGTGGGAGGAGAGGAGGACCTTTTATAGTGGAAGAGGAGTGGCACTCTTCTAATATTTTTTCAAAGGAATTCTATACATGTATTTCACAATAAAAGTTGATCCAATAATGGAAAAAATAGAAAAAATATATTATACGGTTGTTATATTTCAGGCCATTGGATCTTTTACATGTTTCTAGGTCAATTAGGCCCTTAAGAGTAAGGTTATTCCCTATTATGCTTAATTTTACCATAATCAATGTAATTAATTTTAATTACTTTCAATCGATTTTTTTTCCAAAAAATAAGTTTAAATTATTTGAAATTATAAATTATTCTAACTCCAAATATTTAATCAATTTCTCAATATTCTAAAAATAGAAGTAAAAAAAATTAATCCCGCATATGAGACGACATTTCGAGTTTTTAAGGTAAAAATGTCCCTATGTTTTCGTTGTTTTTATAGTCAATTTCAAAGTTAAATTTATTAAAAATAGCCTAAATAGAATTAATTGAAAACAAATTTCTAATTAAATTTTGAAACCAATTTAGAACATAATTTTACCATTAAATAAATCAGATGAAAAATCGTTTTTGGAATAAAATTCAGTATTTTTCACAATTCATTAATAAATAAAAATTCACAGAAAAATACCTAAAATTTACCCAAACCTAAATTTTATGTTTCTATTTCAAATATGATGATTATTTATATTTATATAATCTATAAAAATTCAATAAAAATTATTTAATATAGGATATTCATTGAAAGGGGGTAAAAATATCTTAATTAAAATATAGTGTTTCACGATTAAAAATGTGATTCCTTTTATCTTAAACTTATAGAATTTATTGGATGAATAAAAAACAATTTAATTAAATATATAATATAAATATAAAATTAATATTACTCACTAATTTTAATTTTTTTAATTTATTAGGATAATACATCTATGTGGGCATAAAAATAGTTTTCTATAAAAATATTCCCTTTATATTCAATTGGCTCTTATATCAATTTCTAATTAAGTTGTTCCCCAACAAATAATTTTATATTTTTGAAAACCATATATTCATTCCTAAGTTACTTAATACTATTCATAAATAATAATTTGAAAGCTATGTTATATCTTCTTAAAAATATTTTAGTAATATATTATTGTTCAGTGAAACTCGGTCTTTCGTGTAACACACGCCATTGAAGAAGGCCACTCTTGTGTGTAACACACACTAATTCAGTGTTTAATGAATTGAAATATATAGAATATATTTCATCTATTTTAAATATTAAACATAGTATAAAGTATTTGGATATTATATTCCCTTTCATTCTTGGTGTTGTATTTTATACACGCTATCGGATACCGTGTTCATAATTTTGAATTTCAAGGTGTTATAACCAAACATTTTCTTAATGAATGAAATCATAACCAAAAAGATTTTCATTTTACCAAAATAATCACAACCCAATTATATTAACCCAAAATAAAACGATATTTAAATTATAATGTCATCTAATGATTGTTTAAAAAAATATATACACACTGAAAACAAAATTACATCTAAAAATGTCAGGAACAATCACATCTCTTTCATAAAATATATATAAACTCATTTATTTCCCTGAAAACCATTGAAACCTAATAAAAAAATAAATTTTAAACATCAAAATCCTTACCACCTTTTTATTCCAAAAAAAATCTTCCCAAATAATAAGTGAATCCATAAAAAAAATTATAAACACTTCACAACCCATTCAAATATCTCATTACAAAAATATTTATGTAAATATGAAAACTATAATCAGATTAATATATAAAAGTGATTCTTCATTCAATAATAATTACTTTTCCACACATTAAAACGTAAATTAATAATTTAACTCATGAAATAACCAACTTCAACTATTTCTTTAAAGCAATGTATTTCATAATAAAAATCATTTAATAAATATTATATATATATACTTTATTATAAAAATTAATAGTTTTCAAAGTCACTATACATTGATGTCATAAAATATAGATAAATAAATGAAAACTATAAATATACATTAATTATACACTTAAAGAAACTTAAAATAAAAAAATATCCACCTAAACGTTTCAATTATAATATGTTCAAAAAACATTATAATAACAATTATGAATTAAAAATTCATTAATTAATTCACATACACAAAGAATACTTTAGAGTATAACCAAAATCATTTTCTGTAGATTTTTAGGATTTATTTCATGATTATAAATCCTCTATTCTAAAACATATCCCTAAATAAAACCATCAGCCACACAAAAATTAAAATATTTTAAATTAAATAAAACTAATTTCTTTAGAAAAATATCATAAATAACGTTAACAATTTATATGAATTAAATCATTCATCATTATAATAAATGAAATGAAAAAAACTCAAGTTCTGATTCTAATGCCTATTTTTTAAAACTAAAAAAATTATTAAAAATGCATACCTTCAATATATATATGAGTAAAAACAAACCAAATGAAATAAAATTAAATAAATTCTAATATGTTTTTTGAAATGATACATGTTTTTGACTAGTTAAATATACATTAAATAAAAGTAAAAAAATCCATGAAGAAAATAAAAGTAGGAAAACTTATAAAATCCCTAATAATTACCTATAACAAACACTTTCTAAATATTATTTCAAATATTATTATAAATTTTACAGAAATACTATAAGATAAATTATCAAACATTCAATAATTAGTTGATTGAAACTAGTCATAAATAGTGGGGTGGTTGTAGTGTGTAATGGAGAGTTTGACATTGGGGATGGCAATGTATAGGGATCACTACGCAGGTGGTGGGTCATGTCATGACCGACTCCCCACAATGTGAACCCCTCCTGGGACGGTAATTTGAGAAGGGAGATAATGACCCCCGAGACCCAACTCCTGTAGGCCCTGAGTTGGTGACTAGAAATGAGGGTATAGTAACCCACAAATTAGAGGCATTACCCTCTAAGAGAACACATGCGGATGAGAGATATAAGAGAGACACCAACCAACTCCAACTCAGAACTGAAGTATAAAAGAAAACCCAAGTGCACATATGTAATGTCATGCAAAAGTACTACAACTGAAAGGGAAAACTGCAAGTACCCAAAACCAAGTAAAAACAGCTGCAACAACAAGCCCGAACAGCTCCTGCAACCCCAAGCTAGTAGAAAGAAGCTTGATCTCCAAACTACTCCAAGTGACCTAAATAACAGTTTATATATAAGTAGGGTGAGTATAACAGTATACTCAGTAGGATCCTCCCTGAAGCCTCTCGGAAAAAAGTAATGAAAGCATGCTAAAGCCTAGTGAACAACTGGTGAAACCAACTCATCATCTAAATAGGTATACTATGTTCCCAACCTCACCCTAGCTACTCCCAACAAGTAACGCATACAAGAATATATCATATAGTAAAGAATATCATGGGTACCCCGCTAAAACTTCCCCACTGGTTTGCTGCTTTTCCCCAAAAACATATGTCATGTGCATCTCTCTCCAAAGGCTTGCCCGCAGTCCCCTGGGGTAAGATCCACAGTCTACACCATATACACCACAAAGGCTTTCCTGCAAACACCTGGGTGAAGCACCACACTATCCTCACAACCAAAAGTAACCTGGTAGTTTCCGGGAGCCACCACATCTCGCATAATGTTTATCATATGTCGGGTATTATACCTCAAGCCATTACAACCTATACACTCAGTAAGGATCCTCAAGACATCACAACCTATACACATTACACCTGTAGTAGTCCATAGGATACTATATCTAGAATATATGTGTGTGAATAACCACAAGCCATTACATCCCTCTACAAACATATATGGGGAAAACTAACCGTTGTTCCTAATGGCACTAGTATCTACCATGATTAGAGAGCAGGGTCAAAGGGGCTAGTCATCCATTCATTCTCCCACCCAAATAATGTGTAAAACACCCCCCAGGGCTCAGAATCCCTGGGGTTGCAGTTTCTCTTACTTAAAGTGTGGATTAGTGTATAGAAACAAAAAAAAGTATAGAATATACTATAACTCACAACCACACTATGTGCATAACCTAGTCATAAACACAACTTCATCTAACGTCTCTCAGACTCCGGGCTGCCACTTCTAAGACTAGGTATCCTATAAACACACAACCATTTAAGGGATTTATTAGATTACTTCATTACCTTTTTATCAATTCCACTGTACCTTAATTAGTTATTCAAATATAAATTAACCATGAACAATTCCACATTAAATTCCATTGACACCACATTCAAAAATTCCATTGTCCCTTCAAAAGTTCTCAACCTCATCATTATCTTTCAACAACTCCAACCCCATGGGTTAACATCATTTATTCAAACGTTCATTAAAGAATTAATTTTCCATATTACCAAGAATTCTAGAAAAGCATCCTATGCTACTAAACACAAGGAGGAGCAACACGGTGAGTATATGTACTACCCGTCGAGTCTTTTCCACCTATAGTAAGAGCGTAGACCCATTCTCCTTTGAGAGGCTAAACATGGAAAGCACGTGGCATACCCCATGTGTCATTGCCTATTTTGGAAGAAGGGTAAGCAAGACCAGCTACCTTGAGCTCTGGGGAAATGTAAAACAAATAAACAACCAAAGAATCAACAAGAATCCAACAATCACATCCATCCCATTCTGTCATCCCTGGTGTCCTCCCGGACACCCACATGCATAAGCTGATGAATCTCACCACTCTAGGCGCCATCTACAACCACAACCAAAAGGCCTCTATGCCTCCACCTATCAAAGAACCCCTCTAGGGTCACATCACAGCACAAACAGTAGGAAATCAAACATCACATCAATTGGGCTATGGCCATTTCAACAAACATGAGTGTAACTCAGATCTATTCAAGGAATTAACAAACAATCACATTATTTAAACAATCTTGATTTAACAGATTTAATCCATTGGTTCCAAAATCGGGAACCAAACTAGTAATATATCACAAAAGATTATACATGCTTACTATGCCAATTTGATTAACATCAACTTACAATAGGAACCAGATTCATTCACATGCCTCTTTATATTTATCCAAACAAATATCAATTAGTCCTAGTTTACATTCTTTACCAATTTCCACCAAGAACAACCGCTAAGGAAGGCAATCATAGATATCACACTATCTAGAAAAACATGAGGCAATAACATACAATCGATACGATTTCATCATCTTGTTCAAAGTATTTTATTAGGTCAATTACATGGTCATCCAATGGGATTCAACATGCAAACAATACGGTTGCATGTAAAAGAAAGAGAAGCAACGAATCCCCTACCTTAGAGGTTTTCGACAAAAACCACAATGGTCAAAGAATGCTCAAGAAACCCAAGTCGATTCTCCAAAACCCAACCTTAGATATCTCTTCCTAGAAATATCAAGACCAAAACGCATCATATTTGACATCCACACACTTAGATCTATCCATAACGGGTGTAGATCTAAGAAACTGAGAGAAGAAGAGGAGTAGATCTAAGTAGATCTAAGAAATCAAGCAAGAACAATAACATACCTCAAGAAACCAGCTTTGATTTTCCAAGAAAAGCCTTCAGATCTCCTCCAAAATGATTAAGAGAGGTTCTCCTACCTTCCAGGAAGGGTAGTCCCAAGTTATGGCCTCTTAGGGGCTTAAACAAACCATTTATAGGAAAAACGAGTTAGATCCACAATTTTAGGATCTAAGATTAAGTCCCCTCATGGTTAGTCTGTATGGATTAAAAAACGTGTACTAACTGTGTATTAGCTTCTGCCTCGTCAAACACACCTCGCATGGTTAGGTCGCATGGTTAGACAAACCGTTCACTAACTGTGCATTATCCACTGCCTCCAACACCAACCTCGCATGCTTTGGTCGCACTGTTTTGTCAAACAGTGTGCCTCCTGTGCGAAAGCTATAGACCTTTAGTTTTTCTTAAAAGTCATCCCAAACGCACCCCAAAGTAACCTTAATTTCCCGAAACACCTCTAGAACCCCATTTTCATAAAGTAATGTACTGAAGAGGTCCGGGAAATTACATCAGATACCTCTCAAAACATTCTCATCCCTGAGAATCCAAAACCCACCTAAAGAGAAAACTAAACAGGTTCTGAACAACCACCCATCGAGATACCTCTAAAAAGAGAGAAAGCCTCAAAAACAACAAAGGGAACCATATTATAAACATGAATGTTTCATATCCACATCATTTACATCAATACATGAAAAGAGTTAAAAATCAAAAAACTCTGGGTATTGAGCATGTTTTTGAAACTCACGTTCCCAAGTACTCTCCTTCAAGCCACCAGGTCACCACAAGACATGAACTAAAGGGATTGAATGATCATGAAACACCTTCTCCTTGCGGTCTTAGATCTCCATAGGTCTCTCCTCAAAGGTTTCATCATTATCAACATCGATCTCTCCCCAATCGATGATGTGAGAGTAATCATGAAGATAATGGAAAAGGTGTGATACATGGAAAACATCATGTATCCGACTCATCTGAGGTGGAAGTGCTACTCCATACGCCACAGCTCCAACACGATCTAACACCTCAAAAGGCCTGAAAAACCAGGGAGAATGATTTCTTCCATGTCCAAACCTTCACTGCCCACGATGGGGAGTTACCTTCAGAAACACATGATCCCCAACATTAAACTCTAAGGGTCTCCTTCTTTGATCAGTATACGATTTCTGATGATCTTGTGATGTATTCATCCTCTCATGAATCACCTGAACCATCTTTGTTGTATTATTCACTAGTTCCGGTCTGAGAATTGTTGACTCTCAAACCCCTGTCCAGCACAACGGAGAACTACAAGGTCGGCCATACAAGGATTAAAACGGTGCCATACCGATGGTGGAGTTAAAACTATTATTGTAAGTGAAATCCACTAAGGGTATGTGCCTCATCCATGAGCCTCCAAAATGAAGAACATAAATGAATAAAAAGTCTTCAAGAGTCTGGATGGTTCTCTCTGTCTGACCATTCGTTTGAGGATGAAAAGCAGTGCTAAGGCATAGTTCAGAACTAAAATCATGTTGGAGACCTCTCCACACCCTAGAGGTAAAATGAGGATCTCAATCAGAAATGATTGTCCTAGGGACTCTGCGGAGTCTCACCACCTCCTCTAGATACTGCCTCATCAAAACATCCATTGAGCTCAACACCTTGATTGCTATGAAGTGGGCCGATTTTGTTAAATGGTCCACAACCACCCAAATAGCATCATCTACTCCCGGGGGTCGAGGTAAACTAGTAACGAAGTCCATTGATATGTCCTCTCACTTCCACTGAGGAATCTCTAATGGCTTAAGAAGACCACCTGGAACACAGTGTTCGACCTTCACCTTTTGGCAGACTAAACATCGAGACACAAACTCTGCAATCGCACGCTTCAGCCCAGGCCAGCAAAACTGACTCCTCAAGGATTGGTACATATTTGTTACGCCAGGATGTACTACTAAGGGAGAACTATACAACTCTCGGAGAACCATCTCGCAAATTTACAAGGTAAAAAATCCTTCCAGGATACAACACTCGGTGTTGTTCATCCTGTGACCAACCATCATGGGCCTCACCACAAACAACTCGGTCTCTCCAAACGTCCACCTCTAGATCTCCCAACTGGGACTCTTCCACCTTCTTCATCAGGGATGACTATACCGTCATTTGAAAAAGACAACCTCTAACTTCTTCCATATCAAGATGAAATGATGACAGTTCTTTCATTAATCTCCAGGAATCATCGGATTCAAGCACAGAATCACTATGTGACTTTCGGCTCAGCGAATCAGCTACAACATTCCCTTTTCCAGGTTTATACGATATTTCGAAGTCGTATTCCTATAAAAACTCCATCCACAAATGTTGTCGTGAGTTCAATTCATGCTGAGAGAAAACATACCTCAAACTCTTATGATCAGTGAAAACCAAAAAGTGCTCACCAATGAGGTAATCTCTCCACAACTTTAGAGCAAACACCATGGCTACTAACTCAAGATCATGGGTGGAATTTTTGCGTTCATGGGGATGTAACTACCGAGACCCATAAGAAACATATGACCTCTACTGCATGATAAAACAGCCTAATGCTCGATGTGAAGCATAACAAAACACATCAAATGGAACTCCCTCAGCTGAAAGACAAATGATAGGATCACTTACTAACTTCTCCTTTAGATGCTCGATGGTTTCCTGGCACTGATCAGTCCATATGAAAGCTTGATCCTTCCCTAGGTCTCTACCTTGCAACTAGTATCACCTTGATTAGTAGACATTGTAAACTTAAAAGTCCATGAATCAGATCATAGGGGGCCCTTAATGCCTATGTCTTATCCAGTCTCCAGTGTTTACCTCACTTGCCAAACATGAATGACATAGTTTCCCTACCAACCCATGGAACCTCACCGGTGTCTGACTCCAACCTCCATCCTATCCCTAAACCAGCACATTGATACCACTCTATCATGACCCACTCCCCACAAAGTGTACCCCTCCTGGACTAACATTGTGAGAAGGAAGATAATGACCCCCGAGTCCCGCCTCTAGTAGGCCCCTGGTTGGCGACTAGCACCGATGGTACAATAACACACAAATGGGAAGCATTACCCTCTAAGAGAACACATGCTGAAGAGAGAGATAAGATAGACACCAACCAAATCCAACTCAGAACTGAATTATAAAATGAAACCCAAGTACACATATTTAATGTCATGCAAAATAACTACAACTGAAAGGGAAAACTACAAGTACCCAAAAGAAAGTAAATACAACTGCAACCACAATCCCGAACAGCTCCTGCAACCCCAAGTAAGTAGAATCCAACTTGATCTCCAACCTGCTCCAAGTGACCTGAAAAACAGTTTATATATACGTTGGGTAAGTATAATAGTATACTCAGTAGGATCCTCCCCGAAGCCTCTCGTGCAAAAGTAATGAAAGAATGCTAAATCCCAGTGAATAACAAGTGAAACCAACTCATCACCTAAACAGGTATACTAAGTTCCCAACCTCACCATGGATACTCTCACCAAGTAACGCATACAAGAATATATCATATAGTAAAGAATATCAAGGGTACCCCGCTACTACTTCCCCACTGGTTTTCTGTTTTTCCCCAACGACATACGTCCTATGCATCTCTCTCTAAAGGCTTTCCTACAGAAACTTGGGCTAATCTCCACAATCTGCACTACGTGCACCACAAAGGCATGTCCGCAGACACCTGGGCGAAGCACCACACCATCCAAACAACCAAAAGTAACCAGGTAGTTTCTGGGATCCACCATAACACGAATAACGTGTATAATACGTTGGGAATTATACCTTAAGACAATATAGCCCATACACCAAGTAATGATCCTCAATCCATCAAAGCATATACACGTGACACCGATAGTAGTCCATCGGATACTATATCCAGAATATATGTCTGTGAATAACAACTAGCCGTTACAGCCCTCTACACACATATATGGGGAAAAATAACTGTTGCGCCTAATGGAACTACTATCTACCAAGAGAAGAGAGCGGGGTAAAAGGGGTAGTCCTCCATTCATCATCCCACTGGAATGTTGGGGAAATACCCCCAGGGCTCCGAATCCCTAGGGGGCCAGTTTCCCTTACTGACAGGGTGGAGTAGCGTATAGAAGCACAAAAAGTATAGAACATACTACAACTCACAACCACACTATGGGCATAACCTAGTCTTAGACACAACTACAGCTAACGTCTCTCAGACTCCGGGCTTCCACTTCTAAGACTAGGTGTCCTATAAGAACACAACCATTTAAGGGTTTTATTAAATTACTTCATTCCCTTTTTATCAATTCCACTGTACGTTAATTAATTCTTCAAACATTAATTAACCATTAAAAATTCCACATTAAATTCCATTAACACCACATCCAAAAATTCTAATGTCCCTTTAAAATTTATCAACTTCATCATTAAGTTTCATCAAACTCCAACCCCATGGGTTAACATTATTTATTCAAAAATTCATTACAGAATTACTTTCCCATATTCCCAGGCATTTGAGAAAAGCATCCTATGCTACTAAACCCAAGGGGGCTCAACACGGTGAGTAGATGTACTACCCGTTGATTCTTTTCCTCCTATAGCAAGAGTGTAGACCCATTCAACTTCGAGTGGCTAAACATGGAAATCATGTGGCATACCCCGCGTGTCTTCTCCTCTTGCGGAAGAAGGATAAGAAAGACCAGCTGCCTTGAGTAGTAGGGAAAAGGGAAGTAGATAAAAAACCAAAGAATAAACAAGCATCCGACAATCACATTCATCCCATTCTATCATCCATGGTGTCCTACCCGACACCCACATGTATAAACCGATGCATCTCACCACTCTAGGCATCATTCGCTGCCACAACCAAAAGGCCTTTATGCCTCCACGTATCACAACACCCCTCCAGGGTAACATAACAACACAAGCAGCAGGAAATCAAACATCACATCAATTGGGCTATGGCCCTTTCAACAAACAAGAGGTTATCCAATAACCCTTCCAGGAATTATCAAACAATCACATTCTTTAAACCATCTTGAATTAACATATTTAAACTGTTGGTTCCAAAATCTGGAACCTAACTAGTATGCTATCCTTAGAGACTATACATGTTTACTATGACAATTTTATTAACATCAAATTACAATAGAAACCATATTCATTCACATGCCTCTTTATCTTTAGCCAAACAGATATCTATTAGTCCCAATTTACGTTCTTTACAAATTTCCACCAAGAACAACTGCTAAGCAAGGCTATCATAGATATCACACTATCTAGAAAAACATGAGGCAATAACATAAAATCGATACGATTTCATTATCCAGTTAAAATTATTTTATTAGGTCAATTCCATGTTCATCCAACGGGATTCAACATACTAACAATATGGTTGCACGTAAATGAAAGAGAAGTAATGAATCCCCTACCTCCAATACGAAAGCCACAATGGTCGAAGAATGCTCAAGAAACCTGAGTCGATTCTCCAAAACCCCACCTTAGATCTATCAACCTAGAAATATCAAGACCAAAGATCCTCATATTAGACATCCACACACTTAGATCTACCCATAACGGGCGTAGAAATAAGAAACCGGGAGAAGAGGAGGAGTATATCTAATAAATCAAGCATGAATGATCCCATGCCTCAAGAAACTGGATTCTATTCACCAAGTAAAGCCTTCGGATCCCCTCCAAAATTCTTTGGAGAGGTTCTCTTACCTTCAAGGAAGGGTAATCCCGAGTTATGGCCACTTAGGGGCTTAAACGAACCATTTAGAGGCAAAACGATTTAGATCCCAATTTTTGGAACTAAGATTAAGTGCTCGCACGGTTAGTCTACACGGTTTAGAAAACTGTTCGCTAACCATGCATTAGCTTGGGCCTCGTCAAACAATCCTCCCACAGCTATTCCACACGGTTAGACAAACCGTGTGCTAACCGTGTGTTAGCCACTGCCTCTAATACCAACCTCTCATGGTTTGGCCGCATGGTTTAGACAAATCGTGCGCCTCCCGTGCGAAAGATATAGCCCTTTAGTTTTCCTTAAAAGTCCGCCCAAAGGCACCCAAAAGTAACCTTGATTTCCCAGAACACCTCTAGCATCACATTTTCACAATGTAATTGACTGAAGAGGTCAGGTCCATTACAGGCCAAGTGCTACACTCTCTTGTAAGGGGGGAGATCAATTGTGTTGGGGTGATGGGAATACGATGGTGTCATGAGATGAGGAGTGGATATTAAGGAATGAACCAAATAAATCGACGAGTAATAGTTAAGGGAGAGTGATTAAAGAGTCTTATAAATAATTACATGCCTTAGTTTTTTAGAAGATCGATTCATTCGAGGAGACCGAGGAAGAGCGGTGATAATGATTCGGTTCTGCGAGAGATTGAACGGCGTATGCGAACAAAACTATATTATGGATGTTTTAAAAGATTGAGGAGATTTTTTATTTATGATTTTAGAAAAGCTTTAATAAAGAGTAGTTTTATTAGCCCTAAAATAATAAGCGTTGATAAAACAGATCATTATCAGTGCTTTTTTAGGGCTGATAAAATAATTCTCTATCAACACTAACAAAGTAATGATAAAAACCGAATTTTAAAAATATAATTAATGTAGTTAAAAAATTTAAATTTAAATTATTATAAAAATATATTTAAATAATTTAATTGTTGTATTTATAAATATAATTATAAATAATTAAATTTTTTAATTAAATTTTTTTATTATAATTTTATAATTATATATATATATATTTATAATTATAATGATAAATAAATATATTTAAAAATATTTGTATATAATTATAAATATATTTATATAATAATATATATTTATATAATAAAATATATTTATTACTATATAAATATATATAATTATTAATATAAAAAATATATATTGAAATTTTATAATTATTAAAGAAATATATATTTATTTATGATTATAATTAAGAATAAATATATTTAAAAAGAATGTATATATAATTATAAATATATTTATATAATTATATATATATAAATTTCAATGAGACTGTACCCAAGTGGTAAATGTTCCTTCATGGCATCTAGGAGGTCCTGGATTCAACCCTCTTTAGCAGAGGTACTATTTACTACTATGTAGGCGATGATATCGATCGTGACATGGGAAGTCATGCAGGTGGTGACATCAGCGGTGATGAAAATGATGATGTTGGCCTAGTGATGAGGCCAGATTATGTAGACATGAAACAATATTGGGCTATTGGGCTATGTAATGGGCTTCATGCCCAATGGACCTACGAGCGATGTAATAAATAATTGGGGCTTGATGGGTGAGTTATCCCATTGAGGGGGATATGACCGACCGTTCCAGCCGGTGTGTGTGTGATATGTGTGTGTGTTTCAATATAATTGTACCCCCAAAAACCTAATACATAATATATACATATATATAAATATATAATTATACATAATTATAATTATAATAAATATTTTCATTATTTAGCTGTTGGGGGCTTACTTAAGTGGTAAATGATCCTCTTATTTTGACATCAGACCCAGGTTCAAATCCAGGAGGGAACAGATACTACTACAGTACTATGCAGGTGGTGATACAGATGATGATGCAGGAAGATGCTGATGCAGGCATGATGCAGGTAGGTGGTGACGCAGGCATATCGCAAGCATGATGATGCAGGCATGAATCTATACTAGGATTTTGTGATATTTTATGGGATTCATGCCCACTCAGCTTACATTCCATGTACTAAATAAATAATGTAAGATGGATGGGATATCCCCTTATTGGACTATGGTCTGCCTTTCCAGCAAGTGTGTGTGGTGGGTGTATGTGTTTGAATGTAATTATACCCGCAAGCCCCTAAGATATATATTTTCAATATTTAAATATATTTATTATAATTTTATACGTATTTTAATATTTATAAATATTTATATATATTTATTTATTTATAATTATAAATAAATATATTTAAAAATATTTGTATATAATAGAAAATTCATTTATATAATTATATGTATTTATATATATTTATAAAAATATAGTTATTTATATAATTATATATATATAATATCATATAAGTATATATAATTAAAAATATAATAAATATATTCTTTATTTAAATATATATATTTGTAAAAATTTGTATATAATTTTATTATATTTATATAATTATATATATATATACATTTATAAATAAATATAAATATATATATATATATATTAACATATAAATATATTTAATTATAAATATTATAAATAAATTTATTATATAAATATATTTTTTGAAATTTTATAATTATTTAAATAAATATATTTATTATATTTTTAATTATAAACAAATATATTTGAAAATAATTATTTATAATTATAAATATATTTATCTATTTATATACAATTATATAATTATATATATTTATTAAATAATATCTAACTATATATATTTAGATATATATATATTTATTAATATATAAATAAACATAACTATAACTATAATAAATATTTTTATTATTTATATATATTTATTATATTTTTATAATTATTTAAATATATAAATAATTATTTATAATTTTATAAATAATTTTTAAAAAAATTATATATTTATAATTCTATAATTACCATTTTGAAATAATAAATTAATAAAAACGTTCTTTTAAATATATTAATTATATAAAATTCAAACATATTTTAAATTTTAAAACCTAATAAACTAAAATGAATTAATATTATTCATATAAATGACAAACATATTGAAAATTTTTCATGTATTGTAAATAAATATATGTATAAATAAATATTAAAAAATGATTAAACATGATTTTGACATTATTAAGTAATATATAATAATAAATGAATAAATAAAATTAAATAATTTCAAAAATATTAAAAAGTGAATTCGTAACATTTATGTGAATTTTAAACACATAAAAAATGTAATAAAATGAATAAATAGATGATATTAATTATATAAAAAAATTACTAAAATTTAATTATATTAATTATAAAGATTTATAATAATTAAATTAAATTAAATTAAATTTTAAACACAAATATATTATTTAAAATAAATTTAAAATAAAAATTAATAAGTTTTAAAAATGAATATATAAAAAATACTACAAATTGAGAGATAATAAAAATATAAAATAATATTAAATCAATAATCAGGCTTGTGTGCACACATACATATACATATTATGGACATACATATGTATACATGCACATCTACACAAACACACACACATATAAATATACACATATGCACAAATACACATACAAAGGTATAGTTATACATGTTTATATAGTTTAAATTATTTAATATAAATGTAAATATATATTTAAACGAATCGATTCATTTATATATTTCATAATTGTTTAAATAAAATATTAAAATAGTATATTTATATATGAAATAATAATTTAATTGTAGATATGAATAAATATAGAAAAATAATAAAATTGAGTATATTTCGAAAAATATGAAACAAATAAGAATGTAGAAACCCCAAAATATTAAAGTATATGCATATATTCATATATACATTTGAATATTTTACATATTAATATATATCAATATATAATATATATCTATATATTTTTTTATATATCAATATATATATATTTATATACGAAATAAGAATTTATTTATAAAGAATGAGGAAGATATGATGGGGTTTGAGGAGAGCATCCCTGGCAGCGATGCTGATGGAGAACAACCCCTACCTAAAGAGTTGGTTTTTTCTTGTGATTCATTTGGCCTTGAGGAGCTCCTCACTAGAGGGTGTTGCAATGATCTACCTTGTGAAAGTGAGACCCTAAGGAATGAGGTTTTAGATATGAATTATTTGAGAGAAGCTGATTCTGTTTCCCATCCCTTCACATCAGACAATTATTCAATTTTTTTGAGGATTTTACAAAAGGATCTATAGCTTAGGTTGAGGTTAATTCTAACACTATCATTGAAATATTAGTGAGGTGCAAGAACTCAATGGTAAGAAGGCTTGTTCTTACTCAAAGTAAAAATAAATGGGGCTCGAATGACCTAGTATGGAGAACTCGACCTTATAGGGGTTTTCTAATTCTAATTGTGTATTGCTTCTAAGTGGATTCTATCGTTATATTTTCCTATGAGGATAAAAAAGGCTTGGTTCATTGGATCACTATTTCTGAAGCCAAGATTGATTGATGCTCACAAGTAGTTATATGAGTTTAATATATCCATTGTCAAGATCATGTTTTTATAGGTATGGATTCATATCTATGGTCTCAAACAAATTCTACAGAACCCAGAAATACACTATGATATTACTACATCATTTGGAATACCCTTCCTCATTGATGGGATATTGAAATAGTAATATTTGGTCACCACACCAAAACATGGTTGAAATAGATGTGAGATAAAATTTCATTGACCGGGTAATTTTCTCTACTCATGATGATGAGACTAATCTTATAGTGAAGTTTGAAAAGATTCCCCATTTTTTTTAGGATTAAAATTTAGTTGGGCATCAGAAATATTCTTTCTAAAGAATCATGAAATGTATGAATTGTGGCATGTGAGGATACTTGGACAAAAATTATAGAAGTTCAATTGGAATTCAAGTAATAAATTTTAAGTTCAAGGAGTCTGGGAAAAAATATATGGTGATCTTGGGACTTATATTCTATTGGGGAATAACACAAACAATGATGTTGGATCATATGCAGCTATGTTAAGGAAATGTTTGGGCTTCACCAACTATCCTAAACATCAAAGTGGTAGGAATATCATTGGTCATGATTATATTATAAAGGTCTCTAGAGCTCAGTGTCTGAAAAAAATTTGTCAGAGGATTGTTTTTTTAGAGAACATGGGATTCCTCCACTAATCACAGAGTAGCTGAGTTCATGGTATGATTATACTAATGAAAAGGTAGTGGATTGTGTAGGGGAGACTCACAATGAGTCCAACCTTGAATAATTTATATAGTACACTATAGATAGGTATCTAAATCAATAAGAAAATTTGTTCACCTCTAGACTTAGGATAGGTAAAACGAATTTTTTTTTCTTCACTAAATTTTAAAAAATAAAAATGACCCCATAAGTGAACAGTAAAAAAATATAACATAGTGGATACTGGGGAGAAAATGGATAATAAGGGGTATGTGTGCTCTCCTTCCCATGATGAAACTATTTTTCTAGCTACTCTAGATCTTGATTTATAACATAATGAATATGATCAATATCCTATATCTAATGTTATTGATAATTCAATTCAATATTTAAAATACATGTTGATGAGGATTTATTTTAGTTGGTCACATATAAGAAATTTGGGGATCCTCCACCTGTGCCTAGACATGCCTCTCCTGCGAAAATTATAGAAGTACATGAGCAGGAGTATGATGGTCTTGGGGATGTAGAGGGTGTTCTTGTTACAAGTTCAATATAAAGGGAGATAAAAATTGAGGAGAGTTTCACTGTACCACCGTTTTCTTATACCAGTATAAATAAATCTTCTTTTCATGAAATTTTAAATAGATCTAATAGCATGTAGGTATTCTATAATGAATTTGGAAATGTCCTTGGATCATTTTGAGTTATAGGGAAATCCTCAGTCATTGGGAATGTCAGGGGATGGAGAAACTCTAATATAAAGCATATAGACTTAAATAAATATATATTTGTTTTGATATAAATGAATGATTTCGCTAGATACATTGAGTCTCATAAAAATGATGATGAATTAGCATGCATATATGATAATGACGGCACCTAGAAATCTCCTTAGTAATGGAAGAGATGTAGACACATGAGAGGACGATGAGGATCACGATGAACCACCTCTCATTTTCAATTAAATTTTGTAGGAGAATATATTTTATCCATGTTTTGCACTATTCCTATTCTAAAAAAATGATTAAATATAAAATAAATAATAAAAATGAATATATATATATATATATATATATTAATATCTATTATAATTATAAATATATTTTTATATTTTTATATTTTTATATGAAATAATAATTTAATTATAAATAAATTTTTAAGTCACTTGGCCCTCATCCTGAAGGGCCAGCCATTAAGGAATCCCAATAAGGAAGGCCTGCTAAACTGAGGGTGGGCCAAGCCTGTGGAAATCATAGTGTGCTCCAAGTCCCATGAAAGCACATGCAAGTATGAAGAGGTCTATATAGGTGTGTTTGGATAATTTATATGGGATCCCATTCTCGGAGTTGGCTTATGGAATTGGAACGTAGTGGGGTCATATTTAATAAACTGACTAAATTTCTAAAAATTTTATATGGTACTCATGTGGGAGATCATTACCATTATCATACCTAGAGTTATTTTATTAAGGTCACCTTTTATCAATACTTTTAACTAGATATTACAAACACCAACACCTAATAAACTGAAAAATGTAGTCTTGATAATAACATAAAAGTTACCCCTACTAATCACATGATCGACATCATTCTACAAAAATGATAGAATATTCATTTTTTGGGTGGAAATTTGAAAAAACTTCTATACCTTAATTCACCCCCATCATAATTTATCCCTCACTTAATACCCATTTGTTCCAAACAATTAATATCACAACATATGCATATATCGTTTTATAGGTTTTTTTTTAAATTGATCTGATTATTTCATAGAGTTATGTTTTATTGTAACCTTATAATCATTTGTTTACTAGGAAAAGATAAATAATCTAGAGAAGAATTATAACTCTAGGGGAATTCAAAATAATAGAAATTTTCTTAGTAATTGTGAGATTCAAATAAACAAATATATAATCATTAAAAAAAGGTTTGAATAATTCTGATTTTGAATTTAATAATACATTCAATGATGTTTTAGGAATATATGAGGATCTTGATGTATCGTGTGAAGTTGGATCTACTAATGATTTACATATACCAATAAATCCAAATAAGGATGTTTCCAACGAACTAGAGGAACTCTATTTGGGGATGCAAGAATAAATCATGAAGTTAAGAATGTGTAATGGAGAACATGAATTCTAGGTTATATATCCCATGATTGATATTGAAAAGATAATAAACATTGAACTAAAAATTATTTGGAGTGGCTACTAATATAAGAGAAAAAAATGACTCTCAAGGTATGGGAATTAGAGGAGATGTCTTTAAAAAGGTAGAGTCTTAAATATAGTTCCAAGGAGAAGGGAAATGTTTCAATAGAAGTTCAAAACATTAATCAAAGAAGGAATAACTTATTGGAAACATGGTATAATTGGTTTATAAGAATTAAATAATGGAGCAAGAGAAATCTAGCTTAAAGGATTACATTACATGGATGAACACCCAACTAGGATCAAGGAAGGGTAATCAAAATCAAGAACAATAGAACTATTTCAAATTATTAATGGACAAATACTCAATTTATAAACATGGGAATTGAAACGTAGTGAATTACATGAAAAAGGGAAATGATTAGGCTATTGAATCACATAAGGAACCAGTACCGGAGGAGATTCAAGATGAAGAAGTTCACTTTTCCTCTAACATAGGCTCAGTTGATGATACCTATTAACTATTTTCATTTGATTATGATGATGATGTTTTGGTATGTTAATAGTTCCATTAAAGAGGTAAAAAAGGTATCAAAATCATGATTTGGAAATCTGAAAAGTGAATAAATGTAAGAAACCAATAAGTTGAAATTTTATTCACATATACCAAACCTATGGATAGAAGATCATCATGGTGGTCTGTAGTCTACAAAGAACCTAGGATTAATCCTATCAACCTTGGTAATGATAAAAATCAAGGTATTACATATAATAAATAAGACATAGTGGTATTATGTGAGGCTACTCAAGAACAGTGTCAGATATGGAGTGATGTTGGAAGTGAAATTGTTCCATAGGAGCATGAAAACCAAGATCTCACTAGAGAGGATGGAACTAGAGACCAAATCAAGAAAGGTAATATAAATTTTTCTTACCCATATGATTTATTTTAAAAAATAAATTTTTCATATGGTAAATTTTTAAATGAATATTTGGATGAATGATCCAAATATTTATGTATTCTCCTTCCCCTATCACTATAAATTTCACAATTTACTATAAATTTCACATAATGTGCAGAATGTGATTAATCCTCATAGATTAAAAGGGTGATCTCATCAATGGTTTCTCAAAAAAAATTGTTATTTTTTTATACATTATACCCATTCCCTAGGATATTGGTGACTTTATCATAGTTGAATTATTTTTAATAGATGATTTATTTGAAAACTAATGGTGTCGGTATTAATTTGTCATCATGGAATTATATTTAAAATATAATGGAGAGTTGGAGACATGGAATGATGGATCTTCAGGTTACGGTCCATATTGATTTTGTTTTTGTTTTTTCTTTAACTAATTTTTGGCTCATTTAATGGTTGAAAAGTCATTTTTATGGTTTTATTTTTGTTGTTTTTATTTGTATCTGGATGTCTCCATGTTTCTCACCCAAATATAATGTGACTTTATAAAAATTATATAAAAATATATCTGAAATAAATAAAAGTGACACACTAGATGATCTTTACTATTCATTGGAAAATTAATTCTACAAATATAAGATGATAAATACATATATAAATTCTTAAATTGAATGACGAAGCATAAAGATCATACAACTAGAAGAAGAGTTAATATTGGACAAAAATAAAGTGGAACAACCAAACTAAAAGGGTAATATAATCCTAAAATATTATGAACATTTATAATTTTATTATCCTTTAGTAAGAGATAATAAAATAAAGTGGTAAGGATAAAAGTATGATTTTAATGAGAAGCTACAGAGACATGTTCTATTGTTAGGGAATTAATGCTTATATTTTTATCTTATCCTTAAAGAATTTGAATACCTTTCTAACTATGAAGTTGATGATTGTTTTGAAAAACTCAGTAAACAATCATGAAAAGTGAGGAAATATATTATTCTATTCTGTATTTCTATTCTAAAAAATTATCTAGTATAGATGATAAGAAATGTTTTTGTAGATTGAATGATGAAAACTAGAAATAATTTGATGACCGATATACTATTTTGATAAATATATTTCAATGGATTTTTATAGAAATCAACATAATTAATGTAGTTTTAATAGTTTCTATACATCATTTTTTAAGAAAAGGTGTCTTAAAAAAATTATAAAAATGAAGTTCATGTTTTGAAAAGGATATATAAAAAAGTATGTTTTGGGTTTTGAAAGCTAATTGTTCTTAATGGTATAAACAAGTTAAAAAGATAATTTATGGACGAAAAGTTTGATCTGTGGTGATTGGATAGAAACATGATGGAAAGAAAACCATAGGAGTAAAATATTTGTAATTGGATCATGAGGAAAGGAAAAATTTGACGGAGATTAAAGAATCATTGGATTTTATTAGAACTATTTCATACCTTATGGTGATTTCAAATTAATGGATAAATGGAAATTGGTGGTCTATAGTGACTAATCATCTTCATAAACTTGAGTAAATTGAAGGTTTCCCTCTCCCCACATGTTTAAAATCTATAACTATTATTAAATTATTGATGCTATTTTGGGTAATATGATATGTGGGAGGAATTAAACATGGTTCAAGTAGTGTCTTGATTAATCTAGAATTGTAAAAATGATTTCAATAATATGGTTCAGACTAAAAAATTGGAATAAAGTTATAATTGAAGTATTTATGTCAAGAGAAAATATTAATGAATTAAAATTGGGCCATGAAGATAGAAGAGAACACATTGATGGAGAATCACCAATGAAAGGAGTTTCCATGATATATTTTTTAATATAACATACAAAATACCATAACTATTACTAGAATATAAAAAGATACACTAGTTGAATGAGTCTCATGAGAAGTATCAATTTTATATTTAAATAAAGAGTTGAGACACTCATATGGGAGTCTTAATTATAATATTATGAAGGTTTCATCCTCATTAAAAAAGGAATGAAACTCAGTGGATGAAATAAGAAATATGTTTTCACAAAATAGTGTCAATATATGGTCATAAAAAGGTATAACTTGTATGATTCATGAACTTAGTGATCCCTTGTTTATTAACTAATTTTTTTTTGAATTAGTGAGTGATTACATGGTTAGAGTTCCTTAGTAGAAGCTTAAATTGTTTGGATTCTTGAAATGTATGGATGTAACAGAGTATAATGCACAATATTGAAATTATTAACTTCATCTCTTCTTTTTTATACTATGTTCAATCTCAATATGATTAGATGTTTTTTAATAATCTTTTCATACTATATTTTTACCCACATACAAACTAGGAAAATACAATTATAAATGAAATATTATTTTGAGATTAGGAGATTTCTAAAACCAACAGTCAAAGAGGGAGATATCAAACAAGAGGAGAAGTGAATTTAAATCCTGCTATTATTGATATAATTATAATAATTTTATAATATTCATATCATAATAAGAATTTTTTATCTTTAGAATTTATATAAGGATCGTGTTGATAGAGGTGGAGAAAATCTATTGGGAATACCACTACATACATCATTAATATTGGAGAAGGGGTTTATTGAAATAAAATATGGCCTTGGTGGTTTCAAATACATGAAGAAATTATTATGTTTAACATAACTAGATAAGGGTAGGAGGATAATAGAGTCTAATATATAACCCATGTATCCAAAGGTATATTATTTTTTAATGAATATTTATATTTCATTGTTTTAGAGGCTCTTTTTGTTTAATATCAAAGGAGGAGTAGGAAGAATTATGAATCCATGAGTCTGCCTCACCCATGGAGATGTGGGGAATCATCTTCCTTGGAGAGGAAAAGGAAGAATAAATTATTCGTAGTGGATATTTATAATGGGTTTAAGTATGGTGCATAGATTCATGATAGTGCTTCTAAAAAAGAGAAAGGTGTGGATTATTAGGATCCAATTTTTGAATTTATGATATTGTTTGTTGGATTTATTTTCAAACTCGACAAGTTGAGTTAGAGTATGTTAGATGTTTTTACTATGTCAGTAGTTGATTACAACATTATATTTTCCATTAGAGGACACATGGGAGTTGTATACAGAAGACCAAATGGATTGGATGACTAAAAAACATATCCTAGTCAAACAAAGGTTGTTTTCATATAAATATAGAATGTTTTTAATGGATAATTATAGTTGACGATATAATGATGAAGGATTTAAAGATGGAATGGAAAGAGAAATTTTATGTATAACAATGTGTCATATTGCAAGCTCAAAATGTCTATCATGATTAATCTATAGAGAATAGGTCTAAATATCTTTGAAGAATATTTGGAAATATCCCAATATTAAGTGTTATACAACATTGTGTCTCCATTCATCTATATCATATTAATACTTATCTATGATATAAGATCATAAATATGGAACTACAATATAAAAAGTTCAGGGAAAATATCCTTGATACTGAAGACCTTGCTACATTCGTTAAGGAGTGGTTCTATTGGTGTTTGAATGAATTTGAGATGATTATGTATAAAATTGAATTAAGTGAGTTATTTTTAAACAAATGATTGACCAGGATCTTGAAAAGATGAAATTTCATTAATTATCTTATGGTAATGAAATGGAGGCAATTCAAAATGGTGGTGTTGCACATTGAAGGCCTATATTCATCAAAGAAACATAAATAAATGATTTCAATATATGTATAAGATCAATATTTTACCTATGAATACATGAGATATAAAAGAGAAAAGTGAATAAGGGAGTTGGATGGGGAATATTCTAAGAGAGATAAATGCTCTGACTTACTTAAAAAAAATTGGGTGAATGATTTAGGTAAACTATTATGTTTCATGAGTTACTTTTCCAGAATATAGAGTTCAAAAAACATATTGTTTTTGTGAACCATTGTTTTTTTTAAAGAGAAACCTAGAGAAAAATAACTAATCTTGAATAGGTTCTTCCATATTTAACAACATGTAATAACATGTGAAGTCATAAGTTGCATGAAAGTGTCTATTAGGAATTATCAATATATAAATAGTAGAAAATTGGGTTGGAACTCATTAAATATCTTTCCCAATGAAGTAGTTATTCTTTAAAGACACATTGGAGAGAAATAAGGAATGTAAAGCTTCTATTTTAGAAGATTAAAAATTTAACTTATGAAAGGGAAATTTATGAAAATCAATGAGAACATACTCATAATCAGTGAAACACAAAGACAATGAAATCTTTTATTGATGTATGTTCTAAAGTGTTGTACATTATTAAGAATAAAAAAAATTATATGAAGAAATTAGTGACTGTAAATACCCTAACCCCAATATCCTAGAGATGGTAGTTACATTAGAACTTTTTTTCATGAATAAAGTGATTGGATCCTAAAGGATATATTATTTTATTAGTCATGGTAAACTAGATACAAAATAGATTATTTCAATTCAACTGAAAACATGAATTAAAACATAATTAATATAAATATTCTTCATCCTTAAAATCATTAAAATAATTCTTCTTCATATCCTAGGGAATGGAAAAAAATAAGGGTGAAAAAATGATTCGTATGGTTTATGTACAGCAGATGTAATCATACATCAATTAGGTAAAATCAATATGTCAAGGTAAATAATTGAATAGATGTGTAATTTAATCAATTTCTTGGATATCATCATTAGATAAGGAATAATCAACACAAAATATTAAATAACTAAAAACAAATTCCATTTAATTAATAACATTACTTTATTTATTATTAAGGAATAATCAAGATGTAATAATAAATAACTGAAAACACAAGTCATTTAATCAATAACTTGAGAGGGAAATGAATCCAAGGACAATATTAATTAAAAAATATCTTTGATAATAATGAATTTATTCTTCATGAATGAAATGCATAATATTTTACATTATGATTTGATACATAATTATATATATACCATCAATATATTACACCAAGATAGTTTAAAACTATTATTAATGACACATTTAATGTCATCTTAATACTTTTTCTCATGATACCTCTTGATTCATCAAGGGACTATATAATTTTGATCCCTATCCATCACTGTATTTCCAAGGAATTATTGACATATTAAAAGATAAATTTAATCCATGAACAATATTCCTTATCCATAAAAATCCATATTAAGTAATGAATACATATTTATCAATATTTATCAAATTATTGAAATAACATTCAAAGTAAACCACATATGTAAAAATGTATTATGGTTTAGGATATAATCATACCCCTCATTCAATGAATGATTATATTTGAGAGTAATGTGATTTATAAATAAAAATGATCAAGATAAATTGAATATCTCAATATAATGTTAATAATCAAAACATTAATAAAGAAATAATAGGTGACCATTGCTTCATCTGTATTATATGTTTCTGTAATAAAATCATGTCCTTTGGAAGAATAAAGGGAATGTAAGTGAAAAATTAAAATTATATTTCTTGAAATATAATTCTTTTCAAATCTATAAAAACCATGTTGAAGAATTTACATTTCATAAAATAATTAATCTTAGGGATATGTATGTTCATGTCAAGAACGTTAAAATAAGGATTCTTTACACATTTTTGTATAAAAAGTCAAAAGTACCTTATTTTGAAAAATATAGAAAAATTGATTTTAATTTTTTTTTGTAAAAATACAATAATGCATAAAAATTAATTTAATCAATAATTTAATAATCTTTAACATATTATTTTAAAGATTTTATGAAAACATGGATTTAGAGGAAAAATGATTTCAGACTAAAGAGAAAATTAATGTCAGACTTTCTTAAAAACATTTTTCCAGTAATTTTAAGTACCAAAAGTAGAAAACGAAACTATTAGTTTAAAATTTCATGACTAAACATATTATGATAAAATGAAATGGATTTATCAAAAAATGATAAAAAATTACCTTTAATTTAAATTCAATCATACATGATCATGATAAAAATAATAATGAAGCATAAACAATTACCACATTCATAACTTATGAATCAAAATCCCCATGAGAGAAATAAATTCAAATGAAACATTAAATAAAATGAAGATAAAGATATTCATGATATAAAATATCAAATGTGAAAATTATATACCTCATAAAAGAATATAGGTTTATAAGATACATTTTATCCAATTGGAAGGATATTAGAGATGAGAAACACTTACAATGATCATAATATTGATTTGATAATACATCAATGAATCTATTATTCGTATCAAATGTAATTCTACCTAAAAATTTTAAATACAACATAATATAATCAAAATTTATTAAACTCATATTCTTATAACATCAAATATAAGGAATAAGTAATATAACCTAATGAAAAGAAATTGAGTTATTAATTTTTTTACCACTTAAAAAATTTCAAGTAAAATCATATTGGATTAAAAAATTCAAATTGAAATGTAAAATAAAATGATATATAAAGGAATCATGATTTTATATATATAATTTTTAGTGTATACATCATATTAAAAAATTGTTTCATAATACTAAAATATGACTTAATGAAATGAAATCGTGGAAAAATCCCTTAACTCATGTTTCACATTATTTGGATGTGTTTAAACCTCCATTATAATAGTTTTAATAAATTTTCTGACTTATAAAAACCATATTCATATTTATAATATCATATATGATCTTATTATAGCATTGTATCAACTTTTAGTTAATAATATTTCAATGTTTTTGATAAATATGGACATTGGGCCTCTTTTATTAAAAGAAATAAAATCATATGAAACAATGAGTATGGGAAAACAAGGCAAAACCCAAAGAAAAAACTATTTACTTATATTTTTAAAATTGCACAATTAGCCTCATTTATTATCCTTGATTTTAATTCTTGTCATCCCTTCCATTACTATTCCTCCAACCTCTCGATCTCCCCCTAATTAAAAAATAAATTTAAACATTTCCTAAAGCATCTCATAATTCGTGTTGTTAGAATCAGAGATATCTTCTTTTATTTCCTTATATATTTTTAAGATAAGTGTCTCTTTTTATTGGAATCATCATCCATACTACCGCCATTTTTTCATATAGATCTAAATTCTCCTGATTCTTTTCATTAGTAGGGCTCAAAATTGAATCCTTAAAATCATTAAAATAATTCTTCTTCATATCCTAGGTAATGGAAAAAAATAAGGGTGAAAAAATGTTTCTTATGGTTTACGTACAACAAAAGTAATCATACATCAATAAGGTATAATCAACATGTCATGCTAAATAATTGAACACATGTGTAATTTATTCAATTTCTTGGATATCATCATTAGATAAGGAATAATCAACACAAAATATTAAATAACTAAAACACACACCATTTAATTAATAATATTACTTTATTTATTATTAAGGAATAATCAATATGGAATGGTAAATAACAGAAAACACAAGTCATTTAATCAATAACTTGAGATGGAAATGAATCCAATGATAATATTAATTAAATAATATCTTCAATAATAATGAATTTATTCTTAATGAATGAAATTCATAATATTTTACATTATGATTTGATACATAATTATATCTATACCATCAATATCTTACACCAAGATAGTTTAAAACTATTGGTAATGACACATTTAATGTCATCTTAATACTTTTTCTCATGACACCTCTCGATTCATTAAGGGGCTATATAGTTTTGATCCCTACCCATCACTGTATTTCCAAGGAATTATTGACATATTTAAAGATACATTTAATTCATGAACAATATTCCTTATCCAAACAAATTAATATTGAGTAATGAATACATATTTATCAATATTTCTCAAATTTTTGAAATAACATTAAAAGTAAAAAAAATATGAAAAAATGGATTATTGTTTAGGATATAATCATACCCCTCATTCAATTAATGATTATATTTAAGAGTAATGTGATTTCTAAAGAAAAATGTTCAAGATAAATTGAATATCTCAATATAATGTTAACAATCACAAAATTAATGAATTAATAATAGGTGACCATTGGTTCATCTGGAATATATATTTCTGTAATAAAATCATGTCCTTAGGAAGAATAAAGGGAATGTAAGTGAAAAAATAAAATTATATTTATTAAAATATAATTCTTTTTAAATTTATTAAAATAATGTTGAAGAAGTTACATTTCATAAAATCATTACGCTTAGGGATATGTATGTTCATGTATAGCATGTAAAAATAATGATTCCTTACACATTTTTGTATGAAAAGTCAAAAGTACCTTATTTTGAAAACAATAGAAAAATTTATTTTACTTTTTTTGTAAAAAATCAATAATGCATAAAAATTAATTTAATCAATAATTGAATAATCTTTAACATATTATTTTAAAGAGTTTTTGAAAAAATGGATTTGGAATAAAAATTATTTCTGACTGAAGAGGAAATTAATTTCAGAATTTCTTAAAAACATTTTCCAGTAATTTTAAGTACCAAAAGTGGAAAACGAGACTATTAATTTATAATTTCATGACTAAACAAGTTATGATAAAATGAAAGGGTTTTATCAAACAATGATAAAAAATGACCTCTAATTTAAATTCAATCATACATGATCATGATTAATATAAGAATGAAGCATAAACACTTACCACTTTCGTAACTTATGAATCAAAATCCCCATGAGAGAAATAAATTCAAATGAAACATTAAATAAAATAAAGATAAAGATAGTCATGATATAAAATAACAAATTTGAAAATTATATTCCTCATAAAAGAAGATAGGTTTATAGTATTACATTTGTCCCATGGAAGGAAATTAGATATGAGAAACCCTTACAATGATCATAATATTGATTTGATAATAAATCCATGAATCTATTATTCGTATCAAATTTAAATCCGCATAAAATGTTTAAATACAACATATGATAATAAAAATTATTTACACTCATATTCTTATAATATAAAATATAATTAATAAGTAATATAACGTAATTAAAAGAAATTGAGTTATTAATTTGTTTACCACTTTAAAAATTTCATGTAAAATCATGTTGGATTAAAAAATTCAAATTGAAATGTAAAATAAAATGATATATAAAGGATTCATGATATTATATATATAATATTTTGTGTATAAATCATATATAAAATTGATTCATTAAATTAAAATATGACTTAATGAAATGAAATCGAGGAAAAATCCCTTACCTCAGGTTTCACATTATTGGTATGTGTTTAAACCTCCATTATAATAGTTTTAATAAAGTTTCTGACTTATAAAAAAACCATATTCATATTTATAATATCATATATGATCTTATTATAGAATTGTATTAAATTTTAGTGAAAAATATTTCAATGTTTTTGATAAATATGGACATTGGGCCTCTTTTATTAAAAGAAAGAAAATGATATGAAAAAATGAGAATGGGAAAACATGGAAAAACCTAAAGCAAAAACTATTTACTTATATTTTTTGAAAATTGCACACTTAGCCTCATTTATTATCCTTGATTTTAATTCTTGTCATCCATTCCATGACTGTTCCCCCAACCTCTCGATCTTCCCCTAATTGAAAAATAGATTGAAACCTTTCGTAAAGCATCTCAGAATTCATGTTCTTAGAATCAGAGATATCTTCTTTTATTTTCTTGTATATTTTTAGGATAAGTTCCTCTTTTTATTGGCGTCATCATCCCAACTACCACAATTTCTTCATATAGATCCAAATTCTCTTGATTCTTTTCATTAGGAGAGCTCAAAATTGAATCCTTCATCTCAATGGAATTATATGTATTTTGATTCGAGAAAGAAGCAATGTTACCTATAATTGATTTCTCAACCACCACTGGAGTAACAACTGAAGACTTTATCTTCTTGTAGGAGACAAGATGAAATCCCTCACTATACAGAATATTCATTGAATAAATATAGAAGGTTTTAGAAATTCTTTTGAGGGTTTGATCCTAAAATATTCTTACCTTTTCGCATTCCTAATGAATCCATCATTTCCTCTGAGAGCTGACGATCCACATCAAGTTGGACTTCTTCTCTAATTTCTTGTTCAGCTATTGAATCATTATCTTTAGGATTTGAACACGATTTATTTTGCTATTATAAAAAACATTTTACTTTGTTATAAGTATCAACCTTGTAAACATTCTCCTCTTCAGAAAGGATATCATCCCAAGACTTCTTCTTATTCTTAGATGTGTAGGAATAGACATTGGGTGAGTTACTTGGTTGGTCACCCTTCTCATAAAATTTTGGATTATCTGAAACCCTAGAAAAACAACTTGCACCTTCTACTTCTACTTAACATTTTCATCAGTAATACCCATATCATCAACATTCTTAAAAAGGTATTTTTCATTCTCATGATACAGTAATTGATGAAGAATATCATTTTTCTCAGTAGATGCACTTTTTCTCTTCTTGATACAATTGCTCACATCATGACCCTGGATATCATAAATGATGAAAATTATGGAGCATCAACAGGTAGATGAGTCATTTACCAAATCATTACATTCCTTGTAGACTTTTGGCATTTTTTATAGATGATATTTATCTATATAATATTATCATCAGTTGAAATCATTACCTTGTTAACAAGAGTCAATCCTAGTTCAACCTCAACAATTGTTGCAGGTGTTATCTACTTTGTTTTCTGATTCATTTTTTCGTCATGAAAGCTCTAGTTATCATGTATAGAATATAGATCCATTATATCTTGAATATTATTAATTTTTTAAATAACATATTTATTCAATGGGTAAACTTTTTAAGAATTAATTAAATTTATACATGGAAAATGAATCACATCATTTCATGTAGATGGTAGGTCATACATATGAATGAGAGATGATGTAATTCCATTAATGGGTGAAAGGGTAAGTAGGAGGATTATGTATTAATTTTCAATAAAAAATATAATGTCATATTTATTATATATATTCATTATTTTTATAATTATTAATAACCTTATGAGTTGGTGATGGAAGATAAATTACATCGGTTCGTAAGGTGATAGTCTATCGTACACAAGAGTGATGTATTTGTGTCACATTTGATGAAGAAATAGATGAATAAATATTATTCCATAAAAATAATATCATTTAATTATATTGGAGATAATTGTGTTATTTTATTGTAATTTTTAATACATAAATAAATTTGGAAAAATAAAAACTAAATAAGGAGCTTAGGGAATACAATTACCTTCTCTCGGAAGATCCTCATTTGTATCTATTGTTATATATCCTAGGGTTGGTGTTTTTAGAACAAAAAGTATCAATAATTTGTATAAGGAAATTTGGTAGGTATTTTAGTATTTTCTCTTCAATCCAAATGGCATGAGTTGTGTGAGTAAATGATGGGAGGGAGTGACCTTTTATAATTAAGGAGTGACATTTTGTAAAGACCCAAAATTATTCAATAATGGGAAGTCACTATCACACCAAGTGCCACTAAAATTTAAAAATAATTGATTTTAAGTAAGTTAGTTTTTATACACACTTACACTACAAAAAAAGAATCATTTTTAAACATGTTATTCTTTATCCTCTATGTTAACTTACATTTACCATGTTATTTTTTACCACGTTAGTTAGTTTTTTTATCCTAAGAAATTTATCATTAAAAATAAAAAAATGTGACTTATTAGATAATATTTAACCAATAATTATTTATATTAAATGCAATTTATAAAATTTTAATTGTATGTGTGTGGAAAATTAATCTTAATACAAGAATATGTAACATGGAAACCTGCGTTTTAACCTTAATCTGGGTAAAACAATTTATATCCTTAATAATAATTTTTCCCAAAAATTAAGTTGAAATTATTATATAATGTTATTTATTTTTATTAAAATATGGAATCCATTTTAATATATCTAATTTGTACAATCATTAGCATTGAATTTTCAAATAAACCTACAAATCGTGTCAAAAACTGTTTTTTATGACATACATTTTTCATGTATAAGATGATGTTATGTTAACTATATAAATATTATTTATCCTTATATGTTTTTAAATTTATAAATTTATATATTATTTATATAAATTAAATGAAAATTATTCCTTATTAGTGGTTATTTTAATTTATTAAAATGGAGAAATATTATGCACTTAAAAATTGTTTTTATAAAAATGTGTTTTTTAGCCTAAAATAAATTTATATCAGAATTGGGTATAAAAATGATGAAAATGTAATTAATTATTATAAATATTACTAAATTTTAATTTTTTTACTTTTAAATCAAATTAAAATAATATTTTGACTTTTAAATTATTAAATCTATTGAAAAGAAATGACAGTTTTACAAAAAAACATCATTTTTCTCTACTTGAAAAATCACACTTTTCATAAAAATCACAAATTTTTAACCTAAGTTTATTTCTACATTTTGATTTCAAAAATAATTTCATTTTATAAAATACATTTTTGAAATTAGAAAAAAAATAATTATACCATTTTCTCATAAAGTGTTGTAAAAATTATTTTTCAAGAAAATGTATTTTTTATTGGAAAAGTGAATTTACTAAAAATTGAGTGATTATTATCAATAAACACATATTTATTAGAAAATATATACATATATATATATTTTTAATTAATTTGATTAATATTATTCATACATAAAAAATAATGTGTTTTTTATAACCACAAAATTTATATAATATATTTTGGTTCATTTAGTCTTTCTATAAAATGTAGTATATGTTATCACAATGTTATTATTTTAAAATATATTGGTGTTACATTATCCTAGTATTTGACAAATTTAATCCTCAAAATTTTAACTTTCACTCATTAATCAATAGTTTTATATTTTAAAATTTATTTTTTGGAAACCCACATCATAAAATGGGTTAATAAAGCAATCTTATAAAAGTAGGAAAGGGAAATATGATTGATAACTGTAATAAAAAAATAAATAGGATTTAATATAGGATAAAATTTGTGGTAAATGAAAATATTGACATGAAATTGAAGTGAAAATAATTATAATGGGTGATAGAGATCATTGATCATAAGAAAGTGAATGATCATGAGAATGTCAATGACCACAAAACCATAAATCTATAATGAGTCAAATGATTATTGATTCACCAAATATGTTTTTAATAGGATTTTTTTCAATTTATATTTCTTTAATTTGGTGAATTATTTTACTATCTATAAACATAATAAAATATAAAAACGTTACATCCATGTATTTCATAAGAACTAAATAATCATTTGGTTGTGTCACAATCAATTTCCAGCTCACCACTTACTCCTATGAATGAATATCCAATATAAATTTTTTTATGAATAAAGTAGTAAAATTAACTATAAAATGATTAAAAGATATATCAAATAGTGAACATTTTTTCCATATATCTCTAAATATTTACTAAGAAAATTGTTAGCATGATTTATACAATATAAAACATTAATTTCTAAAACATCAATGGGAACACCCAAAATTTAACTTTATACATTACATAGAAATATATTAATAAAATTATTTAAGTAGAAACAATGTATTTCCAACTAGTACATCATGTTGGACAATGGTAGGTGATTCACCCCTTTTACCCTTTTGTAATGGATTTAAGACCTATGGCCTTACCATAGGAGATGGTTTGTCAACCAAAATGTGGGCTTTCCTTTTTCCAAAACTATATTAAAATAATTCCTATAATGTTAAAAAATTATAATAGCCTATAATTACCACAAAATCAATGATATGATAAAATTAAAGGTTACCAATAAATTTAATATTTATCCAAAAACATTAATGCATTCTTCCTCAAATAATTTTTTAACTATAACGTATACTAAACCATTCAATTTTAATTCCATAAATGCCTCCCAAAATACCATTAATCATGATAAAATACCCATCACATAAAACCATAAAAATTGGTTTTAAGACATTGAACTTATTATACATCCTAAACTCATACACCTATGATGAAATCTATAATTCTTGAGTCAATATTAGATGGAGATATATACGCTTCTAAAAAATATCACAACCCATAGATGTTTCATGATTATTATAACCAAAGTACCAATAATAAAAATAATTATACAATATAATTTTTGAATCGAAATACATAAATACATAAACCCTTTTACTTCAATATTGTCCCATACTTAGTCTAGGATTTGACCTTTAAATAATGCAATTATTGGGATAATTCTAAGGTTCCCCACATTCAAGACAACATACTATAAATGGATTTCTATGATGAAATTTATTTCTCTCCATAAAACTCTTGACTTTTCCTCATCCCCTTATAATCTGTATATAATAAAAAAAATTGTTCTATTAATACATTATCATAGGTTTCCCTTTCAAAATTTCTGACATGAAGTAAATTGATCATTCTTCCATACATATTCTCCAATACTCAATCTCTTATAGAACATCATCCTTATTTTATTTTGGGAGTCTAATATTTGGTTATGGTGTAGGTTTTTAATCATGTATCATGATATCTAATAGGGAATAATCATGATATCTTTTACTCCAATCATTATCCCATTTTGTTTCACATAATCACCAAATTTTCCATAATATTTAATATTAACATGATTCCATTGGGTTCAAACCATTGGATAAAACCCATAATAAATGTGTGAGAAACAATCATCATACTGGAATGACTATATAATCATTTATAGGATATCTAGATCATAAAACCGATATTTCAATAAAATATGCCATATGCTTAACCGAGGTTATTAATTATCATAATTTATTAAAATCCTTCACAATTGTTTGTAAATAATATATGAATTATCTTGAGAATATCCCCCAATAATTCCGAACTAGGTGCATGGTAAGGCCAGTTTTCATACAACAGGTGAAGACTGAGTTAAGATCAATTAACCCTTATAAGAGTTTTTACACCTACGTACAAAAGTTCTAGATCCATGCACATTTATAGGGTCTAGATATTAATGTGTTTCTAGAAAAAAACGACATAAAATATTCCTTACCAAAACATTATGATGTTCATCTATATTTATCCTCAATGTCTTCCTTAGGGTTTTGATCCCTAATATTTGTTTTCATATATCTAGTTCTCATGATTTATACTAATATTTCTATGATATCAATTGTTAGAATCCCAACCCCAGTATCCTAGAGTCATTGGTTACATTATTACATTGGTTTTAGACATAAGATATTCCATCCTAAAATACAGATTAATTTAGTAGTCTTTGTAAACTAGATACATACTTGAGTATCTCATTGCAACTAAAAAAACAAATTACAATACAGTAAAAGTAAATATTATTCATCCTTGGACTAATTAAAATAAATATTATTTATATCTTGATTAAAGGAAACAAAATAAGGGTGATCTCATGTTTTTATTATGGGTTATGTACAATGAAAGCTATGATAAATCAATAATGCATTATCAATATGGAAAGGAAATAACTTAAAACACATTTCATTTAATAATTAACTTTAATATCATATTTATATATGGAATAATCAATATGTAAATTTAAATAACTGAAAACACATTAGATTTAATAAATTAATTTTCTTTCATGATTAGATAAGTAATAATAAATATAAAAAGGTAAATAACTAAAAGCACCAGACATTAAATCAATAATAAGAGAAAAAATGCATCCAAACATAATAACTATGAAATAATATCATGGATAATAATAATGGAATTATAAATGAAGGAAATGATTAATATTGGACAATATGATTTTATACATCATGATATCTATACCATCAAAAAATTCTCCTAGATAGTTCCAAACTATGGGGAAATACATATTTAATACTAGCTTATTAATTTGTCTCATTAGACACATTGATGAATTGAGGGGCTATATAATTTTAGGCCCCACACACGACAAAATATATAAATCATCCATCATATTTCAAATGATTTATTTAATTTAAGAACATTATACCTTATCCTCAAAGGTATGTATTGAATGAAGAATATGGATATATCCATATTTCCCCGGTTATTCAAATAATATTCAAATTAAACACCATATGTATAAATGGTATATGGTTTAAAATATAATCATATCCATGATAAAATGAATATATATATATATAATAAAAATTTTCTGTATAATGAAAAATTATCACAAGAAAGTGATTGTCTCGACAGAATGTTAGCAGTCACAAAATTAATCAAGAAATGATAGGTGACCATTGGTTTATAAAGAATATAGGTTTTTGAAATTTAATCATGTCCTTTGTAAGAATGAATAGAATGGGAATTAAATATTAATATAATGTTTCATAAAATGGTTTTATTTTTTAAACAATTGCAAATATGTAGAAGAAACTAAAATTCGTAAAATGGTTTTGATGGTGGGGAATTATATTCATATCGAGCATGTTAAAACAAAGATTCCTTTCAAATTTTTATTTGAAATGTAAAAAATTTAACGTTTATAGATATTGATAGGAAAATTAATTATATTTTAGAAAAATAAATTATTGGATACAAGACAATTTTTAAAAACATAGAAGAATACAAAAAATATTTCTGAAATCAGTTTTGTGAAACATAGATTTGGAAGAAAAATTATTTTCATTCAAAGAGTGAAATAAAGATGTATTTTCTTAAAGATATTTATCAGTAATTTTAATTACTAAATAAATGAAAATTTTACTATTACCTGACAATTTAATGAATAACTAAAAGAAGATAAAATTACTATGGTTTTTTAGAAAATGATCAATTATCTTCCTTAAATGGAAATTTAAGTAAAAACAATTCAGATTAAAATGTTATAGAAGCGTAAACCCTTAAACATTGGTAACTTATAAATCATAATACCCTTGAGAGATATAACATAAAATGAAATATTAAATACTCAAAATATAAATATATTATTGATATAAAATATCAAAGGTTCATTATACATACCTCGTATAATATTTTAGGTATATAACATAACATATGTCCCAATAGAGACAATTTGAGAAGATCAACCCTTACAATGATCATAAAATTTAAGTGATAATTGATAAATCAATAAATTATGAGTATCAAATTTAAATTCACCAAAAAAAATTAAATAAAACATAATACACCCAAAATTATTTACATTCATAATTTTATAACATAAAATATAATGAATAAGTAATATACCCCAATGAAAAGAAATTGAGTTATGAAATTATTTACCACTTAGTAATTTTCAATTGAAGTAATTGTTGATGAAATTATTAAAAATGAAACTTAAAATACAATTAATTATGTATTTTTCATGATATTATATGTAAAATGGTATGTGTAAACACCATATAAAAGAAATTGGTGCATAATACTAAAATATGACTCAATAAAAGGAAATCAAGTTGAAAGCACTTACCACATGTTTCCATTTAGATGAACATGATTTTTCCTAATTTAAAATGATTTTAAAAAATTTATTGATTTTTAATATGAATATAATCATATTTTTAATAACATATATTATCTTATTACAACATCTTATCTCTCATTTGTTTATAATATTTCATTATGGCCATTATTTTATGTGTTAGCTACCTTTTTCTCATGTTTGCCTTTTCAAGTATGTTAATGTTTGTGTGCATAGGATATATATAAATCATATCAAAGATGATATTATAATTATATAAATATCATATTTTACCAATATATACATATTTATAACCATTCTATATTTCTATAACTAGTAAACGAATCACATCACTTTTGGGAGATGATTGGTCATATGTATGCACAAGAAGTGATGTCATTTCATTAATTGGAGAAAGGATGAGTAATTGTATGATGTATTAATTTAAAAAAATAAATATCATGTGATAATTATAATTCATATTCATTATTAACATTATTATGACTATCCATGTGATTTGATTATGGAAAACAAATTACAATGGTTCGTGAGGCAGTATCCCACCATACACACGAATGATGGAATTGTTTCCCATTTGATGGGGAAGGATATGGATAAATATAAGTTCATAAACATAATAAAGATTTATTATATTTCTAATAATTTTTTTATTATATTTTAATTGTTAATACAAAAATTAATGTGGAAAAATAAGAAGTAAAAAAAGATGGATCTAAGTGAAGACACTTATCTTCACATAGAATAACATTCATTGGGTCTTTTATTATGGACCCTCGGTTTGGCCTTTTGGGAAAATAATTGGATTAAAAAATTGTATAATGATGTTTGATATGGATTTTTTTATGTTTTTGTATCCAAATTTCTTGATAGGTGTGGATAAATGAGGGGAGGGAGTACCCTTTTATAATTGAAGAGTGTCATTTTTTTAAATACCCAAAACTATTCAATATTGAAAAGTCATTATCACCTGAAAAACCTCAAAAATTGATAAATAATAAATTATAGGGAATTTACATTCTATTAAAACCACCAACACAAAAAAAAATATTTTAAACATGTTATTCCATATCCTCAATGTCAATTTACATTTAACATTTTATCATTATCCATGGTAATTAGTTTTTTTACCTATGTAATTTATCCTTTAATAATAAATTTAAATGAGAGATATTATATAATATTTTCCCACATATTCATAACAATAAATTAAATTTATAAAATAAAAAATCTATGTGTGTGGAAAATTAATTTAAATACAATATCATGTAACACGCAAAACCTCATTTTGACATTAATTGTGCTAAATAAATTTTACAATTTTAACTAATATTTATGACCAAGATTTAAGTTTAACTTATTATATAATATTAATTATTTTTATTCATAATATGGAATAAATTTTGAAAAATTTAATTAAAATAATTTTTATGATTAAATTTAAGAATAAACCACCAAATAGTGTAGAAAAATGTTTTTTCAAGAAATGCATTTTCAAGCATAAGATGATCTTATATTAACAATATAACTAGTAATAATCATGAGATGGATTTAAATTAATATATTTATGTATATTATCTATAAATTTATTTTAAATTTATCTCTATTATTGATTATTTTAATTTAATATTATGGGGGGATATTATGCACTTAAAAACACTTTTAAGAAAATTATGATTTTAAGATTAAAAATAAATTTATATCATAATCAGGTATAAAGATGATTAAAATATAATAAATATTTTATAATATGACTAATTAATATTTTTTAAAATTTAATTTAATTCAAATCATATTGTTACTTTTAAATTACTCAATTTATTTTAAAAAATGGCAATTTTACAAAAAAGCGGTTTTTTCACTATTCAATAAAAAATCAACCGTTTTAGAAAAATAAAAAATTTTCACCCTATGGTTATTTTGATAATTTGATTTAAAAAATTAATTTCATTTTATTAAATTCATTTTATAAAAGTGGGAAAAATTAATAATATTATTTTCTCAAAAAGCGCTGTAAAAATCATATTTGAGTAAAACGTATTTTTTGAAGAATAATGTTACATTACAAAATATTCATAGATTATTATTAATAAATTTTTATTGCTTAACACACACACACACAAATAGATATATATATATATATCATAATTGAGTAAATATAATTTGTACCTTAAATATTAACATCTAGATTATAACATCCATATTTAAATAATATATTTTGGTTTGTTTATGATTATTTTTTTGTCGTATATACTATAAAAATGTAGTTTTAAAATATTCAATCATTTCATTATAGTATCCTTCAATTAATTTAATCCTTTAAAATTTAAATTTCTCTCAAAAATTAACGTTTTTGAAATTTTAAAATTCATTTTTTCAAAACTGGAATCATAAAATTGTTTAATAAAACATCCTTATAAAAGATGGAAAGGGGGACTCGAAAATTATCTAGAGTAACAAATAACTTTGTTTCTATATAGGAGAAAAAATTTGAGAAGTGAAATTATGGACATGGATGAAAATAATAAATAATTATGGATGGCTATAAAGATCATTGATCATAAGAAAATGAATGATTAAGATAAATTCAATAACCTTGAAATAATTAATATGTGATGAGTAAAATAAAAATTAGTTCATCAGATATTGTGGTAATTGGATAATGTTTTTGTTTCAATATCCTATTCCAAATTTTGTGGAATTAATTTACTATATAATAACATAATGAAATATACTTAATGTACATAGTTCTATTTCATAAGAATAAATTCATCTTTTTTGTGTTTCGATCAACATCCACTTCACCTCTTACTCTAATGAATGAGTATCCAACATCATTTTTTATGATTGAGGTAGTAAAATTTTCTTTTAAAAGGACTATTAGATGTATAAAAAGGTGACAATTATTTTTGTATGTCTCTAAATATTTATCAAAACCAAAATTTAAAGCTTTAGTTACCCAATATAGTACATTGATCTCAAAAACCTCAATAGTAACCCCCCAAAATTCAACTTAATCCATTCCATACATATATATCATAAAAATTATTTTTGTAAAATAATTTCATACCAACCAGTACATCACATAGGCCGGGGTATTTACTACAACCTTATCTCCCTCTGGTTTTGGGTTCAATCTCCATGGTCTTGATATATGCTAAGTGTTTTCACCAATCATATGGGTCATCCATTTTAAAAAATACATTAATATAATTCCAATGACATATCAAATTCTAATAACCTATAATTAACACAACATAAAAGATATGATAATCCTTAAATGTTACTAGTACCATTAATTTGATATCCATAAAATATAAATTCATTATTCATTAAATAACATTTTCAATATAACATATAATAATTAAATGTGTTGTATTTTTATAAATGTCTCCCAAAATACCCTTAATCACGATAAACTCCCCATCACATAACCCCTCAAAAATGGTATTTAAGATAATAAAATTATGATCATACTTAAAATCATAAACCTATGATGGTATCCATGATTCATGAGTTATTTATAACTGAATACATATATGTTTCCAAAAAAATTAACACAACACTTAGATGTTTAATCATTCTTATAACCAAAATACCATTAATACAAAATTTTCTACAATATAATTATTCAATCCAAATACACAAATACTTAAAACCTTTTACTTCAATATAGGTGCTTACTTGGTCTTAGAATTAACCATTAAATGAGATATTTGACTAGGATAATTCCCATGTTCCCCACATTCATGATAAAGGACAATGAATGTATCTCTAGGATGAAATTAATTTATCTCCATTAAACTAATTACCTTTCCATAAAAATTAGCTCTTCTATACAATAATTTTCCACAAATAAAATATTTTCCTTTTACATTGAAACATTATCATGGGTGCCTTATTCCAAATTTTATACTATAACTAAATAAATCCTTCTTTCTTCTATATTCTCCACCACCCTATATCTTATAAAAATCAATCCTTTTCTACTTTGGTGAGTCCAAGAGTTCATTAAAGTGTAGCATTTTAATAATATATGATGCTAACAGATTAATAATAATCCTGATATCATTCAATCAAATTATCAAACAATTTAGTTGCTCGGAATTACATAATTTTTAATCATATTAAATGTTAACATGATTTCATTACCTTCCGACCATTAAATAAAACCAAAAATCATTGTGTGAGCAACAATAATCCTAGTTGGAAAACCATATAATCATTTATATGTTGTCTAAATCATTACACATTCTTTTCAATCAAAGACACATTAGGTTTAAACTAGTTTATACATTTTTATCATCTAATCAAATCCTTATTTATAAATTATAAAAAATATTTGAATTATAATAAGAATAACCCCTTAGAGAGTCAAACAAGGTGCAGAGTAAGGAATATTATTATACACTAGGTTATGATAATTTCAAAGACTAATTCACCCTTTTTAGAGTTATTACCACTATTTATAAATGTTCCATAACCACATCCACTTGTAGTATCAATATGGATATGTATTACTGGATGTAACCACATAATCTCTTCCATACTAACACATTAAGATATTATTCTATAATTATTTACAATGTTTACCATAGGTTTATATTCCCTAATATATTTTTTCTTAGATCTAGTTCTCAATGTTTCTATTAAAATTTATCAAATACCAACTGTAAAGACAATAACCCCAGTATCCTATAGCTAGTATTTATTACGTTAGTGCTAGATACAAGTGATTACATACCAAAAGATCAGTTAGTGTAGTTGTCTTGATAATGTAGATATATACTTGAGTATCAAATCACATATGAAAACATAAATTACTATACAGTGAAAATAAATATTCTTCATCCATGAAATCATTCAATGAATTGGTATTCATATACTATATAATGAAATTAAAATAAGTGTGATATAAAATTATTAATGAGGGTTATATACAACTGAAGCTATCATGAATCAATAAGGCATAATCAATATGGAAAGACAAATAACAGAACACAAATTCCATTTTTTCAATAACTTGACTACCACGATTAGATATTGAAAATATGGAAACATTAATAACTAATATAACTTTCCATTTAATAATTAACTTTAATTTCATAATTAGATAATGATTAATAAATATTTAAAGGTAAATAACCTAAAAAATTAATTTAATCAAAAACTTTAGAAAAAATGATTACATGGATAATATCTACGCTATAATATCATGGATAATAATTATTGGATTTTCAATAAAGGGAATGCTTAATATTAGATTTCATGATTTAATACATCGTGATATTTTTAACATTAATACCTTTCTCAATGATATTTATTAAACGGTGGGTAAATATACATTTACATCTATCTTTCTAATTTTTCTCATGAGACCTGACAATGCATCATGGGGATATATAATTATTGTCCCCACCTGTCACTGAATTTACAAATAATTCCTTATATATAAATTTATCAATTTCATTCATAAGTAATATGAATTATCAAAAAATATTTGTATCAAGTAATGAGTAACAATTAATCAATATTTCCCCATTTAATCAAATAACATTCTATGTAAACACCATATGTACAGATGGTATACTGTTTAGGAAATAATCCTATCAATGATACAATGAATATGGATATTTAAGAGAAAATTAATATCCAATGAAAATTTATTACAATGAATTCATTGTATCAAGAGAAACATACTAATCAAAAAATTGATTATGAAATGATAGGTGACTATTGTTTCATCATAAATATATGTTTTTATAATAAAATCATATCCTTTTAAAGAATAAATAGAATGGAAAAATATTAAAATAACATTTAATAAGAGATATTTATTTTTAAAACCATTTAAATCAAGTATATAAATCTAAATTTCACAAACTGGTTATGATGGTGAGGAAGACCATTCATTTCGAGCACGTAAAAACAAATATTCCATTCACATTTTTGTATGAAAAGTCATAAAGTAACTTATATGAAAAGTAACTGGAATATTTGTTTAAAATATTTTTAGAAAACCAATCTTGTGTAAAAATGACTTTAATCAATTATAAGAAGATATTAAAAATATTTTTGAAAACATTTTTGTAAATCATGAATATGGAAGAAAATGGGTTTTCAACCAAAGAGATAAATAAATTAATATTTTCTTGAAAAAATTTATCAATAATTTGAAGTACGTGGGAGAGAAAAATGTCACTATTACATTTATATTTAACGAAAAAATTTAGGAGGATAAAATAAAATGGTTTTATTAGATAATGATCAAACAATTTCCTTTAATGTAAATTTAGGAAAAAACAATCCCGATTAAAATGATACTCAACCATAAACCCTTACCTCTTTGGTAAATTATTACTAATAATATCCATGAGAGAAATAAAATTAAATGAAACAATAAATAAAATAAATATAATTATATTAATGATATAAAATATAAAATTGGTAGTATAGAAACATCATAAAAGAAGATAGGTGTATAACATAACATATGTCTAAAAAAAGATAATTTGAGATGAGTGACACTTGCAATGACCATAAAACTTAAGTGATAATTAATAAATAAATATATTACTTTAATAAGATTTAAAACAATTGGAAAATTGGAAATAAAACATAATATATAAAAAATTATTAAACATATAATTTTACAATATCAAATTAATTAATTGTTTTTATAGCCAAATGAAAATAAATTTAGTTTGGAAATTCTATTTCAATTGGAAATTTTCATGTTAAATAACCCTATATGAAATAATTAAAATAAAAATATAAAATACCATGAAATATTATGTATTTATGGTATTATAGGTAAATTTGGAAGTTTCTATACCATATAAAATAAATTGGTGGATGACATTAAAATATGTATCAATGAAAGGAAATTGAGATGAAACCCCATACCTCATGTTTCCATTTAGTTGAAATTTTTTTAACCACTTGTATAATAATTTTAAACATTTAATTGATTTATATTGAAACCATAATCAAATTTATAATATCATATATGATCATATTATAATATCTTTTTACCCATTTGTTAATAATATTTCATTATTACCCTGGTTTTGGGTGTTAACTACATTATTTTTTAATTAATGTTTTATCAAAAAAGATCCAATTCATGTGAATAGGAAATATATCCATCATATATAAAATTATAATTGTATTATAAATATCATATTTATTCATTATATACATTTTTATAACCATTTTTAAAATTTAAACTTGGAGAATGAATCGCACCGCTTCATGGAGATAGTAATTTGTATGTATGCAGGAGCAGCGATATCATTCCCTTAATGGGTGGAAGGGTAAGGAAGTGTATTATGTATTAATTATAATGAATTAATAAAATTTCATATTTATTATATATATTAATTGTTTCCTTCATTATGACTATCTATGTGATTCGGTGATGGAAAACAAATTACATTTGTTTGGATGTGGTAGTACACCATACCCATGAGTGATGGATTTGTTTCCAATTTATTAGACAAGGAAATTGGTAAAAATTATTACCTAAAAATAATAAAATATAATTATTCAGTAGATACTTATGTTATTATATTTCAATTATATGATATGAATAATGTTGGTAAAAAGTTTAAAAAGAAGAAGCTTAAGGAAGTCAATTAATTTCTCTTAGAAGATCCTCCTTTGGATCTCTTATTAAAGATCCCAGGGTTAGTCTTTTAGGAAGATAAACAAATTTAAAAATATTATAATGAAGATTTGAATTTATTTTTTAGGGTTTTTTTGTTGAAAATTTATTTAAATTTTAGAATAAATGAGGGGAGGTAGTGCCTTTTATAATCGAGGAGGAGTAGCATTTTTATAAATACCCTAAACTACTCAATAACATGAGGTCAATACTGCCCCATGTGCCTCAGAAATTGATAAATAATATATTTTATGGATTTTATGTTATATTTATGCCTCCACCTCAAAACATAAACATGTTTAAAACATTTTATTCCTTATCCTTTAATTTTACAAACTTTCACCATTTTATTTTTCACCACGGTAATTAGTTTTTTTAAACCAGGTAATATTCCCTTTATGTATAAAATAAAATTTTCCATATTAGATAATTTATAGCCATTTTTTATTTATATGAAATCCAGTTTATCTTAAAAAATCTATGTGTTTGGAAAATTAATTTTAATAAAAGTGCTTGTAACGTGTAAAACCCTATTTTAACCTTAATCATTATAAATAAATTTTATTGTCTTTACTAATAATTATAACAAAAAATTAAGTTGGAATTAGTCTATAATATTAATCATTTTTATTTAAAATCTGTAATCAATTTTATGAAAATTTATTCAAATAATTGGAATAATTTTATTTAAAAATAAACCCGCCAATTGAGTCGAAAAATGATTTATCTTGAAATGTATTTTTCAAGAATAAGATGAACATATATTAACTATATGAATTATAATAAAAATTTTAGGGATTAAAATTAATATATTTACATTTATAATATACACATTAAATTTAAATATTTATTATTAGTGGTTATTTAAATGGATTAAAATGGAGCAATATTATACACTTTAAAACAATTTTTAGAAAAATGTGCTTTTAAGTCTAAAAGTAAATTTATAAGTAATTGGGTATAGAGATGGTTAAAAATAAATTTATTATTTTAAATATTAATAAATAATAATTATTGACTTTTAAATAAAATTCATATCATATTGTGAATTTTAAATTATATAATTCCTTGAAAAGAAATACAAGTTTTTCAAACAATTGTATTTTTCACTACTCATTGAAAAACACTCCATTCAAAATAATATCAAATTTACCACCTTTGTTTATTTTAAAATAATTATTTCTAAAAATAATTTAATTTATCCATCAGATTTTCTAAAAGTTTAAAAAAATATTATTATTTTCTCACAAAGTGCAGTAAAAATCATTTTTGACAAAAATGTATTTTTTGGAAAATATATTGACTTTACTAAAAATTGATGTATTAGTATTAATAAATATTTATTGATTTTGATTTATAAAAATTTCATAACTACTTTAATCCTAATCATACCATCTAATTTACTAACTAGGTCATAATCGTCATTTTTAAATAATATATTTCGATTTATTTTTGATCGGTGTTTCATGTCATATACTCTATCATAATGTTATTCTTTTAAAAACTCAATTTCTTATAGTGACCCTTGGGTCAGGAGTTACTAAAACCTAAAGTGCAATAATAGAAGTTTCCATAGGATTAGATTTACCTTGCATAAACCCACTACTAAAAGTGATTCTGTTGATTTTGGTGCATCAGTTATAAGGCCCCACCCTTAAACATAACTTAATCTAGAGGTATTACAAGAATACACATTAAGGATCTTTTAAGGTTTAGAGTTTTTAAGAATTAGATCATAAATCATGCATTACATTCCACATTTAAACAATGTGGTTACATAAAAGACAATATTCATTTTTCCCAACAAAGGAGACATATTTAAAATAAAACATTGATTCTTTCTTGACACTTCCTCCACACTAACATCATATCATGTACTTTTACCTTGAACTATGAAAAACATTTCAAAAACATGGGATGATCATAAAATGCTCTGTAAGGGATATAAAAATATGGAATTAAAACATTAGTCCATGTATACATATGAATCAATGAAATCATACTTTACTCATAGAACATAAGCACTTTAACATACCTCATGAAACAATACGATTCATGAATAACTCCTAAAATCATAATACATAAAGGTAAAATGAGGCATTCATAACATTCTTACATTGGGAGTAACCCTCAATGTTACATTTGGAATACCCATCACAATATATTCCATAAATCTCTTCAGATAAACCTTAGCGTTTAACCCCTTCATGTTACCCAATGCATTGGATAGCTATCACAGGGTCACCCGCCCTTAGTTTATCAGAGAACCACCAGTCTTCATAAAAAAATCACAAGAACCATAACATAATCGTATCACATAAAATATGCATAAAGGAAACATAACATTTCCACATTTAAATCACAAAATATCAAAAACACATTGATATAATCAAAACATTATCAAAACCATTTTCAATACCCAAATAAATGAAAATTAAAATATGGTATTTATTTTTCATTTAGAAATAAGTTATGGCTTATAGAGGAAGCCGGAACTCAAATAATGGTCACAGCAGTGGAGAAGTCGTTGTCTCCACATAAGTAAGAAAAAAACATTCCCTTTTGTCATTTAGTAAAATGCTCAGTATAAAATGATTCCTTTTGAAATAAATGTAAAATTCAAAGGGGTTTATACACCGTATAAAAGAACGTTGTGTATAATACAAAATATGCCTCAATGAAAGGGGATTGAGACGAAGTACCTTACCTCGTGTCCGACTTGAATTGATCGTTCTTTAATATCCTGAAAAATAAACTAGATTTAATTTCTACTTTCTTAAAAAACTTTTTCAAGTTCATTATTACCTCTATATAACTTATTACCATTTTATGAACATTATGCAATTATTTAAGTTAATAAAGGTCTTTTTGTCGATCATTGGTACTTGAGTCAAAAATAAATTTCTTATAATTACAAGTTATTCATGTGGTAAAATATCCATTACATCCAGAATTATATTCATGATTTAGATATCATATATATCATATATATACAATTTATACATGCATTTAAAATATTACATAACATTTATAGGTAAGAAATGAAATGCACCGTTTATGGAGACGGTAAGCCAAACATACGCATGAACTCCACATTCATTTCTATTTTGTATTTAATGGAATGAAATCATAATTATATAAAGGTATATTATAATTCTAGAATAATATCATATATAACATCATTAACTCCATCCTTTATACATCCCACATATGATATTAATGAATCAAATCACTTTAAGGGGGCGGTAGTCTGCACATCCTAAAATGAAATTATCACGTTTACCCATAATGGAAACCATAACGGAATTCAATAAATGAAAAATACAGAAGCATAAGGAAACCATAAAAATAATATATATCATATATAAATATAGTGAAATATTAATGGCCACCATGAGAGGTGTTAAAAGGAGATTGAACAATCATCGTTTCGTGAGGCAGTAATTCGCCACCCATAGAAACAATATGTTATTTAACCATTATATGGGAGTATGTGTAAGTGTAAATAAAATAATTCTAATAAAAACATCCAAGAATATTGAAGATACTGGTGTTGTTACAAAAGAAATAAATAAAAAGAGTTTATGGGGGTGGAGAAGCAAAATAAAACAAAAGAAAATTAGAGAAAACATTACCTTAAAATCGGGTAACTCCCCTTGGTTTGAACCAAAAGGGTTTATTGAAGAGCTTTCTGCCTAAGGTAAGGCTTCTAGGACGAATAGAGGGATTTGAATAGATAAAATGAGCTGATTTTGACCGACCCAATGGCTTGAGAGGTGTGGGTAAGGGGGTATAGATGGGGGGTCTTTTATAAGATAGAGGAGGGGAACTCATGGAAATTATAGAAATGTTACTTTATTATAAAATGATTTTCGGATTTTAAAGTTCCCAAAATTATATATTTTGATTATAAGGTGATAAGGGTTCTCAATCCACCCATCCAATAGGTTTTTGACAAGTTTAAGTCTTAGAGTTTACATTATCTTTTCATTTTATTTAAATTTTCCATTAATGAGGTAATCGTTGCATCATCATGGTTTCATAAATAAATAAATTTATTTATTTTCTAAAAATTATAAAACAAATACTATGATGTAGTAAATCGTTTTATATTTCCAATGACTAGTTATAGTCTAAGAGATTGTTTGCACAGACAAAACTAAAATTGTTTTTCTTAGGTGATACAGGCTTTGGTTATACTTTCCCTTTAAAAAAATAATATAACATAAGGTCACTATAACAAAAAATGATTTCATGGGGTCCCAATGTTGGCACAAGGCATCCCATGATCGCCCATGACACAACCAATATCATTAGGACACATTTTGGGGTCATTTTATATTGTTATAAAATTATTTTATTACCCTTAACTACTTGATTAATAATTAATCATTATAATTAAAGATAATTACCATCGTTACTATTCATAATGTCCAAAACAAAAGAGTATTAATTACAGAATTTGGAACATATGATTCCAAATATGGAATCCATTTTACCAAATTTTATTCAGAGATAGTTCAGTAATTAATTTAAAAATAATTTTCGTTGTCAAAACAAATAGAGGGTTTTTTAGAATCAATATCTACCAAAAGTTTGACACTTTTTTATGTCCAATTATAAATTGAAATTAATTACAATGAACAAAATTGGATTAAATGGTAAAAATATATTATAATTAAACTTTAAAACCAATTAAATGGAAAATCTATCTATATAATTAAATTAGATGAAAAATCATTTTTGAAGTAAAATGCAGTATTTTTCAATATTCATTAAAAATGAACATTTTTAGAAAAATACCAAAGATTTATCCAAAGTAATTTTCAGTGTCCCAATCCTAAAGAATATGTTTATTTTGACAAATAGAGCTTATATAATTGTCAAAAGATTGATTTTAAAAATGTTTGTCATCAAAAGATGGTAAAACGATCTTTTATAAAATATTAGAATATTCTATGCTTAAGATTGGATTTATTCTCATTTAAAGCCTCTAAAACACTATCTATTTCATAAATAGACATAGATAAAAAATTCCTAATTCTTTAATTACATGGGATGTTACATCCTTCCCCTTTAGAAAATTGGGTCCTCAGAATTTATTTATTTATCGAATAAGTGGGGGTATTTATACCTCATTGCATTTTCAGATTCCCATATTGCCTCTTCAATCATGTGGTTTTTCCACAAAACCATTACGTCTTGAATCGCCTTATTCTGCAATAATTGCTCCCTGTTGTAAATAATATGGACTAGTTGTTCCTTATAAGATTTATTCTCTTCCAGTTGAACTACCTCTGGACTCAAAACCTAAGATGGATCTGGCATGTACTTCCTTAACATTGAAACATGAAAAACATTGTGTACATGAGATAACATCGGAGGTAAAGCCACTTGTTTGGTAACTAATATGACTCATTCTATAATTTCATATGGTCCAATGAACCTTGGACTCAGCTTTCCTTTCTTACCAAATAACATCACACTTTTCCATGGTGAAACTTTGAGGAAGACGTGATCACCTACCTCAAAAGAGAGATCCTTCCTCCTATTATCCGCATAACTTTTCTGCCTACTCTAAGATGTTCTAATGTATTTATGTATCAGCTGAACTTTTTCTGCCAACTCTTCTACCAATTCTAGACCCACCAACTTCCTTTCACCCACTTCATCCCAAAAATCATGAGTTTAACACTGCTTCCCATATAATGCCTCAAATGGTGCCATCTAAATACTGGAATGAAAACTATTATTATAAGAAAACTCAACCAAATAAATATTTTGGTCCATACATCCCTAATAATCCATTAAACAAGCACGTTGCATATCCTCCAATGTCTGAATTGTTCGTTCAGACTGCCCATCTGATTGAGGATGAAAATCTGTACTAAAATTTAATTCAGTTCCCAATGACTTCTGAAGGCCTTTCCAAATGTTAAAAGTAAACCTGAGATCACAATAAGGTACAATGGAGAGAGGAACTTCATGTAACCTGACTATATCATTAATATAAAAACAAGAAAGTTGATCTCGGGTAGAAGTATCTCGTATAGCAATGAAATGATAATATTTATTCAAGCGATCAACTATAACACAGATTTCCTTATTACCTCTAGGTGTCTTCGGCTATCCCACAACGAAGTCCAAGGATATATTCTCTCATTTACACTCTGGCACTGGTAAAGGCTGAAGCATCCCTTTCTGTAACTGCTGCTCTGCTTTAACCTGTTGACAAGTCAAACACTTCATAGTAAAATCAGTAATATCTCTTTTCATTCCATCCCACTAGTAATAATCCCAAAGATCTATATACATCATAGTATTGCCAGGATGAACTAAAAACGAAGAACTATGAGCTTCACATAACAACTCTCCCATTAACTGTGAATCACAAGGCACACACAATATCTTCCCAAATCTCAAAACACAATAATTATCAATGTTTAATTTAGGAAACATACCCTTCTGAACCAGCTCTCCCATTTTCCACAACTCACTGTCTTGCTTCTGAGCTTGCTTAATTCTTCTTATTAGAGATGATCTCACTAACACCTGAAAAAAAACAGTAGAACATCCTGAACCAACAACTTCTATGACAAATTTCATGAAATCCTTAACCAAAGGATCACGTTCCAAATGTAACATGGTTAATTAAGCATTAATTTTTCGACTCAATGAATTTGAAACTTTATTTTCTTTTCCTGGATGGTAGTAAATCGTGCTGTCATAATCCTTGATTAATTCTATCCATCTATTCTATCTCATGTTCAATTATTTTTTAGTGAATATTTAATTTAGACTTTTGTGATAAGAATAAATTTCACACTTTAAACCATATAAATGAAGCCTCAAAATTTTTAAAGCGAAAACAACAGCAGCTAAATCCAAATCATGTGTAGGGTAATTTTCCTCATGAGTTGTCAACTGATGTGAAGCATAAGCAATTACCTGATCATTCCGCATAAGGACACAAAACAGTCCTTTCAATGAAGCATCACTATAGATAACAAACTCACCATTCATGGAAGGTAGTGCCAAAACTAGAGCATTCACCAATCTTCTTTTCAATTCCTGAAAACAATTTTCACATTATTTTGTATAGATGAACTTAACACCCTTCTGAGTTAGCTTAGTCATTGGACAAGATAACTGTGATTTTTTTAACAAACCTTCGGTAATAGCCTTCCAAACCAAGAAAAATATGAATCTCAGTTACATTTGTGGGTCTTGGCCAATCTTTAACAACAGTTGTTTTTGTAGGATCGACAGTTATTCTATCTTTAGAAACAATGTGACGAAGGAAAGAAATTTGTTGCACCCAAAAATCACACCAGCTGAATTTCCCATACAATTTATTTTCTTTTAAGGTTTGAAAAACAACCCTTAAATGACTTTCATGGTCCTCTATAAATTTAAAAAACACCAAAATATCATCAATGAAAAAACCACAAACTTATCCAAGAACTCAAGGAAAATTATGTTCATAAGTTCAATGGATATAGCAGGTGCATTGGTTAACCCAAAAGGCATTACTAAAAATTCATAATGGTCATATTTTGTATGAAAGACGGTCTTTAAAATAACTACTTTTTTACCTTGAACTGATTGTACCCCAATCACAAGTCGGTCTTTGAAAAATACTGAACTCCCTAGAGCTGATCAAACAATTCATCGACATGAGGCAAAGGATATTTTTTCTTAACAGTAATGTTATTCAAGGATCTATAATCAATTAAAAGTCTCATTGAAACATCTTTATTTTTAACAAATAATATAGGAGCACCCCATGGTGATGTGCAAGGTATAATTAAACCTTTATCTAATAAATCTTGCAGTTTCTTCTTCAACTCTAAAAGTTCACGTTGATCCATTCGATAATGGGGTTTTGAAATTTGCTTAGCATCAGGAACTAAGTCAACAGAAAATTCAACTTCCTAATCTGGTATTATTCTAGGAAACTCATTAGGAAAAACATTAGGATACTCTTTTACCACTATCAAATCATTAATATGAATGGTTCCTTTGTTTTCAACAATATGTGCAAGGTAACATTCATTTTTATCTTTTGCAAGTTTCTCAGCCTCTTGATATGTTATCAACAATAAGGGTTCATTCTAGTACACAAATTTAATGTATTTCTGAAAAGAAACTTCTTTATCTCTATATTAAATCTTAACATGGTAAACAGAGAGCCAATCCATACCCAGGATAACATCAATCTCTACTAGAGGTAAAACAATAATGTTTGCAAGTAGGTTTTTTCCACAGATAAGGACAGGAAGGTTCTTATAAATTCTTTGTTCCTCAACATTTCCCCCAGGTGTTTTTACCAAAAGTTCAGGAGTCATTTCTTGAGATGGTATTCCCAATTTACTAGAAATTTTTTCGGAGATGAAATAATGTGTAGACCCTGAATCAAAAGAACACATTGGAATAATATGAAAAAATAAACAAAGTACCTGATACCACTTCATTTGATGGACAAACATCTGTTGAAGTAGTTTCAAAGGATTTCACGACACCTTTATTATTGTATTCTGACTGCTTCCCATCATTCGAGCTCTTTGTCGAACACCTGTATGCATAATGACCCATCTCATTGCACTTGAAACATTTCACTAACTTTAAATAAAATTTGGGATTACCTTCACCTGGATCTTTTCCAATGCAATCACGAGCCTCATGTCCCATCTTACCACTTCATCAGCACTTTCCAGAATTCCAAAGACATTCCCCAGCATGCTTTTTTCACATTTATCACAAACTGGAAACTTAGTTTTCCTATAATCAGACCTTTTTGAAGGATTCTTCCCTTTCTCCTGCCACCTTGGTCTCCTCTTATGTTGGTTGTCGTAGAACACTTGGTCGTTGAAAACTCCATGTCCACATTCTCAGAACATTGAATAATATTTTCATAACTTTTGAACTCATGATAAGCTAATGCCCTTCGATTTTTTGGCTTTAATCCTGAGTAAAAAAATTGATTTTACTATCAAGGTATCAGATAAAATTTGGAGCATGCCTTTCCAATCAAGTGAACTTTTCATCATAAGCACCCACTGAGTCGTCATCTTCCCTCAATTCCAAGAATTGTTTTTCCATCCTAAGTCGAACAGCCTTAGGTAAATATTTCTCAAGAAACATACCTTTGAATTCATCCCAGTCGAGAGCATCAATCTCATCAGCATCTTTGATATTTTTAACCATCGACCACCACTGATCTGATTCACCCTCTAATTGGTAAACAACAAGACTAACCTTTTGATTGTCTGAACACCCCATGAATGATGGGGGATGTTGCCTCATTAAATGTTCCACCACTAACATGCTACTCCTCAGTTGATCTGGCTGATCTCGTGCATTGATACCACCACCATTTATCGCTTGAGTCAACTGTGCCATTACTGCAACAAACTGTTCAGTTCCAATTCCGACCATCTCAGGATATGGATTTGGATGGTCATATCCTATTGTTTCCCTTCCTAGCACTACTTCCCTATTTCCTTTATGAAAAATCATTCTGAACAAACTTGTCTTAGATGAAGAAACATGGCAATCTTCAAATGCTATATCATTTTCAATTTGACAATAAAAAAATATTTTTGGATAATCATTTAATAGAAATCTAACTCTTAAAGTTATCTAAACCGACCTTTGATACGAACTATAAGGCCCCAGCCTTAAAAAATACTTAATCTTGAGGTATTACAAGAATACACATTGAGGATCTTTTCAGGTTTAGAGTTTTAGAGAATTAGATCATAAATCATGCATTACATTCCACATTTAAACAAGGTGGTTACATAAAAGACAATAGTCATTTTTCCCATCAATGGAGACATATTTAAAATAAAACATGGATTATTTATTTTCACTTACTAGAAACTATCATCACATCATGTGATTATCCCTTTACCAGTGAAAAACATTTCAAAAAATTGGGATGAGAATAAAAAGCTCGGTAAGGGATATAAAAAATCGGACTGAAAGCATTAGTCCATGTTTACAGAAGAATCAATGAAATCATACTTTACTCATAAAACATAATCACTTTAACATGCCTCATGAAATCATAAGATTAATTAATAAGTCATAGAAATCATAAGACATAATGGTAACTTGAGCCATTCCTAAAATGCTTATGTAGGGAGTAACCCTCATGGTTATGTTTGAAATACCCATCACAGTATATTCCCTAAATCTCTTCGGGGAAACCTTAGCATTTAACCCCTTCGTGTTACCCAATGCATTTAAGATCTACCACGGGCTCACCCTCCCTTAGTTTAGCACATAACCACCCATCTTCATAAATAATTCCCAAGAACCATAACATAATCGTATCACATAAAACATGCATAAAGGAAACATAACATTTCCACATTTAAATCACAATATATCAAAAACACATTGATATAATCAAAACATTATCAAAAAATTTTCAACACAAAAATAAAATAAAATTAAAACATGGTATTTATTTTTCATTTAAAAAATATTATGGCTTCTAGAGGAAGCCAAAACTCAAATAATGGTCACAGCGGTGGAGAAGTCGTTGTCACCGCATATCTAAGACAAAAACATTCCCTTTTTTCATTTAGTAAAATGCTTCTTATAAATAGATTCCTTTTGAATAAAAGACAAAGTCAAAGGGATTTATACATCGTAAAAATGAAAGTTGTGTATCAAAAAAAATATGCCTCAATGAAAGGATATTGAGACGAAGTCCCATACCTCGTCTCCGACTTGACTCAATCGTTCTTTAATCTCTGGAATAATAATCTAGAGTTAATTTGTACTTTATTGAGAACCTTTTTCAAGTTCATTATTCCTTTTATATAACATATTACCATGTTATGAACATTATGTAATTATTTAGGTTAATAACGGTTTTTTTGTCGATCTTTGGTACTTGAGTGAAAAATAAACTTCTTATAATTACACGTTATTCATGTGGTAAAATATCCATTTATATAATGTCTAAAAATTATGAAAAAATTACTATTATTTAGGAAATATTCTTATCTTTACAATTACTATTTATAGTATAATAGATATTTTCCACATCAAAACTAAAATTATTTTACATGGGTGATTCATACTTTGGCTATAACTTCCTTTTAAAAAAATAATACAATAAAAGGTCACTATCACACTATAGTAATTCTATGGGTTACCAAAGATGGCACAAGTCATCCCATGGACGGACATGACAGAACAAATAGCATTAGGACACATTTTGGGGTCATTTTATATTATTTTAATATTATTTTATTACCCTTAATAACCCTATTACTAATTAATGATGATAATTAAAGATAATTACTGTCATTATTATTCATAAGGTCCAAAAAAAACAGTCTTAGTTACATAATTTGGAACATATGATTCTAAATATGGAATCAATTTTACCAAATTCTAAACAAATAAATTGAAGTAATTAATTTAAAAATAATTCCCGTTGTCAAAACAAATAGCAGGTTTTTTAGAAACAATATCTATCAAAAGTTTGACACCTTTTTATTCCCAATTCCAAAGTGAAATTAATTACAATGACCAAAATTGTATTAAATGGTAAAAATATAATATAATAAAAAATTAAAACCAATTAAAATGACAATTTATCTATATAATTACATTAGATGAAAAAGCAGTTTTAAAGTAAAATGCAGCATTTTTCACTATTCATTAAAAAATGAACATTGTCAGAAATATACTAAAAATTTATCAAAAGTAAATTTCAATATCCCAATCCTAAAGAATATTTTTATTTTTAAAAATAGAAATTATAAAATCCTTAAAATTTTCATTTAAAATAAATCCATTAAAATCCAGTAATACGCTCTTTTAAAAAATATTAGAGTATTTTATGCTTAAGATTGGGTTTATTCTCATTTTAAGCCTCTAAAACACTATCTAATTCATTAATAGTCATAGATATGAAAATTAATAATTCTTTACTGACATCGGATGTTACATTAGTAAACTATAGTTGCACAATCCTTGGACATACCCTAGAATGGGAGAACTAAGTAAATTCTTGTTTCTTGTGTTAATGATTTCATATTCACATAAGGGAATCAATTCAGGTGTGGAATAATTATTCAATGAATAAATTAACTAAATCAAAAAATTTAAATAGAAAATCAATCAAATCATCATCAAATGAAGAATGTAATTATGAACCTACTAATCATGATGTCATGATTTTTCGAAAGTAGTAAAAGAATTAGTGTTTTTGTTTATTGAAATTAGAATGAAATTGCATACACTGATCCACACATTGTATCTCAATCTAAAAACACTTGTGATATATTAATGAATTTTTCCTTTTAAATAATCTATAACTCAATCCATATATTGAAATATAAATATTTTTAATTATATTACATTATTGGTTACCCTATTATACTTGAATGGAACACATATCACTAGAAAATTTGATATGTGATCATGAGGAACATCATATTTAATTTCTATAAATTATACCATATTTTGATTCATTATGAAAATGTTAGTCTAAATATTAAAATTTATATCTTGAATTGGTGTTCTCATAATGTATGGAGTGTACTAATCTATTAAAGGAATTCCATAGTCTATATTGGTCATCATTATTTACTCAGGTTGAGTTTTTTTATATAACTTGAATAGGGTACTTCACCGCATCATGTTTTAATCATATCTTGGTTGGATTATTTATATCATCAAAGCTCATTAGTGATTAAAAAATATCACTCGTTATTAGGATAAAATTTTAATGGTACATGTAATGGCTCAGACCTCCCCAGTCCATTACATTTTCAATATCTAGTGTTGGGGATGTTCTAGGAGGAAACAATATCTCATTATAAGAGTTTTAAAAAATTCTTATTTTTCATCGGTGACTTAGGGTTCATAGGTCAGGGATTCAGTAGTTCTAGGTGCCGGTAGGTCAGGGCATCAGTATGTCAGGGCATTAGTAGGTCAGGGCATTAGTAGGTCAGGGAATCGGTAGGTCCAACATTCATATGTTGGGGCGTCGGTAGGTCAGTGAGTCGGTCGGTCACGGCATCAGTAGGTCGATCATTGGCGAGTGGCATTGGTGACTTGCGTCGGTGAATCGAATTTAGTGGGTCATCTAGGGGACTCATGTCTATGAGTCGAGTCAGTGACTCTCATCGGTGATTCAGGCATTAGTGAATAACTATTGATGACTCACTCATTAGTGAGTCATTTCCAACATTTTTCAGTTTTTCCAGTTTTTCCACTCTTATGTTTTATTTTATGAAAATCATGTTTAAAGCCTTGTTTGAGCATTTATAAATGTGTTTCAAGGGATATAAATTATATATTTAATATACATATGCTCCTGGGACCTTAAAATATCTAAATCATGTAATCTTGAATATGATCCAACTTTAATGGCCCTTAAAAATATTTCCTTCCATTCATATAGGATCTGGAAATTCAAAGATGGGATATTATCTTCCCCATGTGTTTATTTTTCACTCTTGGTGATCCTACAACTATTCTTCCCCAAGGATTAAAATTTATGCTTTATAATTCAATTGATTTTTCCCTTGGATTCTCCTACTACTGGCACGACCCCCCATGTTTTTGATACAAGGAGGAGTTGTTGATTTTCTGTTCTTCGGGATAGGAATTCCTTTGTCTCTCTTTTAATTATTTATCATGTGGTGTGGGTGTGAAGATGTATTATTTTGGTTGTATATGAAGCCAATTTAACAAATATAAATGAGGGACGATATAATTTTGATGATTTTCGTTTGTTTTATCTGTTATCTTTGATCCCTATTGTGAATATTATAGGTAGTATCCTTCTAAAAATCATTGTTATTGGTGGTCTTTACTTTTGTATGGGTGATGATTTATACTTATTTTTTATCCTCTATTGAATGGATGAAAATATGAGAATCTGGTTAATCACATACACCCAGTTATATAAATATATTCCCTATGATGGAACTAGATTTTGTTATCACCCCTGAATAAATAATGTGAAATTAAAGAATGAGTGCTCTTAAATTTTAATACAATTTTAGTGTTTGGTGTTCTTCTGTGATATGTTTGGTTCTTTTCAGCCTTGTATATTGTTTTGATCATAGGGTGTTGTTGCTGGGGGTGTGGCAGTGTTTACGGGGTTGTATGGGAGGTGTAATGGAATATCAGTTTGAGAAGTTGTTGATTGTGAAATGGATGAACTTGTTGAACAGTGGATCAATATGTTGGTTGTGTTCTGGTTTTTTGTTAGTCTACTTGTGTAGTGGGACTGAAATATGGTTGAGTGTTTTTGTTTTTCTGGTTAAGGTGATTTTGGTGTAGCTGGCTTGACAAGGGTGGTTTGAGAGGGATAATTTTGAAGAAGGATGGTGTTACCTTGTGTAGGTATGTCGACCAGAGTTTCCAAAGACTATCGTGAAGAGTGAGTGGATTATTATATTATTGGTGGTGTTCTATGTTTGGTAGTCACATGGGTAAGGATCGAATAACCATAAATTAATATCAACATCAAAATTATTATGTGTCAAGTGGATTTATTTTATCGAATATAAAGTGATCATCGTTCAATCTGATACAAGCATTTAGAGGTGACAACAAAGGTAGTTTTGTCAGTTGGTTGTTCATTGGAACCTGATAGGTTGGGATTTCTGTTTAATACCTATATATATATATGTATGTATGTAGTTACTTGTGATTTCTATATGCACCCCACCCATGTTGAGCACCATGTGCAAAACACCCCCATTGTTAACGCGGAGGGTTTCCTTTACCAACAAACTGGTGGGAGGATGTATGGATAGTTATTTCTATTATATACTCCGTCTTCTAGGAATTGGTAGCCCTAGACACTTCTGGTAGTTTTTGGTGTGGTTGTGTGGACCAAGTGTCCATGGGTGAGGTGTGATTACCAGGTTACTTTGTGATGAGATATGTTGTACTTTACATGGTGTCTTTGGGATGAGGTTATAGATTTGTGGCCCAGGTGTCTATTGGTAGGATGTGATATGGTTGTGGACCAGGTGTTTGTATGAGGGATGTGGTGTCTGGACTAGGTGTGTGTGGGAAGGTTGTGATAGTGGGTCTTGTGGAAGAACATGGTAGTGTTATGACGTTTTCCATTAAGAATGAGTAGTTATCTAGTGGTATGTGGTGTGGGGTACCCAAATATCATTGTTTATACTACATTACTTTACTTTAATTGTTTTATTTAGTGACTGTGCCTTTGTGAGATTGAGGTGGATATTATACCATGTTAAGTGATTTTCAGTTTCTGTTTTTTTCTTATAGGGTCATTAGTATGCTTATCCCACTTGTGCATGAGTGACTTGGTTTTTTTATATTTATTATACTTTTATTCTCAACCTACATGTATAAAACTATTTTCAGGATTCGTGGGAGATTACGTGGACCATGCTAGACCTTACTAGCTCGGACGTTGGGGACAACTTTTGTGTCATTTCTTAGAATTTCTTTTGGTATTCAGTTTGGATATTTTCATTGTATTTCAAGTATATTTACTTTAAAAATACATGGGGGATGGATTTTGGATTCTTTTATATAAATTTGTCTTGGATATGTTTTGAGTTAGATATATCTCATCCCCCGATCATTGTTACTATAAAAATGGTAATGCCTCCCATTTTATGAGATTGATTTCCCTTGGTTCTGGTCACCACCCAGCAGCCTATTAGTGGTAGGAATCAGGTATCATTGTCTCTTTTTCATATTGAATAAATAAGGCCATGTCACTTTTCTTTCTCTTCCCTCATCTTGAATAAGCAGGGTCATAAAATAATGGTATCATAGGTTTTGGTTGAGAGAGTTAATGGAGCTTATATTTTTTCATAATGAGGATTGAATAGGATGGTAGGGTAATAGTTTTAGGCGATCTTTGTGAATGAAATAGGCTATTGATGTTTGACTAGGAAATGGGATTTTAGGGCCCCCCATGATCCAATGCAAGTATTATGAGCTTACTAAACAACCATGTGATGTTACACTGATTTTGGGGTAGAGACTCTAGAAAAGGTATATGCATCATGATGACTTGTGTTCTTGTTTGTTTTGTGTTATTTGGGGAAATTAAAATAAAAAATGATTTAAAATTAATTCTAAATAAAATTACATACTAATCAGGCTAAAGAGTTCTCAGTTTACGTTTCACCTATAGAACACGGTCTTCATTCGTAAGTGGTATGAGCAGTGCAAGCTCAGTAGGTCGATCTGGAAGATCAGAAGATGGTTGATCTAAAAGAGGATGAAAATTATTAGCAGAAGATGCTTCATCCTATCCAGTGGTAGAATCTAGGAAAATATGAGTTTAGTGTCTTGTACATGTAGACAGAGAGATGGCACGATGAGCATGATATCACCATCAGCCTGATCTGGGCTCTAACAGAGTATTGGCTTCCATTGGTGGTGAGCCATATACGGTGTAACAACCCAATAATTTATGAGATATATTATTTTTAATTTCTTTGATGTCTTGTTTTGTATGCTACACCGAGATTATCTTTCATTATATGCAACATCGTATTTGCTTGTAGTATACACAACACTATTCTTGGCTTGTGTTACACACAATTTCATGTTTGTCTGATAGAATTTATTTTACAAAACATTGATTATAGATTTTTTTCAATGTATGAAATAAATATTTTTTTATTATTTTATACATAACACCAAAGGATTCTTTCACTACATGAAACATTAAATTACCTCTCATTATACGCTAGAGTGTCCTTCTCCGATAGTTTGCGTTGCATGCAATACTGAGTTTCGCTAAAATTGATATATTTTTAAAATATTATTAATTAATGTGATATAAACTAGACATTATGAATAGTAGTAACAAAAATTTGAATTTTTTAGCATTCATATAACACATTTTCTAGAACACTATTTGAGAAAAAACAATTTTTTCGGATAAAACAAGTATTTTTCAAAAAAATCGGTTTTACCACCTTTTGATGGCACACCCATTTTAAATCTTGTTTATGACACATTAATATGTTAAATTTGACAAAATAAACATCTTATTTAGAAGGAAGTCATAAAAATTTAATTTTTTGTAATTTTTTGTATTTTATTTTATAGAATTCAATTTTACTGAATATCAAAAATACTGCATTTTAATTCGAAACTGCCTTTTTATCAAATTTATTTTTATATTTAGATTATATTTTTAATTGTTTTTATATTTTAATTGGATTATATTTTATCATTTAATCAAATTTTGGTCCTTGGACGTAATTTCACTTTTAAATTGGATATAAACCCATGTTAATCTTCTGATATTTATTACTTCTTAAAAACATGAATTTTGTTTTTGACAACAGGAATAAATTTTAAATTAATTACTATAACTTATGTGATTTTTATTTTAAAAAATAGATTCCATATTTGGAATCAGAAGGTTCAAATTATGTAAATATATACCTTTTTTGGACATTATGAATAGTAACTTCAGAAATTATTGTATTTACCATGATTAGAGGGTAAATGTTATAAATATGGGTAAAAAATTGTGTTTTAATAATATTAAACTACATAAAACTTGTCTAAATTTTATTTGATAAGATATTTTTGAGAATTTGCCTCCTTGGGTCAATTTTGGGAACTCATGGATTCACTTGGGGTTCAAAACCCATTCGGCGCAGGGTACTGTAGCAGTACTGTAGCGAACTGCAGTAGTAGTGGAACTGTAGCAACGATGGACACTATAGCGGTGGCAGGTCACTATAGTGGCGGTAGAGTACTGTAGAGGATTTAGAGAACTGTAGCAATAGTGGGTACTGTGCAGTACTGTAGCAGTGCAGGTACTGTAGTAGTAATATTCACAGAATGGGCCTTGGGCCAAAAAAAAGGGTCTACGAGCCATGTAATTGGATAAATTCCCACTGGGCCTTCGGGATATATAATGGGTCTACCTCTACCCAATTAAAGAGGTCTTTGCTTTGCTTTAATAATAAATGAGGCTTCGGCCCCAACCTTTAAAGATAATTAAAACCTAAACATATATCTTTTATTAAATTGATTTTAATATATGGTTATATAACTGATCTCCATGATTACAAATAGTCTCTATAAATATAAAATAATTTCCTACATCCTGTTATTTTATTTATAATTTTCATAAATTAGATAAATATATTTATTTATGACACAATTATGATGTAGTGATTACCTCCTTAACGACAGATTCAAATAAATGAATTTAAAAATATTAAAGTAAATTTAATTTGAACACTTTGGTACTATCTATGAATTTTTTAGATGACATTAACATATTAAGGATGAGTTAATGCCTTTGATTCAATGAAATTAGGTTGTTATGAAATTTATAAAATGTCATGTGTAAATAATATTCATAATAAACATAATTCAAAACCTAAAACATAATATAGTTTATTAAATGATATAAGATTCCTAAAAAAATAATATTCTTCAAAATGGTTGATATGAGACCAAATATTTCATAAATAACTTTTTTGGTTCATTTTCCATGATATAGTAATTACACTAACCCACAATGTCTAAATAAAAGGATATCACGATAAGATTAAAAATGTTGAAATAAGGGTTAAAAAAAGAAGATAATGATAAAACAAATATTTAAAACACGTGGAAAATTTATTGGATGATGGGTATTAGAACCTTAATCATATTATCCTCAATTTAAATATGTTTTTTTACCTTTTTAATTGAAATTTAATTTATAATAAATTAATTTTTTGAGAGTTTCATATAGTGAATCCCTCCTCTCTTATAAAAGGGAAACTCCTCCCTCCATTATTCACTCCATTTTTAGAATTAATGATAAAAAAACCCAGAATATTTCTCTTTTAAACATCCCTAGTTACATTCTAGATGTATTGTTATTCTCATAGAACCAACTCTAGTGCCCTAGGAGAAAATTTAAAAGACGCATGTCGAGGAAGAGGTAATCTCTTCTACCGACTCTTTCAAATTTATTTCTTCTTCTACTTCCTATTAATTAGTTATTTAATTATAAAGTAATAACATCAGTATCACTCATATACTGATATATTATTATTAATATTAAACAACCCTATTTCACATGCAATCCATCCTTTGAAAGATAAAATCATCGTGCATGCGTGCGTACGGATTACCGTGTCCACATCGTGGTGTACACTGTTTTTCACCACCAACATACATGGATGGTTATAATGGTGGAAATAACAACTATATATGATTAATATAATGTTTTACTAGTTTTGAGATATTATACACCATCTACTTCAATAACACTCATCAACTATGGGAATTATATCTTTTCTCAAGCGTACATACAACTTACCGTCTCTACAGTGCGATGTGATTCGTTCTACATAATCGTCATTAATGAACGATTACATAAATTAATTAAATGAAAAAATATGACGTATAGTATAATAATTACATAGTTTATATGATATAACTATAACCTTGAAATATTAATAATAACTTATCCAACAAAACTTGCATAAGAATGTAAAGCATTTAATACCCGAATAACGTATAACCATGAAATGTTACAAAAAAACAGATGAATATATGATCATAAATGTAATCATAAAAATAATTATGATTGTAGAATAAATCAATATAATTATTTAAAAAATCACACTGGATGATCAGATACATTAGAAGCATATCGGACCAAATATAAGGGATTAATTCGTCTAAATTTTATTTCTGTGGGACATATGCCTTAAACACCATCTATTTATTTTGAGTGGTGTTTATGCTTCCCCAGAATGTTTTATGATTTTTATTATGAAGGATAAGATATTTTCATAATCAAGTTATTTCTTTATTTAATTAGGCATATGATTCCACGGATTATAATTGATAAGGGATAACTTTGGAATCTCATTTTTATCTGAGATTGTCTATACGTAAGTATTTACTGGGGTTGAATTTATCAAACATGTCAATGTTTTATAAAAATGATTTCATAAAATATTTAATATTATTATTTTTATTTATAAAGTAATTTTTACCCATTTTTACATTTACTACATGGTATGAAAGGAATCTTTTTTTTACTAGAAAGGTAATTTTTGACTTTTTAGGAAAAAGTACGAGGAGAATGTTTTTTAACTTATACAGAACAAATGGATTTTTATTGTTTCATGATGCATTATTTCCACAAATATTCCTATAAAATATTTCAATTTTATTTTCAAATAAATTCTTTTATTTTAATTTTTTTTGTGTTTTGAAAAAATATAACTTTTTTGAAGAAGAAATGCTGTTTTCCTCATAAATTAATTTCAAGTTCTTTATCAGAATTATTTTACATCTAAGAATACATAGGGTTAACCCTATTATTAAATTGATTTGATTGTGTTTATAATGGATTTATTTATATTAAATCCATTTATTTTATATGGATTTTTATGGAGTGATGTTTAAGAAACCCATTTTATTTCATGGGTTATGCTATGATGAATGATTTATGTTTTTGTGGAACATGTAAGATTGAATTCATTATGAGATGGGTGGGACCTATATCTCCCTTCAATGCATTGGGTATAGATTTATATCTCATGAGATATACATGACTATAATGGAAGATAAATCTTGTTTAGTAATACATGGATAAAAGGGTAAGTAAACTCAGTTTAGTAATGGACCTTGCCCCCTATGATGGTCATGGATGCAATGCATTGGCTACTATGGGAATAATATTATGTGCTTATTAGTTCTCTAAAATAACATATTTTATTCAAATGGTATTTTATCATGGTTAATGTTCCTTTATAATCTATGGCTTTTGTACTACCAACATTTATGTCATGACTCATGATTTTGAGGTTTAAAATTTATATTCATGTTTTTACATTCAAATGATTGTGGATTGTTTTTTGTTCTCCATGTTTACCCTTACTGAGAATTTGAGATCACCCTTTTTATGTTCTCTTTTCCCCCATATATAATGAATGTTTTTATGTAGGAAAACAAAAGGGTAAGATCTTTAGGGGAGATATTGATGCTCTTTCACCATGTTAGAAGATTACGTTCCATATTTTCAAAGATGCTAAACTAATACAATCATTGGGAGCCTATTTGTGTCAAATATTTATGTATTCCAAAAAATATATGTAATGTCCATGTACATAAATCTTGGTTCAATATATTTGGTATTAGAGATAATGTTTAGTTAACCATTGTAAACTAGGATGAGAAAACATTAGTGAGATCCCTAGAGATATTTCTAAGGTATGTCTTGGGATTTCTATAAGGGAAAGTCAAACGATAGATTACAATCCTAGAATTATGGTAAGGATCATAAATAACCAATGATTAAACCTACTATGTTAGTGATTTAATGTACTCCCCATTTAATAAGTTGTTTTCTGAGTATAATTTTTACCTCTCACGCTATTTTTTGGTTTTTAGAAAAATTTCCGGAAACAGGAAGATTCATGTTAATAGAGAACATGATTGAAATGGAATGATATTATTCAATATAATCCAAATGAAATGGGAGTTGGAAGGTGAAAATAATAATTATTATTTATCAGAAATCTCATAATTTCATTAATAATCTCATCTTTGGGGAGTTTCCTAAAGAAGCTACTATGAGAATGATGGAGTTTCATGGTGATCTTAGAGGAAAGAAAGTTCAAATTTTCTCATGTAAATCATGTGGGAAGAAGAATCAAGGAGAATGCATTAAAGGAACTGGAAGATGCTTTGGGTGTGGAAAAAAAGAACAAAATGCCAGTAATTTTAAAGGAAATAGTTCGGTTAACACAAAGAACAAAGATAATGGTATTACTATGACATAAACAATGGTTAAATGTTTTAAATGTATAATGTATAGGAATTATGAAAATCGATTCCCTAAGGGAAAATATCTGGAATAGAATAAATATGGTATTATGGGTAGTATTTATGTTGATGATGATGAAGAGACTACAAATTATATATGATATGGAAGAAGTGTTGAGGAATAAAACAATGAATCTTGGTTAATGGTTTACAAAGGTAGTGGAATGATTTCATGTTTATCATGTTTAATGTTGTATATGTAATTTAATGGCACTATGTAATAAAGAAACATCTAAGGATTGTTACACTTTTGTTTTTCCTTAATTATTTGAAAGTATATATTGAATTGTACTGGTAACCATGAAAGGTTATTCAGATATTTTTGGAAAGCACGTGATATGCACATATTGAAGGTATAAGGAGATAATGAGATGTTTGATAGTACTAATGAGAACATGACTGATATAAAGACAAATTGATATCATGGATTGTGTATATAGAATTTTTGGGATTTTGGTATGTGTAAATACTTAACTTTTTACATCATTTATGTTTTCACTAAGGTTATATAGCAATTCATCTTTCAAGAGAATATATTATTTAGGTATTCACATGTTTGGAAAGTGACAACCAAGAAATACCTTTTGAGATATGCGTGGCAAATGTTTAGTATATTTAGTTCAATTACTTATAAGGTTTTATATTTTTAGTTTTTTTAAGGATTGTAATGGTATCCATTAAGGGATAAGATAAGTTATATTCCATTTTATGTTTTTTAGATTAATTTATTATCTCACTATAGGTTGACTTATTCTTATTTGATAACCTTTTCAAACCTTTTTGTTACGACAGATTGAATGAACTATCATTCTATTGCATGATCCGCTAACACATCACAAATGAAAAATACATCTTAATTTCATTAAGAGATGAAGTGGAAATTGTTCAAGGAATGAAAAATAGTGATATTGTACCAAAACCAATAAAATATTTATTCTATTGAAAAATTCTTCAACTTTAGAAAAAGGATCAAGAAATTTTTTTATCAATGTAAATTCTTATCTAATGAATCAAATGGTCCATTAAATCATCGTAGATTTATGGATTTATGGATGTTAACATTCTCTAAACCTTATTCATTATCATTATCCATCAGAACAATATGGTTATATTTCCCTTCCTTATCAATGTTTTCACTTCCTCCCTCTGTTCTCCTATGTCGAAACCCAATGAATAGATACATTGGGTAACCATTATGTTTATAACATTCCTTCTTGAAATGATGTTTTAGTATTCCTTTTTTATGTGGGTTTCCATGAAAGAAACATTCAAGTAGCAAACCATTTATAACACTAAAAAAATTTAGGGCGAAATTCATTTTAATTGGGGTAGAATGTAACACCCCGAAAATTTATGATATAGATTATTTTTAATTTCACTGATGTATTATTTTGTATGCTACACCAAGATTATCTTTCACTATATAAAATGATATATTAGATTTTAGTATATTAAACATTATTCTTGGCTTGTGTTATAGACAATTTCATGTTTATTTGACATAATTAATTTTACACAACACTGAGTATATATTTTTTTCAATTTATAAAAGAAATAAGTTTGTATTATGTTATACATAACACCACATAAATCTTGCACTACATGAAACATTGACTTGGCTTTAATTACTTGCATGAATGACCATCCAAGATAGCATGCATTGTAAGCAATGCTAAGTTTCACTAAACAATGATATATTATTAAGATATTATTATTTAATGGGATATAAACTAGCCATTATTAATATTATAAACAAAATTTTTAATTTTTTAGCATTCATATTAAACATTTTATTGAACATTATATGATAACAAAATCAAAAAAAATTAGATAAAAGATTTATTTTTCAAAAAAAAAACCATGATTTACTGCATTTTGATGGCACACCCATTTTAAATCTAGTTTTTGAAACTTTTATAAGGTAAATTTTAAAAAATAAGATTCTTTTTTTAATAGAGACATAAAATTTATCTTTTTTTCTTTTTTTGGTTTTTTTCTAATAAAATCAAAATTTTAATGAATAGTTAAAAATACTGCATTTTAATTCGAAGCTTCCATTTTATCAAATTTTTTTATATAGATAGATTATCTTTTTAATTAGTTTTATAGTGTAATTGGATTAAATTTTTATCATTTAATCCAATGTTGGTCATTGGACGTAATTTTACTTTTAATTTTGACATAATCACATGTCAATCTTTTGATTGTTATTACTTCTTAAAAACCCACTTTTTGGTTTTGATAATGGGAATTAATTTTAAATTAACTATGGAAACATCTATGATTTGAATTTAGAAAAATGGATTCCATATTTTGAATCAGAATGTTCAAATTTATTAAATAGATACCTTTTATTTTTGGACATTATGAATAATAACTTTAGTAATTATTTTATTTACTATGGTTAAAGGGTAAATCTGCTAAATAAGGGAAAATAATAATACTTTAATAAGTATAAACTGACCAAAAACATTTCATAATCCTTTTGGATGAGCTATTTCTGACCATCCACATCATTGTATTTATTTTTGGGACCCCATGGATTCACTTGGATGTGAAAATGTCATTTTATTAGAATTAAATTAATGTAAATATAATTATAACCTAAACATATATCATTTACTAAATATATATTAATATAGGTTTATATAATAGATATCTATGTCTATAAATTGTCATTATAAATGTAAAAATATTTCTTACATCTTGGTACTTTATTTATAATTTTTAGACATTTAATAAAAAAATTATTTATGGAACAATTATGATGTCCTAATTACCTCATTAATGAAAGATTAATATAAATGAATTTATAAATATTAAAAAAAAATTAATTTGAACATTTTGGGTTCAAAAAATAATTTTATGGATTCCATTGACATATTAGGAATTATTTAAGCCATTTTTCAATGGAATCATCTAGTTATGAATTTTTATAAAAGAGAAGTTTGAATAGGGTCCAAAATCGATATAATTTATAACGTAAAACATAAAATAGTTTATTAAAAGATATTAAATTACCAAAAATATAAGATTCAGAAACATGGTTAATATAAGTCCAAATATTTCATAAATAATTTTTTCTGGGTCCTTTGACATGATATGGTAATTACATTAACCAACAATGTGTAAATAAAATGATATCACAGTAAGATTAAAAAAGGTAAAATAAGGGTTAAACCAAAAAGATAAGGAAAAAATATTGAAAATTTTTTAAAAATTATTTTATAATGGTTATTCAAACAAAATATTCTTATATTATAATTAAATATGTTTGGGATCATTTTCAATCAAAAATAAATTTATAATAAATTAATATTTTGAGAGTTTCCTATAGTGCCCCTCTCCTCTCTTATAAAAGGGCACATTTTCCGTCCCTTAATAACTCCATTTTGAGCCTTCAAGCTTCTCCAAGACCTACCAATATATCATACAAACTTCCCTAGTTACATTATAGATGTTATGGTCTTCTCAAATGACCAAATATAGTTCCCTAAGAAGAAATTTAAAGGAGGCATGTTGAGGAAGAGGTAATCTCTTCAACCGATTATTTCAAATTTATTTCTTATTATACACCCTCTTCATTATATGTTTATTTATAAAGTAAGAACATAAGTATCACTAATATACTGAAATTTTATTATAAATATGGAACAACCCTGTTTCACATTTTGTTCATCCTATGAATGACGAAATCACCACGCATGCGTACATATGGATTACTATCTCCACGCCGTGGTGTAATCTGTTTATCACCACCACATTACTTGGATGGGTATAATGGTGAAATTAATAACAATATATTATTAATATAACTTGTTACTAATTTTGAGATATTATACACTATCTACTTTAATACCTTTCATTAATTATGGAAATGAAATCATTGCTCGTGCGTACATACAACATACCAGCTCCACAGTGGGATATGATTCATTATACATAATCTTAATTAAATAATGATTATATAAATTAATTAAATTAATTAATATGATCTATATTATACTAATACGATGATGTAAATAATATAACTATAAAACAAAAATAGGAATAGGAATTTATTTGACAAAACATGCATAAGAACATAATGCAGTTAATAACTGAATAACAAGTAACAATGAAATGATACAATCAAACAGATGAAAATATGATCATAAATATTATCATGAAAATGATTATGATTATGGAATAAATCATTAACATTACTAAAATCATCATATAGGAGGTTCAGATACATATGAATCATATCATACCTAAAGTAAGGGATTATTTCGTCTCAGTTTTATTTTCGTGGGATATATGCATTAAACACAACCAATTCATTTTGTGTGGTTTTTATGATTCCCATGAATTTTTTATCATTTTAATTATTAAGGTTATGATATTTACATATGAATGTAATTTTATTTATTTTATGAGGCATATGATTCCACTAATTAAAATTGGTAATGGATAATTTTGCAATCTCATTTTTATCTGATATTGTTTATACGTAAGTATTTACTGGGGATGCATTTATCATACATGCCCATGTTTTCTAAAAAAGTAATAAAATGATTAAAATTATTATGTTTAATTTTTAAGACATTTTTTGCCTATTTTGTCTTTTACTACATGGTATGGAAGGAATCTTTCTTTTTTTACCATACGAGGTACTTTTTGACTTTTCCAGTAAAAGTACGAGGAGAATGTTTTTTTAACATATATGGCATGAATATATTTTTATGGTTTCGTGACACAAAATTTTCATGAATCTTCATATACAGTATTTAAATTTTATTTTCAACTAAATTTTATTCTTTTTAAATTTCATAGTATTTTGAGATAAAAACATTTTCTAATAAGAAAGTATATTTTCCTCTGAAATTAAGTTCAAGTGCATTATCAGAGTTATTTTCCATATAAGATGACATAGACATATCCCTATTATTACATTTACTTGATTTTTTATGATGTATATATTTTTATGAAATCCATTTATTTTAAATTAATATTTATTGAATGATGTTCATGAAACCCTTTTTATTTCATGGGTTATGCTATGATGAATAATTTATGTTTTTGTGGAACATGTAAGAATGATTTAATTATGAGATGGGTGGGACCTATATCTCCCTCCAATGCATTGGGTAAATATTTATGTGTCATTAAATAGACATGACTAGAACAACAAGTAAATATGGTTTAGTAATACATGTTTAGAATGTCATGTAAACCTGATTCAATAATGAACTTTCTCTACTATGATGGTATTTGTAGCACTGCATTGGCTACTGTAGAAATCATATTATCTACTTATCATTTCACCAATATTACATATTTTATTTCTATTATATTCTATCAAGTTTAATGTTTCTTTATGATATATTCCTTTGGTACTTCCATGATTTATTTCATAACTCATGATTTTTATATTTAAACTTTAGCTTCAAGTTTTTACATTCAAATATATATGGTTAGTTTTTTATTATACATGTTTACCCTTACCCAGTATTGGTGCTCACCCTTTTTATGTTTTATTTTCCCCATGATATAAAGAAAGTTTTTTGGTAGGAAAAAAAGGGGAAGATATTAATGGGATATTTTGAATATCTTTCACAATGTAATATTATTATGTTCTATGATTACAAATACAATAAACTAATATGGTCATTTGGATTTTGTTTGTGTCATGTATTTAATTATTCCACAAAAGAAATGTAGTGTCCATGTACGTCAAGATTGGGTTGCTACATGTGGGGTGTTGTGCATCAGTGGTGGATGCTCTACCTAGTGGAGAGGAAGGAGACTAAAGTTTTGTGGGTCAATTTTGAGAAGGAGTTTTGGGAAAAATTTCTTTCTTTAACCATGAATATTGAGAAGCAACAAGAGCTACTCTCCCTTCATGAAGAGAGTATGTCGGTATGAGAACTAAGGATAAAGTTGAAGGATCTCTTTCACATTTCTCTTGATATCAATTCCATATGAGAAGCCTTAGGAAATAATCATATAGGAGGCACTCTATCCTTCCCTCTACTACACGGTTATTCCATTCACCTTGATAACAGACCTAGAGGTACATAAGAAGGAAAAAGTGGTTGAGAGGATGAAATCATGAGGAGGTCGACCATGAGAGGGTATCCAATATGGTTATCTAAATGGAAATGCTGATAGAATTAGGTCTCAAGAACCACGAACTTTGAGGTTTTGGAAAATAGGGTTCTACAAAGGCGAAGGATTCTAGCAGAAGGTCTCAGACACCATGGCCTTTAAGGCATTGGGTTGCGGGGAGTTGACCTCAGTAGTTACAGTTTTGACCTTTCGGTCCTTGAGATTTTACCATAAGATTGGTACCGAGCTGTTTCTATTATGGAGGCTATGGGAACCATTATATTTAGTGCCTACTTTGAGCTCAGTATGGTGGAGGTGGGAAGGTTCAACGCATGACTCAACAGTAGTTTCTGATCGAATAGTACCAGGGAAAACAGGCTCCAGCTCCACAAAGGGGAGATGGAGTAGGTAGAGGCCTTCCTTAGGGTGTTTATTAGGGACATCAGCATAGAAATGGTTGAGATGGTATCCAAAAAGAGGGGTAGCGGATCTGTGTGTAGTTAGTTTCACGCCATGAAGGAAGCAGTTCCATCTGGGCTTTGGATCAGTTGAGGTATGATCAACGTGTTCAGCACTATTACTTGTGATTTATTTGATTTAGGAACTTATAAATCCTTTTTTACACCTTCTCTATCCCATTTTTGGAACTATACAAAGAGATACATTCTATTCCCCTAGTGTTGAGCACACCAGTTAGAGGTTAGACTCACTTGTTTGATGTTTTTCGGGAATATAGGATGATGTTGGGGCTACATGCATCTAGTGGGGATCTCTTCTGGCTATAGATGCATCCATACAATTTCATCCTTGGAATCAACTGGTTCATTTCCATGAAATTTGTTATCGACTAATTCCGGAGGAGAGTCGTGTTTTTAGATGTAGATGGCCAACGTGAGGCTTTCGTTGTCGAGAAGAGTTGTCTGATGGGAAGTAGGCATGTGGATACACTTTTTTCCTTGTTGGATGATTAATCAGTGGAATAGATTTATGTTGAGGTGGGGGGGGGCGAGAGTTTTTTGGGAGTTCTTGTATGTTTTTATTGAGGATGTTGTGACTCCACCCCCTTAACATGATGTTGAGTTTAGGATAGACTTGAAGCATGTTACTTATCCTATTTTTATGTCTCCTTATCAGATGGAACTTTCATAGATGTGGGAGCTAAGGATTCAAATTGATGATATGATGATGAATGGATTTGTCTGGCATATTGTGTCACTATGGGGTGCTCCGACCTTGTTTGCGAAGAAGGAATATGGTTGTTTGGGGCTGTGTATAGACTACTGAAGATTAAATCAAGTAATAGTCAAGAACAATTACCCTCTCCCAAGGATAGATGATATTTTTGACATGATGAGGGGAGAAAGTTGGTTTTATAATATCAATCTATGGTCTGGGTATCACCAGTTGAGGGTTACAGAGGGTGGCATCCCAAAGACAGATTTTAGATATAGGTATGGTCACTTTGAGTTTGTGGTTATGTTGTTCTATGTTATGAATACAGTGGTTGTTTTCATGGGACTTTTGAACTCCATCGTTGTATTCATCAATGACATTATGATATAATTGAATTTATATTAGGATCATAAAAACCATATCAATACTATCTTGGAATTCCTTCGACACCACAATCTCTATGAAAATATTTCCAAGTTAATGTTTTCGACATGGGAGGTACACTTCCTTGGACATGAGGTGGCTCAGTAATGTGTAACAGTGGATCCATTTATGGCTTGATTTAGTTATTTCTTGAGAATCGCCCAAGAATATGGTAGAGGTTCATAGTTTTCTTGGTCTGGAAGGTTATTACCAGATAATTGTACCCTATTTCTCTTGAGTATCATCTCTATTAACATCTCTGACAAGAAAATGCCAATATTGTGTATGGAGCATGAAATTATAGGTATCATTTGACTATTTGATGTGGAAGTTGTTTATTGCACCAGTTCTCCTGTTACCAGAGGAGGGTGTGTTGTTTGACATGTTTTTTGATTCTTCCTAGATAGTCTTGGGATGTGTGATGATGCATTATGAGGAGTGATCTCTTATGGGTCTAGGATATTACATCACCATGAACGTGACTATAACACCCACGATTTGGTGCTTGCATTGGTCGTGTTCGTGATAAGGTTGTATAGGAACTAACTCATTAGAGAGTGCTTTTTGGTCTTCACAGATCCTAAGATCTTGTGGTACATCATTTCCCAACGAGACCTGAACTTGTGGTAGTGAAGTTGGATGGAGTTTCTCCATAATTATGACTTTTATATCTCATAAACCTCAAGAAAGGAGAATATTTTGGATGATTTATTGGCCAGGAAGTCACTGAAGAAGGTAGTTTGGGAATCTATACATTCATGGAGGGAGATCGAGGAGTTGGTTGCCTTTCACTTTGATGCACAAATGGATGGTCATAGAGAATTTTTGTTTTAGATGATCGTCCAGTCATCCATGAGGTGTCTGTTTGTGGAGTCTTAGTGGGGAGACTCAGAGGTGGAGGTGGTATTTGTAACAACTAGGGCCTGGTGACCGCATAGATGCCCCACCTTAACATGGTTGTTGGGTCCTGACCTACCTGGTACCACCTTCTTCAGTGACATCACATATCCCAGGATCTTGAGGTACAATTTTTCCCAATGAGACCTAATCTTGTGGTAGTGAAGGTGGATGGATTTTCTCCATAATTATGACTTTTATATCTCATAAACATCAGGAAAGGTGAATATTGTGGTTGATTTATTGGCCAGGAAGTAATTGAAGAAGGTAGTTTGGGAATCTACGGATTCATGGAGGGATATCGTGGAGTTGGTTTCCTTTCACTTTGATGCACAAATGGATGGTAATGGAGAATTTTTTTTAGATGATCATGCAGTAATCCATATATGAGGTGTCTGTTGATGGAGTCTTAGTGGAGAGACTCAGAGGTGGAGGTGGTATGTGTAACAACTGGGCCCCGGTGACAGCACAGACACCCCACCTTTACATGGCCATCAGGTCCTCACCTACCTGGTACCACCAGTTGCCCCGCAGACACATGGGGCCCACCCTAGGGTCCACCCACATTCCTGAACGGGTCATCTTACTAATGATTGTCCCCACAGGCCAACACATGTCTTTCCGGTGTGCTTTGTCCTCACTCACACACACCCTGAGAAACTTCCCAGAAGGTCACCCATCCTGATCACTACATCAGGCCAAGCACGCTTAACTGTGGAGTTGCCCCGCAGACACATGGGGCCCACCCTAGGGTCCACTCACATGCCTCAACAAGTCATCTGACTAATGATTGTCCCCACAGGCCAACACATGTCTTTCCAGTGTGCTTTTTCCTCACTCACACACACCCTGATAAACTTCAAGAAGGTCACCCATCCTAATCATTACACACACACCCTGATAAACTTCAAGAAGGTAACCCATCCTAATCATTACACCAGGCCAATCACGCTTAACTGTGGAGTTCTAATCAGGTAGGCTCCCGAAAAGGAATGTGCACCTTTTTGACAAGAGTCATATCATTTAGACATTTAACCCTTTATCATTTGAGGATTTTCCAATCACCCCCACCCCTTTAGAGCACAACTCCATCGTTGTGGGCCCTACATGTCAACCTAGGCAGTGCACCACACGTAAGGATGGGTCCCTCCTTTGATACCAAATGTTACAACTGGGCCCCAGTGATAGCACAGACACCCCGACTTAACATGGTCGTCGGGTCCTGACCCACCTGGTACCACCAGTTGCCCCGAAGACAGGGTGGGCCCACCCTATGGTCCTCCCACCTGCCTGAACGGGTCATCTAACTAATGATTGTCCCCACATACCAACACATGTCTTTCCAGTGTGCTTTGTCCTTACTCACACACACCCTGGGAATCTTCTCAAAAGGTCACCCATCCTGATCACTACACCAGGTCAAGCACGCTTAACTGTGGAGTTCTAATCATGTAGTCTCCTGGAATGGAAGGTGCACCTTGTTGACATGAGTCATATCATTTATCCATTTAACCCTTTATCATTTCGGGATGTTACAGTATGTGATCACATTGACCGGGGTTATTCTCTAGGGGGATGGTATAAGGATGGTCAGAATAATATTTTGTTCTGTGAGACTATTTTTTTTCTAGTGGTGATGCACAAGTGATTTCTCCATGAGTTTCACAGATCACCCTTAGTAGCATACCTCGGAATTTACAATATGTATCGTCACTTGAGAGAACTATTTTAGTGGCCCGGGATGATGTGGGTTATGGCAGAGTTTGTGTCGATGTTCTTGGTGTTCCAACAAGTGATTTCAGATCTCATGTTCCTAGTGGTTCGTTGCAGCCTTTAGATATCCTTGAGTAGAAGTTGGATGAAATCTCAATGGATTTTGTCATAGGGATACGTAGATCTCAGGGAGGCTATGATGTAATATGGGCAGTGGTGGATCGGCTGACGAAATCAGCTCACTTCTTAGCCATCAAGGAGTTGAGCACAATGAATTCTTTACCATAGAGGTATATGGATGAGGTGGTGCAGCTGCATGGTTTTCTAAGATCCATCATCATGGATGAGGATGCGAATTTTACCTCATGTGTTTGGATTGGATTACAACATGATTTTGGAACTCAGTTATGTCTAAGCACTATTTTCCACCCTCAAACTGATGGCCAGATAGAGAGGACCATCCATAAATTGGAGAATATGCTATGTGTATAGACCTTTAACTTTGGTAGTACATCGGTGTGACACTTTCCATTGGTAGTGTTTTCTTAAAGTAATATCTCTTAATATTCCATTGGTATGCCACCATTCAAATCATTGTATGGAAGACAATGTCATTCACCCTTGTGCTAGATAGAAGTTGGGGAGGTAGATGTTTTTTGTCTGAAATTGGTGTTGAGTATGACCAAGAAGGTGAAGATTATCTATGATAGGATGAAGGTAGAATAGTATTGTCAGAAGTTGTATTTTTATTTAAGGAGGAGGCCCTTGGAGTTCAAGTTTGGAGACCATGTGCTCTTGAAGTTTTCACCTCGACATGGGAAACAGAGGTTTAATAAAGGAAGTAAGATTTATCCCAGGTTCATCAGACCCTTAAAATTGTTGGGGTGAGTTGGAAAGGTGGAAAACCAGTTGGAATTGACATCGTAGTAGGAGATGATCCATGATGTCTTTCACGTCTCTCAACTTCCTCAGTGTCTAGATGATGACTCCCACGTCATTGACTGGGTAGAGTTACATATCGAGGATGAAAAAACATTTATGGAGCGACTAGTGGAGATCTAGGATTATCAATATAAGGTGCTACATAGATAGACCATTCCATTGGTTCATGTGTTTTGGATGAATGGTGTCTTAGATAATAGTACTTTTTAGTGAGAAGCGTAGAAGCATGCCTAGTACCCTAATTTGTTTTTAGTTTTTCTTGTGTGTTTTTATTTATAATGTATTTATTGAACCTTGTTTTATATAAGATGGGTTTATTCATTATTTCATTGTGTTTGATGAATTCCTAACATGTAAAAAGGAGGAGACCATAATTCTAATCAAGACACATTAATTGACATGCAATTAAACCCATGTGAGCGGGTCAGTGCCACCTAGAGCAGATAGTATCTTGACAGGGAGGAAGGAATTCCTTAATTCATGTGTTCATCCAGTTAGTTCTTATGTGGGATATCTTGTGGATGTTTGGGTAAGAATATGTGGGATGAGGTCCTCTTGGATGTTGATGATTCACTATAGCTTATGAACAATATAGGGTGGTTTATCGTTTAATGGTATCTTACATGGTTCTTGTTCGGAACGCTCTTTCTTTTGGTTTTGGTTCTAAATTATTTAGGGTGAGAATATTTTGAGAGTTATTTGATTTAATGGCCCAAACCTCCCCGGTCCACCACATTGTCCAAATACAGTGTTTGGATTGTTCTGGGAGGTAATGGTATCTTATTTCAAGAATTTTCTAAAATTTCTATTTTTCCATCAGTGAATCAGAATCAGTAGGTCATTGCATCATTACTTCAGGGTGTCCGTAGGTGCGGCTGTCTGTAGGTTTCGGAGTCAATAGTTCAGGTCATTGGTTGGTTAGGGCTTTTTTAGGTTGGGCGTCGATAGGTTGGGGTGTTGGTAGACATCTGTATGATGGGGCTTCGGTAGGTCGGGCATCAGTCGGCCGGACATTGGTAGGTCAAGTGTTGGTGAGTGGAATTGGTGAGTTGTGGTGGTGACTCGCTGTTGGTGGGTCACATTAGTGACTCATGTTGGTGATTCACATCAGTTACTGTCATTGGTGAGTTAGGCGTCAGTGACTTAGGTTGGTGACTCACCCATTAGTGAGTCATTTCCAGCATTTTCCAGTTTTTCTAGTTTTTCCCTTCTTACATTTAATTTGATGAAAATTGCATTTAAATCCTTGTTTGAGTGTTTCTAAAGGTGTTTCAAAGAATATAAATTATCTTTTTAATATCCTAACACTCATGTGACCATGAAATAGTCAAATTGCATAGTCTAGACCAAGATCCAACTTTAATTTCCCTTGAAACTATTTCCTTCCATTGATATAGGATTGAGATCTTCTAAGATAAGATCTTCTCTTCATAATGTGTTTTTGTTTCCCACTTGGTGCACCTAAAACCTTTCTCCCACGAGGAGTAACATTTGTGCTGTAGAAGTTGATAAAGTTTTCCCTTGGAGTCTCCTAGGGCTTGCATGACCCCCTATTTTTGGTGCAATGAGGAGTTACTGATCATCTAAACTTCGATGTAAGAATTACTTTGTCTCTCTTTTAATTATGTATCATGTGAGTTTGGAATACGTATTTCTTATTTTTGGTATAGATGAAACCAATTTAATTATGATAAATGAGTGGTGGGATGATGTTGACGATGTTCGTTTATTTTATCTGTTATCTTTGACCCCTGTTGTGAATCATATGGGCAGTATCCTTCTGAAACTCATGGTCATTGGTGGTTTTTAATAGGTCATGGGTGATGATTTATACTTTTTTTATCCTATGTTTAATGGATGAAAACATATGTATGTAGTTAATCATGTACACCTAGTTAAATAAATGGATTTTTCACGATTCAACTTGTTTTTGTAATCACCTCTGAATAGTAAAAGTGGAATAAAAGAATGGGTGTTCCTAAATCTGAATACACTTTGAGTGTTGGGTGTGGTTGCGTGTTGTGTGTGATTCGGTATGGCCTCACGTTTTGTTCTGATCAAATTTTTTTGTGGCAGGGGGTGTGGCATTTTGTATGGGGTGGTACGGGAGGTGTAATTGAATATCAGTTTGATTGGTTCTTGATTGTGGAATGGATGAACTTGTTAAACAGTGGGTCTAACTATCAGTTGTGTTATGGTTGTTGGGATTGGTTTTCTTGTGCAGTGGGACTGTAATCTGGTTGAGTTTTGTTGTTTTGTTGGTTACAGTGCTTTTAGTGCAGTTGGGATATCAAAAATGGTTTGGGAGGGATAATTTTGAAGAAGGATGGTGTTACCTTGTGTGGGTGTTTCGCCTAGAGTTTCTAGAGACATCTATGGAGTATGTATGGATTATGATGTTACATGTGGTGTTTTTTGTATAGTAGTCTTTCTGGTAGGGATGTAATAACGATAAAATGTGTATTAAAGTCAAAATGGTTAGGAATCAAGAGGCTTTCATTTAACTAATTGGTAAGTGATATTTGTTTGTTCAGAAATGGGCATTTATTGGTAGCAGCAAAGGTAGTGTTATGTTTTGTTTTTGTTTGGAACCCCATAGGTTGGGATGAGTGTTTTATACCCATATATATATATATATACATACATGCACTTCCTTGTGATTTCTATACGACCCCACCCATGATGAGCACTGCATGCCAAACATCCCCCATTATTATGGGGGAGGGTGTCCTTTCCCAACATCTTGATAGGAGGATGGATGGATGGTTATTGGATCTTCTCTACTCCCTCTTCTATGCATTGGTAGCCCTAGACTCTTCGGGTAGGTTTTAGTGCAGTTGTGAGGACTGGGTTTTTGTGGGTGAGGTGTGATTATTAGGGGTCTTCGAGATGAGATATTTGGTAATTTCTTAGGTGTATTTAGGATGAGGTTGTGGTTTTGTGTCCCAAGTGTATATGGGAGGTATATGATGTGGTTTTGGAACAGTGTTTGTGGGTGGGATGTGGTGTGTGGAACATGTGTGTACAGGTTGGTTGTGACAGTGGGGATGGTTGAAGACTGTGGTAGCATCGGGACATTTTACATTAGGGATGAGCTGTTAACCAATGTGATGTGGTATGGGGTACCCAAATATCAATGTTATTACTACTTTATATTACTTTACTTGAGTTATTTTGTGATCATTCTTTGATGAGTTTGGGGTCGATAATATACATTTTCATGTGCTTTTAGGTTTCTTCTATATTCTCACAGGGGAATTATTATGATTCTCCCACTTTTTCATGAGTGACTTTTGATTTTTCTACTGAGTATACTTGTATGATCACCCTACATATATAAAACTATTTTCAAGTTTCAAGGGAGATTACACAGACCCTGCTAGGCCATACTAGCTCGGACATTGGGGACAATTTCATTGTCACTACTTTGTTTTTCTTTTAGTATTCACATTGGATTTATTCTTTATATTTCTAGATTTTTTACTTTAAACATGCATGCGGGATGGATTTTGAATTCTTTTATATATATATGTGGGTGTGTGCGTGTGTGTATCTGATTGTTGTTTTGTGGTTGATACATATTATCACCTAATCACAATTACTATAAAAAGGGTTATGCCTATCATTTTGTGAGATTGAATACCCTTAGTGCTGGTCGCCACCCCGGAGCCAATTCGAGGCGGCACTCCGGGGGTCATTATCTATATTTTATCCTAAAAAAGTGAGGGCATGACACTTTATCAACACTTCCCTCATCTTGAAGAAGGAGGGTCATGGTAGTACATAGAATCATTCAATTTTTGATCAAGTTATGGGTGTAATGTTCATTCACAGGTGAATCTACAAAGAAAAAATAACACTCTGAGGAATAATCAAAGTTAATGAAAAATAGATATGTATGTGAAAAATTTTGATCTAATCAACTGATATTTTTTGCATTATTAATTTATTTTCCCCTTGAAAGTTGTGCAAAAAATTAACACATCCATGAGAGTTATCAATTCCACACAATAGTGTAAATTTATAAATTTATAATACCCTTTTTAACATTAGTAAAAAAACAATAGTAAATTTTATGTTTGATATAAAAAATGTAGGTAAATAAATAATCTTACATGTAACATTATAATTATATTTATATAGACCATTATTTTTTCAATATTATGATTATCATGATAAAAAAAACTCAACATATTTTTAATCATTTTTATGAAAATAAATGTTGGACGGTTAATTTAAAAGATTGGGTTTTAATGGGTATAAGACTAAATAAAATAACATCAATATATTTAATTTAATATTTATGAGATCGTAAAATTAATTATCATCAGTCCGATCAATTTATACCAATACTACTTTAACTATTCCAATGTTCATGATCAATTTAATTAAAATAAATAAAAGTTAATTAAATTTAAATCCTAATTGAAAAAATAGATACAAATCATTCATGTGACGTAATAAACTCTACTATATTGGTTTTCATACTCTATTCATGAATTTTTATCAAATATGTAATTAGGAATGAATTATATTTGAGCTCTCAATGTGATAATATTAAAAAAAATCATTAAATGGTAATTTTTTGTTAAAAAAGATGAGAACTCATTATTATAATTTTAATTATATACCCTTTAACTGGATTATTTAGTCATGACTAAATAATATTCAATCAATAGGGAATAATAGATCATTAAAAAAGATAGAAAACTAGAAGTACAATTTCCCTGAGTAATTAAATCAGAACACTTATGAGAGGAATATAAAAACATTAAATTATGAGTGAATTGTAAAAAATATTCGAGTATATACCCTAATCTTATATCCATGCTCTTAAAAATCACTAGATTAAAGAAATAATTATTTAAAAAATCCCCTTAAATTGAAAATTTAAATAATGAATACATCATAGAAAATTTTATACTATTTAATATCGAAATTATGTAGTGATGATTGTATGAACTTATATATAAATTGAAAAAATATAAAAAAGATCCATCTCCTGGTGAAAATTACTTAATAAATGAACTTTAAATTCAAATCTCTTAACATGAATTTCTATGTAGTATTTCAAATTATATCTAGTTATTTAAAATTAATCCTATAAAATAGAATGTCTTTGATGATAAAATAAAAATTTGATTAACTCAATTATATCTTCGACATTTTCTTCAAAATGACGTCTTTAATACTACCAATTTTCTTAAATGTTTTTTTCTAAAAGGAAAATGGAATTGATTTAAAAATACCAAATTTCTGATTTCTATAAAAAGTGGGACCCTAAACCATCGTATTTTTAATATTAATATAAAGATTGATTGTTATTTTTAATTTTATTTTGAAATTTATATCCATATATAGAAATACCATTTCATAATGACTCCAATAATTGTACTTTAAAATTGTTTTCTTTAAGATCTTTTCATTCCACAACTCCTTAAATATATAAAATTATATTATTATACTAGTATATTTATGTTTAAATATTTTTATAACAACCATGAAATTTCAAAATCCATAACGATTTAATTTTATGATTTCATCTTAAAATGATCTATAAACAACGTATTGTCTTCATTACCACTTAATAATGACTAGAAAGATGAAATAATAGAAAATTGAGTACTAAAAAATCTTAATTAACATTAAACTTTCTCATTAAAAAATATAAAAAAATTGTTATTGGATATTGTGGGTTTTATTAAGTGTGATTCGGTTGGTTTGGGTCATTTATGTTCTCTGTGATTACATTTGTATTAGTTCACTTTGATTTGGTTTCATTTGGTCCCAAATGAGTCAATTCTATTTTGATCAATTTGTATCCTGATTTTTTTTGAAATATATTTGGTTTTTTTCTATTTGGTTTCATACACTCTCATTTATATTTGATTTATTTGAGTTTGATTGATTTAATAAATTTCAGTTTGTTTCAATTTTATTTTGTTGGATTGTGTATGTTGATTTTGATTTATTATTATTTGGTTCATATTGGGTTAGGATGAGTTTTTTTGGGGTGGTTTGGTTGAATTAGATATTGTTTACATCGATCTTTTTTCATTTAGTTTTTCCTGGGCATGTTTCATCCCATAATGGTTGGTTAAGTTTTATTTAATTTGTTTAGGTTAGGTGAGGCTATCTGACTTTTTATTATATTATCTAAATTCTACACTATTATAAAAAATTGAACATTATTTAATTTGGTTATTTCTATTTATTTTAGGTTAATTATACTATACTCAAATTTATTCAATTCAATATTATCTTTTTTATTTTGAGTCAATTGAATTTGATTCATTTCAATTCAAATATATCCAATTTATATAAAAAAAATTTAGTTTATCTATATTCATTTCAGTTTGGATTTTTTGTTTCAATTTTATTGGATTTAGTTTTACTATGTCTAGTTAATTATGGTTAGGGATATACTTTATTAGTTTAGGTGGATTCATTTTTGGTGAGTTTGGTTTTGTTTTGATCAAGTCATGTTATTTTAGTTCACATTTTATTGGGTTGCTGTGATTTAGTTCTCGCTATAATGAGTTGATTTGGTTACATTTATTTCATTTTTTAAAATGGTTCATTTTTTTAGTTCGATAATTTTTATTTTTGGATCATATATGCTTAGTTTAGTTTTCTTCAATCATTATATAATTGGTTAAAAATTATATTATCCAATTTCATTCAAATTTATTCAATTTGTTTTCATTGATTTATATTTGATTAAATTATATTCAGTTTGATTATATAAAATTTGATGAAAAAATTTGTTAAACTCACATTGTTTTGTTAGTGTTGATCCATGTAGGAATGATATGTGTCATTTTTTTGATTTTTTTAGGAATAGTTGGGTTTAGTTGGGTAGGTTTGGTTTGGATCAGATTAATTTTGATAGATCAATTGCACATGATTTGGTTATATTTTGTTTTATACAATTTCTATTTATTTAGTTTGATGTTTTTCAGTTTGTATTAGTTTAATTTAGGTAAATATTGTTTGGTTTGGCTATGTTATATATAGTTTGGGTAAATTTGATTCATCTTAACTTCTATCATTTCTATATTAATTCATTTAATTTAGTTTTATTTTTATACGCAAAAGTTTGAGATACTACAATTTTGTTAGGTTTGATTTAATTTTGTTCTGTTTGATTTGATTCAGATAATAATGATTTTGTTAAAGTTGAGTTGGTTCAGTTAGGTTAAATTATTTTTGATTTTGTTTTATTTGAATTTTTTCATTTTCATTTAGTATTATTCAAATTAAGTCATTTATGTAAGTTTGATTTTATTCTAATTTTTTGTTATGTTTTTTTAGTATAGTTTGGTTCCACTTCAATCAAGTTGGATAAAATTTTTTAATAGGTAGATTTATTTGGTATAATAAATTTTAGTTTAGTTTTATTTGGTTTAAATAATTCTTATTTTCCTCTGGTCCCTTTATATTACATCTTGATCTATTGATCCTTGGTTATTTCAGTTTAGGGTGGATTTGTTCCAGTGGGATTAATTGGGTTTTAATTTTTGTTTTTTGTTTTTCTTTGCATTAGTTTAGGATGAATTGGTTCTGTTCCATTGGGTTTTTTTGAATAAACTAGAAATTTTTTAATTTCATTTAACTATAGAATCCTTAATTATATTTACTGTGGTTTAGGTTAAGTAATGTTTAATTAGATCAAGTATATTTGGATCATTTCAAATTAGTCAGTTTCTTTTAGGATTTAATTGGGTTTGGCCTGTTCTTATTACTTTATATCAGCTCTATTTGAGACAAATCATTTTTCATTATCTATATTTAGATGTGTTTACTTGAATTGAATTTAGGTTATTTTATTTTAATTTGGATCACTTAAACTTGTTTTTTTTTAAAATTTATTTTTTCTATTCAATTTAAATCATTTTTGGTTATATATATATCTATATTCAATTCAATATAGTTCTATTCAATTTAGAATGATTCAATTTTATTTTATTAATATTTTGGTTAATTAAGGTCAAGATAGTTTAGTTTATCTTCACATATTTATGATTTATTTCATTTTATCCAATTCATTTTGGATTGATTTCATTTTATTTATATTTTTTTATTTTGAATCTATTTTGTCCTGTTTTATTTTGTAATAATCAGGTAAATTTATATTAATTCTAGTTCAATTTAGTTATAGTGCATTAAGGTCAGGTTTTTTTTGTTTCACTTAATTCAATATGATTTTATTTAATTTATATATGGTTGATTTGGTTTGAAATAATATTGGTCAAGTTAATTTGGTTATGAATAATTTCATTCACATTAGATCAATTCAATTCAGCTATTTTTAGTCCAGTTTTAAGTATAATTCATTTGGATTAATTTATTATAGTTTTATTCAATTTTATTTTATTACATTTTAGTTTATTTAGTTCATTTTGGGTTTATATGATTCAATTTACGTAAATTCAACTCAAAATGGTTCATTTCTTATCATGTTTAATTTAAATTACTTTATTTAATATAATTCATATTCATTTTATATATATCGATTTGGGTTAGATTGGACCCATTTGGTATGGTTTTCTTTTTGTTGTGTTATGTTTTTTTTGTTTCATTAAGTTTGGAACGAGGTGTTGTTAATAAATTTGAATTGGATCAATTTAGTTTGAATAATTTAATATTGTTTTTGTTCAGTTTTATTCAGTTTAATTCATTGAAATTTGGTTTGTTTTACTTAGTTATGGTTAATTCAATTCATTTTTGGATTGTTCATATTGGTTCAGTTTTGTGTGATTTTACTCAATCTTGCTTGATACGGATCAATTTTATTCTATTTGGTTTATTTTATTTCATGGAATCCCAAGCTGGATCAATTATTTTTTGTTTAATATTCTTCAATTTTAATTTATTTAGTTTCATTTGGTGTAGTTTGATATTATAATTTTAATTCACATGAGGATGTTTCTATTTTGTTCAATTTTATTTTAGCCATGTAGGTTTAGTTTTGTTGTGTTAATTTGAGAGAGTTTTGTTTTATATGGTTTGATTATATTCAAATTCCTTTGTATTATTTTGTTTCTAGTCTATTTATATCAATATAATTTGATTAAGTTCAATTTAGTTCAATTTAGTTCAATTTTTTAGGTTTTAATTCTATTCACTTCGTTTTTCTAAAAATTTATTACATGAAATTCAGTTCAACTAAGGTTGAGTAAATTCAATTCAATTATAATATATTCAATTCAGTTTAGTTAAATATCTTTCTATTTAATGTGTTTTTTATTTTAGTTAATTTATTATTGGTTTATTTGATTAGGTTTTTATTATCTTTATTCAATTTTAAATTGTTAAATTCAGGTCAGAACAGTTTTCTTTGGTCAGTTCAATTTATTTTTGGTCAATTCAATTCATGTTATATAAATTTACTTATCTTTAATTTGATTTCATTTTATTCATTTGAATATAGTTTCTATTATTTCCGATTGGTTGAATTTATTTTAGTTTTTTTTCGGTCGAGTTGGTTCAATATAATTAAATTAAATTTTAATAAGGTTGGGTTGGATTGGGATTGGCTTGATTCATTTTAGTTTAATTGTATTTGATTATTTTTTTTATCAATTTGAGTATATTTTGTAAATTTCCACTCGATTTGGTTGAATTTATTTTGATATGGTTTGATTCAATTCATTTTTTTGATCAAGTAGATTCAGGTTGATTCAAATGAGTTTGATTAAATTCAATTTTTTTAATTATATTTGTTTCATGATAGTTATATTTGGTTTAGTTTTGTAAAAATTTTGTTGATTCAATTATTTTTTGGTATATTTACATCATTTTATTTATATTAATTATTATTAATCTACTTTTGGTTTAGCATGGTTTAGTTCCAATCTAATTGATTTTATTTGGTTCTAGTTATTTTTTTCACTTTAATTTGGTCATGTTTAGTTAAACCGGTTTATTTTTAGTTTTTTTTATTGTGGTTAACGATAGGTTATGTAAGTGTGTTTAAATTTAGTATTTTTCAATTCAGTTTTTTCTAGTACAATTCTATTATGTTTGATTCTTGGTTCTATTTGGTATGGTTTGGGAATAATCATGTTATCCTAGTTTTGGAATGATTTAAATTAGTTTGGTTTAGTTTATTTTCAATCTATTTTGTTTATTTGAGTATGTTTAGATTGATTATATTTTATTTTGGTTTCATGTCTATGGTCTTATTTTGTTATGTTTTGTTCAATTTGGGACATTTTGGGTATGATCATATTGATTTGATTATATTAAATTCAATTACGTTTTCTTTAGATCATATTAGTTCACATTAACTCATTTTTTGTTTGGTTTGGTTTAGTTCCATTTACTTTTTTTCTATTCAAATAATTTTTCCTGATTTATATTTGATTTAATTACATTCAAATTTCTATAGTTCGATGTAGTATTCTCTAGAACGTCTTAATTTTAATCGGTTTGGTTTATATCCAATTAGTTTTATAAATTTTATTTCAATTTGGTCTTATTCCCTTTCCTTAAATTTGATTGGTTTTGGTTTTAATCCGTTTTTTAGAATTAATTTTATTTAATTTGGTGTATTTAAATATTATGTATTTTTTATTCACCAAATTTGATTTATTTTTATAAAAATTAATTTTTTTCATATCCATTTGTTTTAATTGGACTCATAACAGTAAGATTCCCTTTTATTCTATTTGATTTTGTTTTTTTTAGTTTGAATAGATTATATTTTTTATATAGCTTTTTTATTTTGTTTTTTTTGTTTAATTTCATTTGGATCAACTCTTTTTAGTACATTTCCGGTTAGTTGGGTTAAGGTTAGTTTGATTCAGGCTAGTTTGGTTCAAATTTAATATTTCTTATTCAGTTTTTTTTGGTATGATTCAATAAGATTGTTATCAATTTAAATCATCACTAATTGAACCTATTTATTAAGGTTTGGATCATTTCATATCATTAGTATTTAATTTCTATTTAATATATTGATTTTTATTCATTTTTATTTGTCTCAGTTTGGTTTAATTGGATTTTATTTCATTCTATTTATTTTGGAACCATTCAGTATGATTTGATTCAGTTTTACATTCTATTAGATTCAATTTGGTTAAATTAGATTACATTTAGTTAGGTTTTCAACTATTTTTTAATTTTGTTTCATTTTGTTTATTTCAATATTTTTAGTTGGAATAGATACCATTAGTCTGTATTTGGTTCATTCCATTTTCCTTCAACTCAATTTAGGTTGGGTTTTTTTTATTATGATCAAACCAAATTGATTCATATAGGTTTAGGTTGGGTTGGATCTATTTTTTATTGGTTTTATTCATTTCATTTTGATATGGGTTCGGTGGGGATATAATAATTCTGTTCTAAATGGTTTAGTTAGGTATGGTTCTGTTTAATTTAGTTTGGTTAAATTTAAATTGGTTTGGTTTGGTTCAGTTCAAGTATCATCAATTCAAGTCTGTTTAATTCATTTTTAGTATATTCCCCTATGTTAAGGTTAGTTTAGGTCAATTTAATTTTATTTGGATTAGTTTTCTAATGTTTGGGTCTATTTTATTAAGCTTTATTTGATTCTATTTGATTCATTTTGATTTATTTTGGTTTAAGTTTGTTTGTCTAAATTAGGGTCATTGTGGTTCAGTTTTTTCCATTTTTTATTTAATTTAATTAAATTCCCATTTTTGAAATGTGAGGTTTATTTGGTTCAGTAAATTTTTAATTAGTCCATGTTAGGTTGGATTAGTTGGGTTTAGTTTGATTTAGATTATATCAGTTTAGTTTGACTTAGTTAATATTTATTCTTTTTTAGCTAATTTGGTTTGGTTTTGTTTAGATCCATTTTGTATGGTTAATTTTTTCATATTAACCAATCTGATTTAGTTCAAATTTATATAGTTATATTTTGGTTAGTCTGGTTAATTTTAGTTTAGTTTAGTTCAACTATAATTTATTGGGTTCATTTTTAGTCATTTAATGATTCCATAAGGATTTCTAACATCCTAAACAATGAAAAAAAACTCCAAAACTACATTAAGCCTAAAATCTATTTATACGTTAGGAACGAATAATAAAATAGAGAATTAGAATGTTGGGCATTTCACTATTTTGATATTTTCTATATAATATTTACATAAACATTTATTTGAGATCATTATGCAGTAGTAATAAGACTCAATCCTCTAGTGGTATCCATGACTCAAGGGAATCACATGATGCTTGACAAGGATCTCTCTCATCACCATGCTATGCTAAAATGTTCAAAAAAGGCAACATTAAAATGATATTCTGATAGAACATAAAATGAGGAGTTTTAATGTATCTTGACATAATCTAATAAAATCTATTATCAAAATCCATGAGCCTCCATCTATAGGGAAACCAAGGGGACACTAAAGATTACAAGAATTTCACAAATGATCATCCTATTTAATGAAAAATTTCTCAAATTTTTTTATAAAGGATCATAAATTTGAGAATCATAGTTTAACTCTGAAAAAATTGCATGGGATGTTAAAACTCCTCCTCATCATCATCATATGATTATTGTAACCTATTATAATATCTGAGGTGGATTATGGTGGTTGAACTGAGTATTATTGTAATGTACTATAACATCATATATATCCGCTATGATATAGTTTTTTAAACTATTTCATGATTACTTAAGGATAGACCATGAGGTTGTAGCTATCCTTTTAGTGCACAGAACCATCAAGCTAACATTTTCACAAAAATCTGCATATACTTAGTGCACATTCTCCTTATATCACTATATATATAAAAACATGTGAAACAATATATAATACCCATTTCTAGATATCTTACAAAACTCATTTTGGAAAACATATCAAATATTTTACCATATGTTACATCATATGTATCAAATTATATGAATTTATCAATAACTTCTTCCAGATCTCTTCCATAACAATTTTAGGGTTTCTCAAAGAGTCTAATAAACCTGATCCTTATGTGCACAAAAATAATGTTTAACATCACAGGGATGTATAACATTGAAACGAATATGAATTCTGGAATTCATAAATATTATAAAATAGAGGCCTTTGTAAAATCATCAATGTCACTCAGGAGACAAATGGATTTGGCATGATCTCCATTAAACATATTTATATCTATACCTATGTCCACCATCTGCATCATATACAATTGTGAATAATCATATAATCCCTTTATCTAATACATCAAGTAGCCATGGAACATGGGATATTTCAATCTCATATATCTACTCATATGATCTCAATTCACCACGTATAAACTGACTAGGTTGATGAATGCATCCCATTTTATTCATTTTAAGTAGATGAGAACATCACATGCCCCTCACCCAAATAAATAATCACATCATATATACTATCTAGGTATGATTGTACCCTTCATAAATCCATCACAATCGACATTCAAAATTTCATACTCTTCATATTAAAGGAAAAATATCATCTTGGTTAGGCTCTAACTAACGACATGATTAACAATATACCCAACCACCTCCTAATTAGATAAGCTTGAAGTATTATATAATAAATGTATCAAGGTATTAAGGTTCTCATGCTAGGTATCTCACCTACAATAGGTATCCGGATTAAATATGAAACATGAACCCATAGTATACCAAATACATAGTTTATGACACTCTATATGGTATATACTTAGTGAATCAACTGATATATAGAATCCATTTTTTGATTTTTGATCTTATTTTGTATCTCGATACAGGAATCCTACTCATGCTAACCATAACATTTTCTCATAACCTATAATGTCCCTATGCGTGGTATGTTAACTAAGAATGGGGGTGAATTAGTAAATAATTACTCTATTTCTAATTCATGATTTCTTATAAAATCAACTTCTATCACTTATTGGTGTGAGTGATATCACATCATAAACCAACCAAGTGGGTAAAAAATAAATAAATGATATATAATATACAAGTTTTACTAGTAAAAGTGAGTATCTAATACTTGGAATGGTCTAGAATCACCCAAGACTATATTATCCACAAGAATCACCATATTGGATAGAAAAAAGTTTGATATATCCATGAACTCAGGATAGAATAAAATCAATAATACTTTCTCCGAAAAATTCTCCTAATGAGTTAATTTATCATCTTATACTTTAATAAGGTAATTACTATCCTTATTCCTCTAATGATTATCTCCTAATACCATAATAGTTCTCTTATACTTATTCCCTTTATAGAACAAGTGTGGCATTCTTCTTTCTCACCACAGAACAAAGGTGTCATGAATACACAAAAAATAGTGTTTTCTATTTCGCTTCTTATTTTACTTATAATTTCACTATTACAAGAACACTTTCTATATGAATTTCACTATAAAAAACCTTCTCCATTAAAAATTTTCTCTCTTGAATAATCCTTTTTATTATTCAATTAAATCTTTATCTTAATTAAAGTACCCTATTCATTTTATCTTGCACAAAATTAGTATTTTTATTCATATTCTAATTTTAGTTTTAAATTAAATTTTAAAAAAAATTACGTATTTTATCTTTAACTTAATCTTCTATTCTTCTTATCCCTATTATTTTTTGTTTACCAATTCTATCCAGGTCATCAATAAATTATTGTGTATTCACAACTATATAACAATTCAATATCCCGTTCCTATTTCTCTATTCTATGGCATCCAAACCCACTACAATGTGTACCCCTTCTTTATTTATATTACAGGTATTCATAAAACATCCAATAGAACTACGCATTGTGGTGTGATATATTTAACCCACAGAAAACAATAAAATATCATAAAAATCAGAGATTTTCATTATGGTGCAACTCCATCATCATGAAATATTCCTTCTTCATTTCATGTATTATAATTTTCATTCATGATATTTTTTCTATAAACTATATAACGGTAACATCATCATTTTTAATTATTAGTAATTCCACATAACATCCAAAAATATATCATTCAAAAATACCTTGTAAACTTTTAAAAATCTCATATTTTGGTCCAAGTCAAGGACCATTATGTATCACTCAATACCCCTGAATAAATATTACATATCATGGAAAAAAATTAGATGAATCATATGTTTCATCATAATGGCCTTTATATATTGCCTTTTTCACTAATATAATATTTACATATTTGATAAATATCCTTTACATATTCTAGAAATGACCCTTAAATTACAAAAATGTTTTTTCCCTTATTCGATTTTCCATGTATTATTTGGAATACATTTATGTGTCATAGGACTTATCTAAATTTCAAGATTCTATAACTTGAGGTACTCTTATGTATATAGTGGTTCTAAGTGTACTTCACCATTTTTCATCCGATATTTCCATACGTACTATAACATATATAGTAAATATACTCTTAAATATTGATTACTTATCCATATTTTTGACAAAAATTCTACTCAACTCCAAAACACATCTAAATAACTCCAAAATACATCCAAACACATTAAAACACTCCATAACCAAGGAATTAACTTCACCTAAAATTAAATATAATGTAACCATTGATTTTGAACATGATTTCTATATTAAAAAAATTATTACACATTACCACATCCACTTCTTCTTATCTATTTTTTATTCCCTAAAGTAATATAAAAAATATAAGGTATTCTTATTCAACTTCTTATCTTTGTAACTTCATCATTCATGAACTCTAAAATCTTCCTAAAACAACTTTTAATCTCAAGAAATATACCCCTTATAATTTATTGTTATCCAATAAATATAAATCATTATTAAAACTTAACATAATTAGAATAGAATAATCATTCAAAAAGTCCAATAATACTTGAGAAAACATGGTATAGAAGACAATAATAAAAATAAAATCAAATTGTTCATTAATTTGAATACATTCACTTCTATTAAAAACTCTTGATACCAAATATGAATAATTCTTCTTTCATTTCTAAAACTATTCCATTAATCATATGTATAATAATTTCTTAAATACATTCTCAGAAAGAAAAAGATAAGATAGTTCATATATTTACCTCACATCTTACGTCATTCAATAACTCACTCTAAAGACTTGTTCCTCCTAAATAATAGATTTCTCCACCATTAGGTTAAATACATATCTTTAGATACACTCCCCTTATAAATAAATAATTAGATTAAATATAAAGGGATTTATTTTTTCTTTATTCACATTTAACAAAAATAATCTAATGAACAGGTCAGAGAGGGGACAAATTCATCATAACATGGCCATTGATGAGTGAAGGTTAATATTTATTATTCAAACTCCATGTCTTGGTATTCACCTAATGTTTTTAATGGAAACCACTTTGATTGGGGAATATATTCTTCAACTCCCATTTCAGAATAAGATAACACATATTCTTATTTACTATAGTAAAATGGATTACTAATGACTCTTTCTTCTTATTACTCTTTAATTATTTATTTTCATAAGTTTGAAACTACTTTTTAGACATGTTATCACCTTATTCATATTTATTTTTATAATATATTTTACATGTGATCGATATTTCATACTTATTCTTGATTAAACATTTTCACACCCTTTTTGGATTAAATAATCTCTAATGGATCCTCAATATCTTCTTTATAAATTTTGTGATGGATATTCTTCTTTATGGATTTTCCCTATATAGATGATTTAAGATCCTTTAGGATATTATTATTGAAACTATTCATTTGGTATAATCCTGAGACACTCCTCAATGATATGACCTTAATGATCACATCTCCCCTATAATTCATTCATGTATATAAAAATATTAATTCAGCATTATAATTTGTGGTTGAATAAAATTATGATTAGATTTAATTATTTAAAAGGGTTGTATACAAATATTCATTCCTTAAATCACTCTTATTTGACTAAAATATTCTTCCTCATAACCAAAAACATTTAATAAAATGATTTTATCCTCTATAAAACACACAATGAACTTAAAATTTCAATCATAAACATGAACTATAAGTTTATCTAATAGTAGTACTTCTCTAAAATTCAATATTTTGATATCCTTATTGACATTTGTTTGATGAACAATAAAACTAATATACTATACACAAATTCCTATATATTGTAGATATTTTTTTCTTCTTTTTCATCTTTACACACAATAGAAAAATTTCCATTAAATATAGACATTCTATAATAAAATAGATTCTGCATAATCATATGTTGTGTTCTCTTATTCACTTTTCACTCCTTCTATTCAGTAACAACATTTTATCTAGTAATTCCATGATCTTTAAAAAATATTGGTTTAGATACTTATTTAAAATAATAATATTCCAATTATAATTCATCCAGAACACTCTTTTTTTTCTTTGTGCAACCTCTCACTTCATGGTTAGAATTAGAAAAAAAACATATCTGAATTTTTTTTATATAGTTTTATTTCTCTAGAAAATACACCATGATATATTAAACTAGTTTATTGTGTGAAATTCTCTTTTATTTTATAAAATCTAAATATTTATTCTCCTTGTTGATTAATCCCTTTAAATCCTAAACACTTATGAGAAAATTAAAATCATTCTTTCAGAATTCATAATTTTTAAATAAAAATTTATTGGATGAAATATTAATTATTCTAATTTCTTCCACTAACTCAAAAACCTTATTGAGACTCTTCGTCAGTTATTTCGTCAATATGAATTCAATTTTAAATTCAAGAATCTTTTTAACATTACTTTATGGAAACTCTTCTTATTTATTAGACTCAACTTCACAACATGAAACATTATAATTCATTAAGGAAATGAATGTTTTCTCTTCTCTACCACTTTAGAAAAAAAATTATCTCATTACCATCACTTTATGTTTCATCATTATTGGGTAACTAACTCCTATTTTTGGTAAAATAATATCACTATAATTAACTCCTTAATCAAAACTTTCCTCTTGAAATTATTTTAATTCTTCCATGAAACTACATTAAAACTATTTGATTACAAAAAACACCCTCATAATATAAGAGAAATGAGATAATTATACGCATCATTTATTTATATCTATCTATTCTTGAAATATTCATTTTCATTGAAATATATTATTTAATATCGTTTACTTCATTATTTGAATAAAAACTATAATATTTATCAATTATTTCTCTGATATCAAACTTCTATATAATTATAGCATTTGAAAAGTATCTGTATATTATAATATTTTTTTCAAAATTGAAGAATTGGTTTCTATAAAATTAATACCTAGCATGGATTCTCCCTACAGTTTTCTAAACTCTTTTAGGTAATTTAAAAAATTCCTTCTTATGGAAACCAAGTCATTCCTTCCTTTAACCACCATAATATTTCAATAACCCTGAAAATCGTTTTGAAGAAACATTACAAGAATCTATAACATAATTTTTTTTATCTTTTAACCACTCTTATATTATATTCAAAACCAATATATGGACATCATATGCTCAGTTCATTTATTCTAAATACTTTAACAAGATCAAAAATGTTTTTCTAGAACCCATCCACATAATCAGATCATTTTCAGTGATGATAACATAATGTATACCATTACTATAATATACATTGTTTTCTTATCTTTCATTGATGTGTTTAAATTGTAAATGGATCATTTTAGGATTCTTTTATGAATCTAGATTCCTATGTTGAATAGCTTCAATGGTTGGTTCCTCAAGAATGGCTTACTCTAAATTATGTAAATATTCATTCTTATGAAATTTTTTTATGGTTTTCATATCTTAGAATTTTATTATATTAAACTTATCATTCCCAAAATATTGAAATAAAATTTGACTCACATAATGATAATGATATTATTTATCTGTAAAAAAGATTTTTTTATTTGAGTATCATGATTTATATTGATTTAATAAGTACTTTTATTAAATTTTCTACCAATAATATAATGATCCCTTTTAAAATATATCAAACTTATTAGTGGGACCATATTCATAATTCACTACTAAAATGAATACATATTGGCAGAAAACTCACTATATATCTATTTATAAAAGGAATCATCTTAATAATATCATATATTACTCTTGAATGGATAAGTGTGAAACACTTTTACCAATCCATTATATGAATAGTATCAACACTATTATTCTATTATCCTAATAATTAGTGTCCCTATGCTAAGTGTATCCCAAATAAAACACAAAAAATGAGGCACCTAACTCTTAGTATTACCACCCTATTTTCATGAAATTTGAATGATAATCCAAGGGAACTCTACTTTGGCATGAAACATCCATGTTGAGTGATCGAGGTCTAGAAAAGAGTCCTCTTTGGATGGAATCTACAACTATGTATTTTTAAAGGGGATTCAATCTCACCATATTATCTTATGTATTCCCTTTAAATGTATACATGATTTTAGTTATTTAATTTTTGAATCATATTCCTCCAACCAAATCAATGTGTTCAAATGATAATTAATAAAACATATCTAGATAGACAGGTTGGAGAAGGATTTCCATCGAGGGAGATCCCTGCGACTACTAATGGTATTTTATTGTTTTAGGTTTCCATTAATTCTAGTATTGTTTCTATTTTCTCCTTTGTTCATCCCTTGTAGAAAGGTATCAATTTGGTCTTTTTAATGAGTTTTTTTCCATTCATCCTCCAAACTGGTCGATTCTAAAAAGTTGATTCTTGAAGGAAATTATTCTTGGGATCTTAATAATATCTCTCAAGATGAAAATCTTGTGCAAGAGGGTAAACCGACATTGTATTTTGAATAATTGTATTATGATTAAGGTTCCCTTTTCCAAATATTTTATGATGTGATTAGAATATTTTACATTTTGGGGAATTATGAAAAAATAGTTCATTAATTTTTGTCGAAGACAACCATTCTCTTATTCCACAAAGGACCATTGAGTGAAAGAATTATATCATATCATAGTTGGTTTTTCAATAGGGGATAAATCAGTGGAATCTTGATGACCTGTGTTTCCATCTTCTTCATTTTTAGGGTTTTGGTGGTTTGATTATAGCACCTCTTGGTAGGGGATCCTTCCATATCATTACATTCTTCATATTTGAAGGATAGATCAAGTAGTATGGGTTTCATACCACTTAAAAATGGTTTTTAGTATATCCAATACTAGGAACCCTATTTTAATCCTTCAACTACTTGTAATTATTCATATCAGTTATGTATTTTGTTATTTAGTCTCTGCAGGTACTTATGTATTCCTCAAATATTATGGGAAATTGGATTTTCTATAGGAGTCTTAATCAAATTTTACAATGAAATTAAAAGGGAAAGGTTTGGTCACTAAACACTTATTACTGTTGACATTGAAATGAATTCAATTATTATTGACCCAATTTTTTTGGATAATAATTTTTTTTCATTTTTAGTTGCATATTGATTTTGAAAATATCCTTGATTTATATCATAAATGAGTAATATTGGTCATTCTCTTGAAAAATGTTCTAAAGGATTGAGGTGTAGTAATTTTAAGAGATTCAAACATGCAGTCGAGATGTGTGAATTCAAGATTCCAATTTCAATTTCAATGAGTGAAGATATAAAAAAATCTACACAATGTAGGAACCCTTAACCTATTTTGTTCAAGGAAGATGTTAATTTTAATGTAAATGATGAGAATAATGTGTTTTCTCATAGTGAATCTAATTATAATGCTTCACAAGAGCATGATTATGATCTATTGGATACTCCAAGGCTACCTGTGTCTCAGTGCCATACAATGGTGGTTGTGTAGGAGGGTGCTTCTCCTTCAATTGACTAGTCAATGGTCTCTTTTTCATGTCATAAAAAAATTTCTTTAATGGTTTGGTATTTGGTTGATTCTAACAAGAAAAAGGATTGACATTTACATGTTCATAATGATTATTTCTCCATGATTTAGCATCCTAAGGTAGACACTTTAATGGTTGTTGTTGTAAGTGTTCGCACTGCCTCAGTACTTGATGAAATTGAATTGGACACTCCTATTTCATTAGCTAAGGATATTTATATTATTTCATACAGTGTGGAAGGTCATTAAGAAGTGAAACTAGTCTTAGGACTATATATCTGGTAGAAGAAGACTGGGGGGTTTCCATGATGATGAGGTGAAGAATGTTACCTATTATGTTTTTGCTAATTTTGATGCAAGGGTTTTTGTTTCTAAATATGTGTCTATTAAGGGAATGGGAATAGAGAAAAGGGGACTAATTCTATACAATATGAACATTATCAAAGGAAGATATCTTATATATTGGGTTCTATAAAAATTGATTAAAAATATTCAAATGATGTTCATGAACCAATGAAAAGAGATAAATCTTGGAATCATGGCTTTTATCTGTGTTGAAGTGATCATCATGATAGGGGTAGAAGAGGTCCTAGACTTACTCATGTAGTTGATTTTCTAGATTTTTAATTTCATTTTTTTTGTATTTTTTTTGAAGTCTAGGATCCTATATCTTTTGATTTGGGTTGATATTGGTATTAGTTATCATGTTCCCATTTGTTTTATTTCTTTTTTATTAAAAGTAATTTTCCCTTTTATTTAAAAAAATTTGTTAAAACCATATTGATTTGTAATTATTAATGAAACACATATATTGTGTTACTGACTGGAATTAAAATCCAAATATTTCCATATTTATATATTAAGTATTTATATCACACTTAAGGTACATAAAATCATTTCATGTAAAAGATTGGAATTACAATAAATTAAAAAACACTATATGAGTAAGCTTATAGTGAAAAATAGTCCATCCCCACTTTTTTAGATGAAGCATAATCCTTTATGCCAATTAGCAGTCCAGCCCAAAGTCATTATACCCAATGATACATTACTCATGATAGATCTCAATTATATAATAACTATAACACCTAATATGTATAAAATATAATTAAAACTTCAATTCAATATCATAACCGAGAACCAGAAAAATTCAAGGCATAATAAAGCTATATCAATTATCATATATATCTTATAAGTACATAGATGAATGTTTTATAATTTATAAGAATATTAACACATTAAAAAAATCTTAAATCATAATTTATAACATAACAATTATATTTATAAATAAAGAATAAAATAAATGAATGCATGCATTATTGACATATTTAAATATGAGATAATCAATTTATGAAGCATTTGAAAATAAATTATAAATACTTTATAATTTTGACATGGATAAACATGAACAATTCACTTTTATCCAATATTTACATTTCATATTATCATTTACATGGATTTAATATGAACACATTCATATTACCAATATGATATATTTGATGAATAATTTTATTTTTTAATAATAAAAATTTCACATTTTATGTAAAAATATATAAAATATCAAAATATCAAACATTTCATTTTATTTAAACCATTGATTTTTTTAACATCAAAAATTGTTTTTCAAAAGGATTAAATATAATTTTCAATTAAGGAATTAATATAAATAATTTTTATTTAAATTTATGATCTATTCATAAATAATTATAAACAATTATATGTTTACATATTCAATTTATAAACATTTTCTATATTATTCATCCATTAAAATTAATATTAAACTATAATTAGATCTAACAAAACATTTTTTGATTGGTTTAAAACCCCTTTAAAATTTGGTGTGGTCTTATAGGGTCCATGACTGCTAATGTTTTTGAGAATTTTAATAAAAAAAATAATTTTCCTTAAAATTCTATCCAAAATGGCTTACACCACGGTGTGGTCTTTCATATAGAGGCAAACCTTTCCATGGGGAGACCATGTCTATTTAATTCTATCTTTTTTGGTTGTCCATGGTTTTTTTAGTATGGAATTTCATGAATGAATTCATATGTCTAAACTGTCTTATCCATTTACAATATGTCATGGATGTCCTCATTTTTAAGGCCATCATATCATAGATATCAAGAACATGGTGAAGTGACATTGAAAATGGTCCTCTATTTTACATGTCATATGGTTATACACAATTTTTTCTAGAACTGTTCCTTGGTCAATCGATAAATAAAACCGAGAAACATTTTTTAGAATTAATGTTTCATGATCTTGAATTCTTAAGAATTGAAATATATGTTTTGGCTTCAGTTATTCTATAAAACCTAAAAAGTATATTTTTAAGTACCTTTGACTATTATAATTTTAAATCTAACGTTGATGTATTGGATCATATTACACTGAACAATTTATAAGGGATGTTTCATATCCAAAACATAGTGAAAAAATAACACCAAAACACCAATAAACCCATAATCTATCTATAAATGTGGAATGATTAAAAAAATAAAGAACCATATTAGTGTAACTTCAACCTTATCAATCCATACCATTGAATGTTTAAACATTAATTTAATCAATATAAATGAAAAGAATCCAAAATACGTTTTCCCTTGATGTTATCCATTGATAGAAGGAATCACCCAATCCTCAGGTAGAATCTCTCTCAACACCATATTATGAAGGAATATTGATCAAAGGTAGCATAGAAATAATATTGAGAGAACATCATACAAGGAGTTTCATAATGTATTATCATAATCAAATAAAACCCATTATCATAATCATTGAGCCTCCATATGTAGTCAAACCAAGGGGACTCTAAGGAGTCCAAGCATTTTACAGCCGTTTGTCTAATTCAATGAAACATTTCAAAAAATGTCTCATAACAACTCATAAATATTTTATTCATTATATAAAACATAAAAATGTTATTATTATATTCCAAATCCCCATAGTCATCATTATATAATGATTATGAATTATTATTTTAGGTGATGTGGATGATGGTGGTTGAAGTGTCCCGTAATGCACAATATGATAATCTCATATATAACCGATATAAAATAATTTCATAAAATATATTTTGGTCCTCACAATGATAGACCATGATGTGGTCTAAACCACCACATTTTCATTGTCCTTTTATTTCACATAACCATCAGTCAGGTTAGCTTGATTTGATTGGGTTTTTTTCAAGTATATATAAGTATGTTTGGTTTGATTTGAATTAGTTTCGTTTAGTTTAAATGGTGGTAATTTAGTTCAATTTGGTTTGGTTCATTTCATTTTAATTCAATTTTTTATTGTATTCTTGTTTAGTGCATTTGTTCTAGATTAATTCAAATACATTCATCTCTTATCTGTTTAGTTTGGTTGGGTAGGATAAAGTTAGGTCAATTCCATTTAATTATATTCTATTTAGTTTTATTCCATTATATTCAATTGTATTCAGTATGGTTATTTTAAATTACTTTAACTATAAGTTAGTTCAGTTAAGATTAGATTTTCCTAATTTAGTGTAACAATTTCATGGTTAGTTTATAAATGTTTTTTTGGGATAAATTAGATTAATATGGTTTTATTCTAGAAATATAGGATCAGTTTGATTTAGTTTACTTGGGTTCAGTTTAGTTTAGGTCTATTAAGGACAGTTTTATTTAGTTTAATCCAATTTAGATTGATTTATCTTTATTTTATTAAGTTCAAATTTTTTAGTTTTATTTAGTTATAATTTATTTAGGAACATTAGATATTGTTTAGTTTGGTTCAATTTGTTTTGGTATGGTTTCATTTTAGTTTATTTGGTTCTGTTCAGTTTTGTTCATGAAAAAGTTAGGTCATTTCTAGTCATGTTGGTTTAATACAACCCAATTAAATTTGGTTTGTCTTGATTTTATCTAGTTAAATTTATTTTTGTGTGTTTTATTTTGGTTCAGTTCATTTCCTATATAGAAAGTTTGTGTTATTTTGGTTTAGTTCTATTCATTTTAACTAAAGTGAATTATTATATATTTAGTTTGGATCAATTAGCTTCAATTTGGTTTAGTAATGGTTGAGTAAATATAGTTTTACTTATTTTAGGATTTACTGGTTATGTTGTTTTAAGTTTATTTAACTTATCTTTTATTTGGTTAGGTTTTGGTCATGTTGTTATAGGTAGATTTGGTTTCGTATTGTTTAATTTTGTTTTAGTTAATTAAATTTTATTTTATTCTATCTATTTCAATTCTGTTCGATTCCATTCACATTAATTCAGTTCAAATAGCTATGTTTCATTGGGATTGTGTCATGTAAATTTTTTTTAGTTTAACTTAGTTTTTATTTTTTTCAGTTTTAATCCATTCTGTTCATGTCAGTTTCCATTATACTTATTTTGGTTTTGTTTGGATAAGTTTAAAGTGGTTTATATTTAGTAGAATCATGTTTTTTTGTTCAAGACGGTTAAATTTGATAATAAATAGTTTTTCTTGGATCATTCTGGGTTAATTAATTATATTTGGATTCATCATAGTCCAAATTTATTTAGTTCATTTTTTTTGGGAAATTTTGGTTCAATTTGATTTCTTTTTATTAGGTTAATTTCATTATGGTCTATTTTTTTAGTAAAATTATATTTATTTTAGTTCTGTTAATTATTTATAGTTTGTGTTTGGCCAGATCTACTAAATTCAGTTTTGTATAGGTCAATTCAATTCGATTCAAATCTTTTTAGTTCTATTTAAATTGGTTTTATTTAGATTTTTTTATTTAGATACATTATATCAGGCTTAAATATATTTTTTTTGGTTCAAGTTTGTTTCGATTGTGTATGTTTAGTTATATTCAGATCAATTCGGGTTGATTTAGATAAATATGTTTTAGGTTGATTTTGTTCAGATCAGGTCATGTTGGGTCAAGTTTGGTCAATTCAATTTAATTTGGTTCAGCTCTAGTTGGTTAGGTAATTTTTACATAGATTCTTTTATAATAATTTTAATTCTATTTATTTTGGTTTGATTTAATTCTATTTAGTATGACATGATTCAATTCCATTTTTTTAAAATCATGTCAAATCAATTTGGATTCATTTTGTTTAGTTTTGTTCAGTTTTCAATAAAAGAAAAGGTATATTTAGGTGTTGTTTTTAAAATCACCGGTAAAATATTTATTTTAAGGAGATTCTTTTAAACTATTGAGTAATTAATGATAATAAATATTTATTTAAAATTTTAATTACTTTTTAATATTTAAAAATTAAAAATTATTTATTATTTATTATTTAATAATAATTATTTATTATTCAATAATAATTATTTATTATTTAATAATAATTATTTATTATTTAATAATAATTATTTATTATTTAATAATTATTATTTATTATTTATAATAATTTATTATTTATTATTTATTATTTATAATCATTTATTATTTATTATTTATTATTTATTGTAATTAATTATTTAAAAACTAAATTAATTATTAGTTATTAATTATTTAGTGATTATTAATTATATATTAATTTTTCATTTTTAATTGGTAATTATTTGTATTTTAATATATTTACATATAAACACACACGCACACACATATATTATATATTTATATTTATATTTATTTATTTTTTAATTTTTATGAATATTTTTTTTATAATTATATATATTAATTGACATTTATATGTGTTTAGGTATATTTATAAATATTAATAAATATTAATATGTACATATATATCCATGAATGCACGTAGTTGTGAGGTGTGAAAAGGCTAATTAATTCATAGGCTAAATGTAATGTTAGTGCAACCCAATGTTTTTCCCTAGAGAGGACTGTAAAAAAAGTCATTATAACATGTTTATTAGAAAAGATGGATGTTTTTGGTTTTTTGATTTGTGAAAATAAATAAATAAATTTTAAACAATATTTTGAAAATAGTTGATGAAAAGGGTGATCAGTTCAAGGTTGGGTTTCTTCTTATAATTAGGTTTCTTCTTATAATATAATCATAGTCCACAAAAATGCATTTTTATTCTCATCTTATTAACTAATAAAAAAATTAATCTTCGATTGTTTGTTCAAACACCCTTGGTGAGAGGATATGATGGAGTCTTACCTTATAGTAATATAGATTGGTTACTCCTCTTTCCTATGTGAGTGGGTAGTAAGAAAATCATTCCCATTCTACATGAGAATTACCTAATCAGGTATTGGTGTTCCTTGGTAAATTAGATGTGATTTTCTACGAACACACTCATTCTATATATTTTTCAACTATCACCACTAAAAACATTTTATTACATTAAGATAAACCAAATTAGGTGGAGGGATACAAAGGATATCCAACCTTTTTAGTTAACAATGAACTAATTCAAAACATAAAATACACTTGTATTTCAAATGATACATAACCATTGAAAGAGGGGTTAATTAATCAAAAAATAGATTTATTCAATAACAAACAAGGACTCAACCATCATAAGGAAAAAAACCCCTTCCTAATTACTCTCAAGATTACCCCTCCACTCATAGTGTAACAGATAAGAAATAATAAGGGGAGTAATTATGAAACAAATGAAAACAAAAAATAAATTAAAATAGAAGTGGAAATTATCAAGCATGAACTGGTGATTTATGTATTAATCACCCATCATTGTAGTTTCCTCCTTCTTCTTTTCTTGATGTGTAGTTTCATTCTCTTTCATATTGGTCATACCCGCTATGATTTTCTATCATTCAAATTCAGAAATTTCCCTTCCATGTCATGGATTCGAATCCATGTCTGAAATTGATCTTCTAGATTATTTTTGGCATTCTCTATTGGGTGTTGACCAAACCATTATGTATTTTTAGATCCATGTGTAATACATTTTTAATCACATACATGCTGAAATGGTATCTTAGAGCTTTAGATTAATGTTTGTCTGAGTTATCTCAATGTCTTCACGTGAACTTCAATTTCTCATCCAATGGATTCCCTAAAAATTGGATAAGTCTTGAACTGACCATGAGGATCATATTTAATGGATTTACAATGAGGTTTGAGTGTCTATAAAAAATAAGTGGACATGTGAAATATTCACCATGTATTGAAATTGATTATTGTGAAATCGATTAGATTGTAGGCATTAGTGATTGAGTTTCTTATTTTGGTCGATCATATATGAATGAATAAGTTGGTTTTCAGGTGTTATCACTTCAAAACGATGTGATTTTTTCACTTTTGGTTCATTGCATGGATTAACTCATCAATTTCCTTCTTTATGTTGAAAGATCAAATATATGACTGAAAAGAAACTGTTTGATAGAATTAACATACAGTTGATTTGATTCCTCTTTGTAGTTGTTTTATTGAACATATGAATGACTAGTGACTATATTATAGGTTCAATCGTGCGGTTGATTAGAAACATGTGGTTGATCATCATGAATTCTTGGTAAGTTGATAAATTTTTTAAATTATATCCATGGTCAATTATTTTTATCACTTTTAAAATTCAAGAAACTACATTGATTTCTCTAGATAAAACACATCCACTGGAAACATCCATCAAAACATTCTTGATTTAGTGAAACATTTATTTTAATAAATATAATAGATCAAATAAAACTATTTAAAACCAAGTTAAAATCCTTTTTCTTAATAATTATCAAAATACTCTTACTTGCTAAATAGGTGACAATTTCTCTATAAATAATAAAATAGTGCTATTAAAACCATAAATATACTTAATAAAATAAATGATCGTATAGACACCATAAATTCCCCAACAATTAAACCTTGGAATCAGGACAATTGAATTTTAAAAGTATTACCAAATAATAATTAAAATACATATCCAATATGAGATCTATTTTCAATGCCACATTCCAAATTATTTTTATTCCACTTTATAGATCTTTTTTTGATTCTCATCGTTAAGTATATTTAATTAATTCCCACTTCTATCATCCCCTCATAATCATTGATTATTTCACTCAATACACAATAATTATTTCCAAGAATGGTTATTATAATTCTAAATTCAAACAAGTTTCATCATAGGATTGATGAATTTATTCATCTCCACCCATTAAATTAAGTGTTTTCTCATGTCATGATGGATTAATTGGGGTCATTTTGTATCTTATTGGTTTTTAGTATTTGAATTTTAAAATATTTATGTTTAATATAGATCATTGTCACTAAAAATAAAGCTTAATAAATGTTTTTTATTTTAAACAAAGAATAAATTGAACTTATTTTACTATTTTCACATATTTTTATTAACTATTGACAGACCACTCCTTTTATAAATTAAGTAGTATAAATATTCCATTTTTTTATTTCGTCTAGTAGGTTTTAAAAATATATTTTTTTTTCTTTTCTTTAGTTATGTTTATAAAGGAAGGTAGGGGTTCATAAATTTATATGGTAGGTTTGTGACCTATATTTCCTTAGATAAAAAATTATCCCACTTTCAAAATGATGTGTTCTATGGCCCCTCTTCCATTACTTCAACACTTATACTCAAGAAACAAATACTGGAAAACACATTTTAAAAAATTATGTAGTAGATTTTAAATTCCAATAATCTTAGGTTATTTTACCATCTCTTATATAGTTTCATAGATAGAATAAACCCTTGTAATATCAACCTAAATGAGTATATTTCTTCCCTTGTTACCACTTTTGTTTCATTATTTCAACCATTATTCAGCTTTTGATTTCCCTTCTAAATCATATTATTGAGGGAATTATATGGTAATTTTTACTTTTAGAAAGTGGGGGAATTTCATGGATAGACTTGGACAACATTGAAAACATTTTTCCATTCACACCATCATGAATTTCTCAAAAAATCTTATCACAAAAGTTGTTGTAAAATGTTCTTTAAATTCAAAGAAATTTTAAAAAAATTGGTTTCTCTAACTCAATTTCTTATTTACCCTATACCTGAATTCATATTGGATCATGAAAAGGATTATATAGAAAATTATATATGGATATTTATATTGTAATGTGGACCCCTAATAAATTCATTCATGGTTTCTAAGGGATATAAGGATTAAGGTATAAGTAGTGTAGAAAATAGGGTTCATTGAAAATTGTGATTTTCAATCAAAAGTATGGATCAATCATTTAGGAAAAAAGTACTTCCATGCTCCAAGGTATTGAATAGAATATTAAATTTTGGGACCTAATTCGCATGAAAAGGTTTCTAGAAGTTGAATATGTTTTTCAATGGTATTGAATTTTATATTCAAAATAAGTTTAAGAAGAAAAATAAATAACCTCACATTGTATTTAGTGAAAATTAGATTGAACATAATATTAATGAAATCGTAATCCCATTGTTTTTTTAAAGGTCCATCATATTTAGAATAAGTTGGATGGAAGAAAATTTTTATCAGATTCAAAATAAATCTAGAATAAAAGGATTGATCGTAATGGTGAAGATTCAGATTCCATATGACTATGATTAAAATATGACGATTCTTGTATGATCTTGGAGTTCTCATAAATCATATGTACTCTATAAAACGTGTTATATAAGATTGATAAAGAAATATGGAGTGAAGTTGTTAGATATCATATTCATTATGATCATAGTCCTGTCAATCACATTCATGCTAAGAAGGAAATAAAAGTGTTGATTAGGGAAGTTGAAATACTTTCCATTTTATGTTAGGCACTATTAAAGCATATCCTCAATGTAATCAAGGCCAAGAAGGAGGTCATAATTCACGCAGAAGGGTAAATGAAAGAAGTTGGGGAAGCCAATGATATCTATTCATCATAATGATTACAATACATTCATATTTTTGGGGGCTGGGAAAGTATGTGGAAAATGTGAGAAATCGATGGTGCTAGTTTTTAGTGAGACCAAAATCCAGGAGAAATAAATCATTAAAGAATTAAGTTGTTGGAAATCATACTATGAAATAAATAAAAGAATTTCCGTATTACAAATGGGTCCAGATCCATTGGATTGAAGAATATTTTAGGTGAAGCCGAGGATAGTTATCAGTCTATAAGAAATAAGAATAATAATCTCACTTAGAGATGGTTGCATTGTTAAAGAGGGAGCTTGAAATTTGAAGAAGAGTATGTGTGTTTGGTTAAGAGAAGAAAAATGAGGAAACTATTGTTTTATATTTGTATACATCGTAATGAGATTGAGGTTTTCTAATAATTTGAAACTATCTATTTCTTTATACATACATTTTGTATGAAGAATCATAATGAAAATTCGTACATAGAGAATCATAATGTTGAATCAAAATCGAGATGATATTTGTGAAGAAATTCAGGAGAAGAGCTGGATTATTTATAAGATAACAGATGAATCAAGACACATTGAAGAAGTCATAAATGTATCTAAAATTCAAGGAAACATTTAAATTTGAAAAATTTGGTTTAGTGGGAAAAAAAATGCAAAATCCTACCGAAAATATTTTTGGGTGAGTATATAAGGTGTAAGTCCATTATACTTTCTGTTGAATATACTATTCCTAGAAGTAAGAGAGAGATGCTTTGAATTTATAGAGAGATAAAAGGTGGTTTCTAGATTTTTTTTAAAATATAATTTGTGCTAGAAAGAAGTGGAAGTATAAGAGTTAATATAACAACATATTCATATATTCATCATATCCAACTGATTATCATATCCAGGTTTTCATCATATTTAGATGGCCATTGTATCAGGTTAGGTAATTGAAATAGGAATTATCGTATTGGGATTTTTGGATTGAGGAATAATTTGTTAAGAATTATCTCAACCATATTTCGGAAGTCATATGTTCTATATTGAGTAATTAGATTGGGAAATCAGACAGAGTCTCATTACAAAGTCCAAGAAGTTATTACATGATTCTAAGAAGAAAGTGAAGAATTTTTTTGAATTCATATAATCATGGAAGTTTATAAATAATAATTTAACCATTGTTTATTACAAAAACATTGCACTACATAATTTTTAATAGAATGATCACATTCACTATTATATTTTTTACATTGTTCTACATGATTGAAAGGGAATATCCTACTTATTTTATTTCACAAAAAAGGATTCTTTACTAGTAGATATTGTGGTATTGGATTGTTTCCAAACTATACTAAGGAAATAGATTTTCTTATTGAATAGGGAACCTTGTGAATACTTTGGTTCTTATAGATATGTGCTTGATCAGTTTTCAGTAAGGAAATGAATTTTTAATGGGATAAGAAGGTTCTTTTGTATGAAAGGAAACATAAAATAAAAATATTCATTAATTCACCCCCTCCCCCTCTCAGTTATTCAATTATCCTAATTGGGAAATAATAATTGGTATTAGAGATGAAGGTTCCCTTTAGTTATTCATTACTAATGTTTTGAAGTAAAATTTATGGAGAATCTGAATTGTGTGAATAGTGATGGAAATTTGGTTTTTAGGGAAATAATTATCATATATGGAAAGATGGAATGATTCCATATCTAAGGTCTATTTGATATGATGTTCTTAAAGATTCAACAAATGGGTTACCTTCTATTGATGAAAAAGTTTCTCTTATATCTGTTGATAAGAATAATCATGATAATTATGGAAGGACTAATAATGATTTATTATCATCACTTTATGAAATTGAATTCTTAATAGTGAAAGGTGTTTCCACAGACGAAGGTATATGGGATAATATGGAAAATTTATATCAATAAAATAAAAAATTTAAGAAGTATAAAATAAAAATTTAGAGGTTGATGTATGATGATTTGAGAATGGGTGAGTATGAATCTGTTGGGGACTTCTTTTCCAGGGTAAAAATATTTTCAGAACTATCTTATGTCTTGGTGAAAATTTATAGGATTCTACAGTTCAGAAAAATATTTTAAGAATCCATCTTGATAGTTTTGATGCTAAGGTTTCCTCATTTGAGGATAGATATCTTAAACATTGTCTCTAGAATATTTTCATAGTTATTTCATTACTTATGAAATGATGAGGGAGAAAGATATGAAAGGACAAACGAAATTTTATAGAGATCTTTTTTTAAATGATATATATAAAGAAAAGTCATAGAAGAATAATCTAGTGACTCCAACTGCAAAATGAGTTATTTAAATATCTTCATGAAATTTTATACTTATTTTATAAAAATGTGAAAAAATTACATAGAAATAAAACGGAAACATCCCTTGAAATTCATTGAATGTGGAGTTATTGGGAACTTTGTATCCAATTCTATATGAATAAAGAATGAATAATATAGTGATGAAGAAGAAAAAAGGATAATAATGTTTTGATTTAAATAGGTTAATAATGAAAAATCATATTATATATGGAAAGATAAAAAATTATCTAAATCTAAAAGGATAAGTTTCTTTTCTAGGGATGAAGAAGAAGAAGATAGTGATGGTGAATCTGAAAATTCTACTGATCATGTTTGTGAGAACACTTTTATTGAAATATTGAATGATGAATAATTTAAACACAGTAGTTTTGATGAAGAAGAAACTCAAATTTAAATTCATTTGAAAGAAAATTTCAATGATTGTTTGAGAAATTTTATAATACTTGAAAAGAAAAACAAGAAGTTGGAAGATAAACGTACCTCAACAATTAAAGAAATATTTTCATAAGAGAAGAATTTTTTTTGGTAGATATTGATGATTATAATAAATATATTGAGGTATAAAAGAATCATAATGATAATTTGGAAGTAATGCTGAATGAAAAGGAATAATAGTTTAATTTTTCCAAAAAAAACTAGCTAAAGCTGTATTCAGGAATACAAGATTCAAAAACTCAATATTAGAAGTTGGTGAAAGTTATTGAATGTTTAAAACTAATAATGATCAAAAACATATACCTTCTATGGTAGATAAGAAAGCTGTATTTGTTTTTGGACAAGAAAAGTTTGGAAAGGCTATGTATATGAAGAAGAAAAATAATGTGAAGAATTTTGAAGTTTGAAAATTCCCTGAGATTGAAATTTTTTTCAAACATCCTAAATCCAAAAAGGATTATAATACATCAAATTCCATTAAATAATAAAATAAAAACAATATTGTAATTGAAAACATAAATTTTGGTGGGTCAAATAAGAAATAAATGAAATTTACTGAAAAACATGTTTAGAATTTCAGTCAGTATGGAAGCTACATAGGAAAATATTATTATTTTTGGATACTTTTATTATTTTGGTTGATTTGGACATATATAAAATAAGTGTTTTATTAACCAAAAATATTACTATGACCCCACAAATTATAAAAGGAAAATTTTTTTGGGGAGTCAATCTTGTTAAAGATAGAATTCAGAGAAGGTTATTTTGAAGAAAACTGAGAAGGTAGGAGTAAAAATTGAAAATAGGTTCCAAAAACTCGAAAAAAAACATTAAAGGAGTGAGAAACCTAGAAATATTGAAAATGGTTTTCTTGTTTTGTTACCATTGCAACAAAAGATTCTTAAAATTTCTCAAATGCTGGATTTGAAGAGAAAAAATGAGAAGAGAAGGCTCTTGTATTTGAAACCACTTTGAGAGCTATAAAATGATAACGAACATTTATTATTGATTGTGTATTTTCTTCTCATATAAAATTATATTTGATATTGTTGAAGAATTAAAAATATTTCAATGAAGGAACTATGACATTCGGCAATGATGAATCACTAAGAATCAAACGTGTTGGATCATCTATTATTAGAAAAGAAAAATTACTATATAAGAAATATTTATATGTTGGTTGGATGAAACATAACCTGTTGATTGTGTAACAATTGTGTGATTATGATAACAATATTAAATTTAAGAATGATGGATTTTTTATTAAAAGTCATAAGGATGGAAAAATTATTTCCGAAGGCCAACTTATAAGGGGAACCTTATATCAGGTTGGTGAGGTACAAAACTCTTATTACTTGAGTATGGGGGGAGAGAATCAATTGTATCATAAAAGGATAAGACAAAAGTATTGTAGAAACATGATAAATCTATATAAAACAAAAACTTTATGATTTATTCCTAATTTTCCCTGAAAATATATTTGTGTTACACTATTTGACGAAAAGAAAAGATTAAAAAATCATTGCGTAAGAAATTTGATATTTGTTCAAAACAACCCATTAAACATAACTATTATTATATCTGTGGGACAATGATAAAACAATAATTTATTGTATATATGTATTTAATTGATTTCAGTGATGAATTTTCTCACATTACTTGTATCATGTATTTGAAACATAAATAAGATGCTCTAAAATGCATAAAATTTTCAGGAAAAAGCTAAGAAACATTGTGAGTATTCAATGAAGTTGAGAACAGACAATGGTGATGAATATAGAAATGAAGAATTTGGAAGTTTCTTTGAGATTCATGGAATTTATCATGATTATTGTTCTCATTACACTTCTAAAAAACAGTTAGTTGAAAAAAATAGAAGTTTTGTAGAAATTGGGAGAACTATGTTAGTAGAACATGATATATCTCATTAATAATGGTGAAAAGCCCTGAGTACTATTATATACATTAAATATAGATGATTCTATAGGTCAAATCTCATATGACTCCATATGAATTGTTTTATATAAAACCTCCGAGTTTAAAGGACTTAAAATTTTTTTGGGAGTCCTTGTATGACAAAGAAGAAAAGTGGAAACTTGGGAAAGTTTGACTAAAAAGGTAAAGATAGAATTTTCCTTGGATATGATTTGGAAAGAAGAGGATACAGGTCTATCAATAACGAAATAGAGAGAATTTTTGATTCTTGTGATGTGAATGTTATTGAAAGATCAATGAAGAGAAACAGTCATATAGATAACAAAGTTGATAAGGATAGGGAATTTTTTCTTAAAAATCCTAATAAGGATACGGACAATTATAATCCTAATCAAGAAGAAGTATTCAAATCATCTATTTCTAGTGATGAGGTACATACTAAAAAATTTCTTCCTAGGCTCAGGAAGCATGTGAAATCTCATATTATTATTGGTGGTCAACATTAAACGATTCAAACCAGAAGAACAAAAAATACTATTACACATACGTACTTGTATTCAAAAGTGGATCTAAATGATTTGAATGAATATTTTGAGTATCTAGAATGGGTTCAGGTCATGAATAAAGAGTATGATTAGATATAAAATAATGAAACATGGGACCTCACACCTAATCCAAAAAACAAAAATATTATTATTACAATGTTGGTTTTTTGGAATAAGAAGAATGAAGAAGGTTAAGTGATAAGGAACATGGAATGACTTATTTGAATAGGGTATTCACAAATTCAAGGTATTGATTTTTATGTAACCATTTCTCTATTTGTAAATTAGAAATATAAGAATCATTCTTTTTATTTCTTCACAATAAATTTACGAAAATATTCAAATGGATATAAAGTTGAAATTTTTGAATGGAAATCAAGACAAAGAAGTATACATTTGACAACATTATGGCTTTATTGTTTGGAAAAATGAAAGTTATATGTGTATGTTGAATAAATCCTTGAATGGAATAAAATATGCTTCGATGGAATGGTATTCAAAAGTGGATACTTTCTTAAGAAATATGATTTCTAAGAATGTAATTGTCGATAGAAATCTTTACATTAGTGGTAGTTATGAGTTTTCCATCATCGTAATTGTCTATGTTCATGAAATTGTCATTTATAGGAATGATGAAGAAGTTTTGAATGATTTTTTGAAAAGATGAATAAATTATTTGAAGTCTTTACACTGGGATATATGAAATACTTCCTTTGGATACAAATTTTACAAAATTAGTAAACATAATTTTCCCTCTCAACAAAAGTATTCTAAGTAACTTATTAAGAAGTTCAACATGGAAATCTCAAAACTAATTCCCACACCAATATAAATGGGATTGTTTTTCCAAATATTTATATGATATTGAAGTTCATAAAAATAATTTTGAAATCAGATTGGAAGGTTTCTATATTTGACTACTTCAATACCCGATATTATTTACGATGTTACCTTATGTAAAAGATTTCAGAATGCTATTAAAGAATAACTTTCACTTTCTGAAAAAAGAATTATCAATTTCATCAAAGGCACAAAAAAATTGTGGATTCATGTATGATAGTTCATAAAGTGTTGATTTATTTGGGTAGTTAGAGGCTGATTTGGCAAAAAATGTTCATGATAGAAGATCCATGTCTTGTGTAGTATTCTTTCTAAGAAACAGTAGTGTTTGGTTGCATAAAAAGAATTAAAATTAATTAACTGTTAGCATGACTAAATTATAGTATGTTGATTCCACTAAAGTAGGTACTCAACTTATGTTTAAGAAATATCAATTACAATACCTGATTGTTGAAGTGAAGTTATCATTTCTATAAGGTTTTGATAATCAAAGTAAAATTATTCTCATCAGTAATACATTTCAACATTATCATTCAAAAAATATTGATACAAAATATCATTTCATAAATATTCATGTGGAGAAGAATGAATTTAAGCTGGATTATGTTCCTACATTAGAACAAGTTGATAACATTTTCAGAAAACATTTACTGAAGGATTTATTTTCTAAATTAAGGTTGAACATGGGCATCCAACCTCTTTCTCATCAAGGTTGATGTATGTTTTTTACCCTATCTCATATTATATTTGGATAGTGCTTTCAAGGGGGGTATTTTTTTCATAAATCTATCCATATGGGAGCATGTAAAAATGGGGTGTTGTGGGTAAGAATTGAATTCAACATTGTATGTGTGTGAACTATTCAAACTATTTAAGGGATTTCATTTAGGAAAACATAAATTTTTTATACTAGGAAAGCTAAAGAAGAGAAAAAAGGTAGAGGAAGAGAAGCTGATAATGTTTTCATATTCACTACTTTAGATATAATGTCATTTCTATCAATAATTATTATTTTCCATTATGAGTTAGCTCATCTAGTATTAGAATTTTTGGTAATTAATCCATTTCTAAAGGATAAAAAGTTAGGTGATTTATGAATCATGGTTGAAAAAAAATACAAAGAGGGATGTTTTTGGGACCAAGTTGGATAGAGATTTTTTTTGGGAGTTAAATAAGTTTGTCCTAAAAAGGTGGTGAATTTTTTTCAAAACATGTTTAAGAAGAAAAATAAATCCCCCCACATTGTATTAAGTGAATATCGGACAGACCATCATATTCAAGAAATTAGACACATAGTTCTTGAAAAGTTCAATTGTATTTAGATGAACCTGTTTCTAAGAAAAGGATAATCATATTGACATTGAATTTGGAATGAGTGTATTGATCATAACAGTGAATAATCAGATTCTATATGATTATGATATAAAAACTAATGTTGCATTGATGATCATGGTGTTATCATAAATCATAAGTTCTCTGTGAAACTTGTGATGAAATATTAGTGAAAAAAGGGGGAGTAAATGTGATGGAGATTGTAATCAGCCTAATAATAATCAAGTCAATCTTATTCTATCTACGAAGGAAATAATGTTTTTCATTAGGGAAGTCACAATAATTTCCATTTTAGGACTAACACTGTTGAAGTTGATCCTCAATGTAATTGAGTCTATAAAGGAAGTCTGGATTATTGAAAAAGGATTAATGAATAAAGTTTATGAAGATGAATATTTACATGCATTGTAATGATTTCATTATTTTTTTTTTGATGTTTGGGAAGGTTTGAGGCAAATGTGAGAAACTAAAGGTGTTGGTTTTCAGTTAGGCTAAAATCCAAGAGATATAAATATATGGAGAATAAATTTGATAGAAATCATAATTAGAAAGAAGGAAAACTATTTCTGTATTAGAAATATGTCAAGATCCATTTAATTAAAAGAGATTTCAAGTGAATCCAAGACCAGTTATCGGTCTAGAAGAAATAAGATGAATAATCTCACTTAGAGATGGTTGAGTTTTAAAAGAGCGATCTTAAAATTCTAATATAAGAATGATTGGTTAGTAAAGACCATTATAATGAGTAAAATATTGTTTTACATTTTTTATCATCATAATGAGCTATAAAATAATGAACATGGAGAATTATAATCTGATTGAGGTTGACCAAGAAGATTGAATCTATCAATTTCTTCATACATATATTTGGTATAAATCATTGTAAAGAAGAAATCATTTCAAGTAAATTATAATGAAGAATCGCAATTAAGATGATGTTGGTAAATAATTTCTTGATAATAGATGATGTTTTTAGAAGATTCAATAGCAATCGGGAAGCATTGATGATGTCATAATTGCATATGAAATTATAGGAAACATTCATGTTTAGAAAATTTGGTTTTGTGGGAAACAATTCCATAATCCCACCAAATCCATTTTTTGGCCTATATAAAAGATAAATTTCTTTTTAATTTCTGAAGGATATACTATTCATGAAAGGAAGAGAGATAATATCCAATGTTATAGATAGATAATAAGTTGTTTCCAGATTTTTTCCCTTGAAGAAGTCATGTCGAATAGAAGTGAAAGGATAAGAGATAAGATCAAAACGTATTCAACTAATCATTGTATCCAGCTGATTATTATATTTACCTATTCATTTTATTCATATGGTCATCGTATCGGGCTGGATATTTGGAGTGGGAATTATTATATTGGGATTTCTGGACTGAGGAAGAAATCATTCAGAATTTTCTCACCCATATTCTAGTAGAGTCATACTTTCCATATTCATCAATCAGACTAAGATATTCAGTCTATAAAATTGGACTGAGTTTTATTAAAAATTCTAGGAAGTTTTTACTAGATTCTGGGTAAGAAAGGGATTTTTTTTGAAATCATACAATTATAGAAGTTGGTAAAAAATCATCGTAACATTGTTTTTTAAAAAGAAACAATGTATTACATCATTTGTTCTTGGATGATCATATGCACTGATGGATTGTTTACATAGTGCTACATGAGTGAAAGGTCATATCCTACTTGATGTATTCCCCACAAAAGGATCTGTGTCTAGTATATTGTGTGGAATTGGATTGTTTCTGAACAATACTAAAGGAATATCTATTTTTATTGAATAGTGAAACCTATAAATACTTATGTTCTGGTGAATGTGTTCCTGATCAATTTTTAGTAGGGAATGAAATATTTAATAATAGTTAAATGTTGTCTCATTTTTAAAGAAACATAAAAGAAAAAATTATCATTGATTCACCCCTACCTCTCAATGATACAATTATCCCATCTTTTCAATTAAATTTATAAAATTATAGTTATTCATATGTGAATTGGTTCACTCAAGAAATATAAATTTAAAAGAGTATGCCAAAATTGGTTTAGAAGATTCTCGTGTTTTTTATTATAAATTAGGATAGTGTGTTCTGGAATGAGTTTTCAAAATCAGTGGTCTTGCATTCTGTTGTGTATATTGTCAAAATAAAATAATTTTAGTATTCATCTATGGAGTGTGAATTGGTCAAATCAGTTCTCTCAACATTATGATTGATTTAAATTTTTAATGGGAAACCATTTTTGGATCATGGTTTTTAAAAACATATTAAAATGGAAAAATAAAAAAAATAGTTTTTTTAAAAAAAGACACATAAATTAGAAAAGTCTTAAACTATGGTTTTCTCCCACACACATAAATGATGTAGTGTCCTCAGGGAATTAAAACTAGTTTTTCATGTAAGTATAACAAAAAATACTTTATAAATGATTTTTTTTATTTAAATAAATGTATTTTATATTATATTCTATTGTATTATAAACCTAAAACACATAAAGAAACCAAAAAAAATTATTTCATTAATAAATATCATTACATTAGTCATAAAATAAAAACATGAAAATAAAAACATTACAATAGGAAAAAAAATATAAACTATGAAAATTATAATGAGAAAATTAGGATCCTTTCAATCTTATAAAATCATTTCCCCAACGACCAAAACTATATAAAATAAAAAGAATATTACTAAACCAATAAACATCATATAAAATATAAATTTAGATCCTTGATAGATATTGAGGAGAGTAATTAATTAAAGAATGAAGTAGTATTGCTATTTGAATAGAAACCTGATCATTTGGAATAGTAACATTACCGTTGCAAATAGTAACCTGGCCGTTAGAATTGTAATCAGACCTCAAAATAATAAAATTTAATATTAATAATATTTATCAAGAGTAATTTTATTAAATATAAATATTATAATTCTATAAAGTATAAATCATGATTGAAAACCCAAACAAAAAATATAACATTTTTAATAAACTGTATTTTAATGTATTTCATAAATATCATTATTTTTATATTAAAAATTTAAATAAACTATAATAATAAAATATTTTTTATAAATTGAATTTCGTTTTTTCTAAATTTTTAATAGGTGATTATTGGGTACTTTTTTGAAATACTTAAATTTGTAGGTGAATAGTAAAAATACATTTTTTTCATAAATGGTGTATTTTTAATTACATCTTTCATGATGTAATAAAGAACTAATAAATTATAGAAAACTTATAGCGACCAATAACATGTTAAATTTTATGAATGAGTCATTTGAAAACAATAATTATATTTTCAAAAACTAGAAAACATTTACTAATGTCTAATGTCTAATATATTCCATTAACATAACAATTTTTCATTTGTTCCATTTTACTTTTTAATAATCCCTTTAATTTTAATTATAAAGGGATATTAATTCCTAAATACGTTATATTATATTGATATATTATTCATAATGTCAAAACATCACTGTTATAAGGTTTATCTTTGATGTAATTTTTTATTCAATATTTTATTGTAAATATACCGCTCTCCTCAAGTATAAATAACTCATCTTCCATCCATTAGGAAACCACTTAACTTCCACTATAAAAATCCAAATATAATCCCAAATCTCTTCTCATAACCCACTTATCATCCTTGTGGATCTTACAGGGTAATCCAAATCAAATATTTCAAGAAGGTAAGGATCATATAAAAGGAACCACTTCAAGAAGGTGGTATTGCTTTTCATTCTTATATTCCATTTTCCTTTTCTAATTTAATAACCTCTTTATCTTTTCTAATTCAAAACATATATAAACAATTTTAAATTATGTTGAAATTATATTCATATCGTTAATATACTATAAAATTCCATTTTTCTATATAACCATATATTATACATCTCAAACCTCTACTTTGGAAAATGTCTCGTTAAGGGTTAGTTAACAGCCAAAAAGGATGCTTCCATTTAATTTCTTATCATTAATCATATGTCTGGTTACAATAAATTTTTTATGATATATAAATGTATAAATTTATTTTAAACATATTAAAATACATCTAATTTTTTTGAAATTTCCTTGAAAAAAATATCAAAATTGAAGAAAAATGGAATTTTTTTAATGAAAACATGATTTCAAAATGATTCAACTACAATAATGAAAATTAAGATATATAATCCAATGATTATAATTGATATAGGGTGAAGAAATTATAATAATTAACTTACAGTTCATTTATTTAATAAAACAATTTTTATTATTTAGGAGATTGGAAAATAATCAAATAATGTGGGATTTAAGGTAAGGGGAATCTCAAACCCAAACCCTTTATTTTTGGTTATCTCTTATTTCAAATTCATTTCCGTATGGATGTTTCTGTAATATCCAAAATATATATATTTAATATTTTTACCCATTCCTTTAGGGGATATACTTGTTTCTAGCCTTCCTAAATGCTTTCTAAAGCATTTACAGTTATTTTTCAAAAAGGATTCAATTTGCAAAACACCATTGAATCCACTTTATTTTTTCTCCTATAAAAGAATGAAATGTTCTTTTAGGACAAATTATAATCTCCCTTAATCATTTTGGAATCAAATTTTTTGTTTCATAAAGTATAATAAATAACGGATTTTACGAAACCTATTCATTTTAATGGGTATATGATGACCATGATTGTTCTCATTCCATTTATCATGCATGATTATGAACATTTTATGATGTGATGAGTAGGCCTAGAATTATATATCCCACCAATTAATTAGGTAATCTTATATATTTCATGATATTATGTGTATTATTAATGAAAATTGTGGTAGTTTTTTTTCAAAATGATAATCTTATAATTTATTCACATATGTTATGCGTGAATATAATGCTATATTTTTTCGAAACTATGTGTGTTATTTGACCACTATGTTATGATGTTTAATTATTATACATATGAAACACTCCATGCCTTTGTAAAAAATTTCCCTCATGATTATTATGATGATCCTATGCTTATGTTATAATGAAGTGGATTATTTGCACCCATTCACTATTAATTCATGTCCTTACTAGACTTTTAGCTCACAGCTTTATTATATCTATATATTAAGGTGACTACATGTGCTAAGAATATTGTAAGAGATTTATTATGATAAAAAATTAAATAATATTTTTATTATGAAAAATTAATGCTTGACCCTAATTTTCCCAAGACACTAAAGCATTGGATCTTAGATTGTATAACTATTATTTTTATTATTTAATAATAATGTGAAATTCAAATAAGAAATTTTTTTCCCAATATAGTAATGATATTTTAAATGGATATAAATAAAAACAAATATAAAAATATGTACATCTTGGTGGTCTTCCTTGATAAGAATGATGGAGGAGTGTGGTCCCATCCATTGGTTTTTTGGGTAGATTACCATGGTACATATTCAGCCTATATCGATTAAAATTGAATAAGGTTTTAGTTTTCTTATTTCTCAAACTATACATAAATAAATTGGTATAGATTTATAACTTTTAAATTTCCTTCTCATTTTGAGTTAATTCTACCTAACATCAACTTCATCATTGAATTAAATAATAACATTTTGTCTCCACGATTAGATTCTTCTTGTTTAATCAACTTTACATGAGATAACCTTGTCCGTTTTTGTATATTTTAACATTATAAAAGGAATATATCCTACTTTTTACCGATCATTAAACTATAATTTTCACTATTTCCCAACTTTATCTATGTCTAGATCCACTTATTTAATATCACAATATGTTTTGTGTTCCTACTGTGAGATTATATTTATCCTCACAAATTAATCTATATGGAATAATCCATATTATATACTTCTAAAATATCATATAAGCTCATAAGGTGTATTATAACCTTTGTCTCTCATTCTTCCTTTTTATTATTACAATATTATCCATAATTTCCTTGATTTATCTATTTAAAACATTATCTTGTCCATTTTTTCATTGATGGAAAATGGTGAATGTAATGTGATGTAACCAATATTTACCTAGTAAAGGCTTAATAATTCTATTGAATAAGAGTGTATATTAGTAATTAATAATAATTCTTGGTATTTCAAACCTATAAAAGATGTTATCCTTGAAAAAAATCACACACAACCTTGGAATCATCAGTTTTGGTGGTTTTTGATTCCACCCAATTAGATAAATAATCTATAATAATATGAATATATGAGTTAAAAAGAGACATGGTAAAGAGTCTCATAAAGTCTAACCTTGATGATTATTTTTTGAATTGTTTCTTGTATCTTTAAAATATTTCTATAAAATAGAAATTTCTTGATTTTTACAAAACTCATGTGTATATTTAATCAAATTTAGTTAATTGATTATATATTCCTATACTTTCCATGCATTTATTTTTAGACGAAATAGGAATCCATAAGCAAGTGTGTGAAAAAAATAAAAATATATACTCAATTTCACTTGTAAAAATCATATTATATTAATTAGTCATTGAAAATTATCAACATGTTTGGGTCTTCCCAAATGTAAAATTTGGATTTAGATTTATGTTTTTGAATTTGGTGTGTATTTAAAATATATTGTACCAGGGAAGGCACAAAATAATTTACTATTTCTGCATACCAGTGTACTTCTCCTTCAACCAGATACAATTCTTTTCCTAGTAGGTGTCTATTCAGTGGATCCGAATATGGAATTTTTTAGTGATTTTGAGTAATATTCTCAAGTGATAAAAACCTAAATTTCATCTCCTTTTGACATTAATATCAACATTATTATCTTATAATAAAAACTTTAATCTCAACATCCTTTCTTAGGATTTGTATTTATTCGTCGAGTATTTAAGTGATGCATTCTTAGAAAAAATAGTTCTTTTAAACCTATGAAAATAATTTTTGAATTTATCTAAATAAAAAACAACCGAAAGAAACGCGTTTTTAGTTGTTATATATATGAGATGGGATACATCTAGTTTCTCAAGGAATATCTAATGGATTTGGTCTACCATAAATTTTTTTGGAAATAATTTCTCCCATAGATTAGTATGAAACATCAAAAATTATCTCAAATGGGTATTCCCAGTTAGATGGATGAATCGTTGAGGGGCTGGCTAATCTACTCTTGAGTTTATCAAATGATACCCTATATTCAAGATGAAAATACAAATTTACTTAATTAAAGAGTATCTAAGAGATAGGAAGATCAAACATACTAAATTCCTTGATAAAAATTATTTAAACCCTTTCATCTCTTAGAAAATATATTCCACTCTTCACACAAGTTGGGTAAGGAAAATAATTTATCAATTCAATTTTCAACATATCAAACATAATAAATTTTGTGACATAACATTCCTTGATATTATTCCTCTTTCCACCAGGAATTGAAACATAACAAAATTTAAAATAGGGTCTTTTCTAATTCATCTTCTCATAACCTTTTCCATATTAATTTAATAACAATCAAAATAATATGAAAAAAAAATGAAATCATCTAGAAACACCTCCAATAATTCATCAATGTTGTCTGGGAATATGACTTTCATGCACCTCTAAAATTTAATTAGGTAATTATATAACCTAATTAGAATCATTTTATAGGAAAACATTATATAGGGACATTTGAATTTTATCTTCACTTTATCCTCTAGGGAAATGAACATAAAAAAATATCATTAAAACCCCATTTGAAATGAAATATTTTTTTCTCTTCCAATATCTCTGGCATATGATAAATAAATGGTATATGTAAGCAATACTTCCAAGGGAGTTGTTTTGTCTTTATAAAATCTATACATACTCTCCAAATATTATAAATTCTCATAGTGATCAATTCACTTTGGTCATTTTTTTCTAATGGCCAAACATGTTTTCCTGGAAACTACATGGATTGGGATAACCCATTATGAGTCAAAAATTGGGTATATGATGTTTACTAAAAAAACATTCTCTATATATTTTTTTACTACATCTATTATGGTGGGACATTTCCTCATTTGGTGTTTCCTAACATTTCTAGGATCTCCCTCAAGTAAATTTTTATGTGAGAATTTTTATGGAATTATATCTAAAATATGTCTTAAAATCCTCACTATTTATTGCACGTTTTCTTTAAAAATATTGAAAATTTTATTTTATTAGGTTATGGAAATGTTTTTAAAAATGATAAATAATTTTTTTAATTCCTTAATTAAATAATCAACCAAATGCTATTCATAATTTACCGCGTCTTCCAATCTGATAATAGATTCATCAAAATTCTAGATAGATTCAGGCTCTATGGAATTTTCAAATAATAATTCTTCTTATAAGGTCAATATCTCATGAAATATACATAAATATTCAATTTTTTCAAATTATTAAAATTGTTATCATGTAAGTATAGAGTGGTTAACTAAAGGGTTCTGAATGGAGTCAATGATATTGAAGTGTTTTGTGCTATCTCTAAATACCATGGTGATTTTTACTTCATGAACATTGATGATTATCTTTTTTTTATTCAAGATAGTCACCCCAAGATGATGGTTGAGTGTGATGGGATATGATAATCCCCCATGTTTGATTCATATAATTCTATTGGGAAGAAAATATCTTTTACTTTTACATGTACTTCCTCCAAAACTCCTACTAAATATACAATGGATCAGTTTACAAGTTGTACTGCCACCCTTAAGGGATCCATGTCTCTTTTCTATAAATATTTTAAAACAAAGGGAGAATAAAATTTTTATAAGATCCTAAATTAATTAAATTGTTTTAAAATTTTATGGATCCAATAGTAAAAGGGATATAAAATGTATATATATTTTGTTATTTTTTTGGGTAATTGGGTTGTGATTATGGTTTACACACTTCTTCCAAGATTTATTCATTCATTCCATTGAAGCATAATTTTTTTATGAAATGTTCCTTAAAAATTAAATGACTTGGTAATATATATATATTTTTAAGATTTCCGGACCAAAAAATGGATAAAGAATTTATTAATAAAAAATATTGTTACAAAATTCGGAAAAACGATATTTTGTTATAATATCTTCCATAATGTGATGTCAAATCAGTTAGTATAGTATCCAACCAAGTGAGATCCATTATAACGCCTTTGTTTGAAAGCCCATATTCAACCCTATTCTCTTACCTATAAATATTCATGACAATAAAATTGAGGCTCATAATATAATCTATGCACTCCATCAAACACACTTTGAGTCTCCCTGAAAGGTGAAAAGTTCTATTCATGATAACCTATACAATAGAAATGGAATCCATTTCCAAACAATGATTATTATAAAACATTATTTTTTCAAATATAAATTGAATTAATGATTCCATTAAACTATTCTTAAAGTCATAATAGCATTCTATAAGATCCCTAAAAACATCTTATAATTTTTTAATTATGATCATGAATGACAATGCCACACCCCATGGGTCCCAGTTTCCCTTTCAATTCTCTAACTATATTGACATTAATCAAATTGGGAACTGGTGGTTTCCAAAAATCCTCATAGATACCAATTATTGGATTATAATTCCAAAGTATTCCCACCTCTCTCAAGACCATAAAATCATGAGGACTGTGGTTATAGTGATTATTCTATACTGCATTCGATTCATTGATTCCAAAAAGAACCATTAGGATATCTGATTGAGGAATAAAGGATGATTTAGAATGGAGATGAGTATTGTGATCAAACCATAGTACATGTAGCAGTTTGGCTACGTCCACCTAAAATATGATACGCAACTTGTCATAGTGATCGATGCGGGTACAATAAAAAAAATGATTGTAGACCATTTATGTTTAGTCCCTAAATAACAAAGATGTCCAGAATTTGTATCCACAAAGCTGAGGTAGTTGCACAAAAACAGAAGAGATGACACACGTGTTCCTTGTGTTAATTAAACATATAGAACCTATATCATAGAGAAATACAAAATTATTTCATGTAAATATATGTGGGAAATCAATATGGTATCAGGCTCCAGATGAGAGTGATCCAAGAGGGCCAAACCCATTCCTTCTTAAAACATTTAATCCTATTGAAATCACTAGTAGAATCCATGGAAACATGCTGATAATATATTTCACTACATATTATACCATTTGTATTTGGTTCCAAGACTAATAGATTAGTTAAGTAAAAGCAATTCATTCATAATTATTTTGACATCATCCTATATATGGGGATTATAATTTTCTCCTAAGAGGTTTTATGTTTGGATTATTTTATGGGACTATAAGGGACATGGATAGGTTTGTTAGTGTTAGACTTGTTTTCAAATCTCTAAATAAGTATATATATACTTGAGTATTAATATGTTTTTCATGATGATTTTGACCATATTATGAAAATTTATGGGGTTATATATTTCATTTTTATATTTTCCCAATATTTTTTGAGTATATATAACCATTTTTAATACTTTATTTTATTATGCTTCATTGATATTTTGTTTCATGTGGTGTTTACTTAGAATGAGAATAATTTTTCTTGTTTACCATCCAATTTTTTTATTTTAAATCAATTTGGAATATTTGGTTTCAATGGACATTTTTTGGTTATTTATTTAATGAGTTATAAGGAATGGTTTTTAATGTGGTTGTTTATGAAATTTATGTTCTTTAAAAAAATTTAAAAATATGGATAAGAAGTTATTTTTATTGTTTCAATAGTTTTAATGGCCCTATTTCCTTGCTTCAAATGATTAAATTAAAATTCTTATATATACTTATTTTTATGAAAGGGTGGTTTCTTTATAAATGTAAAAGTAACATGTTATTGGATTTTTTTATAAATCATGTAAAGAACATATTTTATAACATATGATCAAAGTTGATATTTATAAATTGTATTACGAAGGTATTCATAGAGACAAATAAGTGATATCCTTCTAGTCAAGTTTATCTCACACCCTTCATATACACTAGTTCCAAGGTGCATGTGCATATATTATGTTTTCATTTTAGGTACCCAATTTGGTTCTATTCCTGAATTTTAGGTTAGTACATGGATTAATGGTAGGATGTGATGAGTTATACAGGGTCATTAATGGTTATATGAGAGTTGTTTAGGTTTTCCCTTCCCTTTTTCATCGGGATTTTCTATCGGGAAATTCTGAATGGGGTGTTTATTTAAACCTAATTCTAGAATATCCTAATTTTAGTTATTTATTTTGGATGGATGTTTAATTGTTGTACCGTGTTTGGATACATCATTATTTTTATTTTCTTTATTCGATATGAATAGATATCGATTTCCCGAATAAGTCATGTTGGAATCAATGTAAGCTTCCATTATTATTTTATTATTTTGTTGAGGGTAAAACCATTCCCAAGTGCTTAGGAGAGAATTGGGTTGGGTGATAATATAGCCCAATTTAGCTCAATGTGGTCCAAGGTTATTAATATCACTCACTTTTTATTCATGGATTCTTGATATTATCTATTTAAGGTTAACATTGGGGCTCAGAAGGTCGGCCATGAGTGGGTTCCTGGTCACTAACTTTTATAATAACACCCTAGTCTCTAAGGGAAGTGGGATTTTAATTTAAAATTTAAAATTTCACATTGATACTTTTTGATGATGTGTTGATCCTTAGATAAATAGTTTGATTCACTTAGTTTATTTTTGATTTTGGGATAGAAAAAAAATAGATTTCTATAATGAGGATGGGTTTCATAGCCTGGTAAACTGATCAGTGACCAAATTCTGATTCTTAGAGGTATATCATGAGTTATTTTAAAGAAGTCATGTGTTCCATCAAACCATATGGTTGAGTCAATTTTTTTTCTACATTGAATTTCACTTGTTATAACGACTTATCTTAATAAATCCACATTTATGGTGGAGGAATCAAGAAAGTTTGGGTGATTTTTAATGTTCTAGATTAAGATTTTTGGCGTGTCTCATATTTTATAACTATTGTGAAAATATGAGTTTCGTGTGAAAAGGGATATTTCATGAAAAATACTATTTCCAGAATATAAAGTGAGGCCTTAGATCTTATTTTAAAATAGAGTATTTTATAGGATATGGTTTTTTGTTTGAAAGAAAAACTTGGGGATAGTTTATCAAATGGGTTTATCTTTCATTAAAATATGTTGGTAATATTTTATATTTAAATTTGTTGGTGATTTAAATGGAAGGTATTTTAAATCTATTGGGTGTTTTTTGAAAGTCATTGTTTTTATTCAAGAAGATTATGTTGTGAGTGGTTTTAAAATGTTTTGAATGGGATTGAAGTGTTTTTTAATGTTTTAAATAATAAAAATTTATAAGATCAAATGGGATTATTTTTTATAATAAATTAGTTGTTTTAAAATATGGGTTATATGTTTTCAAATTCCATAGGGGAATTGAGATTTTAAATGATGATATATTCTTTCAAATGGTTGTGTTATTTTAAAAGTATGTGTTAATAGAAATGGGTTTAAATTCTTTTTATGAGGTGGATATTTTATGAAGTGTATTATTTTCATGTGTTTTTTCTTGATTGGTTTGCGTTTTTAGATTTTATCCCTCCATGTAGGTTGGGACCAAGTGATTTAGTATTGGAAACAACATTAGGTTGGAATTATGTTCCATTTTATATAATTTATCCCTCCAAGAATGTTATTTATTAAAATTAGATTATTCATCTCTAGGGGTAGTTATCCTTTTGTCTTTTCATCTTGTTAAGACTCCAAATATAGTAAAAAGTTTTTTCTCCCTTTTATGGTGTGGTGATTTGTTAGCTATCAAATTTGATTGGGATAAAATTCTAGGTGATCCTTATCTACCGAATTAGTTGAATTAATGAGGACCATTCTACATGGTTTTTTGGGTAATGGTCTCTCTTGAGGATTTATTCTTGGAGAGTTTAGAGATTTGTGGCCTTGAGGTGGATTTTGTTTGGTGTATTATTTGGGTACCCATTATTTTTTTCTCTTTGGTGAGTGGTGTTTTATTTATAATTTTCATGCCTCATTGTTCTTTATTGTGATTTGTGTGTCTGATTTTAATAATTTTTCCCTTGTAGTGAGGTCCATGTATGAGTTTTGGTTCATTGATTTAGTCATGGAATGTCCTTGGGAGTGTGTTTCTGGTGAAAAGGATAGGTATATAAATAGAAGATATTATGCGATGGATAGAATTAATTAGATATTTTAGGTTCACTATGACTGGGTATCCAATGTAGGTGGTCCTAGTTCACAATTTTTCTCGCGGTTTTTTTCCACATTTTTAGCTGATGTATTTTCCCTAATTGAGGTATATCTTCAGTCATTTTGTGGGTTTAATTTTTGATATTCGATTGTTTAGATAACCCGGTGTTGTAACCCTTAAATTATTTTATCTCATTTCATGTTTTTTTTATTTATGGTTGTTGATAATTTTGGTGACCTGGTATTATTATCTTGGATACTTCTTGGCTTTTTTGTCTTTCATATTTTCCTTGGATGGTGTTTTTATTTTAGGAGTTGAGCTAACTCATGGATGTATTTGGTTCATTGAATATAGTGGTTTCATTTAATTTTTTTTAATTGTAGTCTTTCTAGATGCTCTTTTGTTGGATTGGTTGTGGATATATAACCATTTTGATAAATTATAAATGTGGGGAGACCCCTAATCAGTCTCCCTTTATTTAGATTTTCTTATTGTATTTTTTTTGGTAGATTCCTACTTGAGTTTTTTTATATTGATTTTGAAATTTGATGAATTTTTAGAGGATGTATCTTGTTCCATTTTTTCATACACTTATGATATTTTGAGTTGTCCCCAAACCATTCACATCATGGGATAGAGTGATAGGTTTTTCTATTTCTCCATTACCTTTATTTTTACTAGTGACTTCCTAAGGAAAAAATTTATCATGGTATAGACAATTGTGACAGCCACATGTCATTATTACCTTAAAATTTTTATCATTTTATCCTAATGCTTGTTAATTTATTTTTAAATGATGTTATAGATAAAAACATGTAAAATATATAAATTTTCATTCTTTATACAATTTTAATACATGAATAATAGAAACAATGTGGTTTCCCTTATCAGGGTCTCTTATCAGTTTATTTTGTTCAGTGCGTAGTTGGATTGCATTGGTAGAACACGGTTTGGTCTAAACCATGTAAAGTCTATGTAGAAACCATGCAAGTCTCTTAGGGATTCTGGGTTATATCATGACTTACACTTGGCTAGAAGAAACCATGTGAGTGACAGTTTGAAACTCTATAGTTTTTCACAAAGGGATTTTTCTTCCCATGATCAACCAAAAATGGGGTGTGCATGGGAAATTCCTCCCTTATTCCATCATTGATTTGGGGATCCTTCTTCTTAGATTTCATGTGGGTGATCCTTTCTTTATTCCTATTTTATTCTCCTTCATTCTTCTATTTCCCCCTCATTTGATTTTCCTTTCATTCAAGAACCCTAACCATAGTTCATGTTGGGATTATAGTTTGTAATGGTTATAATAATTATTCTTTGGGTTTTTTTTGGATGAATAGAATTTCTCTCAGCCCAGTTATGAATTCAAGACCAAAGGTGACATATTTCTATTGAGTTATACTTGAAATGGGGTTGGTGTTTCTTTTGAATTCCATTATAATACATGTAATAAATTTCCTGAGCCTTTTAAAATAATTTCTTATGGAATTATATTCATATAGAGTATTATTTGTAGGTTTAAAATGAATTTAAAATGGTTTAAACACTTGGAATTGACTTATGTCACATGCTAATTGTTCTTATAAATGTGTGAGGGGAGTTTTAAAATATTTCAAATGTTTTACAACATGTTTGACACTAATTACAATTTATGAAAGGGATGTTTTGATAAAAGTAGGTTGTTTGAACTTATTTTAAATTATTTTTAGATTGTTAGGTATCACTATTGTTTTGAGAAATTTTAATAAAGATGATATTATGGTTTTAGAAATTAAAATGGGTGCTTGGAACCAGTGTGTTTTCAAATAAATGGGTAACATTGTTTAAAGGTAATTATTTAAAATGGTTGGGTTTCCTAATGGGTTTTTAAGTATGGTTTGTTAAATGGATTTCAGGAAATGTTTTCAAATGAGGTTTCAAATGGTATGAAATGTCTTGGAATTCTTAGATTCTTTTATAATCCCTTATTGGAAATTTACGAGTTGATTGCTAAAAATATGTGAGACCCTTGATTGATACCTGTGTGATTATTGTTTTCATTGTGCCTTTGAACACCTTGAGGGATGTTTAAATTTTTTTATATTTATTATGATGATTATGAATGAATTTAATAGGGGTTGATTCATGGGAGGTTGTAGGAGGTGATATGAGGTTTAATTTCAAATACTTGAAAATGTTTTATGTACTGATATATTGTTGATTTTTTTATCATATCCATTATTTTACATGACATAAGAGTATCGGGAGACTAAATAGGTGTCTATATTAGGGTAATACCTATTATAGATTATGTGGTTACTAGGGAATCATTGCAAGATTAATTGATCCTATTACACTAAAATGAGTAGTGGGATTTTCCATGGCTCGTGGTAGTAGTGTGATATTGAGAGGGTTTATCTATGTATAGTTCCACAGGTCTATATAGGATATAGATAAGTTCATTTCTGATTACATAGGTACCTCTTCACCAATCCAAGATTGAGATACTTGTATCTTATGGTGTTTCCCATGCCTGTTCATCCTTCTAAATTCAATTTATAAGATTTTTTATTTGGTCTTTAATATCTCCCAAAGCTTATTTAACTACATTGAACTATTTTTTATTGTTCTTTTTTATTATGATTCAGTAATAATGTAGTACATATGGTGTTTACTTTGAAGGTATGTATTGTTTTAGTTTACATATAAAAATTATTAATTTTAAATGATTTGGAAAGTGTGATTTCAAAAAAAATATTATTTCTTAAATGGGTTAGAAGAAATGTTTTTTAGTTAAGTTGTTTATAAAAATGGAGTTTTTTAGGAAATGTTTAGAAAAATGGATAAAAGGGTATTTGGGTTCTTTCAATAGTTTTAAAGCCTCTAGTTTCTTAGTTTAATGATTAAATTAAAAATTCTATATATCTTTATTTGTATGAAAGTTTTGGTTTCTTCAGAAATGTGTAAGTGGCATGTTATTGGGTTTTTTAATAAAGCATGTGAAAACCCAATTGTATACCATTTGTTAAAATGAGCACTTTATAAATTTTATTATGAATATATTCATAGAGCCTCCTTGATTTGATCCTACTATGCATGATTAGATCACCACTTACATATAAAGTAGTGCCTGAGTGTGTTTGAATATCTTATGATTTAATTTTAGGTACCTTGTTATATTTAGTTCTCAAAGATTCAATTGGTGCATGGATAGACAATTGTATGTGGTGAGTGATCACAACTGGTGATGTTGGAGTTGTTCGGGTTCTTCCTTATCTATTGTTTTGAGATACTGTATCATCCAATTAAATTTGTGATGGATGGTTTCAAGAAACTCTTCCATGAGATTCTGGTTAGACAATTGGACTGGTGACCCTCTTATCTCTATGACTCCCCTTGACCATAACCCTGTTGACATCAACTCCACTGTCAATGATGTGATTAATTCTCACGTTGATTCCCTCCCAGACAGCATCACTCAAATTATTGATTCCTACCATTTTTCTCCCTCGAGTGATTTCTTGATTTGGGAGCCTTCTCATAATGGGATCCTTAATACCAAAAACTTTTATAATCACTCCTTTCACAACGCTGAGAATGATATGAATTGGATAAAACTTTTTGACAAACCTGGGATCAAACCTTCTAGATTCACTCTTATTTGGCATCTCGCCCACAATAGAGTTCCCACTGATGTTTGTCTTCAAAGTTTTGGTATCCAACTTTGTTCAAAATGTCTTCTTTGCAATCAGCATAGAGAAGATACTAACCACTTATTTCTATCTTGTGCTACTGCCACTGCTCTTTGGAACTATATTTTTGACACTTTTGATTGCAGATGGCTGGTTCAGAACTCAATTGATGAGCAGCTTAAGAGATGTGTTGCCAAGGATAACTCTCAACAAATCAGAAACTTGTTCCTTGCTGGGGTCTCAGAGCTGATACATGTGATCTGGTATGATAGAAACTCGATTCTTCACAATAATTTCTCACACAACATTAATGCAGGTAAAACGCGTATTCTTATTGCTATTCGGGAAGCTGCGTTGATTCAGAATGGTTCCTGCAACAATTCGGTGGATGATTTTATGATCCATCGACGTCTTCAAGTTGAGGCCATTTTCTCGAAACCTCTCCGCACTCTAGAGGTTTTTTGGAGACCTCCCTTTCCAGGTTGGATTAAAATTAATGTGGATGGAGCTTCTAAAGGAAATCTAGGTCCTGCGGGTTGTGGTGCTGTCTTCAGAAATCAGCATGGTAAAGTTATGGGATGCTATTTTGGAGGCTGCGGTACTGCTACCTCTCTGGAAGCTGAGATGCTAAGTGTTATTCATGCCACTGATTTTGCTCTTCAACGTGGGTGGAACAACTTATGGATGGAAAGTGATTCTACCACTGTTGTTCAAGCCATTTGGAAGGGAGAGATTCATCTTGCTTGGTCAATTACTACGTGCTGGATGAATTGTCTTCAATCTCTTCATGACGTCAGTTTCATTGCAACTCATACTTACCGCGAAGCTAACAAGGTTGCAGATTCTCTCGCTAATAAAGGGATTGCTCAGAATCTAACTTGGCTGGAGGAGCTCCCAGATAACTTGATGCCTTTGCATCGTAAAGATTGTAATTTGATCCCGTCTTTTAGACTCTTGTAATCTTTGCTTTCTTTTTGCTAATAAATATGCTTTGGTCCTTTGACCAAAAAAAAAATTCTCAAGTGTGCATTTCAAATACGCAAACACCGGTTTCTAACCCCTCAGTAATGAAAATTCACTTCTGGCCTAGTAGGAATCCATGAATGGTTACATGATGGGTCAGCCTAGGAGGGTTTGGTACATTTTAAGGGTTTTCAAAATCTGATTAATACCTAGGCTAAAAATAGTGTTAGTCTAAACCTAGGTTTCACTCTTAGAGAGGAGTACCGAAAAACCTATTATCGATTATTGATTAAGGAGAAGGTTTATTCTTTATTTTTTGATTTGTAAAAACAAAGAAAGAAATTTTTTTTAAAAATTTGAAAATAGTTTATGATGAGTATTATTGGGTCAGGTTTGGGTTTCCTCTTTCAATGTTATCATTGTCCTAAAAATGAGTTTTACTAATCATCTTATTAATTTATAAATGAAATACTCTTCAGAAGACTTATCAATCACCCGTTTTTATAGGTTATGATGAATACCACCACCATAACATTACTTATTGAGTTGTCCCCCTTAGTATGTGAGTGGACAATCAAACAATCACTCCCATTAAAAATAGGAAAACCCCAATCGGGTATTGGTGCTCCTAGGTAATTAAGAAGTGAATCACTATTATCACCCAGGTTCATGATATTTCTTTACACTCACTGTATAGCATATTTTTTTAATTTTGGAAACACTACATTAGGTAAAGGGATACGAAATATTTCCAACCTTGGTAATAAATAATGGACTAATTCAAAACCTAAAATACAACTATGTTTTAAGTGTTAAACATATATTTAAACTAGAATAAATTAATCATCAAATGTTTTTTATTTAATAACATGCAAGGAATAATGAATTACAAGGTAAAAACATCACTTTTCAAATAACTAAGAAGATTATGCCTCCATTCCAAGGGTTACTGAGAATAAAGTTGAAGGGGAAGGCACTATAAAACTAAAGAAAACAAGAAAGTTACCCAACCTACTGAACTGGTGGTAGATCACTTTCATATTGTCCTGAGTAATTAATCATCCCCTCTAGCCACTCTATTTTTCACCGCTCTAGTAATCATTCTCTTTGTGATACTTCCTAATCTCAAAAAAAATATCTTCAGGTCATCCATCAAAAACCACCAATCATCCACTATAATACTCATTTAGGTTCCCCTCAGAAATGAGAGTATGATTCACCACTTTAGAATGCTTTTCCTGCGGAAAGATATTAACCTAGGACTCAATCTCACATTTAAGACTTTCTTGAAAACATTTCACTACAATAGCCTCATCTCTTACCAATTTTGGGACAAGGAACTAAAAATCAATAAAGAGTTCACCATAATCCTACATGGACATACGCTGCCAGTTCAACCTCATAACTCATCTTCCCTCTCCTTCCAGAGAGTCTCAGGGTATAAGTGATTCATGAACATATCCAAAAATTCCTTCCATACCATATTCTCCAACTATCCATCTCGATTCTAGATGTCCTACCAATGGTTCACTTGACCATGTGACATATAAGTAGACATTTTGACTCTCTTCTCAATAGGATACTTGAACTGGTCAAGAATTTTCAGGACAAACTCAATTTAGAAATCAAAATCCATAGTTCCCCCCTCTCCAGTGAAAGTCAGAGGGTGATGAAACTGTAACTCTTGTGTCAATTTGGATATACTCTTAACAAACCACTTTTGGAATCTTTCCATAAACTAAAAAAACAAGAAACATTATATTGGAAATGCTCCCATACAACTTCAAAAATAACTATCGGAGCCTCTGGTTCCACATCTAGAGGAACATTTTCATACATGTCCACTTATCACCCTATCAACAATCATCATCATGGAGGAATATCTATAAAATTATAAAAAAACATCTTAAGACACATAACACACCATTATCACGTTTTAATAATAGGGATTCACATAAATCTATAACATGTATTCCCCCATATCCCTCCACATGGTCAGACCTGAGGCACTGTCACTACCCTAAACCATCCTCATATAGTTCAGGGTTAACATAGGTTAAAAAATTTCCATTACTCAAGATTCTGATTAGGCATCCATTTATGGATTTTAAATTACCACATTTAGCATCATTTAAAATTATCAGTTTCAGATTAGGATCCATTTTCATTTTCAATATACTACTCAAATAAAACCATTTCATTTAAACATCACACCCCAAATCCATCTTTTCCACAAAATGCATAAAATGTTGAAAGTCACAATAATTCCTAAGTTCCTATAATGATGAACCTTTACAAAACATTATTTTCACATTATTCTATGAATAAGAATCCAAAAAATAATAACAACATCACAAAAAAAATTCATCACCAAAGGTGAAATAATATTCAACTGTAACAAAAAACATCAATAATGATAATCCCGCCTTGGGTACTTGGGGTTTTCCCCAAAACATAGGTTAGGTTCTCCCTTGAATGAACTCATGACCAATCCCGAATCATCTTAATATTTTATCTACCTTTCCCATATAGTAAGAATAAAAAAAATAAACCCCCTCTAATGACACTTTGTAACGTCTTGACCCATGTGCCACATTCCAATGCCCTGATTCAGTTCTCTAAATGATCTTTAGTGTGCCTCTCCATATGCAATAGGATTCCAACTATCAATGAGGATATAATATATATCATAGGGTGACTATACCATCTTTATCAACAAAATAAATAACAGAAAGTAAATAATCAATAGGCAAATTATAATATCTAATAACCAAAATAATAATGCTTCTAATACATACAAGTATGACATGATAAAACAAAATAATAGATATTGAATACCATATATGTGTCTAGTTTAAATATGGAAAACCAAAATAAAGACATAGGGGAAACTCCCCAATCAGGTCCCAACATCACATCTTGTTTCGTCATCCATTCTCCATCCCAACTCATCCATATAACATAGGTCTCTTTACCTTATCCTATCCTAAAAACATGATGTCAATTCTAGTACTGATCAGGTAGCGTGAGTAGGGTGTGTGTACAACTTATTAGGCCACCACCAACGGTGTATAAATCAATATCCATTCTATAATGGTGTGTACATTTGTATAAAGAATATAGTACAACTCATAAATTAAACAGTTATCAAATTTCCTTAATCTTTAATTAACCTCATAATTTCAAGAGTTCGCAATGACACCCAAACCTTTAACACCTGTTTCAGCCCATGTGTAACGACCCAAATTTTCATTAATAAACATTCCACATGATCTAATTAAATGTATTATTATTTTTATATAAATTTTTAACTTCATAGGTTTTATATTTATATATTTTAAAATACCATTATGAATTTTTACCACTGCTAATATAGTCATTGAACAATGATCGCATGATTAGTAAAAATATAGGGCTTTAACAAATCCAATTTATACAAACCAAGGAAGTGGTGGCCTCATCTATTACACTTACCCCATAAGAATACCATTTTTTATATCTTGGAAAGGAGGTGGCATCATTGGGATTCTCTCTTCACCAAGCCCAAGCTGACCATGAACATGTAAAGATTGAGCGGAAATGACTACAGTAGAAGTGGAAGTTTATAGAAATTTCCACCTGAGCAATGTTATCTGAGCCACCCCAAGAGTCTGTAACCATCGCACACCTTACCCTTCAGCCAAATGTGGGTGTTATAAGGGGTTATGTAATGAGACCCTACCACTATGACTATGTACGTTATTCATGTATAGAGAATATAAATTCTTTTTCTTTTTACCAAGTAATTTTTTTTAAATCACAAATAGTATTTTTATTTAATAATCAACTAAGAAATATATTTTGATGAATTAATTTATTTTTAAAATAAATATTATTTTATAAAAATTATTATTATCATTATCAAATTACTTTTCATTAAATATAAATTATTGTATAATTTTATAAATGCAATTATAATTTTTATTACTTTTTGAAAGCTGTTTTTTTCAAAACCAATGAATTTTAGATAAATGTCAATTTTTATTTTAAAAGTAAAAATTCACATATTTAAGAAATTATTTAGATAAAATGAATATTATTTTTGGAATTAGGATGTCGAAATTATCCAACGGTTAATTTTTCATAATTTTCTAAGACAGTCAAATCTTTGGGTAAAAATTGAATACCATTTAAATATATATTTTGTTTTATGACATCATAATGACCCAATTGTGATGTAATAAAATACTATAAACACTATTTTATCCCAATATATGTTTTATCGTTAAAATACTATGATTTTATTTTTTATTTTTTTATTTTAAAAAACATTAGTGTCCCCTTTAAGAGTTATAAAACATATTCCCTTTTTAAATGAATTTCCTTGAGAGTGTGACTCACCTCCCCATAAGCAACCCTATTATTTTAAGAATTTCGGCCATTGACCTTCTAAAATATTTTTTTTTATCCCCTTTGGAAAAACCTTTCGGCTGGTTTGTGGTATTGATTAGTTTAATGTGTGGTGTCCCAACCCTAAATAATAATGAATTCTTTCTCCTTTCCTATATAAACCCCCAAGATCCCACTTATTATTCCCTCAATGCCTTTGGAGTTCATCTAACCTCTTCCCTCCTCTCTCTATAATCCTCCCAAGGTGCCCCATGCTCCCAAGAAGCCTCTCTCAAGCTTCTCCCAAGCCTTTGGGATCACACTTCCAAGTAAGGGATTCTTTCCTTTATCATTTTTTCCCAATTTTCATTATGTTTTTTTGCCATTTTGTTCTCAATTAAAAATGTTGGGTTATGATTCTGCACCTCTCCCATACATCCATATTTATGTTTGGATGTTGGGATACCCCTTTTTCTCTCATTAATTGCTTCCATGTACACCTGTTACCTTGCCGAAATTTCATGAGGGATTTCTCTCTCCTATTTTACATCCAAGTAATTCTTTTATATCATGCCTCTAAATTCAATTACGTTTTTTGTGAAATGTATATATATGACCCCCTTATTTTCCATTTCATTTAAATATTATTAGACACCCATTTAACTCTCATCAACAATTTTCATGAATCCTTATGGCATGTCGTTATGATGCTGAAATTGCACCATTTTTTCAAGACAAATTCTTTGTGTAGTAAATACCATACCCATTTCTCTATCAAGTGTATTAACCATTAGGAACATTTACTTATTGATTATAGAGTTTCTTTTATGAATTCCACATTCCTTTATCTTGGAATAAATGATGTCGTTTAATGAATCGATGTTTTATGATCCCTGTGGTACACTAATGCTTGGAATGAAATGTTGAAGAGGGGTGTGCCCTGATAGCGCTCCAATGTATTGGGTAAAGTATAGTATCATGATACGTCATGTGAAATGGGTGTTTAATCATGATAAATCATGTGAAATGAGGTTTTACTCATGATTCATGTGCAATTAGGGTTTACTCATGATCCATGTTCAATGACCTTTGCTCATGTTAATTCAATGTTAAGTGTTGTTGAAACATTTCCATGTTATGATTATCATGATTTATCATGCCTTTATGTTTATGTTTCTATTGTGGTCCATTGATATTCTTATTGACTAAAATTTATTGTATTATGTGAAGACCAGTAAGTTTCGAATAAATTTTTTTTCATAAATTCTTTGGAATTTTACAACTACGTAGTTTTTGACGGCACCTGATTCTGAGGCCCGATGTGCCTAGAATAATTTTCTGAAGTTTTGTTAACCTTAATTTAACACGCGTAAGCATTTTTCCTTAAAAAGTGGAATAAATCTTAAACGTTTATTCGGATCAGAAATCTGAGGACACTATTGTGCTCAGGATGGAGGGTTTTCCCTAGGCGTGACTTATGTTTAGTTGGCGCAGGCCTCCTGTGAGAAAACCCGAAAATGTCATAACCATGAATAAAATAATTAAATAATGTTATTTTATTTTTCAAAAGCTTATAACTCAAATATGGTAACTCAGATTAAAAATCTGAGCCCACCACTGAACTCGTGAGGGTATGCTTCCTATAAGCAGATACTAACTTTGGTCGGTGCGAGCCACCTGAGAAAGTTAGTTTTTGGCCGTAAATAAAATAATTATGTGACCATTATTTTATTGTAAAATTCATAACTTCTAAACGGTAACACGAATCAAAAATCCAAGAGTACCGTTGAGTTCGTTGGGGCGTTTTTCTCCTAGGAAGTGCCTAACCTTGACCGCAGTTGGTCAAGGGTGACTGATAATAATTCTCCAAACTTTTTTTCGGGTACGTTCAGTAAACGTACGAGAGGTGTTTTATAACATTTGAACCAATGCTCGGAATCGAATTCTGAGGGCACCGTTGAACTCACAGTGCTGATATTCTCTTAAGAAGACTTTCACCTTAATGGCAGATGATCAGGAATGAAAGTTAGTTTTTGGGGTTTTACGTGGGTTAATAAAATAATATAAGTGAATAATTTATTTTATTTTGTTAAACACATGCAGTGTAGATCAAGTGGTTAGAAGCTCCACATGGGAGTTGGTAGTGGAACCGCCACACCCTAACCTCCCATTTAATGGGGAGGGAGAGAAAACCTCTCAAACCCCTCATCAATTAATTTTATATGTCGACGTAAAATTAATTGCACTCAATTAATTTAATGGGTCGACATAAAATTAATTGTTGTCAGTTAATTTTATGTGTCGAAATAAAATTAACTATTCTCAATTAATTTTATGAGTTGACGTAAAATTAATTGTTGTCAGTTAATTTTATGGGTCGACATAAAAATTAATTCTTGTGATTTAATTTTATGTGTCGACGTGAAATTAATTTCGGTCAATTAATTTTATGTGTCAACATAAAATTGATACATGTAATATGTTTTGACGAAAGCTATGTGGGGGAAACTTCTTGGCATCCTCCACCCTTAAGTAGTGCCAACACACCTCTTCAATTGCGCCAACACAATTGAATTTTCCCGACCCCCTTTTTAAATTAAGTGACCGCATCGTTGGAATTTAGGAAGGTTCCAAATAAATGAACTATCATAAATTCCACGATGGTTAAATACCTCTCCCCCTCTTCTATATATAGGGAGCTTGGGAGAAGGTTTTGGGACGACTTCACCAAGCGACGAAGCGCTGGTAAGGTATTGCGATGCCCAAAACATGGGGAAATCATATCCTCTCCAAAGAAGAACATGAAGAACGCCAACGACAATATTCCACGCAATTCTTCTTCGACATTCCTTCCCTAGAAACCTATCCTCCGCAACATCGTTAACAAACTGACGTAGCTCGGAATTGGGGACGTGTGGCAAACGCGACGAACGACGGTATTCATCATCTTACTTCCGCAACTCTGCCAACGAGCGATGAGCAAGAGGTAGGGGTTTTATTTTTATTTAAAGTATGAACCTTTCCCATGTTCTTCCTTTCTCTCAAAACAAAGATCGGTGGTTGTTGTGATTCATACTTGTGAGAACCTATTTCTACCACCCTAAACGCGAAGGGTTCGGGCCAAACCATCATGGCCCGACCCCTTCGTTTTTCTTTTTGTAATGACACCACTATGACATGGCAATGAGGCGATGACGATGAAGGCACCGAAAAAAGGCCACACTACCCATGACCTCTGTGAACTACGCCGCCCCCACGGCCCCCTGGTATGCACTCGGTGCCCCGCGCCCCTACTGACGCACTGTCGGTGCACCCGCGACGCCCCTGCCGGTGCACTGCCGGCGCGCCTCCAGCACCCTGCCGGTGCCCCCCCAGCGTCCTGCCCCCCCCCCCCGGAACCCTACCAGTGCACCCCCGGCGCCCACAGGCGTGCTGCACTGCCGGCCCGGCGCCCCGCGCCATTGCTGGCGTCCTGCCCGGCGCCCCTGCCGGCAGTTTACCCGGCGCACCCCGGTGCCGCCGCGGCGCCCTGTCGCGCTACCCAGTGATCCCCTGCGTGCTGCCCAGCATTCGGCACCCTGCCTGGCGCACTCCTTCCCTGCCCGATGCCCTCGTGGCCAGCCGAAGCCCAACCGGCCCGCTCACACCCCGCGCGGTCTACCCGCTGGCCTCCCAGTCACCAGCCCACGACGCCCCTGTGGGGTTGCTGGTCGAACCAGCCTAGTCTCCCTAGCCGAGTTATAGAGCTGCCTACGTGCTGACTATCGACCCGAACCGCCCTCACGGTCCGCTGGGTCGGGCGGAGTGGACCGGGTAAAAACATAGCGGGCTAACTCACCCAATGTGCTGGGTGAGACCCAGCGAGTCTGATCGGATCAACCCAGACTAGGTCGGCCCAGTTTGGGTTAGGGTGAGTTGGTCTGACCGGGTCGGACCGGACCCGGGCTCATTACTGGCCCATTGCCTTCTTGGGCTATATCTTTGGCACCGGACGTCTGTTTGACGAACCATCAGTGGTGCCGGTACTCTTGGAGCATAGTCGTCCCTTTGAGTATACCCCATGGGAGTTTGGGGTATAGTTGAGATATGGCCGGGTTGGTTCGTATACGGAACTGACCGGGCCCCCGGAACAAAGATGCTAATAACTCACGAACCTGGCATCTGATTGACCTTCCATCTATTGTGTTATGACCCCTTTGACGAGGCTTTCCTTAGTGATACTTCTTCGTGTGACTTTGTGATACTTGGAGTATTGACGACTGGCTCATGGAGCGGATCCGCCCAAAGGCGAGCATACGGAGTACGGTGACCTTGTAGCTAGCTGAGACCTGATGATTGTTTGTCCGATTTGACTCGGAGTGACTTGCATAACCTAGTGGGGAGCACTACTTTTTGAGGTGGAAGACCCATGGCGGAAGAGCACTACTTTGTGAGGTGGCAAACCCGCGGTACTCGACAGGAGGAGTACCTCTGTAGGCTATGTGGGGGAGCACTACTAGGTGAGGTGGAAGACCCATGGCGGAGGAGCACTACTTTGTGAGGTGGCAGACCTGCTGTACTTGACAGGAGGAGTACCTCAGCAGTTTAAGGTTAGTGAGTGACACCTCGGAGTCATGACATGACTACTGCACTTGACAGAGGAGTTCTCCAGAAGCCGTTTTTTCGTCATCGGGAATAAAAATCTTGGTTTGAGCTAAGTCAATGGCCTTTTGTGATTTCCTCATGATTGAGATGGGTTACTTGATAACATAGGTATATGTATGGGCATATACCTAAGTAAAGGTTATCTGTTGAGATCTTTTTTTGTGGTTTATCCTTGTTGTATTTAGTGAGACCTTAAGGGTCTCAGGGTCCCTACTGAGTATCGTTATAATCACCCCTGCACGGGCTACGCACACACCTTGTTGTGTTGGATGCAGACGATGGGGAGCACTGATCGTGGTTGAGGCTTGTAGAACTGGAGAGTACCCGGAGGTGGACTTCACGACGAGACGGTACCCAGAGGTGGACTTCACGACGAGATGGTACCCGGAGGTGGGCTTCATGACGAGACGGTACCCAGATGTGGTAGATGGATGTGGAGAGTTGTGGTGACCATTTGTACCTACCCTTCAGGTAGGAACCCCGGGGGATGATCCAGGAGCATCTTGACACCTTCCTGGTATTTTTCATTTTCCTTTTACTTTACTGTTGGGATTGTATTTCCGACCCCTTTGTACTTTCAGCACACTTGTCTTATTTCTTTACTTAGTGATCGCTTCCGGTTGTACTCTGGTTGTGTGTTTTTTTACGTTTCATAAAGGAAATTCCTTCCCTTTTATTGGGATTTACGCCTTTGGTTCTAGTCTCCAGCACTTGGCCTATGGAAGGTGGGCTTGGGGTAGTCACGGAACAGGCCCCGAGGACGGGTCGTGACAAATTGGTATCAGAGGACGTCTGTTCTACCGCAGAACTTATGACTCTGATATTTTCCTTATCTAAAGCAATAGTGTTAAGCATACCGTGTGTGGTTTTCAGTTCAGGGAGTCTAGTGTTGGTGCGGCGGCCAATGTATCCATACAACCAGACCCTAGATTCTGATTTCTGACTCAGTACATGAAAACAATGATTACGTTTGTGTTTTCGAAAGTTTTTTTTTAAATCAGCTCAAATCAAGTCAGCTCACCAGGTATAGTCTTTTTACCGTGTCACATCTGTTTATTTCAAGATTCCTTCTCGAGGACGACCAGTTGGATCCCCGATATTTGTACGTACTGAAATCCCGCTGAGTGACGAGGCCTTAGTACAGGGCGCACTTCCAGTTGAGGCACCAGCGGAGGCACTAGCGGTACTACTATACGTTGGGCCACCGATGCCACCAGCCCCAGCAGCAGGCGATGCACGCTGCTTGAGCACGCTGCATGTGTTCCAGTGCCAGAGGCCACCTAGGTTCAAATGAGAGATGGACCCACAGGTGGTTGAGGATTGGCTGGAGATTGTGGTGAGAGTCTTCAGGATAGTGGGTACACCAGTGGAATTCATGGTGATCTTTGCTGCCAGCCTCCTTCAGGCAGTAGTAGGCAGATGGTGGAGTCGGATGCTCCAGTTTTACAATGAGATGATCTTCACATGGGGAGACTTTGAGACCTTCTTTAGGGTGGAGTTTACACCAGTTACTCTACAATCTGAGCGTGTTCAGGAGCTACTGCCTTTGCTGCAGGATTTTCCATCAGTAGCCGAGTCATCTGTGGGCAGTAGACAGATGATGCAGGGGTCCAAGAGGACCAGACCAGCCGATGGGCAATCTCAGGATGCAGGTTTGGTTGTGGGATGAAAATGAAACAGAACCAGCCATACGAGGACCAGGAAGTGTTATGAATGTGGCATGAAGGGTCACACGACACGTGACTGTCCGACCACCCCACACAGTTGATCTACATGCATTGGAGGAGCCACCGAGACAGAAGCAGTGGTGGGTGCTTGAGCAATAACCGAGTAGTAGAGCTCCAGAAGCATGTGGATAGGAGCGGAAGTAGTGGATTCATTTTGTCCCTTGTACTTATAGATCCTTGTTGCTGTTGTTTTTGTGTCTTTGTACCTTGAGCTGCAATAATAAATGACACTTACCTATGTGATGTTTCCTTTCCTGTCCATTTGTTGGGTTGATACTGAGAGGTCCCGATTAAAGCCATTTACCTGACCCTCACTTTCAAGATTCCTACTAGAGGAGACCTAGTGACCACACACTGATGCCGATAGTGTGACTCAACCCTTGGAGGTGAGAGTGACAGTTGGATCTCTTGGTAGTAGCGTCGAGGCCTTAAGACGTCATCCATGACATGAAATGTACCGTTCATGTCAGGATTGACTGTATTAGGCAAAGAACATGGTTCATCTAGAGGATGAGACAAGATTTATCTTTTTTAGAAAAGGATAAATCTAAGAATCTCTTGTAAGACCAGAGATGGTGCAGGCTACGATGGAGGAGGTGAATATCATCCATGAGCGGATGAAGACTGCACAGTGCAGACAGAAGTCCTATGCTAATAGGAGATGGAGACCACTGGAGTTCAAGGATGGAGACCACGTTTTCTTACGGGTCTCACCACGACGTGGACTACAGTGATTTCTCCAGGGCGGCAAGTTATCTCCACTCTTAATCTGGCCCTTCCACCTCAGTTGCACCGAGTGTATGACATCTTTCCACGTATCTTAGCTAAGGAGGTACGTGCACGACCCCATCCACATCATCGATCATGGGGAGCTAGACATCGATGATGAGACGACCTTCTTGGAGGTTATGATGGAGATCATGGACCGACTGGAGCGGGTCCTTCATGGATGGTAAGTTCCTCTAGTGCGCGTTCATTGGTAGCACAAGAACTTTCAAGAGAGCACTTAGGAGCAGGAGGGTAAGATGCGTTCTCGGTACCTCCTTTAGTTTCCCTAGTTTGTGTTGTAGCTTTATAGGGACTTAAATCCCTGAGGTGGGAGTAATGTAAAGACCAGTAAATTTCAAGGATATTTATTTTCATAAATTCTTTGGAATTTTACAAGTATGTAGTTTCTAATGGAACCTGATTCTGAGGCCCGGTGTGCCCGGAATTATTTTCTGAAGTTTTGTTAAGCTTAAATTAATGCGTGTAAGCAGTTTTCCGGAAAAAGTGGAATAACTATTAAATGGTTACTAGGATCAGAAATCTGAGGACACCGTTGTGCTCAGGATGGCGGTTTTACCCTAGGCATGACTTAAGTTTAGTCGGCGCAGGTCTCCTGTGAGAAAATCCAAAAATGGCATAACCATAAATAAAATAATTAAATAAAGTTATTTTATTTTTCAAATGATTATAACTCACAAATGGTAACTCGGATTAAAAATCTGAGGCCACCACTGAACTCATGAGGGTATTCTTCCTTTAAGCAGATACTAACTTTGGCCATCACGAGCCACCTGAGAAAGTTAGTTTTTGGCTGTAAATAAAATAATTAATTGACAATTATTTTATTTTAAAATTCATAGCATCTAAACGATAACTGTAATTGAAAATCTGAGAGTACTGTTGAGTTCTTTGGGGCTTTTTTCTCCTAGGCAGATCCTAACCTTGACTGCAGTGGGTTGAGGGTTACTGATAATAATTTTCCAAACTTTTTTTTCGGTACGTTCAGTAAACGTATGAGCGGCATTTTATAACTTTTGAACTGTTGCTCGGAATCGAATTCTGAGGGCACCGTTGAACTCACAGTGCTGATATTCGCTTATGAATACCTTCACCTCAACGATGGATGATCAGGTATGAAAGTTAGTTTTAGGGGTTTTACGTGGGTTAATAAAATAAAATAAGTGAATAGTTTATTTTATGTTGTTAAACACATGAAGTGTGGATAAAGTGGTTAGAAGCTCCACTTGGGAGTTGGCGGTGGAACCGCCACACCCTAACCTCCCATTTAATGGGGAGGGAGAGGAAACCTCTCAAACCCCCCATAAATTAATTTTATAGGTCGACGTAAAATTAATTGCACTCAATTAATTTTATGGGTCGACGTAATATTAATTTTTGTCAGTTAATTTTATGTGTTGACTTCAAATTAATTTCTCTCAAATAATTTTATGAGTGGACGTAAAATTAATTTTTGTCAGTTAATTTTATGGGTCGACGTAAAAATTATTTCTTGTGATTTAATTTTATGTGTCGATGTGAAATTAATTGCTGTCAATTAGTTTTATGTGTCAACATAAAATTGATTCGTGTCGTATGTTTTGACACAGGCTATGTGGGGGAAACTTCTTAGCATCCTCCACTCTTAAGTAGTGCCAACTCACTTCTTAAATTGCGCCAATACAATTTAATTCACCCGACCCCTTTTTTAAATTAAGTAACTGCATCGTTGGAATTTAGGAAGGTTCAAAATAAATGAACCGTCATAAATTCCATGATGGTTACATACCTCTCCCCCTCTCCTACATATAGGGAGCATGGGAGAAGGTTTTGGGACACCTTCACCAAGCGACGAAGTGCTGGTAAAGTATTGTGACGCCCAACACTAGGGGAAATCATATCCTCTCCAATGAAGAACGTGAAGAATGCCAACGACGATCTTCCACGTGATTCTTCTTCTACCTTCCTTCCCTAGAAACCTATCCTCCCCAACTTCGTCAAAAAACTGACGCAGCTCAGAATTGGGGACGTTTGGCGGACGTGTGGCGGACGTGAGGAACTATGGTATTCATCGTCTATCTTTCGCGACTCTGCCAACGAGCAGTGAGCAAGAGGTAGGGGTTTTATTTTTATTTAAAATATGAACCTTTCCCATGTTCTTACTTTCTATAAAAACGAAGAACTGTGGTTGTTGTGCTTCACACTTGCGAGAACCTATTGCTACCACCCTAAACGTGGAGGGTCCGGGCCAAACCAAAATGGCTCGACCCCTTCGTCGTTCTTTTTGTAACGACTCCACGACGGCATGGCAATGAGGTGATGACGACGAAGGCAGCGAAAAAAGGACGTGCTACCCATGACCTTCATGAACTACGCCACCCCCCGCCGCCCCCTGGAGCGCACCCGGTACCCCGCGCCCCTACCGGCGCGCTGATGGCGCACCCGCGGCGCCCCTACCGGCGCGCTGCCGGCGCTTCCCCGACACCCTGCCAGCCCACCCCCGGCACACCCGGCGCCCTGCCGGCGTGGCCCGGCGCCCCCAGGCGTGCTGCAGTACTACCCCGGTGCCCCGCGCCCTTGCCAGCATCCTACCCGGCACCCCTACCAGCGGTTTTCCCGGCACACCCCGGTGCCCCCACGGCGCCCTATCATGCAACCCAGCATGCCCCGACGCACTGCCCAACATTCAACACCCTACCTGGCACACTCGCGCCCTACCCGGTGCGCCCACAGCCAGTCGGAGCCTTGCTGGCCCGCCCGCGAACCGCGCGGTCTGCCCGCTGGCCTCCCGATCACCGGCCCGTGCCGCCCCCATGGTGTCTCTGGTCGAACCAGCCCGGTCTCCCGGGCCGAGTTACCGAGCCGCCTACATGGCGACTATCAGGCCGAACCTCCCTCACAGTCCGCTGGGCCAGGCCCAGTGGATCGGGTCAAAACATAGAAGGCTGACTCACCCAATTGGCCGGGTCAGACCCAGTGAGTCTGACCAGGTCGACCTAGACCAGGTCCGCCCAGTTTGGGTTAGGCTGAGTTGGTCTGACCAGGTCGGACCGAACCCGATCTCATTACTGGCCCATTACCTTCGTGGGCCATATCTTTGGCACCGGATGTCTATTTGATGGACCGTCAGCAGCACCGGTACTCTTGGAGAATAGTCGTCCCTTTGAGTATACCCCATGGGAGTTTGCGGTATAGTTGAGATATGGCCGGGTTTGTTCGTATAAGAAACCTACCGGGCCCCCGGAACAAAGATGCTAATAACTCACGAACCGGGTGTCCGATTGACTCACCCTCTATTGCGTTAAGAACCCTTTGACGAGGCGGTCCTTTGTGATACTTCTTCGTGGGAATTTGTGATACATGGAGTATTTACCAGTGGCTCGTGGAGCGGTTCTTCCCAGAGGAGAGAATACGGAGTACGGTGACCTTGTAGCTGGCTGAGACCTTATGACTGCTTGTCCGATTTGATTCGGAGTGACTTGCATAGCCCAGTGGGGAGCACTACATTGTGAGGTGGCAGACCCATGGAGGAGGAGCACTACTTTGTGAGGTGGAAGACCCACAATACTCGACAGGAGGAGTACCTCTATAGGCTATGAGGGAGAGCACTACTGTGTGAGGTGGCAGACCCATGGTGGAGGAGCACTACTTTGTGAGGTGGAAGACCCGTTGTATTCGAAAGGAGGAGTACCTCAGTAGTCTAAGGTAAGTGAGTGACACCTCGGATTCGTGACAGGACTACTGCACTCAACAGAGGAGGAGTTCTCTAGCAGCTGTGTTTCTTGTCATCGTGAATAAAAATCCTGCTTTGAGCTGAGTCAATGACCTTTTGTGTTTTCCTCATGATTGAGATGGGTTACTTGATAACTTAGGTATATGTATGGGAATATACCTAAGTAAAGGTTATCTTTTGAGATATTTCTTGTTGTTTATCCTTGTTGTATTTAGTGAGACCGTGAGGGTCTCAGGGTCCCTACTGAGTATCGTTATACTCACCCCTACACGGGCTATGCCCACACCTTGTTGTGTTGGATACAGATAAAGGACAGCACTGATCGTGTTTGAGGACGGTACCCAGAGGTGGACTTCACGACGACACGGTACCCGGTGGTGGACTTCACGAAGAGATGGTACTCGGAGGTGGACTTCATGATGAGATGGTACCCGGAGGTGACAGAAGGACGTGGAGAGCTGAGGTGTCCATCTGTACCTACCCTTCAGGTAGGAACTCTGGGGGATGATCCAGGAGCAGCTTGACACCTTCCTGCTATTTTGTCTTTTCCTTGTACATTACTATTGGGCTTGTATTTCCGGCCCCTTTTGTACATTCATCACACTTGTCTTATTTCATTACTTAGTGTTTTCTTCCACTTGTACTCTGGTTGTGTGTTTTTTGCGTTTCATAAAGGCAATTCCTTCCATATTTATCGGGATTTACGCCTTTGGTGCTAGTCGCTAGCCCCTGGCCTATTGAAGTCGATCTTGGGGTAGTCACGACATGGGCCCCGAGGACAGGTCGTGACATATTCCTTGTGTTATTCCTTGATTATTCCCATTCGGGGATTTATAGCTCACACTTTTCTTATGCATGTCCTCATGTTATCCAATGCAATTCTATGTACAAAGGATTGTAGTGGTCTTGTAAAGGATTTATTCAATAAAGATGTTGTATTTAATTTTTTAATTTGTTATGTAAAGATCCGAATCCCAAAAGACACTATACCTCTAGATCTTCTATGTTGTATCACGTGATTTTTATGTAATAAATTAGGTTTAAGTGTGTAATAAATAGAAGGGTTTTCATAGTTGGTATCAGAGGATAGGTTTAGTTATTTTTTTATTTGGATTATAAAACCATAGTGGAGCCTTAGCGACAAGATTAAGTATGAAAAAAAAATCCCTATGTTTTGGTCAGTATTGAGTATGTGGTTTTTCAAGAAAATACATCACTGTCTAGATACGAGCAGGTAGAGGTGGCTCTGGAATCGATGTATCCTAGGGGTAAAACCCAAAAACACCGCTTTGAGCTAATCTCGAACGGGAAAAAGTGTAAGAAAATGGGCCTTGATGGACTCTTTCTTATGACACTTCCGGGGGATCTGTTTTATTAATTCACATGTTTAGTATGAACCATTATTAAGGGACTAGAAAAAATTCCCTAATGTAGATCATGGACAACATAGACTAAAGCAAATAGGTTCATAAGTTAAGGAAATAAAATCTATATATAAGTATTACATTTTTTTGTCTTTCGATTACAATTTATGTGTTACACCAAACAATCATTTTATTCTATCTAAGGGCCAGTAATGGGAGGACTTGGGCTATCAACCGATGTGAAGATCAATGCGATGATTGTTCTAATAAGATCCCCAATCCAATGGGAGAAGGAACACCAATATTTTTCATTATACTCTCTCAGTTAACTCAAGATTTGAATAGAAACATGGATCAAGAGGAACGTTCAACCCCCCCCCCCCCCCCCCCAAGATCGAACAAGTCTCTATCAAGAGCTTCATGAGACAAAAGACTCCTACTTTTAATGGATCATATGATCCCTCAATCATCAAACAATGGATAAACTCCATTGAAAAGATCTTCTCCATCCTTCATTGTTCTGAACAAGAAAGGTTCTTCTGGGTGCTTATTTTATGGAGGGTGAATCTGATCAATGGTGGACATTGATCAAAAATACAAAGCCTGAGGAGGAGATCGAGGCATCAGAAAAGAAGGATTTTTGAAAGATTTTTTTTATAAATATTTTCTTCCCACCATCCTGCATAATATGGAAAGGGACTTCCTTGCCCAAAATAAAAAGGACAACGAATCTATGGAAGCGTATGAGGAAAACTCCAAAATGAATTCACGATATGCTTCGTTCTTTATCATTACCCCTGAATTCAAGGTTGAATTCTTATTTGGTAGGCAGAAACCTAGCATGTGGAAAGCCTTGGCAATCCATGAATTCGACCTCTATGAGGAAATTGTCTGATGTGCCCTCAAGGTTGAAATGGAGATCGGTGAACCTCATGGGTATCATGGGGATAAGAAGCGTAAGGTGGACTTCAATTCTGGCAGTATGATGTATAAATCCAATGGTGTTAAGAAAATCCAGTACCCCACTAGCCAAAGTTGTGGAAGGAAGCACACCAGAAATTGCCTAAAGGGGATGTGAAAATGCTTTAGGTGTGGAAGAGAAGAGAACCTGGCTATTAACTGTCAGCATCAAAAAACAGTGGCTATGACAGAGGAGAGGAATTCTCCACTCGACCCTCAACGTGTTGTTCATTTCATTAACTATAAATAAACCAGGGCATAATGAGAATCAGTGCCCTAAGACAATTGTTTTCAGAGGCAACCAACAACCTCCAAAGCAGCAAGGGAGAGCTTTTTAAATCACTACTGCCAAAGTGAACCTTTACAATGATGCGGTGATATGTATACTAGTTATTAAGTCAATAATAGTGATTGTAATTTTGGATTCTGGTTCACCGCATTCTTTTATATTCTGAATGTTTGGTAGAACAGTCCTAACACCACCAAAATCATGGAAGTGAAGATGTCAGTGAGTACAAAAAATGTGTCAATCATTTCATCCCATGAATATAACTCCTCCCCTATCTTAATATGTATATTTAATTTCCCAAAAAACCTTGTAATACTCCCTCTGGTGGAATTTGATTCAATCCTTGGCATGGATTAGCTTTCCTTATATAGAGACATCATAAAATTACCATGAGAGGGAAATAACTCTCCATGTAGAGAACCAACCCCCGAATCTATACAAGTGCAAGGAGGAAGATGAATCTTATTTAGCTCCATCATTTCAAGAATGGATATTACTTCCCTATTATCATGTTTTTATGTCTTAGATGATTGATTCCAATGAGGAAACTATCCTTGAATCCATGCGTATTGTGAGGGAATTCACTGAAGTGTTTACCGAGGAATTTTCTGGTCTTCCTCTTAGAAGGGATGTTAAATTCTCAATTGATCTTATTCCAGGGGTGTTGCCAATATCCAAGAATCCGTACAGAATGTCTGTTTTGGAGCTAAAGAAACTATAATAGAACAATCTGGATAAATGGTTTATATGCCCGAGTGCTTAACCATGGGGTGCACCAGTCCTCTTCGTCAAGAAGAAGGATGGGTCAACGCGCCTTTGAATCGATTATCATGAGCTTAAAAAATTCACGATAAAGAAAATGTATCCTCTCCCACGAATTGATGACATTTTCAATCAGTTTCATGGAGAAAAATACATTTCCAAGGTATATTTCCAATCCGGATATTACCAAGTAAGGGTGAGGAAGGAAGATATTCCCAAAACTACTTTTTGTACAAGATACGGACACTATGAATTCATAATAATTCCTTTCCGACTCACAAATGCTCCAAAAATCTTCATGGACATGATGAATATAGTTTTTAGAGATTACCTCGAAAAATTTGTGGTAGTCTTTATAGAATATATTTTAATATACTCCAAAACCAACCAGGATCATGATGAGCTTCTAAGAACTGTACTAGAGACCTTGAAAAAGGAGAATCTCTATCAAAAGTAGAGAAAGTGTGAGTTATTGTTAATGGAGGTCTCATTATTAGGCCATATCAACACAAGCGATGTGATATCTGTGGATCTCTCCAAGGAAATTTCAATAAAGGGATGGTTGAGGCCTACATTGATAATGGATATCCATAGCTTCTTGGGGTCAGTTGGATATTATCAACGATTTTTGGGAAATTTCTCAAGATTTTAAAACTGTCTTACCAAGATAACTTGGAAGGGAGTAATTTTTTCTTGGAGTGATGAATGCGAATAAAGATTCAAGGAGTTAAGAAGGAGGCTTATCATTATGCATGTCCTCACATTACCCACAAGTGGAGAACTTTTTGTGGTGTTCTGTGATGCATTGAAGAAGGGCATGGGATGTGTGTTCATGAAAAATGAAAAATGTAATTTCCTATGCTTGCAGGCAATTGAAATTTCAGGAGGAGATTTATCCAACAAATAATTTAGAGTTGGTTGTGGTCATCTTCGCTTTAAAAATTTAACAGCATTATCTCTTTGGGGAGAAGTGTGAAATATATACGGACCACAAAATACTCAAATAAATATTCACAAAGAAAGAGTTTAACATGTTCCAACAAAGATGGTTAGAGTTGATCAAAGACTATGACTGCTCAATCCCTTACCACCCTGGGAAAGTGAACAAGGTTGCTGATGCTCTAAGTAGAAAGGACCCAACGATTCTAACATTGATGATAATTGAAAAGGATCCAATCTTCTTAGATTTAATGAAAATGGATATGGGAATAATAAAGAAGATAACATCATCAATACTTTCACAAATTATTGCTCAACCATGTCTTTTAGAAAGGTAAAATGATTCTCAAAAAGATGATGTGGGAATTTTGAAGAAGGTGGAAGTTATCGGAAAAGGGAAATTCTCAGAGTTAAATGTTAATGAAGAAGGAATTGTGAGATTTGGGAAAAGACTATGTGTTCCATCAAGTCCAAATCTGAAGAAGGAACTTTAGGATGATGCACATAGTTCAAATTTATCTATTCACCCAAGAAACACAAAGATGTATCAAGATCTCCAAGAGAATTTTTTGTGGGATAATATGATGAAGGAGATCACTGAGTATACATCAAATTTCCCAGTGTGTCAGCATGTGAAGGAAGAGAGGTAGAAGTATAAAAGGATGAGGAAACCATTGCCCATACCAGTATGGAGATGGGATAACATCACCATGGACTTTGTAACCAGACTTCCAAAGACATCCAAAGGCTACAATGCAATCTGGGTTGTTGTGGATCGTCTTACAATGTTTTCACTCTTCATTGCAATTTGGGAGGATTTTTCATTGGATCAACTAGCACAGATATACATCCAGGAAGTGGTAAGGTTTCATGTACTACAAATATCTATTATATCAGATCGAAATCCAAGATTCACCTATTTGTTTTTCAAGAGTCTTAGACATGCTATAGATACTGAACTAAACTTCAGTATGGCCTATCATCCTCAAATTTATGGCCAATTTGAGCAAACTATTCATACACTATAAGATATGTTAATATAATGTTCATTGAATGAAGTCTCTCCCTACACTAAGTGTATAAACTCCCAATCCCACTCGACCCTCATCATCTCATGAAATAACTAATCATGGAACATCACCTCGGATTCCTTTTTATCCTATCAACCTATACATGTACATCCCACCCATTTTTCATTGTTCCTATAAGAATATGAATGGATTACTTCACTCATCACCCCAATGACATCTAATCTGATCAAAAATTGTATGTACTAGCTCAATATAGTAATCCATTGTCTTGGTTCCAACCTATACCTAAAAAAAATAGTTTTTTGGGACTATAAATCACTTTTCAAAAATTTCATTGATAGATCAACTCAAAAATCATCCTAATCAATAATATAGATAAACCACACAATGATTTCCCTAATCCACTCATTCAACCACTTCATGAACTCATCAAGATATATTTTCTGACCTACCTTCCTTGGAACCTCGACTATTAGCTCATGTTCAGCCCCACCCAAAAGGCTCTCATACAGTGCATATATCTATGAAACCCTATATATTCCCTCATGAAGCTCTAACAAAGACCATCTAGGTGGAATCTCACAAATAATCCAAATACCATGATCAATAAAAATATAACGGTCTATATATCACAAATATGAAAATATGTGGCATGTAGTGTGACCCACTAGCCCTAACACTTCCCTACCACACCCAAGTATTACACCATCTAGAATCACGGACCCGTATACCCATATCAAGTCCTGGTACCATATACACCATTCATATGATGGATCCATATCAAGAATCACTTTTCCATTCTAACTGAGTATAATGTCACCTCAAATATATATGAGAACACATCATCTAGATTTTTCCTAAAACATTAAATAACCAAACCCTTTTTCCATTCCAAGAAAACTAGATGTCCATGATTACCTAAGTAGAATTACACCAGTAAAAAGTGTATTAAAACACTTTTTATCTGATTATTGGCACATTAAACATCTAGACCTTTCTTTTCTATTTTGGGTTTCAAAAAATAATCACAAGTAACACAAAAATTTAATGTGGCCCATACATTCCTAATATGATGCATAAGTCCTCTCTCTATCCTCTCAAGATAATATTCCAAAATAAAATTCAATAACATTAAATACTAATTTAATGAAAATCAAATAACATAACTATAACCATGTAATCTATAATAGTAATCCCATTTTTCATCAGTAACTTGGACTTTAGATCATACATGTTATAGACAAGCACACAACATGGCATTCATCCCATGTTTCACTTTTAAAAGTTTCAGAACACTTTTCATAAGTCTCCAATCTACAACATTTCAATAACCTTTCCTTAATACCACTTGGTAAAATCTAATCTCTGATGAAACTTTGTAACGGCTTGACCAAACTAACTCTACAAAAACCAAATCATAGTACTACTTGATTTTAGACACACCTCATTGAATGCCAAAGTCTAACATCAATAAAAAAATTCAAATGGGTGGTATTTCATAAAATATACCCTATGAATATAAATGATAACAATAAAAAACTCATCAACTATAAATACTAGTGGTAACATAATAGATGTTGAAATCATAACAACAGCATGATGTGTCTATTTCTAAAAGGATAGATTGTCTATTATATATAAAAAGGATCACATTTATGATAGTCACATTTGTAAATCTAAAAAATCAAATAAACAACCATCTTGACATTGAGGAACCACCCATCCTATCAGTACAATCCTGATATTCTTCCCATGCTCCACCTACAACACCATCTCTACTAGGATCCTAAATTTGAGCCTCTATATTTTCATGTACCAAGAACCATAAATATTTCATGTGTCTCAGAGGGTCTATGTGGGGTGCAATTATAAACATAATTGGACATCACCAACAGTGTCACTAACTAATATCTTTACATATACTAGTGCATGAAAAGTATAATAAATAGAAACCAAAACATATTACATACCATATTTCACTCATTCTCAACTATCATAAATTAAACCTTTACCTACCCCATCTAGCACTAGAGAGGAATACTACATCCATAGTATGTAATACCATAAGGTCCCTAGTATTCAAATAATTTCTATATCAGATATCCCAAGGTTATCTAGACATGTACTAACCACCGAATCAATATCCTGATAAAGCCCAAGGCATGGTGACATTCATCATTTACCAATTCTAGGTCAACATTCTTATATACCTCACATATAAAGATATCCTCATAATATTATCTAGTGGTCTCACATAAAACCAAATATGGACTTCTATAGTGTACCCCTCCTTGACACTGATGGTCAACACCATCACCCTTAAGATTCTAAATATATGGAGTTTACCACCCAAAATAATTAACATAAACCACCTCGTGGGCCATGTCATGTATTCACATGACCCCTAATGACCTCAACCCCTATAGTGAGTGGAAAACATCAACACCCTAAGATACACCATCAATGAATCATCATCACCAATTTTGGAAATGTTCAACACCATTAAAACCATATAAAAAACCACATCACCATATATCTGTTGATTAACATCACCCACAATCACACTGTTTACCCCCAACACACTCCCATGGATCAACATTAATCATCAAAACCCAAGGATCTCCACTTCAAAAAACATAGCATTACACTCATCATGACATTATCTTATAAAATAAGGAAAGAATATCATTCCATACCATATCAACTATTTCCCACACGGTATTAACTTTAGGTATCTATTATGGAAAATAGAAATCCCATGTGGTTTAGTTCCTATTCATGAACAGAAAACCTTACCCATTCACATTTATTACATAATGTATAACATGTTTATAGAATTGAAAATATTTAGGCACCACCAACCTCAAGTTTATCAAACTCCACTATCCATGATACAATGGTGAATCTAAATAGAAATGAAAAATTCACCAAAGTCTGAAAAAGACTTTCAAATTATAATTTTTAACAAAATAAGAGATGAAAATAGTAAATTCAGATAACGGATTCACACAAACATCTAACCATACCACCAACTACTCCCTATTTTATGTCACATAAGTAACTAACATGATTCATATAGAATCTGACATAAAGAATAAGATAATAATGAGAGATAATTTAGGATGTATTTCTGGTATTCTTAATCAAAAAATCCCTAAAACCCCATTTTCAAAGTGAAATTAATAATTCAATAGTAAATTTTATCATTTTAGGAAAAATATACACAAAATTAAAGTACTAAATTTTTTGAAAACACTAAAACATTATGTATCACCCCCAAGTTACCGTTACATATTATATATTAAACCTTGCGTATCATGTTATAGTTCAACTCTATACCAAATTTCTAATTAGAAAATGTATTTCCCATATCATATCTTATATATTACCACAACACAGATGATTTTTTCCGTATCCAAAAAACCGATATGTAATATATTTCTTCAATGAAGAAGGTCTTTTCCATGAAAAAAAATTCTACATATAATATATTTTCAATATGTGTGATATTTCCCTTAGATAAAAATTACATACTTAACATATTTTCTCCCATAAATATGATATTTTTAATTTGTAATATATTTAACTTTTTGAAATTTAAATACATAATATATATCTTCCAATATGTAATATATATATATATATATATATATTTCAAACATAAGGTTTTTCCTTTAGATGAAAAACCTTACATAATATATGTGTATGTGGGATATATTTCTATATGTGATATATTATTCATACGTAAGGTTTTTGAGTTTGACTCAAAAATATTATATAATATTAGGATTCCATATATATATATATATAACTAGATAAGATATATGTCATAGAAAATTTTCATATGTAATATATCTTCTTCTATATGTAATATATTTTTTTCAAGACTTGGAAAAATTTTCCAAAAATGACATCAACTTCAAAAATACCAAAATTCATCCAAAAAACACCCAAACATTAAATTATTCAAAATTCATGACCAAAAATACTAGAAACATGTAATCCAATTTAAAAATAAAACCAGAAACATAATTCCTAAATATTCATCCAACAATCCCAGGATAACCCCAAGGATTTCTTCCCCGACATACAGTTAAACCCTTGATGGGGTATAAAATAAACTGAAAATTCTATTATATGACCCAAATCATTATATCTAATACCTAATACCTCACAATTGGTTCTATATTATTATTATTTTTCACATCGGTTCATCTTGGGTAAGGTTGGACTATTTTATGTCAGTTTAGATTGGTTTGGTTTAATAATTATGAGTTTAGTTATGATCGATTTAGGAAGGGCTGGTTCAATTTATTTTAGTTTTGATCAAGTCATTTTGGGTAAATAAAATCTTGTTTCATTTGATTTGGATCAATATATTAAAATTTTTTCATTGGGATTGGTTCTATTAAATCTGCTTTGTGTTATTTTGGTTTTATTCATTTTAATATAATTCAATTATCTTCTAATTAGGTCTCTTCATTCAATTAATTTCATGTTAGTTTGAGTAATTTAGATTCATTTTAGGTCTGTTTCAGCCTATTTAAATTTTTTTACTTGAGTTGGGTTTAATCTTGTTGATTTGGGTCTGTTTGATTTTTCTCAAGTCTATTCTCTTCAATTCAATTTAGTATAATGAAATTTAGTTCCCCTCGTTTTAGTTTGATTCGGCTTAGTTTTTCTTTTTAAAGATTTAATTTGTTTTATTCATTTCATGATTTCAATCATCAATATAGTTTAATTTTTTAGTTGAATAATATTCGGTTCATGTTAGGTTGTTCCAGTTAATTTATTTTAGGTCAGGTCAGTTTATGAAAGTTCAATTTAATTCAGGTCAGTTCATATTTGTTCTATTTTTTTCATAAAATTAATTTTTTCATGGATAATATTATATTAATATATTTTTATTCACTTCCATTCTATCTAAATAAAGTTAGTTAAATTTGGATCTATTAAAATAGGTTTTTTATGTTTAATTTTATTATTTTAAAATATATTCCGTTTTGTTCAGTACATTTTTTGTTTCTTTAGTTTAGTTCAGTTAGGTTCCATTTTTTAGTTCATAATGATTTGAGTGAATTTGGGTAATCCATTCTAAGTTTTATATAGTATGATTTACTTGTATTTTTTTTCATTTTGTGTTAAATTAGTTTTTTTGTTCCAATTATATTATTTTTATTTCATTTGGGTTAATTTATTGAATTCAATTAGATTCAGCTAGATTTAGTTCATTTAATTTAATTTTGGTATAGTATTTTTCTATTCCATTTCATTCCATTAAGAATGAAACATTTTTATTAACCTTAAATCAGTTCAATTTCATTTGGTTTTGTTTTTTTTATTTGGTTTAGTTCAGTATAGGTTAGGTGAGTTTATTTTTGTTTTATTTGATTTGATTCAATTTATCTATAGTTGGGTTTGTTTAGATTGATTTGGTTATATTTATATAGTATTGGTTTAGTTTCATTCAGTCTAATTTATTCTAGTTTGGTTCAATTCCATTCCTTTATTTTTAGTTTTATTATGTTTTCTTCACTTTATTTTGGTTTGGTTTAGTTTGGACTGATTCAAATTAATTTAGTTCGATTTTGGTCTTCTCATGCAATAATAGTTTGGTATAGTTTTAGTTGGGTTTTTTCTTATATAATTGGTTTGGTATGACCCAATTTTTATTTGTTTAATTTATTCCAGTTATGTATTTTTCTGACCTATTCTATTTTTTTATTTCATTTATGTGTGTTTATAAAAGATTAGTTTTTAGGCTTTATCATGATAGTTAGGTCGGTTTGGTTTGGTTTTAGTATATTGGGTGTTCAATTTTGTTTTTAAATTTGGTTTCTTTTGATAAGTTGGGTTTTATTTGATTACATTTTTCTCAATTTGGTAGGATTCAAATTAGTTTTTCATGGTTTGGATCATGAATTTTTAAGTCAATAATGTTCTATTTTTTTACTCAAATAATTTTTATTCTATTTGAGTTTGTCTGAGTTAGTATTGGACTTTATGACTCAATTTATTTCTTTCCATGTGAGTTCAATTCAATTCCAAACAATTTGGTTTTATTTGGTTATATCAATTTTAGTTTGATTCAATTTAGTTTGTTTTATTCAGTTTAACTTTATTTAATTTGGTTAAATTTAATACAAGTCTATTTGGTTTGGTTTTACATAGTCAATGATAGGTTAGGTCAATTTGATTTATGTTTTTTAGATCATTTTTTATTCAAGTCAGTTTGACTCAATTTAGTTCATTTTTGTTCCACATTAGGATGCTTATAATTAGTTCATATTGATATAGTTTATTCCATTAAATTTATTTTGTTTTTTTATGGTTTATTTAGTTTGGTTCATCAAAATTAGTATATCTTTTACAGTCCTATTTTGTTTTGGAACCATTCTATTTAATGTGTCTCAATTTTGTTAGATTCAATTCTACATTATTTAGTTCGAGTCATTTATGTTTACATCAATTATAATCTATTTTTACTAGTCAGTATAGTACAATTTTGGATCAGTATGAATTGGTATCGTTCTTTTTTATTTAGTATATTTTGGTTGAAATCATTTTAATTCAAGTAGGTTTGGATAGATTTGTTTCATTATAGTTGGTTTTAGATGGTTATTTTTTAGTTTGATACATATTGGTTTTTTTTGGTATTATTTCATTATTCACAATGTATTATGATTTAATTTGGTTTAATTTGACTTAGTTCAGTTTGGATTGGTTTAGTATGATTTGTTTCAGTTCATATTATGTCTAGTCATTTCAGGTTGATTCAGTTTACATCTGTTCGATTCTATTCATTTAAGGATATATTTTAAATAAGTTACATTTCTCAAGTACAAATAGATTTTGTATCTATTTATGTGATATGGGTAGTTTAGCCAAGTGATATATGATATAGTATATAACACCATCATATTTCCATATCATCTTCTTCCATGTAAGAAAATTCATTTATATCAGCCACTAAATCATGTTATTATTTTTTCCCTACACATTTTCATCAGGATTTTGATTGGTTATAGTCCTGATTTCTAGAAATAAATGGTTTCTATAATAAACTAATGTTGCTTCAAATTATATGTAAATATTGAGGGTATGGAAGGTTAGCTAATCACTTGAAGGGTCTTATTACCAGTCATGAGGATCTTTTATATATTTATGATATAATCATTAAATCCTTCCCAAACACAATATATGTTACCCTTATCGTGATGCCAATTTATCAATACCATAATTTTTTTGAACATTTTAGGGTATCATACATTCTTAATATGTATATTTTATAGGTTCTCCATCTTCCCTCTCTTTTTTATGCTCTATTTTGAAGTCATACAGTGATGCACTGTATAAGTTTTTACCATCCAAGGAGGCAGAATGTATCAAGGAGTTGGGATGGTGCCTGTGAAAAGGGATATTTATACATCTCTATAGAGTGAATCAAAACCCATGTAGATGGGTTCCTTTTTGTGAGATGCAGCATTCCTATTAATTTCATACGAAAAGATACAATGTTTTTCTTTTTAAGGTTGTGCAACCCTGACCAATGAAGTTCTTTTTAAGGTCATATGTCTAGGAAAAAATAAAGCTCCTTTTATGTTCAATGATTTAGGACCATCATGTCATTTAGTATATGGTTATATGACTTTGTTCTATTCCAATTAGTTTAATGTCATGAAAAATAGAAAATTATGAAAATGGGGCCAATAAATGGTTTTTGTGGGACTTTCAAATGATCGGCCAATCTAATTTCACCTAACCAATGGGTCGGGTAAAGATGGGTAAGGGATTATATCATGTTGGAGGATTGTTTGGTATTCTCATATTAATTAGTAACTATAGAGAGAAGGATGAATGGACACATGGGAAATGGGATATAGTAAATTTATGTTTGGACATACACCAATTTAGTATGCCATTTGGGTTTCCATCTCAACAAATGGACATAGGTAGTTTGAATGAATATCGAAGAACCATGGGGATCACCTCAAGGTGGTTAGGCTGAGTTTTTTATCCAAGAAATGTTTTTCTAGTTTCCAAAGAATAGGTACCCTAATTATTTAGGGAATACATTATTGAAAATACCTTGATGACCCCATTGTTTAGGGAGGAAAATAAGTTTGTGTTCTCTTACAGTATGTCTAATTCTCTTTATTAAAGGAATATATGATCGAAGGAAAGTACACATATGTGTACAATGAACTATTCATATAAATAGGATGGTTTTAGAGGATTTCGTGATGAAGAAATATTATTAGGGTTTTGAACTTCGTGAACGGAGTCCAATAAGATATTTTGGGTTGTTTGGATGTTTTTAAATCCCATATAATGGATCTCTCATGAAAAGATCCAACTTAGGATAAATCTTATATGGATATGGTCCATTGGAAAGATGGTCACATATACTATTGGAACTCCTAAGATGGTATACAATTTGTGTCCTTTTGTGGATGAGTGTGGTCCAAAAATTATAAGGGATTCCGTGTCTAATTAACACCTATGGTTTATATGGGATTCCATGCACAAAGTAATCACTTAGGTAGGAAATAAAGGGATATCATGAAATCCTTACATAGACCATCCCATGAAAACATTATTCAACCAAAGAATAATTATGAAAAATTTATGTGGGATTCCAACCATACTTTTCGACATAAATTAAATTTCTACCTAAAATAATTCATGTAACAACCCTAGTTTTTTCATTTATTTCCTTATAAAGTTATATTTTCTTGGAGTCAAGCACTGAGACAACATGAGATTCTGAGGCTCAGTAAGTCCAGAATTATTTTTTTAAATACATTAAATATATTATAATCACATGTATGCAATTTTCCAAAAAATCGTGGAATAACTCTCAAATGGGGTCCCAGATCATAAATTTGAGGACCCATTGAATTCAGGGCATAGATTTTACAACAATCATGTAATAGTCTATTTTGGCACTAGGTTTTGGGATTGAGTGCCTTTGGGAGAGAATGATTAAATAAATTTAATAATATTTATTTAATTATTATATTAAATGTCTAAATAGAATGGTATCTTGATTATATGCTTCCATCGAAAAATTGTAGGGTTATCCGCATATCCCTAAAATTTCAGAGGAGCCGTTGGAGAGAGATTTAGAGTAGATATTTGTGAATGAAAACATATCTAGAATAGATCGAGGATTTTTAGACCATCTGAGTACATAGATATCACCAAATATGGAAACACCAAACTGTTCTTCATCAGTGATCAATCCAGACTCTATGTTGGATGTTTTATTTTTGTATTCCATCCCATTCTAAATCCCATTTTTAATGATGATCAATCCCATGAAAAAGAATTTATTTACACATCTATGATTGATTCATTTACAGTTGATTAAATTTTTCATTGACTATTTTCCCTCTTCATTCAACTGAATAAATGAAAACCGATCAAGAATGAATAAAAAAGGGTAGAGTTTCATTGCCTACATATTGTGGATTATGGATTTATCCCTTGTTTCATCACACCTTCATCACAATAATTTTTTTGGCATATAGTTCAATGATTACCCAATATTTGATTATTATGAGACCGTATTTCAGAAAAAAATATCGATAACATGGGTATAGTTCGTGACCAAGGGTGTGATTGAGGTGTGGTGGTGATGAAGGATGGTCATAGGAGGAACAAAATGGATTAGTGATTCTTGTTCATCATAGATATGATGGAGTGACTACATATGGCATGTGTGGGAATTTACAGAGTGGATTCGAAGCGCGTAATATCAATCTCTAGTGATTTGAGTGTTGGTCGACCCATGATCTACGATCTTCAACGATGAAAGTGGTGACATCAATATGAAGGGTGATGCAGATTTGGAGACCAATGAGATCTTGAAATCCTTGGTTACATGGTGTGTAATACAAAATTACACATCATGTGGGACCCCCTGGATGTGGTGCTAGGGTTTGTATAGAGAGTTAAATATCACTCATAGTTTGACACTATCACAATTTTTGTGATTAATTCTTGGCATCTCGATGTGTAAATCCAAGGTTAAACGGTCATGGGAAAGCTGAAGAACCTGGAAAAAGCTGGAGTACATGTACATATTTTGTTGTACATAGTCACAGATAGATAACATGGTCATGGTATAGGCTGATCTCACACACCATGTACTATTCACACATGCCATATATATGTACATTTATATGTCATGTGAGGAAGCACCACATGGGTAGATCAGGAGTTGGTTGGATATGTCTTTTACCCCTAATACACTCTGTGTAGACCCTTTGAGGGTGTTTAGAGACCTTTGTTTCATTAGTTTGAACCAATATTAGTTTATTGTCTTCCATTAGTCCATCATATAAGGGATATTGGGTGGAATTACATCTAGATATCTAGATTGCGATCACCTTTGAAGGACGAGTCTTGGATAGAGTTTGTGATATCCCTTCGTGAGACTAGAGTGTGATCCTCTTTCATTTTATACACTATGTGGGTTATGTGTATTCATTGTGACCTCCTAGAGAATAACATTTATCCACCATCTAGAAATAATTTTCAGTATGGTTCACGGTATTGTTGGATTATGATCACCTACAAAGAGGGTTGATCAAAATTGGGTTTTTGGTGTCCCCTAGCGAACCTAGCTGTGAACCTCTATCTAAGTATTGGGTCATCATAGGCCAATGGGATTTCATGGGTATGTCCCAATGTTCATGGAAACATGGATGATTGTCTCTAATGATGTAATGTATCGTGGAGTGGATTCTCCCACAATAATAATTTCTTCAAGAATAATCCTTGGGTTGGAAGTTTAGTTGTGACCATTAGGAGGCGCGGTGTACTTCCCAAGTATATCTAGGTTTTTTTATGAATCGATTGCTATATCCTTTTTATGAGATGACTTTTCTTGATGATTCATTTTTAGTGTTTTCATGGTGTCCTACTGGGTATTATTATAGCCACTCTTACATGGGATCTTCTCACACATTTCATGTTTCGTGTTGATAAAATCCCATTTTATGTCATTCAAGGAGGATAGAGAACTAGTGTAGAATAGATTGAGCTATATAGACTGAGGTGTTTTTTGGGGGGTTGTATTTTAAAGTAAACCTCATCTTTTAAGCTATTTGGGCTCTCTGTAATTTTTTTTGGTTGTGTATTTGACCCCATTTTCACTTTCAGTAAATTATTGTCATACTCTGATTGTGGGATCAAAGATGTATGCATGCATTGGTTTCAGTTGTTTTACATTTCAACATTGTATGGTCTTGGTGATTTGTGTGTGTTTATAGATACATTATGATAAGGCCTCCCATGTGTGTGATCTTCCTACTTAGTGTTGGTATCCATCCTCTGGATTATTGGATATGGTCTTGGGGTAGTTGTGTTTTGGGTCCCTTATTACTAGTTCAGGAAAGATTGGTATAATTGTGGTTTTACCTTGGGACCAGGGTCTATGAGATTGTTTTGGGGAAACAATATCTAGTGTTTCGAGTTCAGATTTTAGTCTAGGGACTTCGATCTTGTTTTGGCGACTAATATATCCATACACCAAGACTCTGATCAACATTATTTTTTACTCGATACATGTAGACATTGCTTGTAGGAAAATCATAGGTACATGCATAATATTTGATTGGGTGGTGGTTTCCATGTTCTTATTTAGTTATCTACCTAGATATACTATTTGATCATGGTACATCTTCTTCATTTTAGGATGTCTCTGTGAATATAGCCCTCCAGGATTCCACTTCATGGTTGTGAGGATGATCCACCAAGTAATGAGGCTTCAATACATGGTATTTTACTAGGGGGAGTACCTCGGGGTTGATTACTTACTATATCACCGCCCATTGAGTATCATATAATGTTGGAAGTTCCAGGTGAGGATGCACATAAACTATGTGTGATTGTAACACCCCAAGCTTCCATGGTACGCTTCTCTTTGAATAATACAGTAGCTTGTGTTGTACGCAACATCGAGTTCTAACACACACCCCAACCAATCAAACTAGCTGTTACGAATATTAATACCCAATTTTTGAAATTTTGTAATTTTTATCTTTCAAAATGGACTTCATTTTTGGATTCGGAATATAGAAATTTTCTTAGTGTGATTTTTGGTATTTTTCTGAAAACATTTAGTTTTTGATGAGTATTGAAAAACACTGAGTTATAGTTTAAAACCGAATTTTTATTTAAATAATTATTTATTTTATTTAAATTTATTTTACGTCAAAATAGATACATAATACCTATATAAGTTCAATTTAATTCATTGGAGTTAGTTTATAATAATTTTAGATATATAAAAATTTTATTGAACTTTTCACCGTCTTTTACCCATCTCCTAGAAGAATTTTCCAATTCACATGAAACTTAATTTTTACACTTCTATGGGATGAATTTTGAAAATCCTAGATACATGGTTAATATCAAGTTGTAAAATGTGGTTCAATAAGATAAAAATAATTTTTGGTGAATAGTAACCTTTTACTTTTATTTACCACGGTTAAAAGTAAATAGGGTAATTAGGGGTAAAAATGATATTATTATTACCCTAAAACATGTCCTAATTCTATTGGATATGTATTATTCGACTAAAAAACTGTAGAAATAAAATATGAACCTCTTTGGTCAACTAGGATTAGATTAGGACATTTATTATTATTTAATTCAAAGAAGAGTTAAAAGAGTTCAAATCAATGTTTAATAACTAAATTATTTTTAATATAGGGTTATACATAAGATAAATTAGATTATAAATATTAATTAGAAAGATAAAACTATTTCCTAAATAATAATATTTTATTTATAATTTTTAGACATTAAATAATTTAATTTATTTATGACACAATGGTGATGTAGTAATTACCCAATTATTGAAATATTAAAATAATTGATATTATGAATATCCAAATAAAAGTAATTTGAGAATTTTTATGAATTAAACTAATTTAATAGGTTAATATGACATGTTAGGATTGACTAAATGAATTTATTTATAATTAATAATGTTTTTATAACTTTAAATAAAATAAATTATTAAATAGTTTCAAAATTGACATAAAGGATTGTTTAGAATAAATATTATATTATTAATTGATATTCTATTCCTAAAAATATAAGGTTTGGAAAAAAGACTTATGTAATTATAGGTGTATCGTTAATGATCCACTTGGGGTTCTCTTGGATGTATATAGTAACTTTATTAAACATATAATATAAAATACAAAGAGACATGGTAAATGTCAAACTATTTAACTAAGAGTTAAATATAAATGATAAGGTTAATATAGGGACACAAACCTGTCTAAAATCTATTTGATGAAAGTATTTCTACCCATACCAACCTTAGACTCGAAATATGTAACATTGGAGCCATTATAATCTGAATATGAATTTATTATAAAATAATATTTTAAGTTTTTTCTAAGGTGCCCCTCACCCCTCTTATAAAAGGGAACTCCCCATTCCCTAAAATTCATACCTTAAAAGCCTTTTGGATCAGCCAAACCCTGCCCAAATATCCTCTAAACTTCCCTCAATTCATCAGAGAGGCCTTCCTTTATCCAGAAAGCCAACTTATAGAGCCCTTTTGATCAAATTAAAAGGAAGAACCTGAAGAAGAGGTAAAAATCTCACCCCCTCTTTCAAGTTCTTTACTTCTTCAATTTCCTTTTTCATAATTGTTTCCATTATAAAATAATAACTTTAGTATCTTCTATATACTGTGATTTTATTATAAATATGTTACAACCAAATTCGTTATTCCATCCATCCCTTGAATGACATGTCACCATATGTGCATACGTACAGCTTACCGTCTCCACGTCGTGTTTTAATTGTTATTCAATACATTATTATTGGGGTGGATATAATAATGATGTGTAATTCATGTAAATAATAAATATAACATGATAATTTTTTTATATATATGATACAACATCCAATTATATATTATTTTAATATCAAAAGAATGATATTGTCACTCGGGCGTACGTACGGACTACCGTCTCCATGAACGTGATGAGATTCATTCCCCATAGTATCCATTCAAGACTAATTTTCAATTGATAATTAAAAATAATGTTTAAGGACTTTACATAATTTTGAATATGAATAATATAAAACCTATGGATAATAAACACGGATTACGTAACAAAGCATATAAAGGAAAATGAATCTATTAGCACCCGAAATGACAATAATACTAAAATATTATTAACAAAGAAATATTAGAAGATCATATATGATATCATATTTATGTATATGATTCATGAATAATTTAATAAAAATGATTAAACTATCATACAGGAGGTTAACATACCCTCGACCAAGGAAAGGTAAAATGTAAGGGTTAATTTCACAATCTCTTTATTATTCGAGGTTGTTTTTATGTAAGTACCTACTGAGTCCTCTTTATCATCCACATCCATGTTTCTTAAAAATGTATTTCAAAACATTTTTACTATTATATAGTCTATGGGTTAAAGTCATTTATACACTTTTTTGACTTTTTATAAGATGTTTATAAAGGAATCTTTCTGTCATTTTCCAAACAAGTTTTTTTATCCTTTTTGATATAATTAAGGTAAGAATGTCTTTTTTTAACTTATATGGAGGGTGTGTATATTTTCTTGCCGTTATAAAATCCACGAAACTTCCCTTTCATGATTATAAGAATATTTCAATGTAAATGTTTTATTTTATAACTATGTGACTTTCAAATGATTTCAAAAAAAATAGATATTTCTCTCAAATAGTATTGATTTCATCTATGTCAACATCCTTTGATAAATTTTAAGCTTATTTGAAGTTGATTTATTATGATACAAAACTTCCATATAGTATTGAAGGTTTTGTGATATGTTTGACTGTGGAGGTGTTATTTTTATACCATTCATGGTTTATGGATAAAGTATTGACTTTTCGTATGAGATTTTTAATATGAATGTTTATGTTATGTTTAAAATTGTTTATATGAGGAATGAATAGGACTTAATAAGTGATAGGTGGAGCCTGATATATCTCTTTGATGAATCAGTATGTCTCATGAGACAAACTAGTGTCTTTGAACAAGGCCTTGAAAAAATCTTATTTGTAGTCTTGGCACAAGGCTTTGACTATGTGGTTATGATAGTCTGGAATTATGCATTCCATCATTATGAAAGTGGTTATTTATATTTCATGTGATTTTTAGTCTAGTAGAATATCTATGTGAATTAGTAAATGGAATTATTTCATTTTATTTTTTCCATATTATGCTTAAGATCAAGTTTAAAAGGCTTTTGTTTTAGTTATACATTGCCTTAAATTTTTATTCTTAATTATAAAAGTTTCTGCTATATTTTTATCCTTACTAAGCATCTAAGTTCACCTCTTTCTATGTTTTACTTTTCCCAAGATGTGAATAAGTATTGTATGACTGACCAGAAGGGATAGTCTGAGGGGATATGAGTGTGGACTATGGAGACTATGTCATTGTAGTTTTTCACTTTATGATGTAATGTAAGACTTATGAATGTATCTAGTGTTTCCAAGGATACTAATCTAATAAGTATTTTGAGACATGATCTTTTGTAATCATGCCAATGTTATGTAATAATGAAAAGACTCTAGGTAACTAGGGTTGGGGTGTTACAGTTGGTAACAATTGAAGTTTAGTACAAACCTTGGAAGCTAGATTTAGATAAACTCTGATTAGAGCACATAGCCCTAAGATAGTCTTTGAGGATTAGTATAGGCGAAATTCCTAGAATTTTGGTATTGTAGAGATTTTTTGAGTTTTCCTAGAAATACATCCATGTCTAGATACGAGCGGGTAGAGGTGGCTCTGGAATAGATGTACTCAGGGGTAAAACCTGAAAACACCGCTTTGAGCTAGACTCGAACTGGAATTGGTGCACGACAATAGGCCTTGCTACACTCTTGGTTATGACACTCCCGGTGGATATTTTTATGATAATTCTCATTTTTGTTACAAACCATTTTGAAGGTTTTATGAGTATATAATTCCTCAATGAAAACATTTTTTATGATTATGGATAATATCCATAAAATGTTCAATTTATGCTATATGTTTTACATGTTTGGATTTATGTTTTGCGATTCATAAACTAATCTAGTGTATGCCATTGTTTTGAAATGGCTCATAGGGGAAGAAATAGAAACGGTATCAATGCACACACTACATGTAGGGATTTCCCTCCTACTCAAGATAATTATAGTGGAGCCGGTGATGCAACTAGTGCTAATCAACTAATCCTCATACTGAGACAACTCACTCAGGTTATGAATAATAACCTTACCCTTATGGAGCACCCTGATCTGCAGCATGGAGGATCAATGTTAGATAGCTTCATGAAGAAACAACCACCAACATTCAATGGGGGCACAAATCCATTACTAGCTGAGCAATGGATAAATTCCTTAGAGAAAATATTCCATGCCTTGGGGAGTAGTGAAAGGGAAAAATTTATCATGGCAGTTTACCGCCACACAAGAGATGCTGACCAATGGTGGTCATTGATTCAAAACACAAAAGAGGATGATGAAGTATAAAATATGGAATGGAGGTATTTCAAAGAGATTTTATTATAAAAATACTTTCCTTATAACCATCGAGCAGATATGGAAAGTCAATTTCTGTGTCTGAGAAAAAAGGAGGATGAGAATGTCGCAAAGTATGAGGCTAACTTTACAAGGTTAGAGGGGCATGCAGCATATTATATACATAACCCAAGGAGTAATATTGATAGTTTCTTTGATGGGTTAAAACCATTTCTCCATCAAGCATTAGTCTCACAATCCTTCCCATCGTACAATGATATTGTCTCATGTGCTATCAAGACAGAAAATTAATTCTCTAAGTATTATGACTTTTAATCAAAGTAAGAGAAGAAGAGATCTTCTGATAAATCTTGGAATGGAAATAAGTAAAAGAAGGGAAAATTTGAATATCCATCCTATAGTAAATGTCGGAAGAAACACCCTGGTGCTTGCTTGAAGGGAATGGGAGTCTATTATAATTGTGGTGAAAAAGGTCACCAAGCTCTTGATTGCAATGGGAATAAAGAAGCTACCGATATTCAATGCTATAATTTAAGGGAGTTGGAAAATTATGAAAATGAATTTCCTAATAATTAGGGGAACTTAACTCAGAAAAGGCCAAGGGATCAAGGCCAATCTTATGTTATCACTACTACTGATGTAGAAGCTCCGAAAGATGTAGTGGAAGGTAATTTAATGGTTTCCTCAAATTTAGCCAATGCTTTATTTTATTTTGGATCGTTTCATTGTATCATATCATCCTATTTTTCTAAGAAAATTAGATATTTCCAATTTGAATTAACATGGGAGTTGTCAATTAAAACTCCCAAGGTAATTATCATCGCAATAAAGTTTTGTGAATCTGTTCCCATTAGAGCATATAAATGTTCTTCATCTGCTGATCTCATTGTCAAATCTATGATTGAGTATGATATAATCCTTAGTATGGATTGTAATTTGGACCATGATGCGAAGATTTATTGTAAGAAGAAGGAGGTTACGTTTTTTGATGATGATGATAAGGAACACCTTATCATTAGAGCATAATCATCACCACCTAATTCTTATATAGATCCACCCCCAGTAGCACAACTAAATTCAATTATTGGGGAGGAAGAGAATGAAATGATTATCGGTGAGGAATGGAATGTTCAAATAGAGTATGTACCTATTTTGAGAGAATATGTTGATTTGTTTCTAGAATATTTACTTGGACATCCTCCAGAATGAGAAATTGTGTTTTCCATTGATTTAATTCTTGAATCAAGGCCCATATCGAAGACCCCATATAGAATGGCCACTGTGGAATTAGTGGAAATAAATAAACAACTAGAGGAATTGAGTAATAAGGGATTTATTCACCCAAGTGTTTCTACATTGGTATCCCCCACTCTTTTTGTTGAAAAGAAAGATGGATCTATGAGGTTGTGCATTGACTACATAGAGATCAATGCTATAACAATAAAGAGCAAGTATCTCGAAACTCGCATTAATGATTTATTCGACAAAATTCATGGTTCACAATACTTATAAATGATTGATCTTCAATTTGGATATCATCCATTGTGTGTGAAGAAAGAAGACATTCCAAAGACAGCATTTCGAACCAGGTACGGGCATTATGAGTTTACTGTAATGCCTTTTGGGCTGACTAATGCACCCTCTATTTTCAGGGATCTAAATAACAAATTTTTTAAGGAATATCTTGATGTCTTTGTAGTGGTATTTATTGATGATATCTTGGTATACTTCAGAATCTACGAAGATCATGAAAATCACTTGATTATTATATTGAAGACTCTGAGAAGGAATGAATTATATTGGAAGTTTAGAAAGTGTGAATTCTGGATTCAGGAGATTTTTCCTTTCTTGGCCATATTGTCTCTAAGTATGGAGTCTTTGTTAATCCTTATTATACCAAGACAATCCATGAATGGCCATCACCAATGAGTATAACCGAGGTACGCAGTTTTATTGGTTTAGCTGGTTATTATCGTCATTTCTTCCAGAATTTTTTCTTGATTGGCTAACCACTTAACGAAGCTCACACGTAAAGGGGTTAAATTTGTTTGGAAAAAATATTGTGAAGAACATTTTGATGAATTGGAGAGAAGATTAGTCAATTATATTATATTGCCTCTACCATGGAGGAATGATGGGTTTTTTATTTATAGATATGCATCAATGAAAGGAATTGGTTGTGTCCTTATGTAGAATGCTATGGTCATTGCCTATGCATCACGATATCTAAATATTCATGAGAAAAACTATCCTACTCATGATATTGAGTTATATGTTGTAATATTTTCTTTGAAGATATGGAGACATTATCTATATGGTGAAAAATTTGAGATATATATCGATCACAAGAGTTTGAAGTATATTTTCTCACAGAAAGAACTCATCATGAGGCAAAGGAGATGGCTTGAACTACTCAAGGAATATGATTTCACGATACACTACTACCCGGGGACGGCATATAAGGTGGCAGATTCTTTGAGCAGAAAGGATCATGATGTTTTGAACAAAATTAGAGTTGAATGGGACCCAATTTTCATGGATTCAATAAAGTTGGATATGGGAATAACGATGGAAGGTGAAAAATCGATTCTTTTTCAAATGGTTGCAAAACCATCTTTACTAGAAAGGATTAAGAGTTCTTAGACCGGTGATGAAGAATTTCAAAAGAAGATTAAATCTGTGAATGATGGGAGATTGAGTAAATTTGTGAATGAAGAAGGGATTTTCAAATTTGGGAAGAGACTTTGTGTTCCCGATATACCGAATATAAATAGGGAATTGTTGGATGATGCTCATAGTTCCAATTTCTCTATACATCCTGGGAGCACCAAAATTTATAGATGTTTGAAGGAAAATTTTAGGTGGGAGAACATGAAGAGGGAGACTGCTGATTTTGTGTCAAAATGTATGGTTTTTAAAAAAGTGAAAGATGGAAGGTAATAGCCTAGAGGAGTCATGCAACCTCCTCACTTACCTGAGTGGAAATGGGATAATATTACGATGGACTTTGTCATGGGGATACCAAAGACTACTAGAAGGAACGATGCAATATGTGTAATTGTTGATCGTCTTACCAAGTCAACACATTTTTTTTCTATAAGTGAAGATCTACCTCTTGAACGTCTAGTAAGACTATGTATTAATGAAGTTATGAGACTTAATGGAGTACCCATATCGATTGTTTCTGATCATCATCCACATTTTACTTCAAGATTCTAGAAAAGTCTTTAGAAATCCCTAGATACTAAACCTAATTTGAGTACATCCTACCACCCCAAACTAATGGACAATCATAACGGACTATTCAAACCTTAGAAGACATATTGAGATCATTTTCACTTGACATTAAACGTATGTGGGATCAATATTTACCTCTGGTAGAATTTTCTTATAACAATAGCTTCCATTCGAGTTTTCATATGGCACCATATGAAGCGTTATATGGAAAGAGATGTTGAACACCATCCTGTTGGGATGATGTTGGTGAAAGAAAACTCGTTGGCACAGAACTAGTGGAGGAAACGATTTAAAATGTGAAGGTAATCCAAACCACTTCAAAGAAGATCAAAGTAGGTAGAAGAGATATGCTGATAACCGAAGTAAGGATTTGAAATTTCAGGTAGCAGATCATGTTTTCTTGAAGGTATATCCATGGAAGAGAGTTATACATTTCAGTGAGAAAGTTAAATTGAGTCATAGGTACATCGGACCTTTTGAAATTCTAGAACGAATTTGGCATGTAGATTACCATTTGGAAATGCCTCCAAATCTCTCCAAAGTTCACAATGTGTTCCATGTATCACTGTTGAGAAAATACCTGCCTGGCCCAATGCATGTACTCACCTATGAGGAATTAGAATAGGAACCCGATCTATCATATTTTGAAGAGCATGTCAAGGTTCTTGATACAAGAGAACAAGTGATTAGAAACAGAATGACTCATCTAGTAAAAGCTCTATGGAGAAACCATAAGATGGAATAGGCAATGTGGGAACCCGAGGAAATTTTGATGAAGAACCATCCGAGTATTTTTATGAAATAATATTCCAAAAATTTAAAGGATGAATTTTTTTGGAGGAGGGGATACTGTAACACCCGCATCTTCCACGGTACACTTCCCTTTGAATAAAACAGTAGTGTGTGTTGTACACAACTTCGAGTTCTAACACAGAACCCAACCAATCAAACTAGCTGTTATGAATAGTAATACCCACTTTTTTAAATTTTATAAATTTTATCTTTCAAAATGGAATTCAGTTTTGGATTTGAAATATCAAAATTATCTTAGGGTGAATTTTTGGTATTTTTCTGAAAACATTCAATTTTTGATGAATAGTGAAAAACACTGAGTTATAGTTTAAAACCGAATTTTTATCTAAATAATTATTTATGTTATTTAAATTTATTTTAGGTCAAAATAGATACATAATACCTATATATGTTCAATGTAATTCATTGGATTTATTTTATAATAATTTTAGATATATAAAAATTTTATTGAACTTTTCACCGTATTTTTCCCTTCTCCTAAGAGATTTTGAAAATTCACATAAAAAATAATTTTTCTGCTTCTGTGAGTGGAATTTTTAAAATATGAGAGGAACAGTTAATATTAAGTACTAAAATGTGGTTCATTAAGATAAAAATAATTTTTGGTGAATTGTATCTTTTTACTTTTATTTACAATTGTTAAAAGTAAATAGGGTAATTAACGGTAAAAATGATATTATTATTACCCTAAAACATGTCCTAATTCTATTGGAAAATTATAATTTGATCAAAAAAACCTTAGGAATAAAATATGAACCTCTTTGGTTCTGTAGGATTAGATTAGAATATTTATTATTATTTAGTTCAAAGAAGAGTTAAAAGAGTTAAAATCGATGTTTAATAACTAAAACATTTTTAATATAGGGTAATAAATAAGATAAATTAGATTATAAATATTAATTATAAAGATAAAAAGATTTCCTACATAATGTTATTTTATTTATAAATTTTAGACATTATATAATTTAATTTATTTATGACACAATGGTGATGCAGTAATTACCCAATTAATTAAATATTAAAATAATTGATATTATAAATATGAAAATAAATTTAATATGAGAATTTTTATGAATTACACTAATTTTATAGTTTAATATGACATGTTAGTATTGATTAAATTATTTTATTTCTAATTAATAATGTTTTTCGAACTTTAAAAAAATCAATTATTAAATAGTGTCGAAGTTGAAATAAAGGAGTATTTATAACAAATATTATATTATTAATTGATATTCTAATCATAAAAATATATGGTTTGGAAAAAAGACTTATGTAATGATATTTTTGTCGTTAATGAACCACTTTTTGTTCTCTTGGATGTATATAGTATGATTATTAACCATATAATATAAAAATACAAAGAGACATGGTAAATTTCAAACTATTTAACAAAGAGTTAAATATAAATGATAAGGTTAATATAGTAACCCAAACCTATCTAAAATCTATTGGATGAATGGATTTCAACCCATCCCCACCTTATCCTCTAAATTAGTCACTTGGTAACCATTATAAACCGAATATAATTTTATTATAAAATAATATTTTATGTTTTTCCTAAGGTTCCCCTCACCCCTCTTTAAAGGGGAACTCCCCCTTCTCTCAAATTAATACCATCAAATCATTTTGGTTCAACCAAACCTGGCTCAAATATCCTCTAAACTTGCCTCAATTCATCCTAGAGGCCTTACATTGGTCATAAAGACAACTTACGGAGCCCTTTTGATCAAATTAAAAGGAAGAACCTGAAGAAGAGGTAAAAATCTCACCCCCTCTTTCAAGTTCCTTTCTTCTTCCACTTCCTTTTTCTTTTTTGTTTCAATTATAAAATAATAACCTCAGTATCTTCTATATAATTTGATGTTACTATAAATATGGTACACCCAAATTCATTATTATATCCATCCCTTGAAAGACAAGTCATCATATGTGCGTACGTACAGTTTACCGTTTCCACGTCGCGGTGTAATTGTTATTCAATACTTTATTTTTCATATGGGTATAATAATGATGTGTAATTCATGTAAATAATAAATATAAAATGACAATTATTCTTTATATATGATACACCATCCAATTATATATTATTTTAATATCAAAAGAATGATATTGTCACTTGTGCGTACGTACGGACTACCATCTCCACGAACGCGATGAGATTCATTCCCTATCGTATCCATTCAAGACTAATTTTCAATTGATAATTAAAAATAATGTTTAAGGACTTTATATAATTGTTTATATGAATAATATACAACCTATGGATAACAAACAAGGCTTGTGTAATAATGAATATAAAAGAAAACAAATCACTTAACACCCGAAATAACGATAATACTAAAATATTATTAACAAGGAAATATTAAAAGATCATATATGATATCATATTTATGTATATTATTATTTTATAATTTAATAAAAATTATTTATCTATTATACAGGAGTTTAACCTTCCCTCAACCAAGGAAAAGTACAAGGTAATGGTTAATTTCACAATCTCTTTATTATCTGAGGTTGTTTTCACGTAAATATCTACTGTGAGCTCTTTATCATCCACATCCATGTTTCTTAAAAATGTATTTCAAAAAATTCTTACTATTTTATATACTATGGGTTAAAGTAATTTATACCCTTTTTTGAGTTTTTATAAGATTTTTATAAAGGAATCTTTCTGTCGTTTTCCAAACAAGGTCCTTTTTAACCTTTTCGACAGAATTAAAGTAAAAATGTCTTTTTTTAACTTATACAGAGGGTGTAGCTATTTTCCACCATTATAGAATCGTCGAATATTACATTTAAATATTATAAGAGTATTATCAAATTAAATGTTTTATTTTATAATTATGTGACTTTTAAATGAGTTAAAAAAAGATATATTTTTCTCAAATAGTTTTGATTTCATCTATGTCAACATACTTTGATGGATTTTAATATTATTTGAAGTTGATTTATTATGATAAAAAACATCCATATAGTATTGATGGTTTTTTGATATTTCTGACTGTGGATTTGTAAGTTTTATACCATTCAATGTTTTATGGATAAAGTATTGACATTTAGTGTGCTAGTTTTAATACGAATGTTTATGTTGTGTTTAAACATGTTCTTATGAGGAATGCATAGGACTTAATAAGTGACGGGTGGAGCCCGCTATAGCTCCTCGACGCATCGATAGGTCTCATGAGACAAAATAGTTTCTTGGCACAAGGCCTTGAAAAAATATTATTTGTAGGCTTGGCACAAGGCCTTGACTATATGGTTATGATAGTCTGGCATTATGAATTTCATCATTATGAATGTTGTTATTGATATTTCATGTGATTATTCAACTAGTAGAATATCCATGTGAATAAGTAAATGGATTTATTACATTTTATTTTTTCTATATTATGCTTATGTTCATGTTTAAAAGTCTTTTGTTTTCGTTATACATTGCATTAAATTTTTATGATTATTTATGAAAGTTTATGCTATATTGTTATCCTTATTAACATCTGAGCTCAGCCCTTTCTATTTTATACTTTTCCAAGGATGTGAAGAAGTATTTTTTGACTGATCAGTTGGGATAGTTTGAGGGGATATGAGTGTGGAATATGGAGAATATTTTGTTTTAGTTTTTCACTTTATGATGCAATGTATGACTTATGAGTGTATCTAGTGTTTCCATGGATACTAAAATAATTGGTCATTCGAGACTATATCTTTTGTGATCATGGAAATGTTATGTAATAATGCACCGACTCTGCGTAATTAGTGTCGGGGCATTATAGTGATTCATGTGTTTTTAAGGCAATGACCTCCCAGGTTTATGGGTGAACCATACCCTCAGGTGGCCGAGGACTAGCTAGAGGAATTCACACTACTTTTTATCCTTATGAGGATACTTATATATATTTTGGTGGTCCTCATAATGAGTCTTATTATGGTCTCTACTGAAAAATGTTGGAGTTTAGTGAATCAATTTCATAATGAGACAACTCTCTCCTAGAAAGCCTTAAAGTTTTTCTTTATAGAGGAGTTTTATGTAGCTATATTCAAATCAGAATGCATCTAGGATCATCTTCATATGTAGTAGGGAACAATGATTGTGGTAGATTATTCATTAAAGTTTACTGATCTCTCTAGATAATCCATAGATATAGTGTGAGATATATTCTTCAATGCATAGAAATTTGAGAAAGGATTACACCAGGATATCAGGGATATAGTGATATCTTTTTGCATTCCCACCTATGTTGGGGTTCTTTAGTTAGCCTTAGTGGTGGAGAAATTCTTGTTAGAGTTGGAAATGATAGTGACTGCTAGTAGAGGGAACCCATGAGCTAAGACCTCAGAGGCAGGTATCTGATGGCAGTCACAGGGATTTGGGTGTGCTAGATACTTCATAAAAGGATCCCATAAGAGAGGTTTAGTCTTGTAGGGCTTTCAAGATGGCTTGAGTTAGTCAAGGGAGAGGCGTTGTTTCTCCTGTGACAGTTGAAGAATTATTGTACAGTATTTTCCAACCCTTCATATAGCTAATCATGAGATGTTAAAGGGACTTATGAGGAAGAGATAGAGACTATGTCATGTTATTCTATTGGGTATTAGAAGTTTCATAGGGGTCAGTAGAGTAGGGGGATGTGGTTAGATGTTTGACTAATCACAACCACCTCCCCCAGGTAGTCCACAGCAGGATCTAGAGTTGGTGGTTAGGGACAAGGACAGTTGAAGGCTATGAAAACCTATGATCCTGAGGATCCATGGATAATATGAGCCGTGATATATGTCCTTTATACCTTATATATGGTATTTATAGACATTGGTCCAATTCATTACTTTCTTACCACTCCTCTAGTTCGAGTCCTAGAGATTCTTGGTGAGCCTTTGGCTTGAACCTTTCTCATGGAGACTCATACAAGAGGTTAATTAGTGGTTTCCAAATTCTATATGCAGTGTGATCTGACACTTGGAGATGAGATATTTGTTTGGGATCTCTTTATAACATCGATGAGACCTTATGATGTCATCTTAGGTATGGAATGTCTATCCACAATGCATTACCATATTGACTATTTTAGGTAGAGGATGAGGTGTGTCTGTAGTGGTGGGATGATGTTTTCCTTTATGAAGGAAAAGGAAACATTGGTAGAGAAGGAAAATCTTAGGAATAGGATATTTTAGTAAATTACTCACTAGTTTGATAGAAAAACACTTGGAGTTGTGGATGTTATGGGATATGAGTTCTTTATGATGGTGGTGGTGGTGGAGGGCAAGGAAATATTTCCTAAGGATTTGTTAGTATTATCTCCCCACTAAGAGCTAGATTTCTGTATTGAATTACTCCTTGGAAGGACCCAATATTTTCACCATCATATTAGATGGCTCCCATAGAGCTTCCTAATATAAGGGTAATGCTTTAGGACATTCATAAGAAGGGCTTCGTGAGACACAATGTTTTCTCGTAGGAATCCCTAGGGTTGTTTTCAAAGAAGTAAGATGGGATAATGAGGTTATGTTTGGATTACATGTGATTGAATCAAGTGACCATGAAGAATAATTATCCAAAAAAATGGATTTATGACCTTTTTGATCAGTTGAGTGGGGTATGATGGTTTTGAAGATTGACCCCAGATCAGGCTATCACCAAATGTGAGTATGGGATTAAGATATACAAAACATAAAAATAAAATGTATTTATTGTCCTTATGAGTACTTGGTAATTCCCTTTGGCATGATGAATTCCCCAGAAGTATTCAACGGACTCATTAATTGGATCTTTCATCCTTTCTTATATAAAATTTTTGGGGTCTACATTGGAAATATCCTGGTATACTTGGCATCTGAGGAGGAGCATCTAAGACACTTGAGGATAGTCCTGGACACACACCAAGAGAACCATCTTTATGAAAATATCTCAATGTTCTATTTTTTGATTTGATAGGTCCACTTACTAGGAAATTCCATCTCATAAGAAGGAGTGGTAGTGGACCTGGTGAAGGTTGAGGTGGTTCTAGATTGGGAGCCACCCAATATTTCTATTGATGTGTGGAATTTCCATGAGTTGTATGGGTATTCACTAGTTGAAAAATGGTATTTAATGTTGGTTTTTTTTAATTTTCACGTCAGTTTTTAACCGACGTTGAAGCTGCCGACATAAAAAATACAACTTTTTTACATTGGTTATTGTAAACCAATGAAAAAAATGAATTATATTTGTTTTTATAATTAGTTTTATTAAAAAATGATGCCAAAAAAAACCATCCATATCATTTTTGGTATTAGTTTCTTTAAAAACTAATGCCCAAAATTTTTAAAAAATAGTTTCAGAGTCAGCTTTTTAAAAAACCAACACCATAAATAAATATAAAATTTGGCATTGGTTTTTTCAAAAACAGATGCCAAAAAGTAAATTTTTCTACTTCTATGTTTTAGAACATTTCCTAAGCTTCGATTTGAAAGGCCGTGGATCAAAAAAAGAGTTACAGATCAAAATTTGTGGTCATTAGAAGTACTTGTCAAGGATTCGATTGATACAACTCATTTTAAATAAAAATTGATGAACATAAATTAAAATCACATACAACAAATGAAAATGGTGATCGATAATTAAATTTACCCCAAAATTAGTAAATCTCATCCAAATATTCTATATTTTTAACTCGATAATGAGAATAAATCATCTTTATAAGAAAGCTAATCGATCATTTTTTAAATGAAGTAAATGAAGAACAAAGAAAATAAATAATTAGAATAGGTATTGTGTTCAAATTAATGATTGAAGTCACGTTGAAAACATGATTTAATTAAAGAGGTTAAAAATGTTGAACAAACGATAAAATAGATTTATATATAGTAAAGAAAAATATTTTCAATATAATTGTATGGAAATGTAGGTGGGAGTTTAAAATGTTAAAAGCGCCTTGTGAAAAAATTTGAAATTGTGATCCCATGTATTGGAGAATACTCTTTGGCATGGTTTTTTAAAACATACATGAAAGAGGAATTATATTGGTCTATTGGCGTCTATTTTCTACAAAATCGATGCCAAAAATGCCAATTAATATCCTTTTTGGCATTAGATTGAAATAAACCGATTATAAAAAGTAAAAAACAAATTATTTTTCACATTGGTTTTTTAAAAACCAATTCCAAAATGTAAAAAAAAATTAGCGTCGGTTTTTAAATAAACTGACACAAAAATATAAAAAAACACTTTTCCTATTGGGTTTTTTAAAAACCTACACCAAAACCTAAAAAATGTTTTAGCGTCAGTTTTTATGAATACCGATGAAAAAAATAAAAAGAATCATTGTTTTAGATAACTTTAATAAGCTTCAATTTGACTAGTCGTGGAGCTAAAACAGAGTTACGGATTAAAAGTTTTCGCCTTTGAAAGTTGGACTTCTTTAAGACTTCTATTAGAGAAGATCATCTTCTGACAACCATAACATTTAATATCTAATTCCGTTTTTACTCCGCAAATAGTCAAATCAAAGCTTAGAAAATAATCTAAAACATAGTAAAAAATACTCTGATTATTAGCGTCTTTTTTTGTAAAAATGGAAGCCAAGAATATTTTTTAAATTTTCTAGATTCGGTTTTTAAAATAATCGACACCCAAACTATTTTTTTTTCTTTTAGGAATGAGTTTTAATAAAAATGATGCCAAAAATTATCTAGAAATATATATTACATCACTTTATATGAAAATGAAGTCAGACTTACAACATTAAAAACTATATTTCTACTAGTGATTATTAAAGGTTTATACAACATTTCATGTTAGTGGCATCAACCTTGATAGCTTTGACCTAAAAAGGGCATCATTTCATTTGGATTTAATGGTTACAATATTGTTTTTAGGAGTTGAGTCAGAGGTTGATGAGCACTCCCATCTTATGATTTTCAGAGGAGGGTGTTGAGTACATAGTGTTATGCAATACATGAGGGCCCAGTCTTGGTTATGTTATGATACAGAGGTAGGTCATTATTTATTAGGGTTGAAATCACTTGATACCATATTATAAGAACTATGTGACCCATGATCTTGTTCTAGAAATAGACATATTCTTCCTAAATATGTGGGGATACTAGATGATGAGTGATTGGTTTATCATCTACTCTGACCATAAGAGTATCAAATATATCTTCTCTCCAAAGGAACATAACATGAGATAGAGGAAATCGATATAGTTTCTTTAAGACTATGAATTCTATATTTTAATAACCTTGGGAAGAGAAACGTGATGGTATATTCCCTCAATAGTTGATTTTATTTTCAATTTTTGGCTATGGAACCAAAGTTGATAGCCTTATTTTAGTTTTTCTTATTGAACAATGATGGATCTTCATATCTTTAGTAGATGTTTGTTACCCCACCACTTTTAAAACACATTAGGAAAGCTCAGAAGGGATATATCGACTATGAGACGTTACAACTCATATATCTACAAGATTTTCTCATGATGGATATTTTAAAGATGGGGAGTATGTAATTCTTTTTCAGATGAGGGATGATGGTACCATTGGCATTAAAGTATGAGGTGATGAGGGAGTTTCAAACACCCAATTTTCAAAACATACAAGTGTGTAAAAGATGTAACAGGGCCTTTCATGTCATTTTTTGGGGCAATGAATGACGATTTCTGTTGCAGATTTTGTCTTTGTATGCCTCTCTTGTTAGTAAGTGAAGGATGAGGACCATGTTCCAACATGTTTATCTCAACCCCTTGAGGTGATAGATTAGATTTGGGATGGGATATCCATGGACTTCATGATGGTGTTAACACATAAATACATGGAACATGATGCTATCTTGGTGATTTTAGATTGACTCACCAAGTCAGCCCAATTCATAGCTATTTCATAGGATAGATCAGTAGACATCTTCGGGTTGTTCTATGTACAAGAGATAGTCCGGCTCCCTGGAGTTCCCTCAATGATTATTTCTGAACATGATTCACACTTAAAATAATGATTATGGATAGGATTTTAAGAGGACTTTGGGACTTAGATTTATTTGATCATGATGTTTCACACCCAAACTAATTTCCAAATTGAGTGGACCATTTAGGTTTTAGAGTACATGATGTGGGATTTCTTGTTGGATTTTATCCATATTAGGGAGGATCACCTATCCTTGGTTGAATTTTCATAAAACAATAGATATCATTCCACCACCAGTATGGAACTATATGAGGCCTCGTATGGGTGAACATACATGTCAACACTTTAAAGGAATAATTCAAGAGATTCGGAACTCACAGGCCCAAATTTGGTACAAGATACTATAGAAAATGTGTAGGTCATCTTGGATAGGATGAATACTACACAAACCCATTATAATTCTAATAAGGAATGATGGTGGAGGCCTCTAGAGTTCATGGAGGGAGACTATGTGTTCTTGAGGGTCTCACCTAGATGTGGATTACATATATTTGGATGGGACATTAAGATAACTCTAAGATTCATTATCTCCTTCCAAATACTGCAAATACTGCATATTGTTGGTGAGGAGGAGTACCACTTAGCTCTACCACCACATTTGGACTAGGTACATGATGTATTCCACATGTCATAAATAAGGATGTAAGTGAATGACCCATTGCATGTTATTTACTGGGGTGAGATGGACATTGAGGATGGATCTACCTTTGCTGTGTACCTAGTGGAGATCACATATCAGAAAGAGGGGATCCATAGTGAGTGATTGATTCACCTACTGTGTGTCTGGTTCCAGCATGGGAATATTCTGGAGAGAACATAGGAGTAGGAGATCCAGATGTGATCCCAATACCCTTATCATTTTGAATAGGTTTTACCATTTTTGGGAAATAATTACCAAATGTAGGGACAATTAACAACTATTATTTTGTTATTTATTATTTTATAATATTATATGGATTACTGTTGGAGCACTAATTTGATAAGGCATTATATTTTGAGGGCTGGTGCACCAAGAATTTTTTTTTGAAATATATTAAATATATTAAAATCATGCATGTATAGTTTTCTTGAAAAAAAATGTGGAATTACTTTTTAACGGGGGCCCATATTAGAAATCCAAGGGAACCATTGATTTCATAAAGTATGTTTTACCCTAGTGGGATTTGGAATCCCCATGTTACAAAAACTGTAATTAGGAATTAACATGTTGTATGGGACCCCCTAGCTATAGTTCTTTGGATTCTGTAGAGATTTTAATATCACACATCGTGTGGCCCTATCATATTCCAGGCGAATCATTCCTTGTATATTAGCAAATAACTCAAAAGTTACATAGGCATAGGAAAGATGAATCACACGAACATGACTATAGTATATGTACATTGTTTGATGTACTTGGGAATGGGTAGACGACATAGGCAAGGTCACATGAAAACTCTACAACATATTTATTATTCCCTTTTGCATTTTATATGGGTATTTACATGTTCTGTGAGTCAGAACCACTTGGGAAGATCCGAGGTTGGTTGGACACACTGTGTACCCTCTTTGAGCATGTTTGGAGTCCTTTGTTTCTTTAGTTTAGACCAATATCAGTTGAGTGTGTTCCCTTGGTCCATACCCTAAAGGGTATGGTGTATCATTACATTTACATCTATGGATTGTGACCCCTCTAGATGGTGAGACTTATATAGAGTATTTGGTGTCCCTATGCGAGATTGGACTATGATCCTCTAAAATTTATTCCATAGGTTAACCTCATTGATCAGGGCATTTATCCTTTATCTATAAGGTTATTTCAATAAGTTTTAAGGTATTATTAGAGTATGATACCTTGTATTTTAGGTTGATATAGACTTTTTTTTGGTTTCCCCCAACGATCTTGGATGTGATCCCCTATCTATGCATTGAGTATTCAGAGACTAGTGGGCATTCATGGGAAGGGCCCAATGTTCATAACCTCTTAGATGAGTGTCTATGATGATGGAATGTCTTATTGATTGGATTCATTCGAAATAAGAATTTATTTAAGCATAATTATATGGATGAAAGTTTGGTTATGACTTCTGGGAGGTGTAGGGTCCTTTCTAAGTATATTTGGATTTTGTTATGTGTTGATTGTTATATCCTTCTTATGAGTTGATTGTTCTTGATGCTTCATGTTTAGTGTTTTCAGGGTGTCCTAATGGGTATTTTTATAATCACTACTACATGGGCTCTATCAGTATGTTTCATGTATTACACAGATGGTTGCCCGTTTTATGGTGTCAGGGGAGGAAAGGGAGGTAGTGGAGCATAGCTTGAGCTAAATAGAATGGGGTATTTTCTGGTGGTTTCATTTGATAGTAGGTCTGGCCTTCTGAATAGGTTGGAATCTATGTATTTTTTGGTTGTCTTGTATTTGGGCCCTTTATCAATTTCATTACATTGCTATCATACTCTGATTGTGGTATCATAGATGTATTCATACATTGGATTCATTTATTTTACATTCTAGAATTGTATGGTCTTAGAGATGTGTGTGTGTGTGTGTACATGTACATTAGTTTAAGACATCCCATGTGTGTGATATGCCTACTCATCACTAGTTTCCATCACGTATCCCATTGGATTCATACTTTTGGTAGTCTGATTTCAGGTCTCGTTGGACTGAGTGGTGAGAATTCATCTCAAAAAGTTTCTTTTAGAGGATTCTCTCAAAATAATTGTGATTTATTTAACTTAAATCCTTTCAAAATTATCTATTTTTTTGAAATGTTTGTCAGTGTTAGTTGTAAAAAAATTAGGTAACTAGATGAATCAAAATATGTGAATCTATTGTAACATAAAAAGTAATTGTATCTACTTAAATTTTATTCATTGGAACTAAAATTATGATTCACTACACAATTGTCTAATGGTCATAAAGGAAATTTGTCTCTTCATCACATGACATTACAGTATAAAATGATTCTCATCCACAATACAGTCACCACCAGGTATTAATGAACAATAAATACATTGTAAAAAATACACACCAAAATAATTGATCATGACCTGATTATCGAAAATGATGACGGAGTCATATAAATATTACATGACCTCATAAACCCATAAATACCACTTATATTTTATGTGGTGGTATCATTTCTTCACAATAAGGAACTTAAACTTCTTTTAAGTCATTCCCTTTAATTATTTTTCATACAATATTCTTCAAAAACTGTTTATTTTATTTTTTATAGAATCAAAAATTCCCCCACTATGAATTCAATTTGATTAAAATTGAGAGGATTGAATTATAAGGAAAATTAGGTTCCTCCACACAAGATTTAAACAGTCCATAAAAAAGAATAATTTAAAAAGTCACCTCGTACATATAAATAGGGTGATAGGCCCCTCATTCTATATTTTGTGATCAATAGGGAGGTTCTACAACATTTTCCTATTCTATATATGATTATCATTTTCTTCACTAGATAATATTTGACTAGGAAAAAAATATGTAACCTTTTAGTTTAACGCCTAGAAAATTATGTTGTGCCACTTTTCTGTGAAATTTTTATATTGGAAAGAATATAAATGATCCTATTTATGGTTTTTGATTACTATATATTACACATATTCCATAACCTCAACTATAAATGAAACTGTTAGTACACTATATTGATCATCATCATGAACTGACTTGATGCAACATATCTATAGTTAGTACATTCATTAAAGAGGTCAAGAATAAGGATTTGTAAGTCCTTGGGTATTTCTTGCTGATTATTGAATTGGGGATTCACATCCTAAAACTGTAAATCCAAAACTACTCAACGATTCATAGAAGGAAATATGCATAACATAGATAGGGGTCAAACATAATTTGGAACATTTACATGGGAGTTATTTTTGGTATGCACTAGGGTTTTACTTTCTATTTCCACTAGATCATCACTAAATTTTAAAGGGATATAAGGGAAGTGGGTATCTATAAGGTGGTTTGGATGTCACATTCATTCTTTTACCATAATAAAAAAATAATTCCAGACTTTATTGTTTAGTAGATCCTCAGTACCAACAACTTTCACTTGACATATTGGGAGGTTGGGAATAGCCACTAGGATATGAATATGATATGTGGAGATCGAATATTTAGGTGTTTTATGCCAATTTTCTCTCTCTATATTATCCGTGGGATGGTGTAGAGAGAAATACCCTACTAGAAATAGATCTAATACAATTAGAAATAGATATAATGGTGAAGGACCTTCATCCCCGAATTGAAATTCCCTTCAGTAATTTTTTTAGAATCTTTAATATGAAATATGGTTAATGGATAATGACAAGAAGTGCAAAGTGCATCCTAACCCACAAAACTCACAAGTATACAAGACCATATTGGGTAAATTTATAGGAATGTTTCTACAATGAATGGCGTTGGGAGTTCTTCCTTGGAGTAAACTCATCACCTCATTTAATGTATACCATACAATGTTTCTAAATGGGTACACCCTATAGATGCATGAATCACATCATAGAGTGAGGGAAAAAACTTCTATAATGGTGGAAAATTTCCAAGTGTTTAATGAATCAATTTGATTATATCGATATTGGGAAAACTATACCAGCATCTGAGACATATTAATATGTGAAAGGACTATTTAGTATAGTCATCCCCTTCTAGGTTCTATGGTCTTGAATCATAAATCGATTGGGGGATAAGAGTTTATCAATGATAGTTCCATGCAAGAATATTGTTTCAATCTAGATATCTAAGGAATATTCAAGGTGTGTCCACTCATTCTCGGAAACATATATGTGACCAATATACTAAATTTTTATAATCAGTTTATCTACACACCATATCAGGATCCCACAAGTACAATTTTCAACAAAACCATTAGTATTCATGAGAAGATATGATTTCATTTAGAGATACATGAGTGTGTAATGAATGAAAAGATCGATGGATAGATCATTTTTAATCCAATATACCTTCTATATTTAGTCTCTAATTCATTTTTTTTTAAATATATTTCATACTCCACCCTATAGCATCTGGACCAAGATAAATATGATGATGATGCATGAATTCCCAATTATGAACATGTCGATCAATTTCCCACAAAATGATACTAAAATTTGGTTATGAAATAACTTCATTTAATCTAATAATATATCATACCATTATTGTATGCAAGAAAACTTGGTGTTCAATGTTAATATACCATTAGAAACTAAAGGTGATGTAGAGTTAGATCATCCACTAAATGTGTGGACTCATAAGAGTCCCACACTGATAATACCTCTTGTAAATCAAATACTCTAGAAGAAGATGAGTAACCTTGACTAATATCACTCTATGATTAGAGTGTCTCCACCACCAAAGATCCCTATTTTATCCCAATTTCTTGATGCATAGGGTTGGTGGGATTCATAGAGGATCACTTTATCCCTGAATAAAGTATCATAACCTCTCTATTCTAAGTAAATCATACTAATGGATTCACAAATAACCACACCCTTCATCATCACTTAAGTGAATCAACTTTCTGAGATTTAAAATTATTTCAAGTTATTTGATTATCTAGGTCACACATTCAGGTGTCAAGATTTTTATTCATCTTTAATTCTAAAATTGATCAGTCTTGAGTTAGCAAAATATGATTAAGGTGATGATGAAAATAGTGATTGATGTTATGATGAGGGAGGTGGTGATAATGGCTTCCTATAAGTATGGATACAACTAATAAATTATTGGTTTAGTAAATCACATATATTTCATGAGTAATTTCCATCATGTTCACTTATCATATATTATTGTTAAAACTATTTTTGACAACTACATTAAAATTGTATATGAATTAGAGAGTTTCAATTCAACTTTTAGGCGACCAAAATATTTTCAATGGGGTTTGATGTGTCTGATTTTGATGTGAGTGATAGGGTCTAGGAGACTCATTATTCTAATTTCATGTAATAACTGAATTCCATGGATTCTAACCCCTTATTGGAATTCTCAAAGTCACCAATGGTGACTCTACACAAAGAGCCTTTCATAAAGGATCTTAACTAACACAAATGGCTAAAAATGTTAGATTATAATTTTTTTGGGAATGGTAAGTAATACTTGATCACATATGTAATATTAGAACCCTTTTTTTCTTTTATAACCCATTAAATTGTTAAGATACTGGGGTGAACCATTTAAATCAACACTATAAACCTTTCAACAGTAAAATGATCATTCCCTTTGAGAGGATTCATAATAACTAATGACTTTCAGAAACTTCATGGAAACACTGGGGCTAGACCAACATTTAAACATGTCATCTAGTTTAGTAATACAATTGATCCCAAAAATTGATGTGATGGAGATATTTAGTTATTTTACTAGACATTAAAAGTCTGAAATAACTTCATTTAGTGTGGGTCCAGAGTGATGTATGTTGTTCTAATTCATTCAGTAGTTAATGTTTTTGTTCTTTCATGATAATGTTAATCAATACATACTTCATTTTTTATGGGCATATTTATTTTGAATTGACCATAGCATGTTTGGGAAATGATTTTACCAAAAAAATATAATGCAAATAGATGGAAAAATGATTTTAAGAGTCTATGTAGATCCCCTAAATCCCACATTGGGGGTGATTCATAAATATTTTCGAGCTACCTTGGGCTAACAAAATGGTGGTGGCAAGGTAAGTTAACCACAAACATTGAAAGGTGAATATCTATATTAATATTCCTTAATTTTCATATTAACAAACTAATATTCCTCTAATTCCAATATTAATAATCCTATCAAAAACTATATAAATTCCTAAATACACTTCCCTAGTTCCTCTACCACAGAAAATCATAAGCTAATAAACTAGATATGAGCCATCTAACTAAGGAAATATTTATGTCAGGACTTCCCTAATTGATTTTGTTTCAAATTTTGTGTTTCTTCTATTGATGGAATCTAATTCAGACATGGAATATGTTTCTATCAAATGAAGGATGTGGTAGTTGGTATGGTAGGCAATTTTGATGATGATCTATGAGACCCCTCTCGATGAGCTCGATGGTCAACTACACCATCTTCAACATATGATAACCACTCTCAGAAATGATGGATTTGATTACCATGTAATCTATTATAGTTTAATGGAGGTGATTATCACAAGGGAGGGAGTTAAGGAACTCTGATTAGAGTTTTAAAATGTATATTATCTGGCCTTCTCTTCAAACCTTATGATTATGAAACTTTATTAATCATCCCATCATGCAGTGACGGTGTTAGAGTGAAAAAAACAAGTTATGTAAGGAAGTTCCTTAGAGGATTGACTTCTCCATGATTATCCAATGATATAAAATGTGGTAGAAGAATAAAAATAGTCAATTGTGGAGGACCAAAAAATCAATTATGAATGTTGTTATAGGTAATTGGAACTAAAACATGATGAAGAGGTATACCCCACTAGTTTTGTTGAACTATATCATGTTTTTAATGACTTGAAGCTTTCAATGATCTATCTTTGGGAGTCAATAAAATGTTCATTGTAATAGTATTTTAATTCATTGTATTCATTTATTAGTTTTTTAATAATTAGGGAGAAACTCAAATTTTGGAAACTAATCCCTATTTTTTTCTTAATGAATTTAATTTTTTATCTCAAATCTGTTGTCAATTTCCTAAATTTTAGTGCTTCGACGATCGATCTATGATAATCCATGAATCTCAGAAGGAGTAACATTATAGTAACTAAATCCACATAAACATTAAATGGAGATGGGGTTAGATGTGACATCCAAGGTAAAAATATATATTATTTAATCTTATAATTTTTAAGTATGTATTTTATAGATTCATGTTCATTATAGTTTTATAAAAAAAGTGTACAATTTTTCAATCAAAAAATGAATAGTTTTATTTAACAAAATTGTTTTCCCTCATATTACTTGGTTTTATTTAAAAGTCTAATTTCATTATTTTAGGTTTTTAATTTTATAAAATGGAATTAATTTTTAAAAATAATATAATGAATTTATCATAGGGTTAATTTTTAGGATTTTTTTGAAAGTATTGTTTTTTTGGTTAAATTGTGAGAAATGTCATTTTTTATTTAAACTATCATTTCTTTTCAAGTATTTTATAATTTTCTTCCATTATTTGACCACATTTAAATTTGACTATTCCCATTTTACTTAACACAATCCAATTAATTTCATAGTAACCATCACTATACTTTATTTTTATATAAAATCTCATTTATGCTTAAAAGTGAATTTTTATAAAAATATTTATTGAGGTTTGGGAATTTATATTAATTTTTAATACTTATATAAATTGAATAATGTAAAATGGTTTACATATTTAGATCCAAAAATTTCACATTTGGTAATAATTTCAATTTCATTTTTGTTCATTATGATTAGTAAACTTAGTAAAACTTTTTTTCCCACGATAATGGTTAAATGAGTTAATGATGGGGTTCAAACAAAGAAATAATTCTTAAAATATAATAAAAACTTATTTAAATTTGATTGGATAAGTGTATTTAGAATCCTTAACATCCTAGATTAAAAATATTTCAATGTTTGTTCCAATTTCCCCTGATAAATACATATAATATATTTAAAAGTTTTAAGTATATACAAGAGTGTCACTCCCCTCACTTATAAAAGGGAGCCTCCTCACCTCACTTATATACACATTTTGAGAAATATAACTCAAAAAATACCAACCAAAATACCTTACTTAATCTCCTTCCAAAAACATAGTGGTCCTTGTCTCACCAAAATACTAACCTAAGTATGCTTAAGGTGTAATCCAAGGGATGTTTTCCAAAGAAGATGTATAATTCGTAATTGAATGTTTCCTATTTATTTATTATTCAACATCCATAAAATATTATTTAAAAACATTGATATAATAAAATACTAATATTAAATATCCTAAAATTTAATTATGTTTATCGTACAACTCTTTTTCATCTAATTTTCTATCCTATCATAAATGAAAACATCACTCAATTGAATGTGTGGACTACCACCTCCTTGAAAAGATGTGCTTTATTTTTATCACTAGATCATATGGAAAGACAAAATAATATATAAATTGAATAAATATATATGGTATTTATGAAATAATTATGATTCTTTAAATATAAAATTTTAATTACCTTCTTACCCTTTTATCTTTTGGAAAACGATAATGTCTCTCGTGAGTATGTGTGGACTACCACCTCTACGAAGTGATGTGATTAATTTTTCATTTCCACCATACAAGGATAGTTATAAGGATGAAAATTATGAGTAAATTTGAAATTTTAATCATATATATAGTTTTTTAAATAAAAATATTATATAGTTTATTTCTTTTCACCCAGTAGAAAAATGAAAATGTCATTCATGCATACATATGGACTACCATCTCTATGAAATGTGATGATTAATTTTTCATCAACACATTACGTAGATTGTATTAAAAGTTTTTTAATGTAAAATAATGAAAATAATAACATTATATATAATTTTCAGTTAAGGGGACCATAACCCCTTTTCCAAAGTCAGCGCACCGATGTCTTTTTTAGGTTATAAACCAAATGACCCAATAACATCCATTATAGATTTATCCATTTTAAATACTAACCAAAACATGGTAATAAATGGAATAAATGGATTAAAGGTAATAGAATTACCATGAAAAATTTTCTTAAGGAAGTAAATATATAATATAATTTTATTATTTAGGATTTTTTAAATTTACAAACATAGATGGGACATAAGGAAAGAGGATTTCTATTGAAAATGTTCTTTTAAAGTTTTCCTTCTAACTCTTTTTATTCTATATAAATGTTATTTTAAATATTTAAAAAATGTTATTTTTTATGATCCAATTTTTTTAATGTTGATTTTATAATATATTTTACTTTCTTTACAAATGTTTAAGAATGAAATTTTTTGACATTTTGCATAGTGGTTATTTTAAACATTTTACAAAATGAAAAAAATATTTTTTAATGTATATGAATTTACCTCCTTTTCATACCTTCATAACCATTATTAATTATTAATATTAGTATAAAAGTTAAAAAATGTGTCTCAAATTAGATCTTGATCCTGCTCTTTGGGTCATTTTTCATTTTTAATAGTCTTCAAAGAAGAAGGATATTTATCCTGGTGATTATGAAAAAATGGAATGTTTTTTGAATATGGGTTTAAATGGGTTTTCAAGGGTTTTAGGATTAAAAGGTTAACAATTGCAATTTTTTTGTTCATGATATGGATATTTATTGTTAATGATGATTATGGATGAGATTCGAATAGCTCTCTAAAGAATTGGGTAATGATTAGTCTTTAAAGGTGAAATATGAGGGAGATGAATAGGTTGGTTACTCCTATAGAATTAACTAGGTATAAGATATTTAAAATATGTGATAAACATGAGTGAATTAATTTTTTGAATATGATTCTCTAAGATACATATGTTATGCTTTAAAAATTGGTTTTCATAGAAATATTTTAATCTCATATGGTAAATAATGTTTATAAACTTGTAAATGTGAAGGGTTAGAAATGTTTTTATGATATCCTACATTCCTAAAGATGAATTATATGATTTACTATACACAATAGTGGGTTATAAAATAATTTATTTTAGAAAATTATTATTTTAATATCTGGAAGTTTTCAATTTATGTGCACAAAGTTTTATTGGAAAAAACGTAAAACAAATTAATGGGTCCATATGTTTTCACTGAACTAACTTGAGTCCTTTATTTTTATGATCATTAAAAATTTATATGCTCATACCAAGTTTCTATGTGTTTTTTATTGGATCTAAGGATGAGTATGAAGCATAAAAAAGTCAAACTTTTTTACTTTGTATTTATCTAAAAATAAGATGAAAGTTAATAGAATGAAATGTGGGTGTAAACATAATTCCATGTGTTAAGGACAAGAAATTTTGAGGTGATAATAAGAATATAGTAGAGAATAATCAGGGATTGGTTTTTTTCTACCTTTTTGGTAAAACCTAAATAACTTATTATGATTGGTGAGAAAATATTAATGTCTCAAACATGTTATTTATGTTTATAGAAGCATATTATTTATATACAGTATAAAGTTTCATTAAGGAGTTTTCCTTGAGATGATTCTAAATATAATGTTGTTTTTTGAAGATGGTGGATTTGAACAGATAGAGATAGAAGATTCCTACTTGACAGAGGCTAGCAGATTTATTGTGGAACTGAAGGATTAATAAATTATGGTCAAACCTTTTATCTGACATGTTTTTTCAAAAAAAAATAGGTGGTGGTTTACTAATCCAAAAGTATCAAACATCATTATTACAAAAATTTATCATGATATAATTATAATTTAAAATGGATAGTATGCGGTTTGTTTGTATAAATTTTGTGTTACAATGTTTTTTTGAAATAATCTAGATAGATGTTATTGGAAATAGGTGATTATTTGTAAATATCAAGACATGAAGTAAGTTACACACTTCATATTTTTAATCTTATGGTTATATGGAGTTATGGTGCTACAAATTTTAATCAAACATACATTTATTAAATCTATTGGTCAGATTAATTTTGTAGAAGAATCAAATAAAGGGATCTGAGAAATTTCATCAGATGAAGTCCATCAAATGAAATTTTATTTATTATTTAGATGGAATAATTTTTTCTTTTATATTAAGTCTATTTGATAAAAATGAAAAAAAATGTGAATTGAAGAAGTTTCATAATTTTTAAACAGAAACATATGATTCATTACAGAGAAGTATTTTTATGAAGTTATTGGAAAAATATTGCTGAATAATGTTCATCAGACATAGGTTTCCAAGTTAGGAAAAAAATGAATGTTTCCAAACCATGTCAATAGATAGAGAAATAATAATATTAAATTTTTATGAGTTGTTCCTATGAAGTGGTTAAGGACCACTGGATTACTTTTTACGAGAAAAAAGGATCAAAGTTATTTATGAAGTTTTTGTAAATTCATTTTTGTGATTGTGTTAATATGGGTGTTCAATGTTTCATTAATCATTAAGGGAATAATTTTTATTCTAGATGAAATTATAGGTTGTTTTAATATGAATATTATTTCCAATATATAAGGAAATTTCCTACTTTTAGATGTTTTGAAGGTAGTAAACCGTTGAAAACATTTATCTAGTTTCTCGAAATATGGGTCAGAAAGTTTTAATTTTGTTTCTCATAAGTCCATGTTTTCTCTTAGAGTTTAGAAGTATGGATGCCTATATAAAGGGGTGAAGGTATCATATAGAGTAACAATATTTTTATGATTAAAAAAGAATAAATTTTGAAGGTTTTGTGAAATAAGTTTCCAAATAATGAATATATTGGTTGAGGAAGATATATTAGTCATAGTTTCTAAACCTTATGGTATTAGATGAAGAGTGTGTAGGGAATTTATCAGATGAAAAAAATTGTGCAGGAATTAAAGAAACAATGTTGAAAAGTTCCCTAATGAACATGGATTAAATTTTTATTAGTCAAAGTGACATCTAATTGAGTTTCCCATTAGTTTTTATTCAGAAAATCGTGTGAAAAGGTGATTTGATAAACAAAGAATTTGACTAAGTTACATTCGACTAAGGGTACTAGAAAAAGAAGTGATTTGACAAAATGATTCATAAAAAATTATAAAAAGATTTATTTCTCATTTTTTTACAAGAAATTGAAAGGGAATAATAAGCGATTAAAATAAAGTAATGTGTGATGAAAGTTTAATCAACATGTTGATGGATATCATAAACTTCTAAGTGAATATTATTACATTTATAAAAAATGTTATATCATTTTATTTGTGACAGGATAGTATGAACTATTTTAAGGATTATAGTTTAATGAAAGCTAAGGATATTCAATTCTTGATATAACCACCCAAAGGATTATTTTCTAGTTGTTTGTGTAGTATTAGAGTAATTACAAAACATACTATGGAATATATAATGAAATAGATTACTAAACCTTGTAAATACCTATACTCACGTGGTTGTGGTTGTTTGATTGTTTTCCATTTGGTCCATTTATCACTAATTAGTGGAGAAGGATTTTTATTAATAAAAGAAAAGATAAAAATATGATATCATTGATTCACACACCTCCCCCCCCCCATTGACCACACATATCTTTATTGGTACGCTCACTCTGTTTTGTAGAAAAAATGTACATTATGTAAAAGTGTCTAAATGTTTATGTAATTTTTTTTTCTAATTTTCTATAAATATAAACCTAAAAGCTCTTTTTAACATAAGAAAATGTAAATTCCTTACTATTAAAATCATATTTGTTGGTTGTTAAAGTAATATCTCATTATAGTTGGGATCATAGAAATGTTTTGATACCATTAGAATTTATGAAAATGATAAAAAAATCTCTTAAGAGATTCATATATATATATATATATATATTATCATGAGAATGATTTTAAAGATTTTAATGTTGCTTAATATAATCCATTTCTTTTCAAAATGGTTTTCCAAAGATGAAACAACTTATCTAAAGTAGTAAGGCATCAGTGTAATAATATCCTTCTAAATTTGTAACATATAATGGTTTGAACATAGTAGTTTATGTTGTGGTTAACTCAGTTTACATGGTATATTAATGGTGAGATAAATGATATAGAAAAACTAATTTATCTATATAGGAACATGAATATAGTGTAGTATTTCATGAAATAACTCTCTAAATTTTAGTTTATCTTCTCACCCAGTTAAAGATAGAGGACGGATAAATTCATTGGATAAAATATTCAATTTTTCAGGATAAATAGAACAAAAAAATGTAATTATTTTTATTTATTGTTTTGAAGGTGAATTCAATTTATGGTGGAATTTTATTAAGAATAATAAGGAAAAGTATGATATTTATTTCATGGAGTGGAAGTTATTTAATGTTATTTTACTTAATAATTATTTTCCTCAATCTCTTCAACATAGAACTGAATCCAAATTTCTAGAATTAAAGAAAAAAAAGAATAAGACTCAGCAGCCGCTTAAGAAGAAAATATTACTTGGTAGGATATATATGAACCAAATCCCATTTTGGACCATGATATTAAAATTAATAGACTTTATATAGGTCTAAAAATGAGTTTATGGGTATTGTTGGTATGTCCTGAATGTAAAATCCATGAGGATATTATCTTTCATGCTGAGAAAATTGATATTGAGTTTTCTAACACTGGTCCACCTCATGAAAAAAATAGTAAGATGCAATCTAGGTATAATTAAATGAATAATTATTCAAATAATAAATTACTAAGTCTTCCAAATGTTCCAAATAATTTAAATTAAATATTAAATAATATTTTATATGATCAAGGAAGTGTTACTAATGTTTCAATATCAGTCATCTGGCTAGTGACTATAAGGAAAAGAGCTCTGATTATATAAGTAATGAGAAAACTGATAGTCATCAAGACAAAAGATGTTTAATACAATGAGTTGGTACATTAAGTTAATTCATGTCTAAATTTAGTTACTCAAGGTGGGAATCATCATGATCAGAAACAAAAAGGTTCAAAAAAGTCATTTTATTCTACTATGATGGATACAGGGCCCTTAAATAAAGTGTTGATAGGTACAATACATATTTATTCAGATTATTTCTGTAATGACCCAAATTTTTTCAATGAAAATTCCCTTCATAAAATTATTTCATAAAATCACATGAATGCCCAACATAATGAACTACTAAGTGATAACTGACCTTTAAACCTAAGTCTGTCACTTCTGTGTTTGGAATTTTCAAAATCCGACAAACATGGTTGTGTTCAAGATGATTTTTGGAGTCTGATAGAACAAGCTTTTTTTGATGAATGGAAACATAACCTTATGAATAGTAATATTAATAGTAATATTACCCTTATGAATAGTAAATAATATTATTATTTAATTTTCTTAAGGAAATAAAATAATGAGATCTTAATTAATTTTTCAAAGAGAAATAAACCTAAGTGCGCCTTTAAGATTGTTATTTTTTGAATTAACTATGACTTTATATAAAAATTAAATTAATAATATTTGGGAAATTAATTTTAAAAATTGGACTTCATTTTTGAATTCTACACGTCGAAAAATGGTTAGGGTAAATTTTCGTTATTTTTTTCAAAAATTCAAATTTTTTATGAATAATGAAATGCGGTAAAATATCGTATATATAATTTAACAGTTAAATACACTATTCATGACATCAAAAGTGATGAAAGGCCACTTGTTTCGAACTGACATGATCTTATTACTATTATGGGTCACATGAAACAATACTATTGGTTGTCTTGAGGGAAATAATAAAATAATGAATTAAATATTCAAAATTTCCCCCGCCCCTCCACTAAAAAACCACCCTTCACACCCTCATTACCTCACACCTCTCAAGCTCCAAGACTTATCTAAAATCTTCCCAAAAACCTTTCCTAGCCCCTTCCCCACGTCCAAGAGCTTCTGGTCTCATTAAAAGACCAAGATTAGGCCCTTAAAGAGGTTCTCAAGAGAAGGATTCAAGAGGTAATTTCCCTCCCTCTTCTCCTTTAATTTCCTTTCATGTTCAAGTTCATTTCTTGATCTCTCCCCACCTATCTTCATCCAAATGGAATTGTAACTCCATTATTATAAATATACTGTAATTTTATGATTCTAAGGGGATTTTATATCATCCAACCCCATTTCCCTCCTTTTTTTATTTTATTAAAGAGAACATTGTTCATGAGGTGTTAATTTATCACCTTCAAGAATGACATGTTTTCTTTTTCCATTTATACTTTCATATCTGGTTATGAAACCATTTTTATGGTTTATCCAGAATACTTTATATGTATTATGTCCAATTTAAAGTTCTGGAAATAGCCTATGGACATATTACTAGGTGATAAGTTAAAACAAGTATGTTGTGATCGAAAAACCGCCCAAATTGAACAAAATAACCATCATTTAATTCTTATGTAATGATTCATCCAAATTGATCCAATATAATTCATTATAATATCATTAAAACAATTTTAATATAATTAATGACATGTAATATCATTTGTGTATGTTTACCCATGTTCTACCCGAACATCAATTTATGAATACAAGTGAACCACCGAAAAAAACCATAAAAACAAACATCCCCGAACAATGTTTTTAAACTCTATAAGTCATACAAAGGAACATAAAATGACATAATGAAACCAGAATGAACCCTATTAATGTATAAAAGGTTATGTAATTTCTAATTAATGAATATAATGTCATTATATAGGACATTAAAGAGAAGGAAGCATTCAGATACAAGGTAAGGGGAAATCTCAAACCCAATTTTCTTCCTTCGGGTTCTCCCTCTATCACTCCATTTTTATATGTTTACTCCTTAAAGATAATTTCTTCATAATTATATTAACTTTTCTGGGATATACATGTTTTATAATTTATTTTATGTCAAACCAAATTTTTTCCAAAAGAAGTCTTTTTTTTAAGAACTCAACTTTTACCACTCATTCATGGTTGATGGTTCTTGTATCAAGTATGTTGTTCCCTCTTTCTTTTGGGAACCCAAAGCTTATGAATGTATTATTATGAGATGAAACCCATTACTTTACATGGATTAGTTATTTTCACATTGATATGTGTTCTATGTGGCAATCATGAAAATGGAAATGTTATGATGTGGCGGGTGCGCCTGGAATTATAAAGCGCAATATGAATATTTCAAAGTGACAGGTGCGCCCAGAATTATACAGCACTCCAATGCATTGGGTAAATTGATTGATCTCATGAGTAAATGTTAAATGATTTTTGAACAAGATTCTAGCTTTTTTCACATGTATGTGTGGTAGTTAACAACTAAAACATTATGTTTCATTTTTATGCATTGCCACATTTCAAGTCTTTTATTAATGCTCCTCTCATGTTCATGATATTTTGGTTGTGGTATGATTATGCTCACCGCATGCTATATTGTTCTTATCTATCCTCTTACTAGGCTTATAGATCACCCCTTTGGATGTATATCCCTAGGTGGCTACATGTACAAAGGAGAGGACAATATCCAATAAGAAGCTAGATAAGAAGAAATTAAATAAATGTTTATGTCTGATGTTGTATTTGTTATGTATGGTCCTAGTTTGCCCAAGACACTAAACCTTTGGATCCTCTATGTGTAATACTATTATGTTTTTTATCATTGAAATTATTTAATAGTAATGTATAAAAAGTTCGGGTTTCTATAGTTGGTATTAGAGGAAAGGTTTAGTTAATTTGGGAATCAAGATTAGTGAACCCTAGAGAAAACCTCTATCAAGAGACTAAGTATAAATAAGCACACAAGAATATTTATATAGGGATCCCATATGTTATGTTATTGGTATAAATTGTTTAAATGAATATGTTATTCATGTCTTTTTTACTTATGTTTTGTTCTAACCTTTTCTATTTTAGAAAATTGTGGGAACTAGGAGAAATAAGTCCAACAACTCGTGCGAGGGACAATGCAACGATTGCCCGAATGACATCCCTAATGATTTGGAAGGTCGAGTTCCAAACTTCATGGTGATGCTTACCCAATTATCTCAGGTTATAAACAATAACCATAATAATGGGGAACATCCTCCTTCACCAAAGAGGGAGCAACTGGCTATCAAATGTTTTATGCAGCAACGACCACCGACGTTTTGTGGATCTTCCGATCAACTAGTTGCAGAACGGTGGGTTAACTCCATGGAGAAGATCTTTTCTGTTCTCCACTATTCTGAGACAGAGAAGGTGACCCTAACCATTTATCACCTATATGGATAAGCTGATCAATGGTGGGCTTTGATTCAGAACACCAAGCCAAGGGAGGAAATTGAAGAGATGGAATGGGAAGACTTTAAGATAATGTTTCTTAATAATTATTTCCCAAGAAATCTTTGTACGAAGATAGATAGAGAATTTATAGAGCTCAATCCAAAAGAAGGAGAATCTGTCACAACCTATGATGAAAATTTCACATGGTTTTCAAGGTACACTTCGGGTTTTTTATCAACAATGATATCAAAATTGTTATATTCTTTAGTGGATTAAAACCACACCTTTGAAAGGCTCTTATAATTAGAGACTTTGGGAGTTATGAAGAAGTTGTTCGATGTTCTGTAAAAGTGGAGATGGAGTTTGGATAATGGTCCCATGGTTATGGTGATAAGAAAGTAGAGATGGAGTTTCAAGCTAGTGGATATAATGACAAAGGTGGGAAGAAAAATCAATGACCCACATGCCAAATATGTGGGAAGTTGCACCATGGGAACTGCCTCAATGGGACAGGGAAATGCTTCAAGTGTGGGAAAGATGGACACCATGCCCAAGAGTGTCGAAAAGACATGAAAAGGAGGGAGAATATAACCGATTAAGGGAGAGAACCACTCATGGTTCAATGCTACCACTATAGGGGGCAAGGGAACTATGCAAACCAGTGCACTAAACCTCGAGTTCTTGAGGCTGATCAGTGTCAGCAACAACCAAAGCCAAAGGAACAAGGGAAGGCTTATGTCGTCACTACTGCAGAGGTGGAGCATGATAATTAATTTGTACAAGGTACACTTCATATTCACTCGGGAATGGCAAAAGTCTTATTCGATTTTGGTTCTAAGCATTCCTTTATATCTTGCAGGTTTTCTAGAAATATATAATCGAAGACCCGAAACCTTGAAGTATAGATATCTGTGAAAACAAAAATTGGTGAAATCATTGAAACCCATGTGTTTGACTCTTCTCCTGTTGTCGTATGTGGGAAGATTCTTCTGGAAAATCTCATAATACTTCCCTTGGTGAAATTCTACACTATAATTGGAATGGATTGGATCTCGTTATATAGAGCACATATCAACTATTGGGAAAAGGAAATATCTTTTCATATTACGAACCATCCCAGGCTCTTCTACAAATGCATGGAAGATCATGAATCTCCTTTGAAAAATACTTCAATGGTCTGGGTGTTTATTCCCTGTGAAGAAGAATACCTCACCCAAATGGATGAGTTGAAGGAAAGTACCAACCTTGAGGAAATTCCCATCGTGAGGGAATACAGTGATGTATTTCCCAAAGAGTTACCCGGAATTCCCCTGGATCATGAGGTAGATTTCTCAATTAAACTCATACCTAGAGCTGCTCCTATCTCGATGTTTCCCTATAGGATGGCTCCTATCGAACTGGAGGTGTTAAAGAAGTAGCTGCAAGAGCATCTGGACAAGGGGTTCATAATCCCTAGTGCATCACCTTGGGGTGAACCAGTGCTCTTTTTGAAGAAGAAGGATGGAACAATGCGGCTATGTATCAATTATCGTAAACTCAACAAGATCACCATAATGAAAAAGTATCCACTTCCAAGCATTGATAAATTGTTCGATCAGTTAAGAGGAGCTCAATACTTCTCAAAGGTGGATATTCGTTCTGGATATCATCAGGTAAAGGTGAAGAAGGAAGATATTCAGAAGGCTTCCTTCTATACAAGGTATGGGAACTATGAGTTTTTGGTGATGCCCTTTGGACTTACTAATGCCCATGAATTCTTCATGAATTTGATGAATAGAGTATTTATACATTACCTTGACAATTTTGCAGTTGTGTTTATCGATGATATTCTCATCTACTCCAAGAACAAGGAGGAACATTAAGAACATATAGGACTTGTGTTGGCGACATTGAGAAAGGAGAAGTTGTACGCCATGTTCAGCAAGTGTGACTTTTGGATGAAACAAGTCATGTTCTTGAGACATGTGATCATAAGTGAGGGAATTTCTGTGGATCCTTCAGAGACAAAGGAGATTGAGGAATGGCCCGAGCCCTCTAGTGTCACAGAAATCTGTAGTTTTCTTGGATTAGCAGGGTACTACCGACGTTTTGTGAGAAATTTCTCATGATTTTCAAGCCCAATAACTAAGTTAACAAGGAAAGGGGTAAATTATATTTGGAGGGAAGAATGTGAGGGAAGCTTCAAAGAGCTAAAGAGAAGGCTAATCACAGCACATGTGCTCACACTACCAAAAAGTGGAGAAACTTTTTTGATATACAGTGATGCTTCAAAGAAAGGCATGGGTTGTGCACTCATGAAAAATTATAATGTGATAGCATATGCCTCACGACAGTTGATGATCCATGAGAAAAACTACCCAACGCATGATCTAGAGATGGAAGCCATGATTTTTGCCTTGAAAATATGGCGGCACTACCTCTAGGGTGTGAAGTGTGACGTATACACCAACCACAAGATCCTAAAGTATATATTCACCCAAAAGGATCTCAGAATGCGTCAAAAAAGATAGTTAGAGATAATCAAGAATTACGATTGCCCTATTCATTATCGTCCTGGAAATTTGAACAAGGTAGATGATGCTCTAAGTAGAAAAGAACCTGATACTCTATCCATGATGCGGATTGAGAAAGACCCTATCTTCATGGATATGCAAAGAATGGATTTGGAAATCATAAGGGAAGGGGATACATCATAACCTTCCCAAATGATTGTGCTACCATCCATACAATAGAAGATTATGGAAGTACAAAGGGTTGATGTGGAGATACAAAAGAGGGTGAATGCAGTAAATGAAGGGAAGCTACAAGAGTTCCATATCGACGATGATGGTGTGATTCAGTTTGGAACACGGCTTTGTGTTACTCAATCACCCGGTATAAAGAAGGAGCTACTCGACAATGCACATAGATGAACTTTCTCTATCCATCCTGGGAGTACCAAGATGTATCGTGATATCCGGGAACACTTATGGTGGGATAACATGATGAAAGATATTGCGGAAATATATCAAGGTGCTTGCTATATCAGTAAGTTAAAGCTGAGTGACAAAATTCCAAAGGTATGATGCAGCCATTGCCTATACCCATGTGGGAATGAGAAAATATTACTATGGACTTTTTCATAGGTGTCCCGAAGACGTCAAAGAGAAATAATGTGATATGGATTGTGGTTGACCGACTCACCAAGACTGCCCATTTTATGGCTATTCAGGAAGATATCTTTCTTGAAAAACTTACAAAGATATATGTGAAGGAAGTGGTGAGACTGCACAGTGTTCCACTCTCAATTGTCGCTGATTGTGATCCGAGGTTCACATATAAATTATGGAGGAGCCATCAACATGATTTGAGTACTGAATTAAATTTCAGCATGACCTATCACCCACAAACTGATGGCCAATCTGAAATGACTATTCAGACACTTGAAGATATTCTTAGTGCCTGATCTCTAGAATTCAAAGGTGGATGGGATCAGAATCTCATATTGGTTGAGTTCTCATACAATAATAGCTTCCACTCGAGTATTCTGATGGCTCCATATGAAACTCTGTATGGAAAGCGATGTATAACTCCAACCTGTTGGGATGAAGTTGGAGAAAGAAAGATACTTGGACCTAATCTTGTTCAAGAGATGACAGAGTAGGTTCAAGTCATCCAGAAACACATCAATGCTGCTCAAAGCCGGAAAAAGAGTTATTCTGACAACCATTGATGGGACTTTGAGTTCGACATTGGAGATAATGTCTTCCTTAAAATATCTCTACGGAAGAGAGTCATGCAATTTGGGAAGAAAGGGAAGTTAATCCCAAGGTACATTGGCCCCTTTGAGATCCTTGCCGCATAGGAGTCGTGGCCTATTGTCTTGAACTTCCACCAAATATGGCTCATGTTCATGATGTGTTTCATGTATCACTACTAAGTAAGTACACACCATACCCCACACATGTACTAAACTCATATGTGGTGCATTTGGAATGTGATCTATCCTCTGAGGAGCAGTCGGTAATGATTCTGGACCGAAAGAATACGGATCTATGCAACATGAAAACCCACCTTGTCAAATTGTTGTGGAGGAACCATAAGTTTGAGGAAGAAACTTGGGAACAGAAAGAGGCGATGACAGAGAAGTACCCTCACCTGTTTATGTAAAACCAAATTTCGAGGGCGAAATTTCATAAGGCGGGGTGGGAAGAATGTAATGACCCAAAGTTTTTCAATGAAAATTACCTTCATAAAATTATGTCATAAAATCACATCAATGCACAACATAATGAACTACTAGGTGATAAGTGACCTTTAAAAATAATTTTTTCACTTCTGTGTTTGGAATTTTGAAAATCGGACATACATGTTTGTGTTCAAGATGATTTTTAGAGTCTAATAGAACAAACTTGTTTTTTTGGGTGAATAGTAACATAAACTTATGAATAGTAAAATGAATAGTAATATGACCCTTATAAATATTAAATAATATTATTATTCTATTTTCTTAAGGAAATAATATAATGAGATCTTAATTAATTTTTCAATGAGAAATAGAACTAAGTGCACCTTTAAGATTGTTATTTTTCGAATTAACTATGACATTATTTAAAAATTAAATTAATAATATTTAGAAAATTAATTTTGAAAAATGGAATTCATTTTTTAATTCTACACATTTAAAAATGGTTAGGGTAATTTTTTGGTATTTTTTTTGAAAAACTCGAATTTTTGATGAATAGTGAAATACAGTAAAATACTGTATATACAATTTAACAGTTAACTACACTATTCATGTCATCACAAGTGATGCAAGGACACTTGGTTCGAACTAAAATGAACTTATTACTAGTTGGGGTCACATGAAACAATACTATTGGTTGTGTTGAGGGAAATAATAAAATAATGAATTAAATATTCCAAATTTCCCCCTCCCCTCCACTATAAAACCACCCTTCACACCCTCATTCCCTCACACCTATCAAGCTCCAAGACTTCACTAAAATCATCCCAAAAACCTTCCCTATCACCTCCCCCACGTCCAAGAGCTGATGGTCTCATAAAAATAAAAATCTTAGGCCCTTAAGGAGGTTCTCAAGAGAAGGATTCAAGAGGTAATTTCTCTCCCTCTTCTCCTTTAATTTCCTTTCAAGTTCAAGTTCATTTCTTGATCTCTCCCCACCTATCATCATACAAATGGTATTGTAACTCCAGTATTATAAATACACTTTAAGCTTATGATTATAATGGGATATTATATAATCCAACCACCTTTCCCTCTTTCTTTTATTTTATTAAAGAGAACGTTGTTCATGAGGTGTTAATTTATCACCTTCAAGAATGATATGTTTTCTTCATCCATTTATACCTTCTGATCTGGTTATGAAACTATTTTTATGGTTGAAACAGAATATGTTATATGTATTATGTCCTATTTAATGTTCTGTAAATAACCTACGGCCATATTACTAAGTGATAAGTTAAAACAAGTTCGTTGTGATCGAAAAAACAGCCCAAATTGAACAAAATAACCATCATTTAATTCTTATCTAATGATTCATTCACATGGATATAATATAATTCATTATAAGATATTTAAAACTCATTTAATATAATTAGTGACATTTAATATCATTTCTGGATGTTTCCCCATTTTCTACCTGAACTTCAACTTATGAATACAAGTGAACCACCGAAAAAAACCATAAAAATGAACATCCCCAAAAAATGTTTTTAAACTCTATAAGTAATCCAAAGGAACATAAAATGACATAATGAAACCATAATTAACCCTATTAATGTATAAAAGGTTATGGAATTTCTAATTAATTAATATAAAGTCATTATACAGAAAATTAAAGAGAAGGAAGCATTCAGATACAAGGTAAGGGGAAATCTAAAACCCAATTTTCTTCCTTCGGGTTCTCCCTCTTTCACCCCATTTTGATATGGTAACTCCTTAAAGATAATTTCTTCATAATTATATTACCTTTTCTGGGATATACATGTTTTTTAATGATGTTTATGGCAATCCAAAGTTTTTACAAAATAAATCTACTTTTAAGAACACAACTTTAACCTCTCATTCATGGTTGATGGTTCTTGTATCAAGTATGTTGTTCCCTCTTTCTTTTGGGAACCCAAAGCTTATGATGTAATCTTATGATATTAAAAAAATTCCTTCAAATGGGTTAGTTATGTTCACTTTTTATATGTGTTCTATTTGTATATCATGATAAGGATAATGTTATGATGTGACGGGTGCGTCCGGAATTATATAGCGCAATATGAATGTTTCAAAGTGACGGGTGCGCTCGGAATTATACAGAGATCCAATGCATTGGGTAAAGTGATTAATCTCATGAGTAAATGTGAAATGGTGTGTGAAAAATATACTAGCTTGGTTCACATGTATGTGTGGTAGTTAACCACTAAAACATGATGTTTCATTTTTATGCATTTCCACATTTCAAGTCTTTTATTTATGCTCCTCTCATGTTCATGATCTTTTTCCTATGTTATGATTATGATCACCCCATGCTATATTATTATTATCTATACTCTTACTAGGCTTCTATATAACCTCTTTTGATGTATATCCTTAGGTGTCTACATATACTAATGAGGGGACAAGTGGCAATACGAAGCTAGAGAAGACAAAATTAAATAAATGTTTATGTTTGATGTTGTATTTGTTATGTATGGTCCTAGTTTTCCCAAGAAGATAATCCTTTGGATCCTCTTTATGTAATAATATTATGTTTTTTATCTTTGAAATGATTTAATAGTAATGTAATAAAAGTCCGGGTTTCTATAGTTGGTATTAGAGGAAAGATTTAGTTAATTTGGGAATTAGGATTAGTGAACCCTTGAGAAAACCTCTAGCAATAGACTAAATACAAATAAGCACACAAGAATATTTACATAGGGATCCCATATGTTATGTTTTTTGTATAAATTGTTCAAATTAATATATTATTCATGACTTGTTTACTTATGTTTTGTTCTAACCTTTTCTATTTTAGAAAATGGTGGGAACCAGGAGAAATCATGCCAACATCTCGTGCAAGGGCTAGTGCAACGATTGCCCGAATAACATCCCCAATGATTTGGGAGGTGGAGTTTAAAACATAAAGGAAATTCTTACCCAATTATATCTGGTTATGAAAAATAACCATAATAATGGGTAATGTCCTCCTTCACCAAAGAGGGATCAACTTGTTATCGAATGTTTTATATGGCAAAGACCACCGACGTTTAGTGGATCTTCTGATCCACTAGTTGCGGAACAGTGGATTAACTCCATGGAGAAGATCTTTTATGTTCTTCACTATTCTAAGACGGAGAAGGTGACCCTAGCCGTTTATCATCTAGATGGATAATCTGATCAATGGTGGTCTTTGATTAAGAACACCAAACCAAGGGAGGAAATTGAAGAGATGGAATGGTAAGACTTTAAGATAATGTTTCATAATAAGTATATCCCACGAACTCTTCGTACGAATATGGAGAGATAATTTATAGAGCTCAATCAAAATGAAGGAGAATATGTCACAACCTATGAAGAGAATTTCACAAGTCTTGAAAGTTACACTTCCGGTTTTATTATCAACAATGATATCAAAATTGATAGACTCTTTAGTGGATTAAAACCACACCTTCGAAAGGCTCTTGCAATTTGAGACTTTTGGAGTTATGAAGAAGTTGTTCGATGTACTCTCAAAGTGGAGATAGAGTTTGGAGAATGGTTCCCTTGCTATGGTGAAAAGAAAAGAAATATGGAGTTTCAAGCTGGTGGATCTAATGACAAAGGTGGGAAGAAAAATCAATGACCCACATGCCAAAAATATGGGAAGTTGAACCATGGGAACGGCCTCAATGGGATGGGGAAATGCTTCACGTGTGGGAAAGAAGGACACCATGCACAAGAGTGTCAAAAAGACACGAAAAGGAAGGAGAATTTAGACGATTAAAGGAGAGAACCACTCATGGTTCAATGATACAACTGTAGGGAGCAAGGGAACCATGCATACCAGCGCACTAAACCTCGAGTTCTTGAGGCTAATTAGTGTCAGCAACCACTAAATCCAAAGGAACAAGGGAAGACTAATTCCATCACTACTAAGGAGGTGGAGCATGATAATGAAGTCACACAAGGTACACTTCCTATTCACTCATGAATGGAAAAAGGCTTATTTGATTTTGGTTCTACGCATTCCTTTATATCTTTCATGTTTTCTAGAACTATAGAATCGAAGCCCTGAAACCTTGATGTAGAGATATCTATAAAAACACCAATTGGTGCAATCATTGCAACCCAATTGTTTATCTCTTCTCCTGTTGGCATATGTGGGAAGATTCTTCTGTCAAATCTTGTAATACATCCCTTGGTGGAATTCTATGCTATTATGGGAATGCATTGGATCTTCTTATATAGAGCACATATCAACTATCGGGAAAAGGAAATATATTTTCATATTCCAAACCATGCCAGGATCTTCTACAAATTCCAAGAAGATCATGAATCTCCTTTGAAAAATCCTTCAATGGTGTGGGTGTTTATTCCCTAAGAAGAAGAATACCTCGCCCAAATGGATGATTTGAAGGAAAGTACCAACCTTGAGGAAATTCCCATCGTGAGGGAATACAGTGATGTATTTCCTGATGAGTTTCTAGGAATTCCCCCGGATCGTGAGGTAGAGTTCGCAATTGAACTCATACCTGGAGATACTCCAATGTTGAAGTTTCCCTATAGGATGGCTCCTATAGAACTGGAGGATTTAAATATGTAGCTGCAAGAGCATCTAGATAGAGGGTTCATATGGCCAAGTGCATCACCTTGGGGTGCACTAGTTCTCTTTGTGAAGAAGAAGGATGGAACAATGAGGCTGTGTATAGATTATCGATAACTCAACAAGATCACCATTAAGAAAAAGTATCATATTCCAATGATTGATGAATTGTTCGATTAGTTAAGAAGTTCTCAATACTTCTCAAAGGTGGATCTTCGTTCTGGATATCATCAGGTAAAGGTGAATAAAGAAAATATTCAGAAGACTGCCTTCCGTATAAGGTATGGGAACTATGATTTTTTGGTGATGCTATTAGGACTTACTAATTCCCATGCAATATTAATGTATTTGATGAATAGAGTCTTTAGACATTACCTTGAAAAATTTGTGGAAGTTTTTATTGATGATATTCTCATATACTACAAGAACAATGAGGAACATGAAGAACATCTTAGACTTGTGTTGGTGACATTGAGAAAAGAGAATTTGTAAGCCATGTTCAGCAAGTGTGACTTTTGGATGAAGCAAGTCACATTCTTGGGGAATGTGATCACAAGTGAGGGAATTTCTGTGGATCCTTCAAAGAGAAAGGCGATTGAGGAATGGCCCATGCCCTCTTGTGTCACAGAAATTTGTAATTTTCTTGGATGAGCTGGGTACTACCGATGTTTTGTGAGAAAATTCTCATAATTGTCAAGCCCACTATCTAAGTTAACAAGGAAAGGGGTAAAGTATGTCTGGATGGAAAAATGTGAGGGAAGCTTCAAGGAGCTAAAGAGAAGGCTGATCACAGCACCTGTGCTCACACAACCAAAAAGTAGAGAATGTTTTGTGATATACAGTGATGCATCAAAGAAGGTATTGGGTTGTGTACTCATGAAAAATGATATTGTGATAGCATATTCCTCACGACAGTTGAAGATCCATGAGAAAAAATACCCAAAGCATGATCTAGAGCTGGAAGCCATGATTTTTTCCTTAAAAATCTGGTGGAAATACCTTTATGGTGAGAAGTGTGACATATACACCAACCACAAGAGCCTAAAGTATATATTCACACAAAAGGAGCTCAACCTGCGTCTAAGGAGATGGTTAGAGCTAATCATGGATTACGATTTCTCTATTCATTATCATCCTGGAATGTCAAACAAGGTAGCTAATCCTCTAAGCAGAAAAGAACCTGCTACTCTATCCATGCTGCATATTGAGAAACACCATATCTTAATGGATATGCAAATAATGGATTTGTAAATCATAAGGGCAGGGGATACATCCTACCTTTCCCAAATGATTCCTCTACCATCCATCTAGGAGAAGATTAAGGAATCACAAACAGATGATGTGGAGATACAAAAGAGGGTGAATGTAATAAAATAAGGGAAGCTGCAAGACTTCCATATCGACAATAATGGTGTTATTTGGTTTGGAATGCGACTTTGTGTGCCTTGATCAACTGGGATAAAGAAGGACCTATTGGACAATGCACATAGCTGAACATTCTCTATCCATACTGGGAGTACCAAGATGTACCGTGATCTCTAGGAACACTTCTGGTGGGATAACATGAAAAAGGATATTATGGAATTTATATCAAGGTTCTTGGTATGTCAGCAAGTTAAATCTGAGTGAAAAAAGTCCAAATGTATGATGCATCCATTGCCTATACCCATGTGGAAATGGGAAAATGTTACTATAGACTTTTTAACGGGTCTCTCGAAGACGTCAAAGGGAAATAATGTTTAATGGGTTGTGGTTGACCGACTCACCAAGAATGCCCATTTTATCACTATTCGGGAAGATCTCTAGCTTGAACAACTTGAAAAGATATATGTGAAGGAAGTGGTCAGACTGCACGGTGTTCCACTCTCAATTGTCGTTAACCATGATCTGAGGTTCACATCTAAATTCTGGAGGATCCTTCATCATGCTTTGAGTACTGAATTAAATTTCAGTACGGCCTATCTCCCCCAAACTAATGGGCAGTCTAAAAGGAATATTCATATGCTTGAAGATATGGTTAGAGCCCACTCTCTTGAATTCAAAGGTGGATGGGATTGGCATCTCCCAGTGGTTGAGTTCTTGTATAACGATAGCTTCCACTCGAGTATTTAGATGGCTCCATATGAAGCTCTGTATAAAAAGTGATATAGAACTCCAACCTGTTGGGATGAAGTTGTAGAAAGAAAGCTACTTGGCCCTGATCTTGTTCAAGAGATAACAGAGAAGGTTTAAGTCATCCAAAAACACATCAAAGCTGCTCAAAGTCATCAAAAGAGCTATGCTGACAACCATCGAAGGGACTTGGGGTTCGACATTGGAGATAAAGTATTCCTTCAAATATCTCCATGGAAGAAAGTCATGCAATTTGGGAAGAAAAGGAAGCTAAGCCCAAGGTACATTAGCCCCTTTGAGATCCTTGACCGCATAGGAGCAGTGGCCTATCGTCTTGCACTAACACCAAATATGGCTCAAGTTCATGAAGTCTTTCATGTATCACTATTGAGTATGTCCATTCCATACCCCTCACATGTTCTAAACTCAAAGGTGGTGCAGTTGGAAGGTGATCAATCCTATGAGGAGTAGCTGGTAAAGATTATGGACTGATGTGATAAGGTTCTACGCAATAAGACAACCCACCTTGTCATGGTGTTGTGGGGGAACCATAAGTTTGAGGAAGCAACTTGGGAATCAGAAGAGGCGATTAAGGATAAGTTCCCTCACCTGTTTATGTAAAATGAAATTTCGAGGGAGAAATTTCTGAAGGGGGGGAAGAATGTAACGACCCAAAGTTTTTCAATGAAAATTATCTTCATAAAATTATGTCATAAAATCACATGAATGAACAACATAATGAACTACTAAGTGATAAGTGACCTTTAAACATAATTTTGTCTCTTCTATGATTGGAATTTTTTAAATATGACATACACGGTTGCGTTCAAGATGATTTTTGGAATCTGATAGAACAAACTTGTTTTTTTGGTTGAATAGTAACATACCCTTATGAATAGTAAAATGAATAGTAATACGACCTTCATAAATAGTAAATAATACTATTATTTTATTTTTTAATAAAATAAGATAATGAGAACATAATTAATTTTTCAATGAGAAATAAAACTAAGTGCACCTTTAAGATTTTTATTTTTTGAATTAACTATTACTTTATTTAAAAATTAAATTAATAATATTTAGAAAATTATTATTGAAAAATGGAATTTGTTTTTTAATTCTACACATTGAAAAATGGTTAGGTTAAATATTTGGTATTTTTTTGAAAAACTCGAATTTTTTATGAATAGTGAAATATGATAAAATACAGTATATACAATTTAACAGTTAAATACACTATTCATGACATCACAAGTGATGCAAGGCCACTTGGTTTGAACTCACATGAACTTATTACTATTATAGGTCACATGAAAGAATACGATTGGTTGTCTTGAGGGAAATAATAAAATAATGAATTAAATATTCAAAATTTCCCCCTCCCCTCCATTATAAAACCACCCTTCACACCCTCATTCCTTCACAGCTCTCAAGATCCAAGCCTTCTATAAACTCTACCCAAACACCTTCTCTATCCCCTCCCACACTTCCAAGTGATTTTGGTCTCATCAAAATACCATGATTAGGCCCTTAAAGAGGTTCTCAAGAGAAGGATTCAAGAGGTAATTTCTCTCCCTCTTCTCCTTTAATTTCCTTTCAAGTTCATGTTCATTTCTTGATCTCTCCCCACCTATCTTCATCCAAATGATATTGTAACTCCAGTATTATACATATAATTTAACTGTATGATTCTAATGGGGTATTATATCATCCAACCCCTTTTCCCTATTTCTTTTATTTTATTAAAGAGAACGTTGTTCATGAGGTGTCAATTTATCACCTTCAAGAACGACATGTTTTCTTCTTCCATTTATACCTTCAAGTCTGGTTATGAAACCATTTTTATTGTTGAACCAGAATATTTTATATGTACTATGTCCTATTTAATGTCTTTTAAATAACCTATGGCTATATTAATAAGTGATAAGTTAAAATAAGTTTGTTGTGATTGAAAAACCGCCCAAATTGACCCAAATAACCATCATTTAACTCTTATCTAATGATTCATCCACATTGATCTAATATAATTCATTATAAGTTCATTAAAACTCCTGTAATATCATTAGTGACATGTAATATCATTTCTGGATGTTTACCCATGTTCTACCCAAACTTCAATTTAGAATTACAAGTGAACCACCCATGAAAACATAAAAAACGAACATCCCCGAACAATGTTTTTAAACTCAATAAGTCATCCAAAGGAACATAAAATGACATAATTATACCATAATGAACCCTATTAATGTATAAAAGTTTATGTAATTTCTAATTAATGAATATAATGTCATTATACAGGACATTAAAGAGAAGGAAGCATTCGGATACAAGGTAAGGGGAAATCTCGAACCGAATTTTCTTCATTAGGGTTCTCCCTCTTTCACTCTATTTTGATATGGTTACTCCTTAAAGATCATTTATTCATAACTATAATACCTTTTTTGGGATATAATTTTTGTCTAATGATGTTTATGTCAAACCAAATGTTTTCCAAAAGAACTCTTCTTTTAATTTATTGATTGATAATCCACCTTTCAAGGGATTAGGTGGAACCCTATTACATGCCTGTAGGCCATTTTTAGGAACCAATGCCCGTAGGCACAAACATACCATACAACCCGGTCAAAAAACATGGAACTTTCTCCTCCCCAGCATCTTCATCTTTCAAATCAGCTCTTCACCTTCGCATTTCTGTTCGTCTAGGCATTCCCGTGCATGCACAGGCTTGTCCCGATGGCAGGTGCCATACCCTCTCATTCTTGCAATCTGTTAGCTCCTGCTGTGGTGAAAGCTCTTTTGCCCATCCTCCTTGTAGAGCTTGTTCCTTGTAGTTTCTGGTCTGGGGTTTGTATCTGCAGGTGACCCGAAGGCCATATGGATAGCCTTAAGGCCCAACTGACCTGAAGGCCTGGGTGCCCGAAGGCCAATGAAGGACTCGGGGACCAAATCTGATGCCCGAAGGCCCAAACGAGGGCATATTCCCAGCTGCTACAGTTCCAAACAGTGCTTGCTACAGTACTTCTACTGTAAAAGCTACAGTTCCTACTACAGTACTACTACAGTACCCCCCGGAAATCCTACCTCTGCCTGGTTTTGATCCATGGTCGCTTGGATGCACCATAAGAGACCTTCCCAACCAGGCTAAGGTATGTTGTTCCCTCATTATTTTGGGAACCCAAAGCTTATGAATGTATTCTTATGAGATGAAACCCATTCCTTTACATAGGTTAGTTATGTTAACTTTTGATATGTTTTCTATGTGGAAATCATGATAATGATATTGTTATGATGTGATGGGTGCGCTCCGAATTATATAGCGCAATATGAATGTTTCAAAGTGATGGGTGCACCCGGAATTATATAGAACTCCAATGCATTGGGTAAAGTTATGAATCTCATGAGTAAATGTGAAATGATGTTTGAAAAAGATGATAGCTTGGTTCACAAGTATGTGTCGTAGTAAACCACTAAAACATGATATTTCATTTTTATGCATTGCCACATTTCAAATCTTTTATTTACGCTCCTCTCATGTTCATGATATTTTGCCTATGTTATGATTATGCTCTCCCCATGATATATTGTTCTTATCTATCCTCTTACAGGGATTCTAGATCACCCCTTTTGATGTATATCCTCAGGTGGCTATATGTACTAAGGAGAGGACAAGTGCCAATACGATACTAGAGAAGAAGAAATTAAATAAATTCTTATGGTTGATGTTGTATTTGTTATGTATAGTCCTAGTTTTCCCAAGACACTAAACCTATGGATCCTCTATGTGTAATACTATTATGTTTTTTATCTTTGAAATGATTTAATTTTAATATAAGAAAAGTTTGGGTTGCTATAATTTCAATTTATTTTTTATTCAAGATATTCACATTCTTTTATATCAAAGAAATTTACAACTAAAATGGAAATATCATCTCAAGAAATAAAGTCATAACTTTTGGTAAAAACTCCTAGGGTAGTATAATGGCTACAAGAATTTACAGAAATATTTTTTTTTCATTTTCGGAATGTTGTTTACTTAAAACCACATTTTCATTCCTATTATAGATTTTAATTTTGTTATGGTTATCGATTAGATTTCAATTTATCCTGTTAAGACATATCATAGTGGAACTAAATTTATTTTTTTGAAGGATTTTATGTTTTTAAATAATAATTAATCCAAAACATTGATAAAAAATCAATAATATGATAATTTGATAAAATATGTAAGTGAATGTTATCTTCAACATATTTTTTATAAGAAAGGAACTGTTTAAATTATTGATGTGATAGTAGTAAATGAATATTTGTATGCATTTCTTGATGATTTTCTTGCTATTATTCCAAATCAGGAGACTGAATTTACTATTGACTAAGTCTTTGATGCTGAGATAATTTCAAAAACCCCTTATCTAATGTCTCTTATCGAACATTTGGGATTTATAAATAATGTTACAATATTTTCTCTATAAAAGATTCATCCTCCTAGGAACTTCACCTTTGGGTTATTAGATTTTGTTTGTTAAAAAGAATCATAGTTCGATGATACTTTTCATTGATTATAAAGAACTCAATAACATAATTTTTAATATCATTGATCTTAGTTCAATAGTGATCAGTATTTTTTGAATATTAATCTCAGGTTCGGGTATCACTAGCTAAATTTGATGAAGGAAGACATTATCAGGATGGTATTCTTTTTTGGTATGAAAATTTTACGTTTTTTGTTATGCATTTTAGGTTGATAAAGGAAACTCCTATATTTTTGGATATTATGAATATATTTTTTCATGATTATTTGGATAAATTTTTGGTTGTCTTCATTAATGAAATTATGTTTTAGTCAAAAACTAATGAGGACCAGGAAATACATCTAATGATTTTTCTGTATGCTTTAAATGAAAATTTGTTGTACGGAGAATTTAAAAAATTTGAATTTATGTTAAATAAAATTTCATTATTTTGGAACATTATTTCTAAAGATAGCATAAAATTTTATCCTATTAAAACTAAAGTGGTGGAATAGTGTCTAGAACCAAAAAATTTCAGGAAGATTCAAAGTTTTCTAGGATTAGTGGGTTATTATAAAAAGTTTGTTGAAAAGTTTTCTCTAAATAAGTTCCTTCGAAAAGGTGTTAGATTCTTCTTGAAAAATTAATGTGTTGAATTTTTTCGTTAATTGAAATAAATATTTGTTAATTATCCAATTATATCAATGTAAATAAGAAATCATAATTTGTTATTTATAGCAATTCTTCTTTTAAGGGACTTTGTTGTGTCTTTATGCAGGATGGTCAGGTAATTGTATATACATAAAATCAATTAGAAATCCACAAGAAGACCACGTGATATTGATCCTGATGTGGATATTTTTATTTAAAAATATTTCAGCATAATTTATATGGGTTAAAATTTGAAATATATATTGATAATAAAATTTTATGATATATATTTACCCAAAATGAGTTAAACATGAGGCAGAGAAGATGGTTAGAACTGATAAAGGATTATTATTGCATGATTTACTATCATCTAGGTAAATCAAAAAAGATAGTTGATTCTTTAGTCATAAATATAATGTATCATTAACCCTCATATTTTTGGAATATAATCCTTTGGTTAATTATTTGATAAATGTTTTCCTAGAAAGTATGTATGCAGGAACTCCTTCACTTTTGGTTAAGGAGTTAGTGTAGTCATATTTTTCAGATTAAATTAATCATGTTCAAAAGAAAGATCATGGTATATAATAAATATTATAGTTTTTTAAATATTTTTTTCAAATAAACTTTAGGTATTCTATATCTTCCATTACACGCTTCACTGAGTTTAAACAAACCACAATATACTATTAAAATATTATTATTTAATCTGACGATTATCGCCTAGCCATTTGATTGGTGAGTATGAATAGTAATATCTAAATTTTGAAAAAAATAATATTTTATATATGAATATAATTAATTCATTGGTTACCAATTAATTATAAATTTAAGAAAAAACATTTGAAAATAAAGGGGGTGATTTTTCTGGAAAAAAGATGTTTTTATGTGTGCAATGTATGCTTATAATAATAAATTAACTTAATAAATATTGTTAAATTTTTATAATGAAATATATATATATATATATTATTCACCAAAATTATAAATATTTTTTTAATATTTTTTTAATAATTAGATAATAATAGTCTAAGTTTAATACTTAAAATGCTATTCTGTTAAAGTAGTTTTTGTTGTTCTTTGTGCATTAATTTTAAAATTAATTTCTGAAACATATGTATTTAATTTGTTAAAACATATTCCATATTTGTAATAATGAGATTAAATTTTTCTAAGTATGTCCCTTTTATGTTTAGGCATTATGAATTGTAACTGTGGTACATTTATCACCTCAGTAAATGGTAAATCGGGTTTATATAGGTTATAACTAAGTAATAATAACATAATTTTTCATCTTAACTATTCTTGGATTAATTTAATTATACCATAATCCCCTTATTCAAAAAATTTATTTTTTTTAATATATAATTGTCTATGGAAATTACCAATATAAAATTTAAAGTAAATAAAGTTACATAATGTCACTCCCTTAGTTTAAAATGTCTATTATGTGTCCACATAGGAACAAAATAATGTTATAAATGAATATAAAGGTATATTTTGAGAGTAATGAATTTATTTTAATGATTGATTTTTATTTATAATTTTTATAAATTATATAATCATCTTAAATTATTTTTCAATGCCAATACATTATTTATTCAATTATTAGAAAAATAAAATAAATCATATTAAAAATGGTAAAAGTATTAAAATTTGAGTGATTTGTAGTGTTACCCAAATTTTTTAGATTAATATGAAATTTTAGTGTTGTTTTATAGAATTATATTAGAATATAAACTTGTTTTATGTCTTTCAAGTCAAATTAAATGAATAGTGTCAAAATTGACATTAATGATATTTTATGATAAATAATATTTTATTATATGATTTAAAATTCATAAAAATATTATATTCATCCATGTGATTGTAATATGGTTTAAGGAATCAAACATGGTCTATTCACAAGTTAATTTTAATTTTATGGAAAAATTATTAACCCTTTGTGGTTAAAATAGTTGTTACCACAGTTATGGTCAAAAAAATAACCAAGGGATTAATCCAAAATATAAAGTTTAAAACACTAATTAAACCTATAAATATTATGTTTTTTGATGTTCTTAAAATATTATTACACCATATATTCAAATATATCTCCATTTGGAAACATTTTCTTAAAAATAACTTTATTATAAATTAATATTTTAATAAATTCAAAAAATTCCCCTCACCTCAATTATAAAAGAGACCTTATTCCCCTCACTTATTCACACCTTTTGATCCAACAATCTCGGCCATCCCCTGAAAAAAATACTTTCCCAAATTTCTTATCCATATTATAGAGGATTTTTTTCTTCCCAAAATACCAACCATCAGATCTTTAATAGGAGATCTAAATGAGTTCTTGCAAAGAATAGGTAATCACCTTAACCCGTTCATTTTATTTTTACTTCTTCTTTACCTCCTCTAATTATATGGTATTTATCATAAAATATTAATATAAATATATTTAATATATTTAAATGTTATTATTATTATTGAATCACCATTATCCACCATACTTCTCATCAAATTGGAATGAATATTATTGCTCATGTGTACGTACAATTTACTGTCTCCACATAAAAATACAATTCATTTTTCATCACCATATTTCATAGATGGTTATTATTTTGCATTTAAATTCTATATAAGTTAATTACTAAATTATTATATTTATGAAATCATAATCTCACTTATACCTTCTTACCTTCTAATACATTAGAAAATGATAACGCCGCTAATGCATATGTGTTGACTATCACTTCCACGAACCGATGTGAATCATTTTTCAATTACATTTTACTTTTATTGAAATAAGGACTGATTTAATTGATATATAAGATATATATTATATAATAATTATTATTTAAATTTTAATTATTCCATCTTTTTAAATGTGAAAACAACGTACATGTGTACGTACGACCTACCATCTCCATCAACTGTGCCATTTATTTTCCAATCTATATATTTTATGAATGGTTACAAAGATATATATAATGGATATCCATATATGATATTATAATTATTTTCATGATTATTATAAATAACTATAATAAATTTAAATTTTTTTAACTGGTGGTTAGAGTTCCTTCAAATAAAGTGGAACTCAAGGTAAATGATTTTAATCTCACTTTTATTTCTATGAGATGCATTTCTTATTCACCACTTGTTTATTTTGTGTGTTTTATATACTACATATGAATTTATTTTGTTATGATTATTATGAATTTAATTAGTATTTTAATATCCATATATGAATATTTTTTTAATGGGGCTTACGATTCAAATGTTACCAAAGTGGTAAGGATTTTATGTCAATATTTCATTATTTGTTGTGATTGTTTATGATTTATTTTATGATTATAAAAACATATGATATACCACTCAATAAATTCATGAATATTATTTTAATATTTTTATTCTATGAAAATAAATGTTTTTATTTCATTTTCCTCAACTTAAGTACTCAAGAGGTTGAAAATATAATAAATGTAATCTTTTTGTTGTTTTCCAAACAAGGTAATTTTTTTACAAAAGTGTGAAAGGGATGTTTTATTCTAACTTATACATAATGAATATAATTTACCTCTACATGATGAAACAATTATTTTAAGATTCCTTTATAATTTTTTATTTATATTTTCAAAGAAAAAAGTTTCCTTTGTATTTGGGAAATTTTTGTGTTTTAGATATGTTATTTCCAATGTAAAAAAGGATATTTTTCTCAATAAATCATCCAAGTGATCTTTAAAATCATTTTCCATATAAGATGTCATCTTTTGGTGGTTTTTAAACTTTTTTTGGGGAAATTATCCCATGATACCATACTTATTCAGTCTCTGTATGTTTTATGTTTATGTTGATAAGATGTTTATAAAATTGGTACATTTTCTATTGGTTATTCTATGATGAATTGATACAATATTTATGAAACCCACTTCATTTCAAGGGTTTTGATAGGATAAATGTTTTAGGATATTTTGGAACATGTATACATGATTTTAATTATGTGATGGTTGGTCCTAGAATTATACATTCCTATAATGTATTGGGTAATGAATGGAATCTCATGAGACAAATAGGACTGGAATGGGGAGTTAACCCAATTAAGTAAGGAAATATATCCACAATGATAGTATTTCGAGTGAAACATGACTCATATTATGGTTTTAGGGGTGAACCCAATACACTCTAATATTCTTGGGGGGTAAACCTTGACTTCTATGATGGTTTTGGGAGTGAGCCACATCCACTATAATAGTCTTAAAAATAAGCCCTGAAAATTAAGGAAATAATTTTCTATTATTAGGTGTATTCCAGAATCTTATGTCTTATTCCAATGTTATTCTCTTATAGATAGTGTTCTTTGAATACATTATGATTCATGTACTACCAAGATTTATCCCATGAATCAAGATTATGATCTATGATGTGTAGGGTATAATTTTCAGTTGTTGTGATCATGTTCTTATACCCTTATGATCATGTTATGGTTAAGTGATCATTGATATCTCCCTTGTTTACCCTTAATAAGAATCTTATCTCACCCTTTCTTATGTTATAATTTCCAAATTTTACAAATAAAATTATTAAGTATGATATGTATAATAAGATCTATAGTTGTGAATAACTTAGTGGGAGACAATATAAATCTTTTATGAACTAGTTTTTTTTGCGCCCAAGCTTCTAAAGATACTAGAACTATACTATTATATCATATATCATTATAATATGTAATGAATATTCATCTAACAATATGTAATATTTGATTATAATAAGTATGAGTCATTATAGTTGATATCAGTGCAAGTTTCAATTAACCATTATAAACATAGATGAGAAACATTTAGTATAAACTCTGAGGATAAGTATAAGTATATGATAATATCCCAAAGTTTTAGTAATTATCATGGATAGCCTAGTTTAAACCTATGGTTTCATAGATTTAGAATATTGTGTCTTGATTTAGACATTTGATAAATGATTTTTCACTATTCTACAGTTTCCCACTATGATTATTATTGCTCACGCTTTTCTTTTTGGATTTATTCAATGGATAGAACCTGAATTAATAATGTTAATGCTGAATAAAACAAACAGTGAAATGATTTTCCTAATGAAAAAACCAAATGTTATGGTAACTAGAATGAAAAATATCATTATTATGCTCACAGAACATTCTCAAGCTATGAATCCCAATGAACTTATAAATGAGTAATGTAGGGAAAAACATTTTGGTGAGTCTATCATGAAGCAACATTCACATTATTTTCATGGTTACACTATTCCAATTGTCCCAGAGTAATGGATCAATACCACTAAAAATTTAGTTTCCATCATATAGTGTTTAAAGCATGAAAATTTCATTTTAGATGGATATCATTTGGAAGGTGAAGTGTATCAATAATATACTATTATCTAGAATACATGGAAATATGAAGATATTGACCACATAAGATATTATTTTAGAATATTTAATTTCCTCATATTCATCATACGAAAATGTAGAATAAAATACATGAGCATTAGAGGAAGTATGAAGATTTGTTTTATACCTATGATGGAAATTCTATGAGACTTGTGAGGTAAGCTTCTGGTATTATCATTCAACTTGAAATTAAGGTTTATTGATTCTTCAGTGGATTAAAACCATGTGTATCATGTTTTTTATCCATAAGAGACATCAGTAGCTATAGTTAAATCATGTTATGTGATATCAAGGCTGAAATAGATATTATAGTTACCCATAAATCTCTTGGTTTTGATAAGAAAAAAAAAGAATGATTTTAATAAAAATTCTAAAAAACATGGAGAGATGAAAAAGATCTTTACATTATGCTTAATGTGTGGAAGGAAACATGGTATAAATTATCTTATAGGTATTTATTAATATTTTAACTTTATAAAGGAAAGATATCAGTTATTATAATTCAAAAGTGATAGGAAGAAGTTATCTAATGATGCAAATAGATATAAATATCCACATAATGCACCACCCACAATCCAGTATTTCAAAAGAATAGTGTATGAGAATTATGATAACCAATGATTAAACACAAAGTTTAATGATGATGATCGACTTCATTAACCACTTAATCCTGTAGAAAAACATAAATCTCATATGCTCACTATTTGAGATGTGAATTATAACAACAATGTTGTGATAGGTACACTTACCATCCACTCAAGAACTGAAAATGACTTATTTTATTCTAGAACTACCAACTCTTTTATATCTAAAACATTTTCTATGGGTTTCACAATACAAACTCAATTATTAGATAATTATTTATCATTAAAAATCCCTAATGTTGTGAGGATCACACCTCAAGTATATGATTCTTCTCTGGTTTATGTTTTCAGGAATGTGGTTCCTATAAATATTTTTATTCTCCTTCTAGTTGAATTTGACGTTATCTTAGGCATGGATTCTCTTTATCTAAATAAATCTTGCTTAACTTACTAATGAATATAAGTGATGTTTGACATTTAAAGTAAAATTATGATCATATATTTGTGAAACTACCAACATTAACTTCCAATTGAAATTAAATCCATCGTATGGGTCTTGATTCATACTCAAAAGAGGTGTTGATTTAGATGGTTGTGGATAAACTCAACATAAAAGATATTCCTATTGTGTGGGCGTTTTTTGATATCTTTATTAAATAATTTTCTGGTCTTCTAATAAATCATGAAGTTGAGTTCTCAAAATAATTCATACTTGGTTATGTACCTATTTCAATGACTCCATATAGATGATCCACATTTGTGTTGAGTAAATTGAGAAAGAAACTCTAGGAAAATCTTGAAAAATGATTCATTCAGCCAAGTGAATCACATTGGGGAGCAACATTTCTTTTTGTTAGGAATAAATATAGATCAATGTGCCACAACATTGATTATCAAAAAATTAAAAAGATCATAATAAATAATAATTATCCCATTATTCATATTGATGACTTGTTTGATCAACTTCACAGAGCTCAATACATTTCTAAGATTAATCTTTATTCTGGATATCATAAATTGACACTAAATAAGGAGGGTATACCCATGACAAAATTTTGTACAATGTATGTACACTATGAATATATATTGATGTCATTGGGTAATATTAATTTCTATATTATCTTCATGAATTTAATGGATAAAGTCTTTATATATTACCTTTGTCTGTTTTTTGGTAGACTTTATAGATTATGTTCTTATCTATTCAAAAATCAAGAAAGTTCATGAAGATAACTTGAGGATTATGATAAATACCCTAAGTAAGAATAATGTTTTTGAAAAATTTATAAAGAGTGAATTATGGAGATAAAAAGTTTCATTTTTTGGTCATATATCCCATGTTAGAGTATATCAGTCGATCCATTCAAGATGGAGGTTATTGAACACTGGCCAAAACCAACCACAGTTATTATGATCCATAGTTTTCTAGAATTAGATGGATATTATTGGTGATTTTTGAAGAATATATCCTAAATATCTAGTCCAATCACTATTTTAAGTAATAATGGATCCATGTTACTTGGGATATATGGATGTGAGTAGAATTTCAAGGAACTAAAGAGAACGTTAGTCAGTGCACCCATGCTTAAATTTCTCTATAGTAGAGATGGGTTTGTACTCTATTGTGATGCATAAATTATGGGATTAATATGTGTTCACATTAATAATGATATGGTGATATTTTATTACTCATGCTAATTGAACGATCATGAGAAAAATTACCCAACTCATGATTTTGGTGTTAGTTGTGGAATTTTTTTCATTAAATGAATTATCTTTGCAGAGAAAAGATGTATATATATTTTTGGAACCAAAATCAAATCTCAACCCTATAAGGATATTTTTTCTCTAAAACAAAGACAAAACTCATCATATTGAATCATTTATGAGCCAAGGTACTAATAGAATACAACTTCTGGTGATTTTATACAACTCCATATTTTTTCATGAAAATGAATGTAATGTAGATGGCGACCTCAAAGGGACTTCATAGGCTCCCTAAAAGGGAACTAGTTTTGAAAAGGATAAATCATGAAACCTTTAAACCATGCACACAATCATGTACACAGGTATGGAAAACAGTTGTGCGAGAATGGTTCCATTGAACAATTTTTTTATGTTACCATGTCTTAATGGAAAATGCATGGATAGAACTAAACCACATTGCATGAAACTGGGAGAATTACCCACAATAATATACCTATTTCCATTATAAATAGTTCATCACCCACCCCCCCATTTGAGTAAGAATTTCTAAAAGTCAAAGAATCATCTCCCACACATGTAAACCCTTCCTTATTAACATCGTGCAACATCTAACTTCTATAAATTCTAAAAGGTAGAGAAAATCACGAATAACCTACAAAGGGCCCCAAATTTTATAATATTGTGTTTGAGATGTTCTCATGCAACTTCCATTAAATTTTATGTGGTTTTGCTCATGATAAGTTTCCTTTGTGTAACCTAAGTTTCACATGACTCTATAATATTTTAGAATTAACTCCTACAGGGTTCATGCAGTGGTTTTGTTCTTGAGCGTATGGTTTTCACAGCCCCATTTACATGCACAATTGTAGATTTTCATACAAAAACCTTTGTGTCCTCAATCCATTTCCTCCTTCCACCAAACATAGTTTTTTAGAAGTTGAGTGCTCTGGTTCCTCGTAGCTAATCCAATTGTATTCTTATAAAAATCAATCACATGTACAACATGTATCATTAAACCTCATGTATGACCTCTTTTCCTCAAGAATATCTTAGACAATTTTATTTTCTATTGCTTCCAATAATAGTCATACTAACATAAATATCCATATTTCCCACTTCACCATGGTAGTGTTTTTGCCATGAACCACCCAAAGGTGCATGTGAAGTATAAGCATGATCCTTGAAGGTGGGATCATTAATAGAAACTACCCACCATTCCTAGTACAGAGGCCTACTAATGAATCCTCCTATCCTCCCTAGAATTGTCCTCCATGTGTGTAGTTATATCCCTCATTTGAGTTTCATGATGTAAAACTTCATAGCCTAATGTCCTAATCATATGATATTAAACTGAAAGTCCATGTACTCAGCACATAACATTAAACTATAGTCTTACACTATGTAACAAATATATGATACCTCATGCATGGAATGCATGGGATGACACCATCCCCCAAAAGTCATATTTGTATCCCATTATGGGGATCATATATGTTTAAGCCCCAAAAGATCCTTCCCCACCATCATATCAGACTCCCATTCTATGAAGCCTCTAAGCATAAGCCCCACAGCATATCTTGTTAATGATCCTTCTGTAACATGGAAATCCTTACTATTTGATGTTGAACTACATGGAACAGTCTTGTAACATTACCTTAAACTGTGGAATCAAACTAAATGGGTTTTAATCCCTATCTCTTAATAGGGTGTGTAGTACATCTCCATGAGGTTTACTCCTAAAATCTTGACAAACCTAGGATACCTCCATTAGGTCTGATACTAATACATGAACATTCCCATCAAATATACATGTCCTCCCCTTGAATTATTACAACCTCAAAGTGTGATCACATTCCCTATGGTAATTCACTTAAATTCACCTACTCGTCCCCATAAGACATTAAATATGTGACGTACCTATCCCGAAAATATGTTAAACCTATAACCTACCTATCTCTACAAGAAATAGACCTATGAGACACTTTTCCCCACATGATGTAAAACATGTGACCTATCTATCCCCATAATAAATTAGAGCAATGGTCCAATAAAAATATTTACCTCATACCATAAACATGAGATTCCTAGGGTAAAAATATTAAAAGATAAGATCCAAGTATGTATGCATGGATGTGGAAATGATCCACAGACTTTAATATTATCATTAATATGTATCACGACTCATGAAATTTGATTTACTAATGAAATCCGTCATCCAAGTAGTTGGAAGGAAGTAGAGTACATTGCGTGTGTCACAAGTGGCATATTATTAATTGATATATCATGGATGGATTTGTCTCTTCCATTTATGGAAGTTGATATCTATTCCCTATGATTGAAATAGAACCTTCAAGCAAAATTCCATGTCCATGGTGTAACGATGAGTTTATTTTAGGTAGTCAAAGAACAATGTATCAAACATAAAATTTGATGCCACTATCATGAAACATGCTTGATGAGATATTGTGAAAAAGGGATTATATTACACACTGTGTGTTCGTATCTTGATGTAGTTTTTGTGACTTTACTTTCATTCTATTGGGTGCCTTCACCCATTGCTAGATGGTACTCTTAGACTTTAGGCAAGAATGCCCAATGTCAACCAGAAATATTCCTAGAGGTTCACACACTAAGTATTTTTTGTGGTCTTGGTTAAATTATATTTGAATTTAATTAATGTAATAAATATCATTCTAAAGACTCTGGAATAATTTTATTCAAGTTAAAATGATCGTATAAATTAAATAAAATATATTTAACATTTAATAAATATTTTTTTACTAGTTTGTAAATAAAATATTTATTTAAAAGAATAAATTATTTAATTATTTATTCGGTTTTCCAATAAATGTTAGTGGAGTTCGACCGAACCAAGGTCATTCTGGTAGTAAAATAATTATTTGCAAGATGGTAAATAATTATTTAACAAGTTGGAACAAGTTCAAATAACAATGACGGTGCTATTATTTTGGGATGTGTAATTTTATTTTATAATTATTTTTTGTGCAAGTTAGTGCACCATGAATAATGATGCGGTTTATTATTATAATCATGGGTTTTCTCTATGTTCATGACTGTATTTAATTGTTTCTATGCAATTAAATATTATAACTGAAATTCCATTTATATAAACAGAAAAGTAGGCCTATTGTGCCATACACCACACCACACACCTGGTGAATTGATAATTTATTATCCAAACAATTTTCTCTCAAATCCTCTTATCTCCCACCTCAGGAATGAGAGACGTTCTTCAAGGACAAAGAACAAGAGATCAAGAACAACTGACACAAGACACTCGCTTAACCCAGTTAGCACCTGAAGAATGATCGGTGTCGATCAAGGGTCATCAGAGCATGTGTGGATCACCACTAGAGAGATTCTATTTTTTGATCCTTATAAGTGCATCGATATAGTCTAAAAGGGTAATTTCAAATGATCAACATCATCAACGAAGAAAAATTCCAAAGATCCGGGATTTATTTTTCTTTATGAAGTAAATTAAATTAATCATAAACATGATGTGTAAGATACTATCTAAAGGTTTCTGGCCTCTTTCTTCTTTATCTAAATATTTGATTATATTCCATGGAGATTAGAGTTCATAATCATATTGATCCCAGAATAATCATTGATAATAGTAAAAAAAACAAAGTTGGTTGTCGTCCAAACCATGCTTCTGCTGTTCCTGGAACCTTCAAGTGGTATTAGAGCGGTTACATCATAGTTTATAAATGTTTAAATAATTCGTGGATGAATTACGCATTTAATAATTTAGTGGTTTCAATTAAAGTTAATCATTCTACAAATCTGAATCATGAGATCTATTACTCATATTTCGTTTCTCATTCACATTATAGAAATGTTCTTTTATTTTAATTTTGATTAAAATAATATAGAGGATCTCATCTGGAAATACCAAAGCTTCCTAGTCGTACAACACCAGAACACATGGTGTGTATTTGGTAGTATACGCCGTGAATTCAATATTCAATGCATCAGACCCCTCCTCTAAACCAAGTCATGTATTGGAGTCTTTATAAGTCTTCAATGACTCCATGTGTTGACAAGGAACAGGTGGCAGATGGTTTTCGGATAACACATCGTGTGGCCCAAATGGACATAGCGTGTAGTCCCGTCAGGTTAGGGTTGGACCGTATACCCTGTACACATCTAGGTCAACTAAAGATTGTGTAACGAATAACTACACGGTGTGTAGCCAATTGAACAATCCATGTACTCCAAATATTTTTTAAGTACACTCACACGCTGTATCCCCAGGCGTGTACATCAGATGGATGGAAAAAAATAGTACACACCATGTAGTTAGAACTACACGTTGTGTACTCATCCAAATTATGAAGATTTATTAAAATTTATTATTATATTATACAAACCCTTGAGATGTGTACCATTATGTGGGCATAAATTAGAGGCACAATATGTGATAGTTGTTTTATATATATGTGTTTAATTTAACATATGTGTAAGGTTCATTTCTAATTATTGGGTAGTTATGACTAGGAATTCACTAGGTTGCTTCCAAAGTAAAAGTTACATATAAAATAATTTTAAATGAATTTAGTTTTATGAAATTATGATGGATGATATTATCATGAAATTTATAAAATTATTTAAGCTAAAAGTATTGATTAATTGAATATGTTAATTAATTGATTCAGGCATGATTTATCATAAACAAGAATGATTAAAGAAATGAATTCTAGTTTTATTTAGGCATAAATATATTTGCATGTTTGGATAGTCATGAGCAAGACCAAGACCTTTTTATATGGAAGTTTTTTTTAATTTATTTATTTGAATTAAATTTGTTGGCATGTGATCCTTCTCCTCATTAATATGTAGGGCATGCGTTCCCAAGGGTTATTTTATGTAAAACCCCCTTTTACCCCTCTCCTATATGTGAGTTAAAAAAGGCATATGTAATGTATAGAACTCTCAAGCTAGTGGAGATGGTTCAAGCTGGAGATGAAACCAAACTAATCCCATGAGATATATAGGTGGACCTATGGAAGATGTAAACACGAACACTAAAGTTTCAAGGTGTTTCTCCCCTTGGCCAGGGTTAGTTTATCAACTGCTAGATAAACTAACCATTAGAAAATCTCATGATAATTCCATTTAATTTATATTATTTATATCATTTTCATGGTTTATCGTTATGGATGTGCTATTACGATCACATAATTAATGAATTAAGCAAGAATACAAGATGAAACTAAAATAAACCAGACATATGCATAAATATTATCAACACATGGTTAATTACTTATGTAAGTTCCACTTAATATTAACAAGCATGTGTTAATAAGAAATTAACACATAACATTGAAAAATCCCTCAAATAAAATATTAAGTCAGACCAAGCCTTATGTTACTTGATTAAAGGGAAAAACTCAATAAAACTATGTGTTTGACCAACCCATATTGGGATACTTACTTTTATATGTGAAGAACTTACGAATGGTTTTGGGTTGACATAACCATATTACATCAAGAGGAGTAACCCTTTCTAAACATAAGTGATATTGGGGGAAAGAGTTGAGGAAATAAAAAGTCATGATTTTGGGATTGGGGAGTCCCCTCAACAGATCAATGAGTTGGAAGCCCACAGTTGAAAATTACCTTCCTACCTAAATACCTTCTAATATCTTGAACAACCCTTATTGGGGTTATGAGAAGGGTAATATGGATCCTTTCCACTATAATTTCATTGAAACTGTACATTCCGAGTTCAATGCTGAGGGCCATTGAGACTTGATAAAATAGTTGGATACTTAATAAAATTTATTATTCCAAATAAAATTTAATCAAGAATGTACTAATGATCTACTCTTTTAATTGTAGAATAAAAATTTCATGCTTGTCAACCACACTATCCCTATGATCAAATCTGGATAAGGAAAAAAAACCTTACGGGTAGTAACTTCCAGTAATGGTTTAGACGCCTTCGGATTATCCTACACTATGAACGGAAGTCTAATATGTTTGAGTCAGCATTACCTAATCCGCCTACCAAGGAGGAGAATGATGAGGATTTCCTGGTCAATGAGAAATAGATGATTAATGTGGTGAATGTTCAATGTTTGGTGTTATCATCAATGTCTACTGATCTCATGAAGTCTCATGAAAACGAGGATGATTATAGCATGCTTGAGAACCTATGTGGTCATTACTAGGAGATAGAAAGACATAAAAGGTTGGAGATATATAAGGCACTATTTTGGACTAATCTCAGAGAAGGTTCCCCTGGTATGCCTCATGTAGTCAATCTCATTGGCTACAATGAGTTCCTGGAGGTTCTAGGGTTTAAACTCCCCAAAAAACTGGGCACCAATCTCATTATCACATCACTCCCTGAGAGATTCTCTAACAGTGTAGTAGATTTCAATATAAATGAAATTGAGAAGTCTCTATCTAATCTTCTTATCCTCATTCACCAAGTGGACAAAGATATGAAGCGTGAAAAGCCTTTTGTCCTTATGGTGAATAAGTGGAAAGGGAAGGTGAAGAGATTTAAGCCCAAAGATTCTTCACAACCTTCCAAGAAAAGGAAGATAAAAGGAGAGTCAAGGGAATATAAGGGTGTTTGTTTCGCATGTGTCATGAAGGGAAATTGGAAGAAGAACTGCACCCAGCCTAAGAATCATGGGCAAGCTTCAGGGGCATTTTTTATCGAATGAAATTCATCTATTTCTACAAATTGGGTATTCGATAAAGTTTGTGGTGCTTGCATATATATCCAAATATATGAACAAAGTATATTCACGAAGATTTTTTGATTTGAGGTATATCTAAATGTAGCCAACTCAGCTGGACTTGGTGTTGTAGCTATCGGGGACTACCACCTCACATTTCCACCTGGGATGGTATTGGTGTTAAAGGGTTGTTTTTATGTGCCTTATGTAACGAAAAACATAATTTCTGTGTCCAGCCTAGATATAGATGGATTTGTTTTCATGTTTTGAAATGAATATTGCTTATTTTATAAAAAATAGCATTTGTTTTGGTACGACACATTTATACAGAGGTCTTTATATTTTGGATTACACAAACCAAGTAATGGAAATCGATGACAAAGATACCTGACATGACTCATACCATACTCAACTTTGGAAACACTGGATAGGTCATGTAAATGAAAAATGCTTGAAAAGTTACATCAAGATGGATATTTAGATTCTTGTGAACTAAAACCACTTTGCATATGTCATGCATGTTTACAAGGCAAAATGACCAAAACCCCATTTGCAGGGATATGTGAAAGGGCTAAAGAGATTCTTGAATTGGTTTATACCGATGTGTGTGGACCATTTCTAGTTGAAGCAGGGGGGTGGGTACTCATAAATCAAAACTTTTAATTATTATTTTAGTAGATATGAATATATCTACATAATGAGGTATATGTAAGATTCCTTTGATAAGTTCAAGGAATACAAGAATGAAGTTGGGAACCAGCTTAGTAAGAAGAATAAGAAACTCCACTCAGACCATTGTGGGGGATATCTTAATCAGGACTTTATTGATTACTAACAATATTTTGGTATCCTATCGCAACTCACTCCTCCTTACACACCTCAATGGAATGGTGTCAGAAAACGGAGGAACCACACCTTTTTGGACATGATGAGATCAATGATGAGTCATAAAAATCCTCCATTATCCTTTTGGGGGTATGTGTTATAAATAATGTCACATATACTAAACCAAGTACCAACTAAATCGATAAATGGTATACCATACGAGTTCTAGAGTGGAAGAAAAGCCATGTTATCGGATTTACATGTGTGGGGTAGCGAAGAATTTGTTAAGGCCTCTTTAGGTAGAAAAATCACACCCTAAGGCACAAAGTGTTCTTTTATAGGATACCCCAATGAAACAAGCGGACATTGCCTGTAAAACACCTCATAAAAAAAGGTTATAGTGGCAAGACATTCTATATTATTTGAGAGGGAGCACATATACAAAAATAGATAGTGGGAGAAATATAGACTTCGATGAATTCAAGGCTCAAGGTACAAAAGAATTGGTATAAGAATAGATTTCACAAATCCCCATGGAAGAAGAATCTGTTCGAGAGAACAAGTACGACGTAGGAGTACAAGAGAGGTTAGAGAACAGGAATAGTATGGTTTTCTAGTTACCGAGGATGGTGACTCATTATTAGTTTAAAATAATAATCCTCTAAATTACAAGGAAGAATTAAGTGGCATAGACATTGCCAAGTGACAAGAAACCATGAATGTTGAAATGGATTCCATGTACCAAAACCAAGTCTGGATTTTGGTAGATCCTCCAGTTGATGTAAATCCTGTTGGTTGCAAATGGGATTTCAAGAAGAAACTAGACAAGGAAGGAATAGTTAGTACCTATAAGGCATGACTAGTTGCAAAAGGGTTTAAACAGCGTCAAGGAATTGACTATGATGACCCCTTATCACCAGTTGCAATGCTGAAATCCATCAGAATTATACTTTCCATTAGGTCTTACCATGACTATAATATTTGGAAAATGGATTTCAAAATAGTATTCCTTAATTGAAATCTTCCGAAATATGTCTTCAAGATGCAACCTAATGGTTTTGTGACTCCAAAGGATTCCAATAAGGTATACAAGTTGCATAAATCCATTTATGGATTAAAGCAAGCATCCAGGTCATGGAACATCGTTTTGATGAATCCATAAAAGAATTTGGTTTTATCAAGAATGAATGTGATCCATGTGTCTAAAAACGGTTTAGTGGGAGTGCAGTCTTTTTCCTAATAGTATATGTTGATGACATATTACTTATTGAAAATGAGATATCAGAATTATAGTCTCTTAAGCGATGGTTGAATCAATGCTTCTCCATGAAGGACATGGGAGAGGAAGTGTATTTTCATGGGATCACAATCCATCGTGATAGATCCAAGGGATTATTGGGACTATTTCAAATTACATACATTGATAAGATACTGAAGAGATTCATTATTGAACAATCCAAGAGGGGATTGTTTCCAGTGTCACATTGAATTCATCTTTCCAAGAAAATGTGTCCTCATGCACCTGAGGAAAGAAATATAATGTCAAGGACTCCATACATATCAGTGATTGGGTTAATCATGTATGCCATGATATGTACTAGGATGGATTTCGCCTATACATTGAGTATAGTAGAAAGATATCAAGCAGACCTAGGTGGCCACCATGGTATGGAAGTCAAGACTCTCCTAAAGTATCTAAGGCGTACTAAGGATATGTTCCCATTTTATGGAGGAGATGAGGAACTAGTCATCATAGGATATGAAGATTCTAGTTTCCAGACTGATCAAGATGACATGAAGACACAAACGGGACACATATTCACTTTTAATAGAGGTGCAATGAGCTGGAAGAGCTCAAAACAGAGTGTGGTAGCAGATTCTACATCAAAGTTTGAGTATATCATAGATTTTGAGGTAGCTAAAGAAGCATTTTAGATTCAAATCATTTTCCAGGAGATAGATGTGATAAGTAGAAGAAAAGATCCCATGAGAGTATACTGTGATAATACTACGATGGTGGATCTCTCAAAAGAGCCAACATCACATCAGTGAATGAAGCACATACTTCAGAAGTATCATCACTTGAGGGATTTTTCTTAGAGAGGTGAAGTTGCAATGAGAATTATTTCCATGGAAGACAATGTAGAGGACCCCTTGACTAAATCCTTGACTCAGCAGAAACAAGATCATCATGTGAGGTCTAGCGGACTGAAAGTCGTAGGCAGTTGGCTCTAGTCCATGTGGGAATTTTTTAGAGTTGGTGTCCTAGAACCAACATTTTTTACTTTTATTACATGGATACATAATATATTATTATGTATTGTTCATTGTTCTACATGAATATGAGGTAATAATATCCTAGAGTATTTGTTGCATTGATAAAGTTATGGCAGTTCCCTACAATGATGAGAACCTTGAAATGATATAAGTATATTCTTAAATATAGTTTTGCATGTATATGACATCCTATGATGGGATAAATTGTATGCACACCATCAGGTGTGAGTACTCATAGGAATATGAGACTTCTGGTTATTAATTTTTCACTTGGTAATCTCCAAGATAAGAGATTATGAGAACAGACCTGCTAGTAGAAATTCTGCATTTTTTAGTGTCATCAGATATTTTTATCTGTAATCATGTGTAATGATCCTTAGACTTTAATATTATCATTAATATGTTTCATGACTCACAAAATTTGATTTACTAATCAAAACTGTCATGTAGGCAGTTGGTTGGAAGTAGGGTACATTGGGTGCATCACAAGTGGTATGTTATTAATGGATAAGCCGAGGAAGGATTTGTCCCTTCAAATTATGGAAGTTGATATCTTGGCCCATTGATTGAAATAGAACCTTCACACAAAATTTCATTTCCATGGTGTAATGATGAGTTTATTTCAGGTAGTCAAAGAACGGAGTATCAAGTATAAAAGTTGATGACACTATCATGAATACTGCTTGATGAGATATTAAGACAAATGGATTATATTACATAGTGAGTGTTCGTATGTGTATGTCATTTTTTTGACTTTACGTTCCTTCTCTTGGGTTCCTTGACCCATTTCTAGATAATACTATTGTACTTTAGGAAAACCTGCCTAATGCCAACGAGAAAGAATTCTAGAGGGTCTCAGACTAAGTGTTTTTTGTGGTCTTGGTTAAATTCTATTGGAATTCAATTAATGAAATAAATATCATTCTCAATACTGTGGAATAATTTTAATCAATTCAAAATGATTTCATAAATTCAATAAAATATATTAAACATTTGATAAATATTTATTCACTAGTTTCTAAATAAAATATTTATTTAAGAGAATAAATTATTTATTTATTTATTCAGGTTTTCAGTAAATGGAAATGGAGTTCGAGCGGAAAAATGTCAGTCCAATAGTAAAATAATTATTTTCAATATAGTAAATAATTATTTAACTAGTTTTCACTGGTTAAAATAATAATTACGCTACTATTATTTTGTGACATGGTATTTTATTTTATAATTATGTTTTGTGAAAGTTGGCACACCAGGAATAATGAAGACGTATTATTATCATAAGAATGGGTTTTATTTATGTTCAAGAATTTATTTTACAATTTCTATGCAATTAAAAATTGTAACTAAAATTCCATTAATATAAATAGACAAGTAGGCTTATTGTGCCATACACCACACCACGTACCTGGTGAATTGAGAATTGTTGAGCCAAAAAATTTCCCTCTGGAATCCTCTTATCTCCCCTCTCAAGAACAAGAGACATTATTCAAGGATGATGAACAAGTGATCAAGAAATGACTGACACAAGACACTTGCTTTGTCGCGCTAGCACCCGGAGAACGATCAGTTTCGATCCGAGGCCATCTGAGCATGTGTGGATCACCGCTGGAGGGATTCTAGTTTGGATCCTTACAAGCACAATGAGATAATCTAGAAGGGTCAATCTGAATTATCAACATCATCGATGAAGAAAAATACCAACGATCCAAGTATTATTTTTCTTTATGAAATTAATTAAATTAATTATAAACTGATGTGCAAGATCCTCTCTAAAGGTTTTGGGCCTCTTTCTTATTTATCTAAATATATGATTGTATTCCATGGAGACGAGTGTTCATATTCATATTGATCCTTGAATAATAATTGATCATGGTAAAAATCAAAGTCGGGTGTCATCCCAACCACACTTCCGTTGTGCCCGGAACCTTCAAGGATGTGAAAATGTATTGTCATAATCCTTTGAATCATATCCATGTTTGAGGTAAGAATGTAAATAGTCAGGTAGATTTTCATACACAACCTCCTGAAAGTATCAATAATCACCATTTTGATTCTAGATTTGGGAAGAATGATCTTGAGAAAATAAATTTCAACACAAACTCTAGAAACTAATGGTATTGAGTGATTCCTCATCACTGAATCTAGTTTAAATGTCTTGCCAATGAGCAAGGAGATCAAAAACCAGGAAACTTATTTAAACCAATGTAGTAGAAGTATAGGGAAGACAGTCTAGATCGGAACTATGGGGGACATGGAGTAGGTGTCAAAATTAGGGGTCCATTTAAGAACCCACATGGAATAACCCCAAAAAACCATGAATGTTTCGCCCAGAGTCTATAGTAATCAAACTCATAATAAAGATGAAGTAGAACATTTGATGACTTCAAAAGGATGATGTGAAAGCCTGAAAATCCGTTGGATTCGACCGAATTTCATAAGTATTTCAATTATGGTCTTCATTTAAGAATCATCCGAATAATAAAAAATCATAAATATGATGCAATAAGACATAACTAATTTGCTGAGAAGGAAAATTCCAATTTTCCATGATGGATAAATTTTCTTTCATTGATGAAAAGATCAAGGATCTCATAGTTATTAGTGCATGGTTCAGTGTTATCAGGGGATCTTCCAGTGACTACATCAGTAAAGGATCTTGGAACTGAGGTAGGGTTTCTCATATCTGCCAGTGTTGGGATCATCTCCCCCCAATAGATTCATGTAGTGAGTGGTATCAATTCTTGATTGAAAATATAAATAAGTCTACATCCTTGATTGATTCCTAAATTGGTATTCAAATAACAATATGATAGAGGATCTTATTTTATGAAGTTGAAGGCTGTGATTTAATATCCAGGGATCCAACAAGAATTTACCCAAGTGTTACAGGATCCATCTTGGCATCCAAAAGACACCAAATTAAATCCAGGAAGGGACAAAATTCCGGGGCTGTAGCAGCACTGTAGCAGCGGCGAAACACTAGCAGTGGCAGCACTGTAGCGGTGGAGGCACTGAAGCGGTGGCGGTACTGTAGCAGAACTGTTCACCGAGGGGTGTTTTGGGCCAAAAAATGGGCTTTCAATCCTTCTATTCAGGCTACTTGGCCTTAGGCCTTTAGGCTACATAATTGGCCTCCTTCCACCCACACTAAAGAGGTATTTTCATTAAATAATAAGTTAGGGCTTCGGCCTCAACCTTTTAAAAAAATTAATATCCCTAGAAATGGATAAATAAAATAACATCTTGGTTTAGTCTTATATTTGGTATTATGAAGTACGAGTATTGAAGAATACCATCCTTTTTGATGTTCTGGAAGTTTTAAAATCTATAAATTCAAAATTTGAAGATCCATATTGGTGTATTTTCCAAATTAGAACATATTAAAATCCATTCATGAAGATATTATTCATTATGAATATGTTGATGAGTGTCTCTCTTGATGGGTATAAAAATGAAGAAATCTAAAGTTGCTACCAGAATCATAATTTAAATTGGTATCAAATCTAATTAGTCTATAACATTAAAGAAGATCATTACATTTGAAAATGTACATTTTTCTTTATCTATCATCATTGGTTAACAAAAATAGTAAACTTAACAAAAAGTGGGAGTAATTGAATTAATAAATGAAATAATAAATTTGGAAGTATGGATGTTTTTCAAGGCCACTTTTCTGACTTTTTTCTCTTGAATGTTTTAAATATATTTATTGAAGTGATTTCAGGATTTTTTGGTTGATATTTTCTAAAAAAAGATTAAGATATTATTTAAGTATCTTCAGCCAAAAATAAAATTTTAAAAACCATGAAAAAAATACGAGTTCTTATTTTATGAAGTATCAAGATCTGTTGTTAAAGGGTAATTTTATTATCTAAATAAAATCCTCCTGTTTTCTACACTTACCATGGCTCACATAAACATAGAGATAAATGATGGATCAAACATTTCTTAAGTACGGACTGATACCCTTTTCCCATGAACTTTTTATTTCTTGTCAATAAAGGGGAGAGAAATTGAAATTAATGTTTTAAAAATTAATCGGTAGAGATTCACATATAGATATATTTATTTATATAGAACATTTAAGGTATTTAAAAAAATACAATGGGGGATTTATGATCCCACTTTGGGTATGAGTTATATTTATTGTTAAATATTTTCATTATTTTTCAATGTTGGTCAATGAAATAGTAATATTTCATTGATGTTGACATGTTCAAGAAGTCATAAAGGAAATAAGTTATTGGAATAATCCAAGATATCCTAGCTTGAAGTGAATATTACTTGGATAAATGGATGAAGTATAATTTACTCAAGTCTTGTAATCTTAAGGAAGTTATTTTAAACACTTTGTATTTAAAACTCTGAAAATGGTTGAATTGATATAAATTTAAAATAAATGTGTCACTAATTACTTTACCACATTTTGTCAAAAATGAAGGAGATGATAAGGAGTAAAATGATTTGACTTTTGAAGAGTTCTTTGTAAAATATATTCTAAGAAGAGAAGAATAAAATTAATTAAGAGAATTCTATGAAATGAATACTATTTATCATGAGGAATTATTGAAGAGGAAATTTTATTATATGTCTTGGGATTTTTGTTTTGAAATCATTATGATGAAGTTTTATACTAGATATGTTCTAAGTGAAATTGGAAAATAATGTCCTACCATTAAGACATCTAGGGACAACCTCAACCACATATGAGGCCCTAGGAGTAAAACACATGGGATTCAATCAAACTAGCCAACCCACAGCAGTATAGAGGGGAGCATAGCTCCCACATGGAGATCATGAAGTGAAAACAAGATAGTGTGAGAATAATGCTCGTAAAGAGCAAAAGGGAGTGTTGAGAAATAGTGTGGTGAGACAAGGAATCATGAGGCATGTTTGTGTAATGTTTCAGGTTCCAAACTGTATTGTCAAATTGAGGTGAATTTGAAATGGTATTACTTATTAATCAGGCCTCAAACGATCATATGATTGATAAGGGATGGGGGAAGTAGGGGAGGTATTATAGATCCATTTAAATGATATGTATAGAACCATTGTTATTGGAATGAATTATTCTAGGTCATCTAATATCTCATTCCATATGTTGTTAAACCACCATCATCTTATTCAGCCTCTCAATCCTTGATAGGTTTATATTCACTAGAGTTCTCTATTTTTTATATCTTCCATGACCAAAGTTCATCTCAAGTCTTTTTTATGATTTAAATATCAAGAATAAAAAGAAGAGTTTTCATGCATGCAATATTCATCTTGAATAAATGATATTATTCAATGAAAACAACACTTATAAATCAAAATATATTTTCATAATGATGATAATTCATATTATATTCATGTGTGAGTTCAAACATTAAAAGGATCATGTTATCATTATTTTTTCCTATGATATAATCACTTTGAGGTGTTTTGTCACAGGAGAAGAGACTCCATGATTTTCAGCGTCCTGAATGTATACGATTTTTTAATTACTAAATTCTTTGGTAATATTATTATTGGACCATATCATATCATAAGAAATGGATTTTAGTCAATGAATCACATGGGCTATGTAGAGGATCATTATCTATAAATATCGAATCACCGAGCTAGATAAAATTGGTTTCCATTTATATTAATTATCAAAGATCTCTGATTTTCAAAAAATAGAGTATATTTCAGATTCATATTATGTGAAGAAGAATAAGATAGAAATATGATTCAATAATCCTCATAAAGAGTAGATTTAAAAACAAATATATAGCATGATGTTATTATGCACACCTCTCATCTATGAATATAATGGTAGAACCATGCATTGATTTTATGAAAAAGAAGGGTCTCATGATGTTGTAAACTACTTACACCTTCACCAATTCATGATGATATGTACCATGAACCATTGGTTGTAATGCTATATCACATGGTTATACCAACATAGTGAACCTACATATACAACCTTATGTGATAGAATAATACACTATGATATCATGCACTTTTGTTTCAAGAAATAAATAAGGTAGTTTATTTGAAATAAAAGAACTCACTTTCATGAAGGAATGTAAAAAAAGGGGGGGATGATAATTGAATAGTGAGGGTGCATGAATTTAAATGGTATTTCCATTTTCATTTATATATAAATTCATAATTACTTGAGTAAATATAAATAGAAATGAATAATATCACATTAAATAATATTAAGAATACCTGGTTTGTGCTAGGGTTTTCATGAGAGTTCCATTAAAAAATTTCATGTAGTCAAAATCACAAGCAATAGTGATTTCATGTTAATTTATTGAGGTAGATATTTCATTTTAAATAGAAAGAACAACATTATAGAACACTTGATTAACAAAAAATATTATACTGAACAATATTCTATAATGCTTGTGTAAAATATCATAGATAGAAGAAGAGTTGGTGACTGAGTTAATGACTACTTATTATCATTTGGTTCAAATAAGTACTCTGGGATTTCATTCCATATTTATATTAAATTTATTCAAACTAATTAATAAATAGGAAGAAGAATAGAATATATTGTGACAATGTTGAGCTAGAATTTCATTTTTTTATAATCATAATAGAAATTTGTGATTATAGAAAGACCATACCTTTAGTATACTAGAAGGAAGAAGAAATATTTCCTTAGATAAAATATAGATCAATTATTATCATTTGTAATTGGACACACATGGTAAAGAAGAAGAAGAACTGGTTCATTCTTTTCAACTCTAAAGAAGAATCTTTCAGTATGATGATTTGAAAATGAATTAATATTTGTTTCCTACTATTTTGAAAGTAACAAATTGAATAAGAATTAATTGGAAGAAAATAGAAACATTGTAGAATCCAATAGAATTCTCATATGGTTGAAGACTTAATTGGTGTTACAATGTGCCTTATAAATAAGGTGAATACTGTCTTTAAAAGCATTATGAAGAACCATAAAGGAGGTACAAGTTGGATGATTTTTTATTCCATATAGGTAAGAGTATTTTTCCATCCCCCTCTTAAATTTTAGGGAACCATACTAGTATAAGTATTGTTATCTTTTCCAACCATTATAAATGGTGTTTCATTATAGTATAGAATTTGTGTACTAGTCATCACCATACATGGTAAGTAGTAGTTGATAAAATTGAGTATCGAACCTTCAAAAAATATCATGTTTCAGATTTTACATACCTTCATATAACTTTATACTATAAAGAAAATAGAATATGAGAAATAAGATCTTAACAGGTTAGGAGGTAACGGGATAAAAAGTTATAAAAAGTAAAAATGTTACCAACACTAATTCACCCCTCCACCACTCTCTATGTGTTTAGTATATCCTGAAGTGGTCCTATCATCCACCCCAAGACCTAAAGGTTTTTTTATCACTAAGTACTAAACTATTACTTCTTAATTTGTAAGTCATTGGAGGTTATCCAAATAAAATGTATAGTTATTAAAAGAGTGTTTCATGTTTATCACTTCATCCACATCCTTCAAATATTCTATAACCATATTGATATAATAATATCATTATCTTGCATATACTAAAAGTTTATTTTGTTTATGGTAAAACCATTTTTCATCTTCTTTTCTATCCTATGGGAAATGAATGCGTTGCTCGTGCATACATGTGGACTACCACCTCCACAAAGTGTTGTGTTTATTTATCACATGATTATATCGATGGTTAAAATTATAGATCAAATGAATATATATGATATTTATGACATAATTATTATTATTCAAAAATAATATATTACTTACCTTTTATCCTTCTATCCATGGAAAAATAATAATGTCACTCATGTGTATGTGTGGACTACCACCTTTATGAAGTGATATAGACCATTTTTCATTTAAACCTTACATGTTTGGTCATAAGGATGAAAAAATGAATAAATATAAATTTTATAACATATTTAGGATTTTTTAAATGTAAAATATTTTCTACTATATTTATTTTTCACCTGATAGAAAAATTAAAACATCATTCATGCATATATATAGACTACCATATCAATTAAATGATAAGATTCATTTCTCATAACTAAATTTCATGGTTGCTTTTAATGGTGTATTTAATATATAAATATAATAATTTTATCATTTTTATGATTATTTTAGTAATTTAACCATTACCCATTAGACCATGTTCAACATAACATTGGGGTTTTAAGGTTATAAACTGAAAAACCCTAAAATTTCCAAAGTGGACTTAACCATTTTAGTAACTAAATAAAACATGGTTATAAATGAAATATTGGTATTAATGAAAATTTAATAAAAATAAAAAAAATTAATAAATTAAATAAATGATATAATTTTTTTATTCAGAATTTAGTGAAAGTACAAAGCTAGAGAGGTCATAAGATAAGGGACTTTCTTTTAAAAATATTTTTTTAAAATTTTCCTTCCAAATCTGGGTTTTTTTCAATGTTTTGAATATTTTAATATGTATTCTTCAAAGCTTTCTACATTTCATTTTTTACTATATTTTAAATTTTTACAAAGGTTTAAAAATGAATTTTTCAACTTTTTTGTGGGGGTTAATTTCAAGTTTTTGAAAAAGTTAAAAAAAAGAATGTTTTTTTAGAATATACGACATGACCAAATTTTCCTTCCATTATAGTTATTATTTTTTACCAATATTATTATAAAATTTAACATGGTATTTAATATTATATCATATTCATAATATTCATTAAATTTTTCAATTTTAAGAGTTTTCAAAGAAGAGGTATATTTGCCTTTATGATTATGACAAAATGGAATGTGTTTCTCTTATAGGTTCAAATGAGTTCTTCAAGGATTTTATGATGAAAATGTAAAGTATTAAAAAAAATTTGTTCATGATATGATACTTGATCATTATTGATAATGAAGGGTGATCTAGATATATCTCTCCTATGCATTGGGTAATGTTTAGTCTTCTAGGGTAAAAAAATGGAGATAATCATGTGTGTTACTCCTATAGAATTTCATGGGCCAAAGATATTTCTAAAACAGGATAAACACTAGTGATAATGGTTTATGAATATGATTCCCCAAGATACCTATATTATGATTGAAATTTTTTTTTATAGAAATATATTGATTTCATGAGGTAAGGAAATTTTATGAACTTTTAAATTTGAATGGTTTGTAATATATTGATGAGTTCCCATGTGCCTAAAAATAAATCCACAGTTTTACTATTCTTAATAATAGGTTCTTGAATGTCTTCTTTGAGAAAATGATTATTTTTATCTGTGAAATTTTTTTAATTTATTCACTCAAAGTTTTATTAGAAAAATGGTAAACATTTTCATAGGTTGTCAAATTTTCAATGGACTAATGTGATTCCATTATTTTTATATTCCTTACTAATATTTTAATTCTTGTACCATGTATTCAGATGTTTTTAATAAGATATAAGCACGAGTAAGATCTGTATAATTGTCAAAATTTACACTTTAGACCCATATTAAAAAATGAAAAAGTGTCTTGAATGAAACAAGGATATAAACTTAATGCCTTATTTTGGGGGGAGTACACTACATGGAAGTGTCCTTTTTTATGTATTTTTTTCCCTATTTCTATAAAACTATAAACATAAAATAACTTAGGAGTGTAAAAAATGTGAGATACTTACTATTGATCTAATATTTTAGTGTTTTAGGGTAACATGTATTTAAATTAGTACACATAATCTCAAACTGGTCGAGTCGGTGAAAAATTTGAACCAATCGATCATACATGAGGATTATGATTTTGGATGGATATAATTAGGATCAGTACACAATGTATATATATCATTGCTATAACATAGGATTATTATGTTAAATATAAGTTTTCATGTTTTGATTTCATTCTGAAATTATTATCCTAGATTGATATAGGATAGATGGATACGCAGAATGCATATACCATCATTATAATACACGATTAACCTATTCAAAAACTGGGAAGTGAATAACTCTACATAATTGAAAAAATGAAGGCGATTTTCAACAAATATTTAATTCTCAAGGATGGTTTTGTTACCTTGAAATTACATCTTCATGAATTTCTTAAAAGTCATCTAGACCAATATAGGCGGGGAACAAAAGGTGCTCTAATTTCTTCTTAAATCTATAGATCTATAAATTGTATCTTGAATTTTAATTGGGCCATTTAGTGGTCCCAAAAACCCTTTTTTTCTTTTTTCCTACTTTTTTCTAAATCTGTTAGAGGTAAAGAATTAGTAGGTAGAAAAATTATTTTTTTTAGGTTACCCTTAATGAGTTTTCAACCTGACAATATTTACACCATTTTATATTTTAAATTCTCTAAAATTTTAGTAAGTTATACTAGAATAAAGCCTAGTGAGTAGAGATTTTACTTCCATAAAGGATTCCCTTTGCGGGTTTTTAGCCTAAAAAGTATTATACTTATTTCCTTTATAAGTTTAAAGTCTTAAAATTAGAACCAAAATGAGGTTCGAGTTTAAGGTCATTTAGCTTTAACCAAAATGAGGCTAAAGTTTAAGGTTATACAGTTTTAACTAAAATATTAGGTGTTTTATTTATCAATGAGAGAAAGGTAAACCAAATGTAAATTGATAAGATCCCAATACCAGAATAGATATTCTTGAGGATAGTTACACACAGTTGAAGTTCTTAGTTCTTATACCAATATGGTATGTATGAAAACCAAAATATTGTTAAAAGGGATAAAATCATTTAAATTCCTTTATACTAAGGAAGATATTGACATAAATTATAAAGTGAATCATTTCAATAAAATAATTTTGAAATAAAAATTGATAGGATAGGATGACTACTGATCACATTTGAATGAAACATTAATTATCATACCATTAAATAAAACATAAATAGGATGTTTTTTGAATATATTCAAATGACAAGTTCCACTAAAAAAATAACGCCCATATTTTTTTATGAAATATTTTTCTTTAAATAATTTTAATTTTTCAATATCTTACATTGCATGCAATCGTGAGTTTAAACTAATCGTGAGACCTCATTAGTATAAAATTAAAATTAAGACCAATGTGTTATGTTAGCGGGTACAAATATAACTAACTTATAAAAATATATGGTGAATTCATTAGCTAGCAATTTTTTATGAAAAATATAATCCAATTAAATGTAACAGAAATATTTGTATGTTTATATTAATAAATTAAGTTGATTACAATTAGTAAATAAAGTTAGTGAAATATAATTGTTATATATTTAATAAAATATTTTTGATATTCGTATAATATATTTTTTAGTTATAGTATATTAATATACCCTATTTTATTTATAAAAAACTTATATTTTTCTAAAGGGTAATTTTACCACCTTTTAATAGAGAACCCATTTTTAATTAAAATTTTGACACATTAATAATTTTTATATAAAAAAATAAATTTCTCCTTTGGAAGAAGGATATAAAATTTTACTTTGGTATAATGTTTTATATTTTCTGAGAAGTTTCCTATTTTTATGAATAGTAAAAATATACAAAATTTAAATTGAAAACAAATATTTTCATCGAAATAATTTATATGGTTAAATTATATTATTGAATTGTTTTAAAGTATAAATAGGGTATATTTTTATCATTTAATATAATTTAGGACATTGGAATTAATTTCTCATTTAATTTAGACATAAAAAAATTTCAATCTTTTGCATGATTTAAGCTTTTAAAACATGTTTTGTCATTCTAAAAACGGGATTAATTTTAAATTAATTACTAAAAAATTTTACATTAAATTTTAAAAAATGTATTCCATATTTGGAATCACTGGATCCAAATTATGTAAAAATATTTAATTAATTTTTTCATATAATGAATAGTGACTTCAGTAATTTTTTGTTAATACGGTAAAAAGGTAAATCAGGTAATTAAGGGTAAACATAATATTATAATATTACCCTAACACATGTCCTAATATAATTTTATGAGAGTGTTTTAACCTAAATCATCATGTTCTCGAAATGGTGTCCTTTGGAAGCCACTTGGATGAGATTAGGACATTTAATATATTTTATTTAAAGAAAACTTAAATATGACTTACTCAAATTTTAATAACTATATCATTTTAATTATAAGGTTATACAGAAGATAAATTAAACTAAAATAAAAATTGGAAAACTAATTTTTTTTCTTTATCTTGAGAATTTATTTTTAGTTTTTAGAAAATAAATAATTACCTCAAAGTCTTATAAAATGATGATGCATAAATTATTTAATTGATGAAAAATCAATAAAAAAATTTAATTAAAATAATAATAATAATTAAAATACAAAAAATACTTTTCAAATCTTATTTTTCAACTATATGTAGACCATAATCATAAAAGGGTTGAATTATGGATCATTTGGAGCCACATGGAAAAGATTAATACACTTATAATATTTTATCTAAAGTAATCTTAAAGTTATCGCATTCATGTTTTAAAAAATATAACATTTTTAATGTAGGATTTTCTAGAAGTTATATTATACAATAAGTATTGTTTTGAAAATTAGACTATTTATCTTCATCATATTATTTTATTTTTAATTTTTATCCAAGAAATAATTATATTAAATAATTACACAAAACTTAAGTAGTAGTTATTTTATTAATGGAAATATTAAATAAATTTTATTAAAAATATTAAAATAAATATATTTTGGGATAATTAATACATCAAAAAAATTATATATATTACCATTACCTCCTATTAATAAAAATATATATTTGGTTCATAGTTAACTTGTTATCATCGTATTTTTTAAAATCAATAAATTGAATATTGTCAAAATTGACACTATTGATTGTTTATCAAAATAATGTATTATTGAATTTTTTAAAAGTAATATATCATTTTTAAAGACATAAAATAATTATAATATGGTATAAAATTTTATAAATTGGTTATTTATTGTCTAATTGGGATAAAATAATTAAATATTTCACCCCTTTAATATTAAAATATTTATTACCTAAGTTAAAATTTAAATAAAATAATTAGTGTTAATTAAAAATGATAAGGTATAAATTGATAAAAAGCATGTCTAATTTTTTTTTGAAGAATTTAAAACTTTAACTTATCTTATATTCTAAAATATTAAAAATTTTAGGTTTTTGATGATTTCTTTTCTTATAAATTAATATTTTTTGAGATTCCATAAGTACCCCTTACCATAATTATAAAATAGAGCCTCCTCCGTCACCTCTTCACTTAACCTTGATCCTTAAATATCAGTTATATCCTACCATTTTCCATTATCAACTTCCATATTCACATTATATAGGTGATTTTATTCTCAAAATACCAACTCTAGTGCATTCAAGAGGAGATCTAGAAGGTTCTTATCGAAAAATTTGTAATCTCTTCTACCGATTCATTGAAATTTATTTCTTATTATACATCATCTTCCTATGTTTTATAAATTATATAGTAATAACTACATTATCACCTATATACTTAGGTGTTATTTTTATTATTTAAAAACCATATTAGAAGTTCTATGCATCCTATGGAAAACAAAATCATCATGCATGCGTACGTATGGCTTATCGTCTCAACATCATGGGGTAATCTGATTTTTCACTAGCACTTTTACGTGTATGGGTATAATAATGGAAATAATAAATAAATATTATTGTTATAACATGATATTTATTCTAGAATAAAATATAAACCATCCACTTTTATATCATTTCAAAATTAATGGAATGATATCATCCCTCGTGCGTACATAATGTTAGTCATCCCCATGATGCGATGTGATTCATTCTCCATGATATCCATTAATTTGAAGTTTTTTATCAAAATTATTTTCCATTTAAGATGAAATTATATAATTGGGATATTTTTAAGTTATACAATCCCTATTATTCTTATGGTTGATTTTGTTTATGATGGAATTATATTTATGAAATCCATTCATTTTCCCTGGATTATTTTATGATAGAATGATGTTTACGGAACGCATTATATCCCATGGGTTATGATAAGATTTATATTATTGTGGAAAATATATGTATGGTTTTAATTATGTGGTGTTTGGTACTTATATCTCCCTCCAATTCATTGGTTAAATATTTATATCTTATAAGATAGACAGTAATAAAATGGGAAATGATCTCATTTTAGTAATAAAGGGCTACAACGGGATGTAAACAAAGTTCCACAATAGAAGGATAGAACGATGAGTGAACTCAGCTCAGTAATTGACATTATCTACTATTATGGTCTTGGAAATGATCCTTGAATAATATGTAAATGATTTTCTATGCTTATGTGTCATCAAAAATTTCCATGTCTTAGGTTATGCCCTTTTGGAATATCTTCATTGATTATTTATAAACTATTAGGATTTGTTCCATGAAATATCATGATCTTTGATATGTAGGATAAGATTATCAATTGATATGTTCTTATGTATTATAATTATAATATGATCGATATCTTCCTTTTTACCTTTACTAATAATCTAAGCTCATCCTTTCTTATGTTTATTTTCCCCAGGTTATGAAGATGGGTATAAAGTAAGATATGTCAAAAATGGGTCTAGTTATGAAGGAATTAGTAGGAGACAATGTAGCTGTTTTATGAACCAATTGTTTAGTTTTCCACTTTCTAAAGAAACTAAACCTCTACAATCCTAGAGTGGTTTTATTATGTTGTATAGTTAATATTATTCAATTTTGATGTAATATTTATCTATGTAAAGTATGGGAGGTTATATTTGGTATAAGATAAATGGTATTAGTTAACCTTTGGAAAATATTATGAGAAAACATTAGTAAGAACCCTAAGGATATGTATAAGTATAGGTTATAGTCCTATTATAATTTTAACAATTGAGAATAACCTAGGATAAAACCTAAAGTTTCTTAAATTGAAATTTTATTCTTGAAAATGTGGTTTTCCCATTATGATTAGTCTTTCTCACACTTTACTTCTTGGTTGCAGTCAATGGCTAGAACCCGATGGAACCACGTAGATACTGAATGTGACGATCAATGAAACAATTATTCTCCTAATAAATGAGATGTTATAGGAGATGGAATGAAAAATCTTATTGTTATGATCACACACCTTTCTCAAGCTATGAATCCTGCAGGACTTACAAATGATAAAAGGGGGAGCAAAATTTTTTGTGTCCTTTATGAGGCAGCATACACCTTCTTTTAGTGAATCTTCTGATCCACTAGTATATTAATAATGAATTAGTACCCCTAAAAAGATATTTTCAGTTCTCCAATGTTTTTAGAATGACAAATTTGTCTTGGAATTCTATTATTTGGAAGGTGAAGTTCATCAATGGTGTAATATTATCAATAATATTAGTCAAAGAGATGAAATTGACTCTATGGAATGGGTTGAGTTCAATAACATATTTTTCAATAAGTAATTTACTTACGTTCTTCAAATGAATATGGATAAGTGTTTCCTTGATCTTATGAAAAAAGACGATGAACTCATTAATACCTAAAAAGAAAATTTTAGTAGACTTGAAAGGTATGATTATGAAATTATTATCCAACCTAAGAGTAAAATTGATTGATTATTTAGTGGATTGAAGCCATGTCTCTGAAGGGAATTAGCCATACGGGACTTCTATATCTATGAGGAAAAAGTTTGATGTGCTCTCAAGCTTGAGATGGATATTGGAGATTCCCATCAGCTATATGGGTTTGATAAGAACAGAAAAAATGGAATTCAAGGAAAAATATAAAGACCACACTAAAAATAACGTGATCGCTACCTTATGCACAATGTGTGGAAATAAACATTGAGTAAATTGACTTAAAGGTGCTAGAAAATTTTTTATGTATGGGAGAGAATTTCATCACATAATAGAATATTGATGTTATGGTAAAAATATTTCTAATGATGTGAATAGAAAAAATTCTACACAAAAATTCACCTCCAACACTTCAATGATACAAGTGCAAGTAAAGGTGGCATTATGATAAACAATACCCTAATCCAAGGGTTTCCAATAATGATTGATGTTAGAAAACTCTTAAGGCCAATGATAAAGTAAAATCATATTTGATCCTTATTTGTGATGTGGAGTATGATAATTAAGGGGTGAAAGGTACACATAAAATACAACCTAAAGAAGAAAATGTTTCATTTGATTCTAGATCCACCCACTCTTTTATTTCAGAAGAATTTTCTAACATTATCATCGTATTACCTCTGAAATTATTTATTGAGTTAGCTATGAAAACTCCAAGTGGTACAATGGTCTCATAAGAAGATTATAATTATTCTCTAGTTGGAGATTTTTGGAAAGTGCTTCCTGCAAATCTGGTGATCCTTCCTTTAGTGGAATTTGATGTCATTCATAGTGTGGATTGAATTTATTTATATTTATGTTATATCAATATCCAAGGAAGGGAAGTCACATTTCTTATTTTGGATGAATATATGATCATCTATCGATGAAATGATGAATATGACCTTTTAGTGGAAATTTATTCCATATTATGGGTCTTGATTATGATAAATGAAGGTTATATATCTCATAAGGTTAGGGAGAAACTCACTATTAAGAACATACCTATTGTATTGGATTTTTTTAATGAATTTTCATAAGAATTTCCATGTCCTCCCCTAAATTGTGATGTAGGGTTTTCAATAGAACTCATATCCGGTACTATTACTGTAACATCCAAAGTAAGTAATGAATAATATATATTCTTATCTATGTCTATTTATGAATTAGATAGTGTTTTAAAGACTTAAAATGAGAATAAATCCAATCATAAGCATAGAATTCTCTAATATTTTTAAAAGATTGTTTTACCACCTTTTGATGGAAAACCATTTTTAAATAAAATTTTGACAATTTTAAAAGATATATTTGTCAAAATAAACTTATTATTTATGATTGGGACATTTAAATTTACTTTGGATAAATATTTGGTATTTTTCTGAAAATGTTCATTTTTTAATTAATAGTGGAAAATACTGCATTTTACATCAAAACTGCATTTTCATCTAATTTAATTATATGGTTAGATTATCATTTTATTTTTTTTTAAAGTGTAAATATAATATATTTTTACCATGTAATCCAATGGTGTTCATTGGGATTAATTTCACTTTTTAATTGGGCATAAACAACTGCAAAACTTCTCAAAGATATTGTTTCTAAAAAACCCGCTGATTGTTTTGACAACAGGAATTATTTTTAAATTAATTATTAAAATTTATGTTTTTATAATTTGGTAAAATGGATTACATATTTATAATTATAAGGTCAAAATTATGTAATCATGACTCTTGTTTTTGGACATTGTGAATAGTTTCGATGATAATTATTGTTAATTATCTTGATTATTTAGTAATCGGGTAGTTAAGGATAATAAAATAAAATAATAATAATAATAAAATGACACCAAAATGTGTCCTAATACTACTGTTTGTGTCAATTATTACCATGGGATTCCTTGTACCAAACTTGGGGACCCCATGGAATCACTTTTTTGTGATAATGACTTTTTATCTTTTTATTTTTTAAAGAAAGTTAAATATAACAAAGAATGTATCACCAGAGTAAAACATTTTTAATTTTGTTTAATAAATGATAAATTAGACTATAAATAGTAAATGTAAATCTAAAAAGATTTACTACATCATAGTATTTTTTATAATTTTTATACATTAAATAAATTAAATTATATATGACACTATGATGATCCAGTGATTACCTCATTATTTAATGATTTAAATAAAATGAAAATATAATGTAAAATATAAGACCTAAACATGTCAAAAACCTATTTTATGGGTGTACTTTGAACTTTTATCACCTTATCCTTGAAATAAATTAATGTGTGACCATTAAAATCCGAAACTCAATTGAAAATAAAGTAACAATTTATACCATTCCAAGAGTGCCCCTCCTCTCCTCTTATAAAAGGACCCCAACTCTACCTCCTTAACAACACCTCTAAAGCCTTTTTCGTGGCCAAGATCTACTAATTTTGTCTCTAAACATCCATATACTCATCCTAGAATCCTTACCTTAGGCAGGAATCCTTTCAAGAAACCCTTTTGGTTCAAACCAAAGGGAGTTACCCGATTTATTGGTAATGTCTTCACTTGTGTTCTTTTGTTTTATTTTGCTTCTCCATCCCCATAAAATCTTTTTATTAATTTATTTTTTAACAACACCAGTATCTTAAATATACTAGTATGATTTTATAAGAAGTATTCTAGCTACACTTACTCACACCTATATCTAATGGTTAAAGAACATATTGTTTCTCTGGATGGAAAATTCCTGCCTCACGAAATGATTATCGTTCAATGTTTATATAACACCTTCAAAGGTGGCCATTAAGATGTCACTATATTTATATATGATGTATAATATGTTTGTGTTTTACTTAATCTTCTGTATTTTTCATTTATGGCATACCTTTATGGGTTCCATTAAGGGTATACGCGATATCTTCATTTTAGGAAGTGCGGACTACTGCCCCCTCAAAGCGATTTGATTCGTTAATACCATATGTGGTATGTATAAAGGATAGATTTAATGATATCATATATGATACCATACTGGAATTATAATAATATTTTGTATCATTATGTTTTAATTCCATTAAATATGAAATAGAAATGGAAGTAGCGTTCATGCGTACGTACAGCTTACCGTCTCCATGAACGGTGCATTTCATTTCTTACCTCTAAATGTTATGTAATACTGTAAATGCATGTATATAATAGATATATATGAAATATATGATATCTACATCATTAATATAATTCTGGATATAATGGATATTTTACCACATGAACAACTTGTAATTATAAAGAGTTTATTTTTGACTCAAGTACCAATGATCGACAAAACGACCATTATTAACATAAATAATTACATAGTGTTCATAACATGGTAATAAGTTATATAAAACGAATAATGAACTTGAAAAAGGTTCTTAAGAAAGTGGAAATTAACTCAAGTTTATTATTCAGGAGGTTAAAGAATGATCGAGTCAAGTCGGACCCGAGGTAAGGGACTTCGTCTCAATCTCCTTTCATTGAGGAATATTTTGTTTTATACACAACTTTCTTGTATACTGTGTATAAACCCCGTTGACTTTTAATTTTATTCAAATGGAATCTTTTTATATGAAGATTTTACTAAACGACAAAAGGGAATGTTTTTTTCGTACGTATGCGGTGACAATGACTTCTCCGCTGCTGTGACCATTATTTGAGGTTCCACTTCCTCTACAAGCCATAACTTTTTTTTAAATGAAAAATAAATACCATGTTTTACTTTTATTTTATTTTTGTATTGAAAATGGTTTTCATAATGTTTTTATTATATCAATTTTTTGTATTGATATCTTGTGATTGAAATGTGGAAATGTTATGCTTCATTTATGCATGTTTTATGTGATACGATTATGTTATGGTTCTTGGGCATTTTTATAAAGATGGGTGGTTCCGTGATAAACTAATGGCAGGTGATCCTGATATAGCTCTCCAATTCATTGGGTAACGTGAAGAAGTTAAACTTTAAGGTTTCTCTGAAGATATTTAGGTAATATACTATGATGGGTATTCCAAACGTAACCATGAGGGTTACACCCTACATAAGAATGTTATGAATGCCTCAAGTTACCTTTATGTCTTATGATTTCTATGATTTATTCATGATTTGATGAGGTATGTTAAAATGATTATGGTTTATGAATAAACTATGATTTCATACATGGACTAATGTTTTCATTTCATACTTTTATATCCTTTACTGAACTTTTTATGCTCATCTAATGTTTTTGAAATGTTTTTCACAGGTCAAGGGAAAGGTACAAGATGTGATGATAGGGTTAAGAAATTTTCATGAAAGAAACCATGTTTTGTTTTAAATATGTTTCCGTTGATGGGAAAAAAATGAATGCTATCTTTCATGTAACCACTTTGTTTAAATGTGGAATATAATGCATGATTTACGATCTAATTCTCTAAAACTCTAAAACTGAAAAGATCCTCAATGTGTAATCTTGTAATAACTCAAGATTAAGTAATGTTTAAGGCTCGGGCCTTATATTTGGTATCAGAGGTCGGTATAGATAACTTTAGGAGTTAGAATTATAATTAGATGATCATCCAAAAATATTTTTTTTATGGTCAAATTGAAATGATATAGAATTTTAATATTACCATGTTTCTTCATCTAAGACATGTTTGTTCAGAACGGTTTCCCACATAGGAAATAGGGAAGTAGTGCTAGGAAGGCATACAGAAGGGAATAACCTTCTGAATCAGCATCCTAATATGGTCGGAATGGGAACTGAATAGTTTATTGCAGTAATGGCGTAGTTGACTCAAGCGATAAATGGTGGTGGTATCCATGCACGAGATCAGCCAGATCAATTGCAGAGGAACATGACAGTGGTGGAACATTTCATGAGGCAACATCCCCCATCATTCAGAGGATCATCTGACACTGTGCAAGCTGAAGGGTGGATTAAAGCACTAGATAAGATTTTCGATGTCATGGGGTGTTCAGAAAATCAAAAGGTTAGTCTTGCAATTAACCGTTTGGAGGGTGAAACAGATTAGTGGTGGTCGATGGTTAAAAATATTAGGGACGCTGATGAGATTGATGCTCTTGACTAGGATGAATTGAAAGGTATATTTCTTGAGAAGTATTTTCTTATGGCTGTTCAACTTAGGATGGAAAAAAATCTTGGAATTGAGGCAAGAGGACGACTTAGTGGCTGCTTATGAAGAGAGTTTCACTCGATTGGTAAGGTATGCTCCAAATTTTATCCTAGACCTTGATAGTAAAATCAATCATTTTTACTCATGATTAAAGCCAAAATATCGAATGGCTTTAGCTTATCGCGAATTTGAGAGTTATTAAAAGCTTGTTTGATGTGCTGAGAAGGTGGAAATGGAGTTTTTCGATGATCAAATGTTATATAACAACCAGTAGAAGAAGAGACCGAGGTGGCAGGAGAAAGGAAATAATTCTTCAAAAATTTCTGACAGTAAGAAAACTAAGTTTCCAGTTTGTGATAAATGTGGTAAAAGGCATGCTGGGTAATGTCTTCTGAATTTGGAAAGTGCTACCGATGTGTTAAGATGGGACATAAGGCTCGTTATTGCACTTAAAAAGATCAGGGTGATGGTAAGACCAAATTTGATTTACAGTTAGTGAAATGTTTTATGTGCAAGGAGATGGGTCACTATGCAAATGAGTGTCCGACAAAGAGATCGAGTGATGGAGAGAAGATAGACTACAAGCAGAAAGGGGTGGTTAAATCCTTTTCAACTACTTCAGCATATGTTAGGACATCAAATGAAGTTGTATTAGGTACTTTGATTTTTTTTAGATTATGCCAGTGTATTGTTTGATTTGGTGTCTACACATTCTTTCATCTCTGAAAACTTTTCTAGTAAAATGGGAATACTGTCTCAAGAAATGACTCCTGAACTTGTGGTAAAGGCACCTGGGGGAAATGTTGAGGCAAAAAGAATTTATAATAATTTTCCTATCCTTTTCATGGAATGAACCTACTTGCAAACCTTATTGTTTTACCTCTAGTAGAGTTTGATGTTATCCTGGGTATGGATTAGCTCTTTATTTACCAAGCTAAGATTGACTGTAGAGCTAAAAAAGTTTATTTTCAGAAAGACTTTCAGTTTCTGTACAAGAATGAACCCTTACTGTTCATAACATATCAAGAGGCTGAGAAACTTGTAGAATATGGAAATGAATGTTACCTTGCACATATTGTTGAAAACAAGGGAACTGTTCATATTAATGATGTTTAAGTGGTAAATGAGTATCCTGATGTTTTTCCTGATGAGTTTCCTGGAATAATACCAGATCGTGAAGTTGATTTTACCGTTGACTTAGTTCCTGATGCTAATCCAATTTCAAAACCCCCTTATCGAATGGCTCAAATTGAACTTTTAGAGTTTAAGGAGCAATTTCAAGATTTATTAGAGAAAGGTTTCATTTGACCTAGCACATCACCATGGGTGCTATTGATTTATTTGTTAAAAAGAAATATGGATCTATGAGACTTTGCATTGATTATTGAGCCATGAATAACATCACTATTAAGAACAAATATCCTTTGCCTCATATTGATGAATTGTTTCATCAGCTCCTGGGAGCTCAGTTTTTTTCAAAGATTGACCTGAGATCGGGGTACCATCAATTGAAGGTAAAGGAAGCAGATGTTTCGAAGACCAAGTTTCATACAATATATGACCATTATGTATTTTTAGTTATGCCTTTTGGGCTAACCAATGCACCTGCAGTATTCATGGATCTTATGAATAGAATTTCCCATGAGTTCTTGGATAAGTTTGTGGTTGTTTTCATTGATGATATTTTGGTGTTTTCTAAAAGTAAATAGGAGAATGAAAGACATTTAAGGGTTATTTTTCAAACCTTAAAAGAAAATAAATTGTAGGGGAAATTCAACAAGTGCGAGTTTTGGTTGAAAAAAATTTCTTTCCTTGGTCATATTGTTTCTAATGATGGAATAACTGTGGATCCTGTAAAAACAGAGGTTGTTGAAGAATGGCCAATACCCACGAATGTAACCGAGATTCGTAGTTTTCTTGGTTTGGAAGGCTATTATTGAAGGTTTGTTAGAAATTTTTCATGGTTATCTAGTCCAATGAATAAGCTAACTCGGAAGGGTGTTAAGTTTATCTGGACAAAAGAATGTGATGATTGTTTTCAGGAACTGAAAAGAAGATTAGTGAATGCTCCAGTTTTGGCACTACCTTCCAGGAATGGTGAGTTTGTTTTCTACAATGGTGCTTCATTGAAAGGACTTGGTTGCTTCCTAATGCAAAATGATCAGGTAATTGCTTATGCTTCACGAAAGTTGAAAACTCATGAGGTAAATTACCCTACACATGATTTGGAATTAGCTGCAGTTGTTTTCGCTTTAAAAATTTGGAGGCATCATTTTTATGGTGTAAAGGGTGATATATATACCTATCACAAAAGTTTAAAGTATATATTCACTCAGAAAGAATTGAACACGAGACAGAGGAGATGGATATAATTAATCAAGGATTATGATTTTACAATTCATTACCATCCGGGAAAATCAAATAAAGTGGATGATGCTTTGAGCCCAAAAAGTAATGCTTCATTAACAATGTTGCGTTTGGAACATGATCCTTTGGTCAAGGATTTGATGAACTTTGGAATAGAAGTTGATGTTGTAGGATGTCCTTCTGTTTTGTTTCAGGTATCAGTGAAATCTTCTTAATCAGACTGAATTAAGCTAGCACAAAAGCAAGACAGTGAGTTGCAGAAAAGGGTAGAGTTGGTTCAGAAGGGTAGGTTGCCTGAATTAAACATTTCTAATGATTGTGTTTTGAGATTTGGGAAGATATTGGGTGTGCCGTGTGATTCACAGTTCAAGGGAGATTTGTTATGTAAAGCTCATAGTTCTCCGTTTTCAGTTCATCCAGGAAGTACTATGATGTATAGAGATCTTCGGGAGTATTATTGGTGGGACGGAATGAAAAGGGATATTACTGATTTTACTGTGAAGTGTTTGACTTGTCAACAGGTTAAAGCAGACCGGCAGTTACCAAAATGGATGATTCAGCCTTTACCAGTACTAGAGAGGAAATGTGAGAATATATCCATGGACTTCGTTGTGAGATTGTCGAAGACACCTCGAGGTAATAATGCAATCTGGGTTATTGTTGATCGCTTGACTAAATCTGCCCATTTCCTTGATATATGATATACTTTTTCCTTAGATAAACATTCTCATTTGTATCTTAAAGAGATAGTCAGGTTACATGGAGTTCCCCTCTCCATTTTATCTGATCGTGATCCCAGGTTTACTTTTAACTTTTGGAAAGGCTTTTAGAAGTCGTTGGGTACTGAATTAAATTTTAGTACAGCTTTTCATCCTCAATCAGATGGGAAGTCAGAACGAATGATTCATACATTGGAGGATATGATACGTGCTTGTTAGATGGATTATCAGGGAAGTTGGGACCAACATCTTTCATTGGTTGAGTTTTCTTATAATAACAGTTTTCATTCCAGTATACTGATGGCACCATTTGAGGCATTATATGGGAAGTGGTGTCGAACACAAGCTTTCTGGGATGAAGTGGGTGAAAGGAAGTTGATGGGACCAGAATTGGTAGAAGAGTTGGTAGAAAAATTCAACTGATACAGAAACACATGAGAACAGCTCAGAGTAGGCAGAAGAGTTATGCGGACAACAGGAGGAAAGATCTCTCTTTTGATGTAGGTGATCATGTTTTTCTCAAAGTATCACCATGGAAAAGTGTGATGCGATTTGGTAAGAAAGGAAAGCTGAGTCCAAGTTTCATTGGACCATATGAAATTCCGGAGAGAGTTGGATGAGTTTCATACCGAGTGTCTTTACCTCCAAGTTTATCTCAGGTACACAATGTTTTTTATGTTTCAATGTTAAAGAAGTACATGCCAGATCCATCTCATGTTTTGAGTCCTGAGGTAGTTCAGCTGGAAGAGAATATATCTTATGAGGAACAACCGATCCATATTCTTGACCACAGGGATCATGTGTTGCAGAATAAGGTGATTCATCAAGTAATGTTTTTCTGAAAAAACCACATGAGTGAAGAGGCAACATGGGAATATGAAAATGCAATGAGGGATAAATACCCCACTTATAAATTAAGTAAATAAATTGCAGGGATGAGATTTTATAAAGGGTGGAAGTATGTAACATCCCAAGTAATTAATTAATAATATATATTCTTATCTATGTCTATTTATGAATTAGATATTGTTTTAAAGACTTAAAATGAGAATAAATCCAATCATAAGCATAGAATTCTCTAATATTTTTAAAAGATTATTTTACCGCCTTTTGATGGAAAACCATTTTTAAATCAACATTTTGACAATTTTATAATCTATATTTGTCAAAATAAACTTATTATTTATTATTGGGACATTTAAATTTACTTTGGATAAATTTTTGGTATTTTTCTGACTATGTTCATTTTTTTAATGAATAGTGAAAAATACTGCATTTTACATCAAAACTGCATTTTCATATAATTTAATTATATGGATAGATTATCTTTTTAATTGGTTTTAAAGTGTAAATAGAATATATTTTTACCATGTAATACAATGGTGGTCATTGGGATTGATTTAACTTTGGAATTTGGCATAAACAAGTTCCAAACTTTTCATAGATATTGTTTCTAAAAAACCTGCTATTTGTTTTGAAAATGGGAATTATATTTAAATTAATTATTGAAATTTATATATTTGGAATTTTATAAAATGGATTACATATTTTTAATCAGAAGGTCCAAATTATGTAATTATAACTCTTGTTTTTGGACATTGTGAATAGTAACAATGGTAATTATTGTTAATTATCTTGATTAATTAGTAATCAGGAAGTCAAGGATAATAAAATAATATCATAATAATAAAAAATGACACCAACATGTGTCCTAATACTACTAGTTGTGTCATGGCCTACCATGATATGCCTTGTTCCAAACTTGGGGACCCCATGGAATCACTTTTGTGTGATAATGACTTTTTATCTTTTTATTTTTTAAAGAAAGTTAAATATAACAAAGAATGTATCACCTAAGTAAAACATTTTTAATTTTGTCTACATAAATGATCAATTGGACTATAAATAGTCATTTTAAATCTAAAAAGATTTCCTAAATCATAGTATTTTTTTATAATTTTTAGACATTAAATAAATTAAATTATATATGACAACATGATGATGGAGTGCTTACCTAATTATTTAACGATTTAAATAAAATGAAATAATAATGTAAAATCTAAGACCAACACCTGTCAAAAACATATTGGATGGGTGGTTGTAGAACTCTTATCACCTTATCCTTCGTATACATCAATGTGGGGCCTTTAAAATCCGAAACTCATTTGAAAATAAAGTAACATTTTATACCTTTCCAAGAGTGCCCCTCCTCTCCTCTTATAAAAGGCCCCCACCTCTACCTCCATACCCACACCTCTCAAGCCTTTGGCTCAGCCAATCTCTTCTCATTTTGTCTCTCCAAATACCTCTCCTCATCCTATAATCCTTACCTTAGTCAGTAAGCTCTTCAATAAACCCTTTTGGTTTAAACCAAAGGGAGTTACCCGATTTAAAGGTAATATCTTCACTTGTGTTCTTTTGTTTTATTTTGCTTCTCCAACCCCATAAACTCTTTTTATTCATTTCTTTTGTAAAAAAACAGTATCTTAAATATACTAGGATGTTTTAATAATAAGGATTCGAGCTACACTTACACACACCTACATCTAATGGTTAAAGAACATACTGTTTCTATGGATGGAAAATTTATGCCTCACGAAACGATGACTGTTCAATGTTCATATAACATCTTCAAAGGTGGCCATTATGATGTCACTATATTTATATATGATTTATAATATGTTTATGTTTTACTTAAGCTTATGTATTTTTTATTTATGGCATACATTTATGGATTCCATTATGGGTATACGCGAAATATTCATTTTAGGAAGTGCGGACTACCGCCCCCTCAAAGTGATTTGATTCGTTAAAACCATATGTGGTATGTATAAAGGATAGATTTAATGATATCATATATGATACCATAATTTAATTATAATAATATTATGTATCATTATGTTTTGATTCCATTAAATATGAAATAGAAATGGAAGTAGCATTCATGCATACATACGACTTACCGTCACCATGAACGGTGCATTTTATTTCTTACCTCTAAATGTTATGTAATATTGTAAATGGATGTATATAATGGATATATATGAAATATATGATATCTAAATCATGAATATAGTTCTGGATATAATGGATATTTTACCACATGAACAACTTGAAATTATAAAGATTTTATTTTTGACTCAAGTACCAATGATCGACAAAACGACCATTATTAACATAAATAATTACATAGTGTTCATAACATGGTAATAAGTGATATAAAAGGAATAATGAACTTGAAAAAAGTTCTTAAGCAAGTATAAATTAACTCAAGTTTATTATTCAGGAGGTTAAAGAACGATCGAGTCAAGTTGGTCCCGAGGTAAGGGACTTCATCTCAATCTCCTTTCATTGAGGCATATTTTGTTTTATACACAACATTCTTGTATAATGTGTATAAACCCTGTTGACTTTTAATTTTACTCAAATGGAATATTTTTATAAAAAGATTTTACTAAACAAAAAAAGGGAATGTTTTTGTCGTACGTACGCGGCAACAACGACTTCTCCGCCGCCGTGACCATTATTTGAGTTTTGTCTTCCTCTACAAGCCATAACATTTTTTAAAATGAAAAATAAATACCATGTTTTACTTTTCATTTATTTTGGTATTGAAAATGGTTTTCATAATGTTTTTATTATATCAATGTGTTGTATTGATATCTTGTGATTGAAATGTGGAAATGTTATGTTTCATTTATGAATGTTTTATGCGATACGATTATGTTGTGGTTCTTGGGAATTGTTATGAAGATGGGTGGTTCCGTGATAAACTAAGGGTGGGTGAGCCTGATATAGATCTCCAATGCATTGGGTAATGCGAAGGATTTAAACGTTAAGTTTTCTCTGAAGAGATTTAGGGAATATATTGTGATGGGTATTCCAAACATAACCATGAGGGTTACTCCCTATGTAAGAATGTTATGAATGCCTCATTTTACCTTTACATATTATGATTTCTATGATTTATTCATGATTTGATGAGGTATGTTAAAATGATTATGTTTTATGAATAAAGTATTATTTCATACATGGACTAATGTTTTCATTTAGTACTTCTATATCCCTTACAGAGCTTTTTATGCTCATCCCAAGTTTTTGAAATTTTTTTCAAAGGTCAATGGAAAGGTACATGATGTGATGATAGGTTCAGGGAAGTGTCATGAATGAAACCATGTTTTGTTTTAAATATGTTTCTGTTGATGGGAAAAAAATAAATACTATCTTTTATGTAACCACTTTATTTAAATGTGGAATGTAATGCATGATTTATGATCTAATTATCTAAAACTCTAAACCGGAAAATATCCTCAATGTTTAATCTTGTAATAACTCAAGATTAAGTAATTTTTAAGGCTGGGGCCTTATAATTACTATTTCAAAGACACCTTATGGAATGGACCCAATAAAGTTGTGGGAATTAAAGAATAAAATCCAAGAGAATCTTGATAATGGATTAATATTCCCTAGTGAGTCACCTTGGGTGCACCTGTCCTGTTTTTTAAATATGAAATATGGTTCAATGAGACACTGTATTGATTATTGAGAACATAATAAGATCACTATCAACAAAAAATATCATGTTCCCCACATTGATGACTTATTCAACCAACAACGTGAAACTAAATACTTTTCCAAGATTGATCTTCATTCAGGTTATCATTAATTAAGGGGCAAGAAGGAGGATATACCAAATACAGCATTTTGAATAAGGTATAAACACAATTAATTTACAGTGATTCTTTTTGGTATTATTAATTCCCCTACTATATTCATGGATATAATTTATAGACTCGTTAGATACTATCTTGATCAACTTGAGGAAGTCTTTATAGATGATATTCTTGTTTATTTCAAGAGTAAAGAATAGCTTGAAAATTACTTGAGAATTGTACGGAAGATCCTTTGAAAGGAGATACTTTTTGAAAAATTCACTAAGTGTAAATTTTGGATTCATAAATTTTCATTTTTGGGTCATATAATCTCAAGAGGGGAGATTTATATGGATCCAAAAAAGATGGATGTAATTTAATCTTGGCCTACACCAACAATGGTAACTTAGATTCGAAGTTTTCTTGGTTTACCTAGATATTATCGATGTTTAGTGAATGATTTTTCCTGATTATCTAATCTACTCACCATATTGACTCACAATGGAGTAAAGTTTATATTGATATAGGAATGTGAATATAATTTCAAAGGGCTAAAAAAAGGTTATCAAGTTCATCTCTCCTCACACAGCCACATAGTGGAGAAAGGTTTGTGATCTATAGTGATGCATCCAAGAAGGGGATGGGATGTTTGCTCATGATAAATGATATGACGATAGATTATGACTCATGATAGTTGAAAATACATGTGAAAAATTACCTAACTCATTATTTGAGTTAGCTATGGTAAATTTTTATTAAATATATAGAGGCATTATCTTTATGGTGAATGTTGTGATATTTATACTGACTATAAAACGTTAAAGTATATTTTCCCACAAAAGGAGTTGAACATGCACAAAAGAAGATGGTTGGTGTTGATTAAAGATTGAAAATTCTCAATAAATTTTTACCCTAGGAAAGCGAACAAGGTGGTAGATTCTTTCTGTTGAAAGGACTATACTATAATATCTAGGACAAGGAACACAAAATATCCAATATTTATGGATTTTCAAATGAGGGATCTGGAAATTTTAAAGAAAGGGTAGAAATATTATCTTTCATGAATTAATGTTTAACCATTAATATAAGTGAAGATTGAGGAGGTGAGTAAGGAAGATATATATCTACAAAATAAGGTGATAAATGTTCCTGAGTTTGAGCATGATCGTGATTCAATAATAATGTTCAGGAACCATGTTTGTATTCCTCCAATACAATAATTAAATAAGGATCTATTGGATGAGGCTCATAGTTCATCATTATCTATTCATCCTGGATGCACAAAGATATATTGGGACCAAACAGAATATTTCTAGTGGTATGGAATAAAAAGAGATGTTGTATAATATGTTTCATAGTTCTTGATTTATCAACAAGTAAATGCTGAGAGACAGAAGTCTAATGGGATATTACAAACATTACCCATGCTAGAATGGAAATGGGAAAACATCAACATGGACTTTGTTATCAGACTTACCAAAATATATAAAGTCCATAATGCTCTATAGGTTATATTTTATCATCTTATAAAATTGGAACTCTTCATTACTATTAGATAATATTTATATTTTGATAATCGTTTTAGGAAATATGTAAAGAATGTTGTATTTCATGGATTACCACTTTCCATTATATTTGATTGGGATCTTAGGTTTACCTTAATGTTTGGGAGAAATCTATAGTATGCACTGGATTAAGAGTTATGCTTTAACAATGCTTATCACCCATAGATATATGGTCTGTCTAATAAGATAGTTCAAACTCTCGAAGTAATATTTAGTTCTTTTTCTATGGTTATAAAAGGTGATTAGAATCAACACCTACCTTTGGTAGAATTTTTGTTCAACAATATCTTTCACTCCAGTATTCAGACGGATCCTTATAAATCCCTCTATTAAAATAATTATAGAACTCCAACTTGCTGGGATGAAGATGGGGAAAGAAATATATTAGAGACTAAACTTTTTGACAAAATGGAAAAGAAGTTTTGTTCTATTCAATAACACATAAGATAATCTCAATGTCGACAAAAAATGTTATTATTATAACCAATGAAAATACCTTGAGATTGAAGTAGGTGATAAGGTGTTTCTATGGATATGTCCCTGGAAGAGAGTAGTGATATTCAGTAGGATGTTCAAGTTGAGACCAAGGTATATTGGTCCTTTTTAAATTCTTGATCCTGTTGGGAAGGTAGCTTATAGATTGAAACTTCCACCAAATCTCTCTCAAGTTCATGGTGTGTTCCATGTATCTATCCTAAGAAATTACATACACTATCCTTCACATGTATTAAAAATAGAATTCATACCACTAGAAAAATATATTTATTATGAAGAACAACAGATAAATATTTTGGATCGTAGCAAAAAAAATTACAAAACAAGACCACTCACTTGGATAATGTTTTGTGGAATAACCCTCAATTTGAGGAAGCTATGTGGGAACATGAGGATATGATGAGGTAGAGGTGTCTTTATCTATTCGTATATAAGTGATGAATTTAGAGGGCTATATTCATTTTAAGAGGGGTAGAATATAACACCTGGATGTTTTTATGAAATGTTTTCTCTACATAATTTTAATTCTTCGATAGCCTACATTGCACGCAATTATGAGTTTAAATGAACTGCATGATGCCATTATTATAAAATGACCATTAAAACCTATTTGTTAAGTTAGAGGGAATAAATATAACTCACTAATGAAAATATATGGGGAATTCATTATCTAACAATTATATATGAAAAATATAAACCAATTAAATGTAAAGAAAATATTGGTGTTTTGGTATTAATAAATTATTTTAATTAAAATTTGTAAATGATATTAATAAAATATATATGTTATATATTTACTAAAATATTTTTTATATTAATCCAATATATGTTTTAGTCATAGGATACGAATAAAAACCTATTTTATGTATAAAAACCTATATTTTTGAAAAGGGTAATTTTAACATATTTTAATAGAGAACCCATTTTAAATTAAAATTTTCAAAAGTTAATAATTTTTATATGAAAACATGTACTTATTATTTCGATGCAGGATATAAAAATTTACTTTGGATGAATTTTTGATATTTTTGTTGTTAAATTTCATGTTTTGATGAATAGTAAAAATATACTATGTTTTAATTGAAAACATTTTCTTCATCGAAATAATTTATATGGTTAAATTATATTATCGAATAGTTTTAACATATAAATATATTATATTTTTTATATTTTGATATAATTTAATTCATTGAAATTAATTTTTCATTGAATTTAGATGTAAAAACATTTCAATCTTTTACATATTTTAAACTTTTAAAACACGTTTTCTCATTCCGACAATGGGATTAATTTTAAATTAATGACTGCAACTTCTAAGTTTTTAATTTTGAAAAATGGATTCCATATTTGGAAATAGTGGGTCCAAATTATTTAAATATCATTCATTTATTTTTTGGCATTATGAATAGTAACTTTAGTAATTTTTTATTAATTTGATGAAAAGGTAAATTTGGTAATTAAGGGTCAAAATAATATTATAAAATTAGCCAAAAAATTTCCCTAGTATCATTGTATGATTTAGTTTCAACATAAATAATACTTGGTTCTAAATTTTAACCTTTGAAATTCACTTGGATGACATTATGACATTTAATATATTTTATTTAAAGAAAAGTTAAATATGTCTTACTATACTTTTAATAACAATATCATTTTTAATATGATTTTTTGCAGAAGATAAAATTGACTATAAATACTCATTCTAAACCTAAAATGTCTTTATCTATCATGGAAATTTATTTTTAATTTTTGGGAAATGAATAATTACCTTGAAACATTATACAATGATGATGGAGAAATTATTTAATTGAAGAAAAATAAATAAAATAATTTTAATTATAATTATAATAACCAATAAAAGAACAAAACACATGAAAAAATCTTATTGGTCAAGTATATATCAACCATAATCATCCAACATTCGAATTATGGACAATTTAGAGCCACATGGAAAATATTATGAAACTTATTATATTTTATCAAAATTAATGTTAAAGATGTCACATTCAGGTTTTAATAAAAATATCATTTTTAATGTCAGATTTTCTAGAAAATATATTCCACTATATGTATTCTTATAAAATATATAGGATTTATCTTTTTCATAGCATTTCATTTTAAATTTTTATCCAACAAATAAGTATATTAAATAATTACACAAAACTGAATTAGTAGTTATTTTGTTAATGGAAATATCAAATAAATGTTATTAAAAATATTAAAATGGATATAATTAGGGATAATTAATATATATAATTACTTTTCTAGAAAACATTTAACTCTTAAAAATATAATAATATATTTGTTTTGAAGTTAACTTTTTATGTTCATATTTTTAAAAATAAATTAATTAAATAGTGTCAAAATTGACACTGCTGATTGTATGGAGTACCAATTTCCATTATATATGATCGGGATCCAAGGTTAACCTAAATATTTTGGATAAGCCTTCTGTAGGTACAAGATATATAGTTATATTTCAGCACTTCTTATCACTCTCATACAGATGGTCAGTCTGAGAGGAAAATTCAAACTCTAGAATACATGTTGAGACCTTTATTTATGGATTTAAAAGGTGTTTGGGATCAACACATAACTTTGGTAGAATTTTCTTACAAAATTGCTTTTACCCCAGTATTCAGATGGCTCCTTTTGAATCCCTTTATGGAATGAAGGGCATAACTCCAACTAACTGGGATTTAGTTTGGGAAATAAAGCTATTTGGTCCTGATCTTGTTGAAGAAATGGAAAAGAAGGTCAAAACTATTCAAAAACACATAAGAGAAGCTCAAAGTTGACAAAAAAAATGTTATGCTATAAACTGATGAAAATACCTAGAGTTTGAAGTGGGTGACAAGTTATTTCAATGAATATATCTCTGGAAGGGATTAATGGGATTTGGAAAGAAGGGAAATTTAAGCCTTAAGTATATTGGTCTTTTTGAAATTGTTGATCGTGTTGGGGAGGTGGCTTATATATTGGAGCTTCCACCGAATCTCCCTCGAGTTCATGAAGGATTCCATGTGTCTATCCTATGAAATTACATACCTGATCCTTTAGATGTACTTAACTCAGAAGTTGTACCACTATAGAAAGATATTTCTTATCAAGAACAATAGATAGACCTTCTGTATCATAGTGAAAATGTTCTACAAAATAATACCACTCACATTGGTTAAAGTTTTATAGAGAAATTGTTAAATTGAGAAAGCGATGTAGGAAAGTGAGGATTTGATTAGGCTAAGGTGTTCTCATATTTTTGTATTCAAGTAATGAATTTTGAGGGAGAAATTCGATTTAAGGAGGGTATACTGTAACACCATGATGTTTTTATGAAATATTTTCTTCAAATAATGTAAATTCTTCCATAGATTGCATTGCACACAATCGTGAGATTAAATAGACCGCGAGAGGGCATTATTATAAAATGAAAATCATAACCTAGTCATTAAGTTATTTTGAATAAATATAACTAACTTATGAAAATATATGGTGAATTATTTGGCTACCAATTATTTATGATAAATATAAACCAATTAAATATAAAGGAAATATTTGTACATTTGTATTAATAAATTAAGTTAATTACAAATAGTAAATGAAATTAATGAAATATATATGTTATATATTTTATAAAATATATTTTACATTCATCGAATATATTTTTTAGTCATAGGATATGAATAAACCCTTTTTTATATATAAAAACCTATATTTATCAAAAGGGTAATTTTACCACTTCTTAATGGAAAACCCATTTTCAATTAAAATTTTGAAACATTATTAATTTTTATATTACAAAATAAAATTATTTTTACAGTTGGAAATAAAAATTTACTTTTTATGTATTTTTGATATTTTTCTGATAAGTTTCAAGTTTTGATCAATAGTAAAAATATATTAATTTTTAATTAAAAAAAAATTTTACATCTAAATAATTTAAGTGGTTAAATTTTATTATTGACTAGTTTTAAAGTATAAATAGATTATATTTATATCTTTTAATATAATATAGATCATTGGAATTAATTTTACATTGAATTTAGATGTAAAAACATTTCAATCTTTTGCATGTTTTATACTTTTAAAACAATTTTTCTAAGTATGACAATAGGAATAATTTTAAATTAATTAATTATACTTTTTTGTTTTTAATTTTGAAAAATGGATTCCATTTTTTGAATTAGTGGATCCAAATTATGTAAATATATTTCTTTTATTTTTGGGTTTTATGAGTAATAACATTAGTAATTTTTTATTAATAAACTAAAAAGGGTAAATTGTCTAATTGAGGGTAAATATAATTTTATAAAAAAAACCCTAACACTTTTACTAATATAATTTGATGATTTTTTTTTCAACTTAAATCATACTTGGGTCTAAATGGTATCATTCTGAATCCACTTGGATGAGATTATGACATTTAATATTTTTTATTTAAAGAAACGTTAAATACAACTTACTAAAATTTTAATAACTATATAATTTTTAATATGAGTTTATACAGGGTTTAAATTAGATTATAAATTATAATTTTAAATATAAAATGTTTTTATTAATCATGGTAATTTATTTTTAATTTTTAGGAAATACATAATTTCCTTAATGGCTTATACAATGATAATGTAGAAATTATTTAATTGATAAGAAATCAATAAATTAATTTTAGTTAAAATAATAATAACCATTAAAATATATAAAACACTTGACCAGATATTATTTTTCAAGTATATATAGACCTTTATCATACAAGGGTCTAATTATGGACCATTTTAATCCACATGGAAAGGATTATGACACTTATAATATTTTATCTAAAGTAATGTTAATGTTGTTACATTCACGTTTTAATAAATATAAAATTTTTAATGTAGGAGTTTCCAAAAGATATATTTGACAATAAGTATTATTATGAAATATATAGGATTTATATTAATAATTTTATTTTATTTTTAATTTTTATCCAAAAATTAATTATATTAAATAATTACACAAAATAGAAGTAGTAATTATTTTATTAAAGTAAATATCAAATAAATGTTATTAAAAATATTAAAATAAATATAATTTGGGATAAATAATATATCCAAAATAATTAAATATTACCTTAAACTCTTATAAATGTAATAAAATATTTATTTCTAATTTTACTTGTTATAATCATATTTTTCAAAAAATAATAAATTGAATAATGTAAAAATTGACACTATTGATTGTTTATAAAAATAACGATTTATTAAATTATATAAAAGTTAGAAACTTCTTTAAAAATATTAAATAATTATTATATTGTGTCAAATATTATAAATTATTAATTTATGGTCAAATTTACATCAAATAAGTAAATATTTTACCCTTTTGATATAGAAATATATGTTACCTTTGAAAAACTTAAAATAGAATAACTAAGGGTTAATTAAGATGATATGGTTTAAATTGATAGAAATATTTGTATAAAATTTATTTTTTGATGATACTAAACCTTATAACATATAATATTCTCAAATATTTCATTTTTGATCTTTTTTTATGGGTTTTTATTATATTATAAATTAATATTTTTGGAGATTCCAAAATTGACCCTCATATCAATTATAAAAGCACACTTCCTCCCTCACCTCTTCACTTCACTTTAATCCTTCAATATCTACTACCCCCTAAAATATTTCCTTCTCAACATCCTAATTCACATTATAAAGGTTTTTTTAATTCTCAAAATACCAACTCTAGTGCCTTTAAGTGGAGATCTAGTGGGAGCTTGTCGAAGAAGAAAAAATCCCCTCTACTGATTCTTTCAAACTTATTTCTTCACATACTTCCTCTTCCTATGTTGTTTACATTATAAAGTAATAACTATAGTATCACCTATATAATGATATGTTATTAAGATTATGGAACAATCTTATTCCACCTTCTATCCATCCTACAAAAAACAAAATCACCAAGCGTTCGTTCGTACAGATTATCGTCTCCACACTATGGTGTAATATGATTTTTCACCACCAATTTTACATGGATAGGAATAATGATGGAAATAATAATTAAATACGATGATTATAACATTATATTTATTTTGGAAAAATATATATACCGTTAAATTTCATATCATTTCACAATTGAGGGAATGATATCGTCGCTCGTGTGTACGTATGGCCTACCATCTCCACGACACGATGTGATTCATTCTCCAAGATCTCCATTAATGAATGATTATATATATGTATATAATTTATTAATATGATATATATTACATAAATATAATTATTTAAATAATATAACTATGAGCTATGAAGAATAAATGGAACTTATACAACAAACCATGCATATACAAAATAAAATAATTAACGCCTGAAAGAAGAGTAATGATGAAATATTATTAAATGGGAGATAATATCATCGTATATGATATCATAAATATAAATATGGTTCTCAAATAAGTTTATAACACTCTTTAATATATTATATATGATTTTATAATATACACAACGGAACCCATACCTAAGGTAATGGATAATTTCACAATCTCATTATTATCTGAGATTATTTATATGTAAGTATTTACTGGGGTATATATATCATCCATGTCCATATTTCATAAAAATGTATTCCAAAATATTCTTTATATTCTTATGTAATTTCTTGAAATCAATTTTACCCATTGTTTAATCTTTACTAATCTGTATGAAAGGAATCTCTTTCATTTTTGATACGACATTCTTTTTCACTTATCCAACAAAAGTATGAGAAGAATGTTTTATTTTAACTTATATGACATGGATGGATTTTTACAATTTCATGACACCATATGTCCATGAGTATTACCTTGAAATATTTCTAGGTTAATTTCAATGAAATTTTTTCTTTTAAAATTGTGCATCATTTTAAGAAAAGAAAACGTTTTCAAAGAAGAAAGGATATTTTTTTAAAGAATTAATTTCAGGTGTTTTGTCAAAATTATTTTCAATCTAAGTTGAAATTATTTAATAGGTATGTGTTTTAGGTATACAATACCTATAATCACTATGTATTATTATGTTTATTATGGAATAATATTTATGAAATACATTCATTTTCCATAGAATATTTTATGATGGAATAATGTTTAAGGAACCCATTTTATTACACAGGTTATGATATGATTTATGTTCTTGGGAAACACATATGTATGGTTTTAATTATGTGATAGGTGGTACCTATATATCCCTCCAATTAATTGTATAAATATTTATATTTTATGAAATAGATAGTACTATAATGGGAAATGATATCAGTTCGGTAATATAGGGTTGGAACGAGAAGTAAACCAGCTTCAGTAATACATGGCTGGAACGAAGAGTGAACTTGGTTCATTGATAGACATTGTCTAATATGATGGTCTTGGAAATGAACCTTGACTAATATATAGATAAATTTATATGCATATGTGTATTCCAAAAATTCAATGTCTTATTTTACTCCCTTTGGTAATATGTTCATTTATTATTCATAAAGTATTATTATTTATTCAATGACATGATATCATAATATTTGATATGCAAGATAAGATTTTCAATTTTTATTTTCTTATGTATTATGATAATGATATGATTTATATCTCTATTATGTACCCTTACTGAAAATTTGAGTTCACTCTTTTTTATATTTCTTTTCCCCATGTTATGAATAAGGGTATTAAGTAAGATATGTAAAATGGGGTATAAATATGAAGGAATAAGAGAGAGACAATGTGGATGTTTTATAAACCAGTTGTTTATGTTTATCAGTTTCTAATGACATTGAACTTATACGGTCCTAGTTTATTTTTTTTATGTTTTGTAATGAATATTATTAGTTTTGAAATAAAATCTTTTTATGTAAATTATGGGTGATTATAGAAGTAATGTCAATGGGATATGGGATTAAATTATACTTTCATCAAGATGAAAATATACCATTAGTTGATTATAATCTAGTCAGATATGTGGTGTTTGTTCTATCACCAAACAGAGGGATTCCTTTGGAATAAGATATACTCATTATCAGTATCCATAGAAGATGTTCGGTAATTTATATACTCAAAGTGTAACGTATTACATATGGGAATTGAATATTGAAAAGTTAATTGGAATAATATAGCTAAAAAGGACCAATATTAGGTTATTTTAGAATGTTAAATAGGTATAGAATTGAATAATTAATTTCGGTTGGGTCCAAGATAAATGGTACAAGAATTGATATGTATATTATAATAACGTGAATGAAGACAGATTTAGTTATTAGAAGAAGATATATTATCCCTATATGTAGTAAGAAATAAAAATACTGAATATAAATGAGGAGACCATTCACAAGAGGGGGGTTTGATGATGAAGAAATTTGTGGTATTACTGAAGATGGGTGATTTGGATGTCTTTATATATCCTACTATTATAGGAATCAAACCACACATGCTTCTTTAGAATATTATAAAAAGTATCATCCTAATGTAGGTTTAAGGAGGGAAAGACCTATGTGAAGTGGTAAATAGAGTAGTGGTATGATTGGGAAAATGGGATAATAATGGAATTTACATGTGGTTATAAGAAAAGTGATATGTAAATAACTATGTATCCTACCATAATAGAAATAAAGACACATATATTTCTGAGAAGAAAAAATATATACAAAGATCCATCTCATGTGTAGGGAAGAGAATAAAATTGTTTTGTCTTAGAGCTAGACTGATGAAGAAACCCCAAAATGAATTAGTAAGAGACCATGCACTAGGATGGGATGAAGAATAAAAGAAGAAAAAATCAACATCTATATCCATGATAGGTGGGATCAATGTTTCAATGTATCCTGTAATAGTAGGTATTAAGTCACTCATAGTTATTTTAAAGAGGAATCTACATATATCTAGATCATATGCAGGGGAATAGTGATGAAATGGGTGTATTCCCAAATTATAAAAATACAAATGAAACTTCAAATGAATTTATGTAGTCAAAATTCAATTGTAAGATGTAATGGTTAAATCCTAGTGTAGGGCTAATAGAGAATACCCAACATGAATTAAAATGTTCAAGAAATAGGATGTAGAGGAAAATTATGGAGAATGATATTTATGGTCATCTCTATCATAGAAGATCTTATAATCCATACTAATCCTTTAAAAATAGTAATTAAGTCATATATAGTTATTAATGAGGTTTCTGTAATGATATGTATCTTTTTTAGGAAGGAAAAATGTTCCATCGTAATGTAGGGTTTCTATCTAAAACCTAAAACGAATAGAAGATAGATCATGTACTAGGATAGAATAGATGATTTGGGAAAATGATATTTTCGGCCAGGTATGGGGTAGAAAGTTTGGGCATCGCTGTGTATCATTTAAAAAAAGAATCGAGACACTTATTTCATGGATATGTGGTGATTTTTATCTTATTTTAGCCTCAGGAATTAGGAAATCCATATGGTAAGACTCTTACATGGGTTAAACTCTCATGTAATGAAATCAAGTCATACAAAATATACCACTCCAAGTATTTTAAGGGTCATATAGAATGGACATAGTGTCATGAAGTTTAATTCCATGTGAAAAGGATGGTATTCTATGTATTTTAAAGTTATGCGGTAAGGACTTGGGTGTCATGGAATTTATAGTCGTGTGATGAGGACTATTGTCTCTTGTAGTTTAAGGTTATATAACTTGGACCATTTCTTTGAATTTTCAAATTATAAAGAACGAACTTATAGAACACAACATGAATTTATGAAAATTATTTCTTGAGAAACCTTACATTTGTGAAAGGCATGATATTCTCTCCATCCATTATGATCAGGGAATAAGCTCTATTTAAATAAATATTATTTATGATATAAATACCTTCTTATTTGTGTTCTAGATTCATGGGATTATTTATAGGTATCATTAGTTTTCTCAATTCCAATACCAATTATCCTCATACAAATTATTGTAGGTGTAACGTTTTATAATATTCTTAATCGTTGTGATTATGGTGAACTTCAAGGTTATGCAATGTGTGTAACATTTTCTCATCGAGTTATTCTAACTTGATCCAAATATGAAAATTTTCTGCTTCATATAAATGATCAAAAATAGTAGTGTGAAGTTATTATGACTAATCCTTGATGGGAAAGACTACTTATATCCTATAAACTAGTTAATAAGGGGTTTCCTACATGCCAGTATGGGTTGTGGTGTGATAATCCCATAAATACTATGGTAGTTTTTCTGACAATGATTTCTTTTCCATTTCCACCATTTTCTAGACACTGTTGGATAGTATCTTATTTAAATCCTCTGTCTAACCATTTTCTACTACATAATTGTGGGATGAGTCATTAGACTGAATATTTCACTCCTTGTATATTTTCTTGAGCTCAATTTCTTAGAAATTAGTGTCATTTTCCATCAAAATTATATGTTGTACTTTGAATTTGGTAATAATATTAGGTTTTATTAAGTTTATTACAACCTCTACCCTAAACTTTTCGAGGGGTATGGCTTCAACCCATTTTGAGAAGAATTTGGTAGAAGTGAGAGTAAATTTTAACTACCTTATTGTGCCTAGTGGGTATAAACTTATGAAATTTATTCCCAAAATAGAAATTAGACAAGAGTATTTGGAAATGTCTAATAACTCTATGGGTTGGTAAAATAAATTTTCTTGAATTTGACATTCATGATACTTCATGGTGAATTTAATGTAATAATAAATCATCAATATCCAAAGATATAAAGTCACCTAATTTGGTGTAAAATTTTGGACCCTGACTTGTGAGCACCACAGGCACTAGTATGAACTTCCTACATAATGGTGTGGATATCTAATCCTTAAATACACATAAGGAGGTCCCCATTAAATCTTCATTTATATATAAATTTCTAGGAAATAGATCCATCATAAAGGATGAAATTAACTACCCACAAATGGATTTGTTCTTTCCTAGATTGATCATGAGATGGGCCTTATTCTGAAGATATTCTATTATAGGATACATCTAGAAAACTGTTGTGTCAGAAATTAAGGGAGAAGACTCACTTTATTTTGAGGTGTCATTCAATTCAATGATCTCCTCCCTATCATTACTAATAAATAGATAGACAACTCTACAGTATTCAATATAAGTCATCTTCACATATTGATCCAGGTCATCCATGGAGGTAGCTACAATTTCTAATGCATCAACTTAGGAATTTTGTGAGAATGAAATGTTAGACAACACTAGAATTGAAGGAAACTATAAAAAAATCACATACATATTCTGGCATGGGTATTAGTTATTCTTTCTTGATTTAATAATATCTATTTATTTTTTAATCACCAACTTCAAATATACATTTATGTTTAACATGTAAATCAATATGTATAAAGTCAATTTCAACCCTGTGTGAGATCTTAATACTCAACCTCACCATTGGTAACCCTTCTAATAGGATGAAATAATTGGGCGCGACCAACTCTTTTAGGGAAATTAATTCAATCCCAAAGCTAACCTGGTTGATTCTTGAATAATTTATTCTTCTCCCAGTCAGACTTTGAGAAGCATCATCTACATACATTTCCCATGTTTCCAATGTCTCGTGAATAGATAATAATTCCTCATTATGGAGTTCTATATAGAGTGGTTCCTCCTATGGGGTAGGGAGTACTATAAAGAAATCTACTAGTTATTTTCCCTTGATCGCCTTATAGGATAAAAAGCTGATGTCAAACTGTTATAGTATAATAGATCATATAACTAATCTTTCCATCAACATATAATGACTGAGGATATATTTGAATTGATTCATATGAGAAATATAGTTGACCTTATGATTCGATAGATAATGTTGAAATTTTTACACCATAAATATTTAATCAATTTAGTTCTTCATGATATCAATTTATTGGGGTTTAGCCTCTAACATTATTCAATCAAGGTAATAAATACTTTCCTCCTTTCCTACATCATTCATTTGGGTGAAGATGGAACTAATATATTTTCCACAGTTTCCAAATTAATGATAAGGGGATTTCATTATATTGAACATATTAACAATGGAGGGTGTATAAGATACTTCTTAAGGTCATCAAAATATTTCTAACAATATTCATCCCACTAATAATTTATCCCTTTCTTCATTACCTCCATTAAGGGTATGAATTTTCTAGAAAGTTTTTCTATGAATTACGTAATTTTATAAAATAACCCATGAAGTCCTCTCAAATATCAGAGGTTTTAATGAGGTGTAATATCAATTAATTTCCGAGTTTTCTCAAGTTTTACTTTGATGTTTGACGGTATACCATTAATTATAGTAAAATCTATTGGGTCACCCCAATGGTATATTTCAATGAGTTTATTTTTAGGATATGTTGACCTAAGATTTTAAACAATGCCTCACGATTAGAAATTTAATCATGTAACCAATGATATTTGACCACCAGATCATCAACAAATAATTCCATTATCTTCCTCAAAAATGGATTAAATATATGGTGCATGAAATTTCAGTAATAATTGTAAACATTATTTAATAAAAATGGTATTACCCGATGGTAGTATAATTATTGAGGTTCCTTGAAGAATTTAATTCTTCATCCTCAAAGTCTATTCATATCTGGTTGTATTCAAGATACCCCTCCATGTATAAGAGGGATAGAAAAATATTTGTAACATCAATCAACAACTCTATGTTTGAGACCATAAAATCATCCTTTGGATAGAATTAGTTAAAATCCATAAAGTCAATATGGACTCTAATTTTCTCATTTTTATTCTTCATGAGTAAAATATTAGTGATCCTTTTTTTGTATTGAATATACTGGATAAATTAATATTTGATAAAATTATCATTTTTAGATTACAAATTGGAAGTATAGGTCAAATTCATTCTATTTACTATCTATTTATAATCATAGTGGTTTTTTGATAAACCTATGTAATGGGTGGTTGTTTGAGGATTCAACCTAGGAATCTCCATATAATTCCATTAAAACAAGTCCCAATTTCATTTAATGAAATATATGAAGTATTCTCATTCTTTTAGGATCATGGTTGTACTAGTTAGTTCTTTTCATGGGTCTTCTTAAATACCAAGATTTATTTATCATATTTCAACAATGTTGATTGAGACACCTTCTTAAAAATATGGTGTAGTGACCTAGATATTATCTTTCTCTTCATTATCAAGGGTATAAAATGGACTTGATATTAGATATTTGGAAGAGATTGGAGGATTTTTATCAACTTCATTGGAATCACACCTATCTAGGGTGTGTAAGGGTACCCCAAGTGTAGATAACACAATATAATTTTATTCAAAGATTCTTAAACATCATGTTTTTATCCAAGAGTTCATATCTTACTAGTCAAATAATATTTGATAAGTTCACTAAATATCAATCATGATTGAATTCAAGTAGATAATCTCAGAAGTTATATTTATCTGTATTGAGTATATAGGAATCCTTTCCTCTATTGATGATAGTTACTCAATAGAAATATCTACTTGACTATTATAGGATGGTAAGTCAATTATAGGGTCCTTGTCAATGGAAAACATGACCCGATGCATCCCTAGACCCAAATTCATTAACTTGATATGGTTTTTGGATAGAACAAAAAAAATTACCTATTCTTCTCAATGAATTAATTATGGAAGATTTTTGGCATCAATTTAATGATATTCATTGAATTCAAAATGATATTTATCACTATGAATTAAGCTGACCTATCTATTATCAAAATATTTTAGTCATTGATCATAAAAAGAGGGTAATGTTGTATACATTTGAATCTATGGACTTCATAGAAAGATGCTGAAATCCATATTTTGGTGGACCACCATGAATTCTAAATCAAACATGAGCACTCTAAACTATGTTCTTAGTTTAATCATCCCAATGGGTATCTAATCTATTTTTTTGTACCGTGGGATCATTAAGTTAGAATGAGACAAATAGGCTTCACTATATCCCAAATGATGGAGGATCCAAATTGGAATGAGGTTGATTTAAAAACCATTATATACTAAATATTATGGAATAAGAAAATCATTAAGTTATATAGATACATACAATGGACTGACATGTCCCTAAATGGAAATGTACTAGATTATTTCAGTGAACTAAATGAATATGTGGTATTCATTGGAACATATATCTATATGATATGTCTCAAATACAACCACTTTTTCATGAATTATTTATGGATTTAAAAGACCTAAAATAAGGTTTTCCATGAGTTCTTTATTAATATGGAGGGAATCCAAAATCTAAATTTTTTCAAGGATAATGGTGAGGTGATTTTACATATCTCACTTTTAAGCAATGGTCCTTTGCTTCCTACCATACATTTATTCTAAAGATTGAGTACTGTAGTAGGGAGTTTTTTGTGATAATGACCTCTATATTATTCATAATTAATTGTTTCTTTTATTATTTAATGATCTATTTGAGTTCTATTTCCTATATCTTGAGTTTTAGTGGATCAAAATTTTCATGATAGTCATACTACCAATTCAAAGAATCAATATGTGCCCTTAAATACTCAGGATTATATTGATACTCATATTAGTCTTATTAGATTACTTTACTTTGAGTCTTATACACATGTATGGTTTCATCCAGAATTAAAATTAAACATCAAGATCCACCACAACCTCACCTTCTTCAGTCACTAGCCAGGAGCTCTAATTTATAAGATTTTCCTTCATCAACAATTGGATATATTAGGTGAAATTTTTTAATAAAATTGTATTGTGACTTCTCTTCTAATTAAAATTAATTTTTTTATGTAATTTCATATCCTTACAATATGGGGGAGGAAACACAGAGTATTCTAGATTGGATTTAGTCCCTATGATGGTTCGTCTTACGATTTTCTTTTTCAGTGTTATTTGCATCAGATTTTGGAAAACCATTATGATGAAGATATCACTGAAACTATTTCAGGGGGAATTGGGGTCACGACTAGATTATTTATTCAGTCCCTAATGATGAAATTTTTGTGTTTGACCAATTTTATGGTCATAAAATTGAAAAAATTTAAATATATTTTTATACAATAATTCCTCTGATTCTACTTCATCTTTAAGAAAGGTATAAAATACACAATCTACTTGAGCTGGGGATAACTCTACTTTATAAGTTCATCACCCATTATCTTCTGGATAATGTCATTAAAAATAAATTAATCTTGGATATTTCATCATAAAATATAATTGAAAGGTAACTAGTCTGGTTGATCATTAAAACTAGCATCATTGGGTCTCTGGATCTCTAGAAATGTAAGCAGGTTTTTCTCTAGACCAACAATGAAATATCTCAAGACTTTTTATTTTAGGAAGGAATAAATTTGTTTTAATTATCTTCAAAACACTGATGATTTTTCTTCTTTATTCCATAATAATGGTGGAGTTAATAATACTAACCAAGAAGAATAAATACATTGTATTTGGTAGGATCAAGAGCTAGGTCTAACACTAACACCAATTTGAGAACAATGGTCTTGGTTTTTACCTTGCTATATTTTTTTCCCAAAGTGGAGGATGTTGGCTAAGATTTTAATGTTGAGCGTCAAAGATAATTTTACAATAATTTTTCAACTATATAAAATTAGAATAATTTACTAAAATATTTATTTGTGAGGATTTATGTTTGTATCTCATTTGTGATATTTCTTATATAAATAGCTGACAAGTGTTCTGATGTGAGATACATATTTAAAGAATATGTAAAACCTTTCTACTAGTTAATAAAATCTAAAACCCACTCATTTTCATGTGATAAGGAATTTTTTAGGTTTTCAATGTCTATCCTCCACAATGTTGAATTAATTAATAATATAACTAATTTTGAATATATTCTAAACTGATAATGGATCTAACTTCTAGGTTATCCTACCCAAAAAAATAAGGACCTTCCAAAGTCTTCCTGAAACATTTTAGTATTACTACTTATTCTTTCTTTTATGTTCCTGATAGAGGACCACATCAACCTGAAAAATTCATAAGATGTTGATATTGTTATCACATTACATTCAATGTTGAAAAATAGTGTTCCTAAATTTTGGTGGACGAGGAGTCAAATATACCCACTCTAGGTATGAATTTTAATCTAGTTTTATTGGTACTCATTGACCCTCAATAGTTTCCATCCAATGAGTAAGAGATTAAATAGATTTGATAAAATATTATGGTATTTATTTTAGATATATTTAATTTGTGGTAATAGTTAGAAGAAACTGATATGATCAACCTATCTACATTTGTGGTTGATAATTGGCCAGATTTTACCTAAAATAAATTACCAAAACTAGTAGTTGATATTTACATATTAGAGTAAATTCTGAAAAATCGATTGATGTCGAGGTTAATTAAATTATTTTATTTTATATTAGGTAGATTGGGTGACTCGACATAGACCTTTCTTGTCAAGAAATCTCCTCTTGTTGAACAGGGTCAGCAAAAGGATGCACAGTGGATTCAACTTGAGATTTTCACTCAATTGAAATGTTACCTCTGAGTATTTCGGCATTAATCTTCCTCAAGTTTTATAATTTGGATTCATACCCGAAAATCATTTCTTTTAAAAAAATAGGTTTGGATCCTTTAGGATGATGGTGTGTTATGGATGTGGTTTCACCTTTCCCTTTTTCTTTGAAAGAATATAATTTAGTGGGTGATAATAATATGTTTGGTGGAGCTCCCAAATCATCATATTGACCTTTACGTCAATTCAAGAACCCATATTATAACACCTAGATTTGGATCATATTTTGAAAAAAAAATGCTTCCTTATAATGTTTCTTTATTTTAGTATCTCCATTTTATCGATGCAGTTCATATAAATAAATTTACCAATGAGAATCAACTGGTAAGAATTAAATTCTCATCTATTTAAAATTAGTAGGGAGTCTTTTCAGTGTGAGAATATACTTTTAGGGATATATCATAACATTCCTTCAATATTTCCCTTATAAAATATTTCTTAGGCTTTTGACCAATTTATGTATTCATCTCCCTCCCATGGTGCTCTAACTATGGTGAATAAAAAAAATCATTTATGGATGATTATCCTAATGTAATATCATTTAATTTTCATTAAACATAGACTTAGGGAATGGGATGAATCATGAAATTTCATTATAGAAAACCATAGTGGTGCTTCTTTTTGATATACATCCTACCTAGAAAATAATGAATATAAAGTAGGGGAGGTAAAAATATCACCATCCCTATCTATTGGGTTGGAATATTATCTATTAAATTCCCAATAACACGTTGTCACGTATTTAATGTTTTTAGGGGTAGAATTGGAGAAAAAAAATCCCTCATCCTTGTGGGTTGAGGATTCTCCTATATTGATATTGGGATTTTACTACACTTATCTTTGTCTTTCAGTATTTTAATTTAGCATTATATGGGTTCATCGTACGGTTTACCCACTCCAGATGATTGGTTTCATCCCTTGAAGGTGTTCAACATTCAAGGAACTATTTTTTCAAAAATTGGATGCCTGTTTCATCTTACTAATAGCTTATTGTGGAAGTCTTTCAATGAATCATTCCAATTAAGTTCTTCTTATCTGATATCTAGGGATGAAATTATTTTAATGGACTAGCCAAATATAATATCTTAATCCAAGACCTTATACCTCTCTTAAGGAAATAAATTTTTAAGTTTCTCTACTTTATGGGATTTCATATCCCACAAGTAAAGTAAATTACAAATATCTCTATTCTCCCCACCCTCTAATGTGTATGTTAGATGGGGAATCCCAAATAATTTGAGGGAGTGTCTATCACCCACTAAGCTAGGTTTGTTGGAGAAAATCATGATAATTCCTCAATTTGGGATTTTGAGCTATCGAAAAGGTATTCAAATAAATATAACCACACCACTCATCTAATATATTAAGATGATTGGTGCATTCTTCCTAGGTACTGTTCCTGGATTTATGGTGACCTGGAGTCTTATATAGATTTAAATAGAGATATGGTATATATTATTCTTTAATATTCTTAGTAACATCATAATGAGGTGTAGAAATGGATTATAATATAAATTATATCATATATTCATCCAATTCCCTCCACATGATGTCGGATATTTCCTCATCTTTAATGAGTATTTATTTTACTAACTCTATCTATAAATTTCGTTTCCTACCATTTTATCAAGAGGAATGAGATAATTTAGAATAACCTCAACTGCATATAAAGTTGAATGGTCTGGGGGGGCACTAATAATTATCATTATCTTGTCTTTACCATTGGTTGGGATGAAACCCCACAATTCAATGGTGAAGTGCCCAGTGCATCCAACCTTGGATTCTCAGGTTCCACTTGATACAAGGGAAGTTTCAGAACAATTGTTACCTGGGAATGGCCTTCATTCCTTGGAGATATGCCATCATGATGAGGACTTTAATAATTAGATCCATAGGGAGTACCTCTATGGCTGTTTTCTTAAATATAACGGGGAGGACCTCCAAGATTTTCGGTAAATTCTAGACAACCATATTGAGGTACTCTGTGACTACTAGTGTGTTTCACATTTAGATAGAGTGGAACTCTACTTCGGTCAAATACGTTTTCATAGGGAGGAAATTTTCATCATATTCCCTATGGATGACCTCCCTTGTTTTTTATTACTATATTGAAGGCCTCCATGGTAACAAATTTTTTTGAGATAGGGAGGACTTTCACTTTATTTTCTTCTGATTTCACACCGAGGAAATCTTCCACATATCACATAGGGATGATCCCTAGATTTATTGTCTTGATCAATATAGGTAGGTCATTCATGGTTTTTTGATTAATTATTTATTGAAAAGGGGATGACATTCAATTTAGTCTTTTAATATTTTATGTCAATTAAATTCTACTTATTGGAAATGAAGTATCAGTCTTACAGTCTATTAAATCCTAGTTGAGAACATGACTATACATGAAGAACTTATGAAAAAATGTATATATTCATCGGATCATGATCCATCATGAAAGATCCAATAGGCTTCTCGGTATAATTCAATTTATATATGTTGACAAATTATTAAAGAGATTTGGTATATAAGAGTCCAAGAGGGTATTGATTTTGATGTCACATGACATTCATATTTCCAAGAAAATGCGTCCTCAGAGACATGAGGAAAGATAAATTATGGAAATGACTCTATATACATCAGTGATTTGGCTAGTCATGTACGTTATGATGCATACTAGGATAGATGTTTCTTATGACTTAAATTCAATAGTAAGATATCAAGATCACCCTCATGACCACCATAGTAAGGTAGTGAAGACTATCCTTAAGTATCTAAGGTATAATAAGGATACATTCCTACTCTTTGGAGGAGAATATGAACTAGTCACCATTCTTAATATAGATTATAATTTATAAATATATCAAGATGATATGATATTTCTAACCTGATATATCATCACTCTTAGTAAAAGGATGAGTGGGCTAATATTACGTCTAGTGATAAATATTAATTTTCAATCCAGTAAAATAATATTTATCATTATGCTATTTAGAACATGATAAATGATTTTAATAATAATATTATTATATATAATATGTTCAGATAATATTTATTATATTATTTAAGATTCATTGTAAAATTAAATAATATTTTATTCTTAACCCTAACTCTATAAATAGATAGTTATATTTATCTTATAGAGTGAATCAATAATTGGGATCATTGTGGACAAAAAATTTCTCTCTATATTCCTACTTCTATTATACCCTCAAAAATGTGAAGAACAAGATTGAATCCTTCAAAACGTAAGGAACCGGAGGAGATCAAGACGAGAAATACAAGAAAATGGATCCACCATGCCAGCACCCAATAATTAATTGGTATTGTTTGAAGATCAAAGGACCGTGTGTGGATCACTTCTAGAGGGGATATACTTTTGGTCATCCCAACATAATGATGGTAATATTAAAATTTTTTGGGTTGAACAAAATCTACATCAAAGAAAGAACCTAGGATGAGGTAATATTTATTTAGATATAATTTTATTTAATTATAAATTTAACATGCTAAAGATACTATAAGAGTTCCGCGTTTTCTATGTAAATATTCAATGAAAAAATTTTATTGGTCATGACTTTTACATATTTCACAATTGGAAAATAATACATAAAATCCAATAAAAACATTAGCAGTAATTCACTCAAAAAGGTGAATCTCGTATTCCTAAAGCCTCCACATCCAACCCATCCAGTAGCTAAGAAACAAATACAAAAGGCCACCCAAGGATCAAAGAATATTTGGGTTGGGAAAATTTTCCCTAACATAAGGCTTTATTCTTGTTGAGAGCTTCATGGAAAATATTTGATTAATAGAAAATAGAAAGATACTCAAAAAGAAGAAGATTACCATGGATACACTACTAAATCCAAACATGCAAGTGACTCCAATATCTTAACCCACTTAAAATAAAACCAAAAGATATTTCAAGATAAACCAAGCAGTAAAATAAGATTGAAAGACAACAACTCCAAAGGTTTGATTCAAAAATCCAAAAATTCATCGAAAAATAGAGGACTATTTTTAATAAGGATAAGAATCTCTTAAAATAAGATTCATCAAGTCAATGGCCTTCAAAAACAGGATGAAAATATCTCAAATACTCGAGAACCCAACTAATTAATAACCTAACCATAAAACACTAAAGTATCCTAAAGAGAACCACACACAAAATCCTTAATCACCTCACTGAAATAAGAGACCCTAAAAGATTACCAGATCAAGAAAATCCAACTAAATTTCATGCATGAGGATAATAATGAACCATAGGAAATGAATCCATAAAAAACGTGATTCATCAAGAACTATATAGTCTAGCCTTAGTCCAAGTGAGGGTAACCCGAAACCACATTCCTAGAACACTAAATCCTAGTAATTCCAATAAAAACATTGTAACATCATTAACACTGTCTCCTGGACTCCCAAACACTTACACAAGTTTTCTTATATACAAAAATATATTATAACCATTGTACCAATATAGATACTACATAGTAATGAGCGAAGAAGAGAATGATAACCACGAAGGCATAAGAATTTCCAAAGCACCCACCATCCCTTAGGGGATAGTTAGAAGGATTACATAAGAAAATAATAACATATGGATAATTCTCATAAAACCTAAGTAAAGACATGTATAACTCACACTATGTCCCACTCAAAGAGATAAACATACAACCTTCCATATAGAATTTTCCCTGATCATACTTGAAAAAACACCTTAGAGAAACTCATACAATCTAAATTTCTCTCAACAGAAACCAAAAGGGTCTCTATCATAACATGGAGATCCATGGTTAGGGAAAATCTTGGAAAGATATTCAAGAAAGAACATCCTTATTTGATTACAGCATAAAGTGGAATGTTCAAGGACAAGGAAACCACAATGCTCTATCCTAATTCTTCCGGAACATGCCAAAAATAATTCTCATTGAAGAGTAAGGATATCCTTTCAACATGAGAAATTTAATAGTCAACGTCTCCCTCCATAATTTAATTTTTCCTCAGATTCAATCTCCCTTAACTCATCTCATCAAAAACATTGTATTCAAACAATTGAAATAAAACATAAACGGATAAATAAACCAAATTCGTATATCACTAAGATACAATCCACCAACAAGACTGGTAATATAAAAACATTACCACATAAAATATTGAGTAACCAAAAAATACCCAACATCATAATGTCAATGAGATGAAATGAAATTCCTAAAGGAAAATATAAATGGTCTTCTATCCAATATTAGGATAAAAAAGGTGGACCACCACAAACATCCACTATAATCTCCTCTATTTCATAAAACCTTTTCATTATGAGGTCTATAGTTAGTTCCATATTAACATTAATTTTTATAAATTCACTATAGTTTCCTTAGTATCTAATGATCCCTAACCATATTTAGGTGTATATAGAGTCTGTAAAAACTAATTTTGATCATCTATAAATCCACATGTGTTATGATTATTCGGAGGATTTTTCCAATCATACTTTATATGACATGTATTTATGCATCGGTAAAAAACCAAATGCATAGTTTGAGATAAAGCCATTGAGAAGAAACAAGATATCCTATTGATTCCACTACATGTATGGTATGAATTGGAACACTTCCTTTTTCCTTTTTTGGATCATCCTCCATCAAACCTAGTAATAATATTAATATATAATACATTTGGTGCTCCTTACAAGCCAACTTAAACCATGATAGCATGCCTCAACAATATGCCATAACAATTGAGGTCGGTAGGAAACAGATCCTAGATTAGATCTAGTCGAATACCTTATCAAAAACCAAAATTCATTAAAGAATCATATATGAAAAAATTAGGAAGATACTATACCAACTAGATAAAATAGAAAGGATAATCCCATTCTGTTTTATTACGTTGATTGATAACAATAAATTCCATTTCTTTTTATTCCTTTACTGAATTAAGAAAGAAATATTGAATTAATTGTTCCTTGAAAGCTTCCAAATAATGGTCCTTCAATGGATTAACATAGATAATTGAATTACACCACATTTAACCCATACCCTCAAGAATTAATGTTGAAAAATTAACCATGAGTTATTCCAGAAGAATAATTTATTTGAAAATATCGTCAATATTATTTATCCAGGTTACCACTTACAGAGAATTTGTTTTCCCAGAAAAATGTGGAGGACTCGGTATTTGAAACCCTTGAACAAAATACTCACATTAGGGAATGATAGGAAGGCCATAATGTCCTGAGATTAAAGCCAATGGATTTTTTTTGAATACAATCATGATCAAACTAAGATACTATTAAATATGAATGGGGTCATACTCTAAAAACAAGAAGAAAAAACAATAAAAAAACTTTAGAATTAAAATATCAGATGAAAAGACACTAAACAACAAGTGGCCTTAATACACAATTTCAATCAACTCAAAACCGAACACTAAACAAAATTTAAACACTCAAACCCAATTTTTAAGTACTTTATCAAATAATTCACCACTTTGATCAAATAGGGTTTTACCATAATTCATTTAAAAAGAATTTTCATTCTTTAAACCCATGTTCACACCCACTTGAAAAAATTTAAAGAAAAATAACTTCTCAGTGAAATAAAAATATTTTAAAACATTTAACACATAAACTATTTAAAATTTTCTAATTAAACATTACTAACACTACATGAAAATATTGAAAATAGTTATGAATCTAACACATTTCCAAAATTACAAACCAAATTTCTCCAAATATATTTCGTAATTTTAAATTAAAAATATATTAGAATCAATAAGAACCCAACACCACTGTGAAATTAAAAAAAAATTAAGAGTGAATTCCATATTTATAAAAACAAACATCATTTCTCAAAAGAATGAAACAATTTGAAAAATTTGAAAACTCGAAGAAGTTCCCAACTCTTTTAAAACAACCAAAGCATTCTGATTTAAAATGTTAACTTTGAAAACCCAAAAAAATAATCAATTACTCCAGGAGAAAAATGAAAAATTATCAATAAATAGAAAAATATAAATTAAAAACAACCCAACACTATAAGATTGAAAACAAAAACATTCTTATAAATAATAGTGACGAACGGTTTGGGAAACCATGTGCCAATCATGTGCAGTCCACTATAAGTCATCTGAAGTTTGAAACCAAGAATTAGGATGGTTTTACAATCCATTAATAGTAAACATGAGTCCTCTATATTCCCTCCAAAAATAAACTCCAAATATTAGAGTTATCAAAATAGTTCATGAAGTCATAATTCCATAATTACATGATCAAAAAAAAATGAAAAGGTGTTATAACGTTTGAGGGCTGATATTGAACTCAAAACATGATCATCGTGGAAAAACCTAGTAACACAAGTGTTATATTGTATGGGTAGTGATCAAGAACCCTCCTATGACCAAAAACTTTAGTTTCAATAGTATTATCTCCAATACTACTTTACATCCCATAACAATAAGTAAAAACCTCTTATGATACCAATTGTAATGAACCGACCTAGAATACTGCCTAAATTGGCACCCAAATCAGTTATCCATATGAATGAAGGGAATTATAGATCCCTAAAGTCCAGATAAAAGAACTTGAGAATCAATAAGGATAGCTTAGAAACAATTCCTCCTAATAATAGTAAATAAAAAAAAGGTATACAACATAAAATAATTCCAGACAAGGCATAAACTGAGATATCCAATAGTAAAAAAACAATATAAGTACAAAAAATTGATTAAAAATGCAAAATTCTAATACAACTGATATAACAGAATAGGATATCAAACCAAAAATATCTCTATGTGTGAGTGAGGAAATTCCATATGTACCTCTACTAAAGCTTGAACCTAGAGATTTAATAATATCCATCATATCGAGAAACATTCTAAACATACAATATATAAGTGGGAGATAAAATCCCAGTAGGTATCCACCCAACAACCAAAATCATAGAACTTTAAAAGATAATATATATCATGAATCTATGAATATAACTATATGAAAATAGGTTTTTTGAAATTCCATTTTCTGAAAATAAGTATCAAAATGCTTTCTTTGAAAAATACTCATTTTTTATAAATTTGAGACTTTTATAAATAAAACAAAAATATATTTTTTACTAATAAAACATTCATAAATTATAGTATATAAATAGTTTTAAATGAACAATGAAGGACAACAGAATATCATTTCATAATTTTATAAAATAATTATACCGTAGAAAATATATATAAATCATCCTTATGGAAACAAAAGGTGCTAAAGGGAATCATTATACAACCAAGTCAACATGGTCATCAATGAAGCAAAGCCTACACATTATAAAAACCAATCAATGAATCATTTTAACTTAGCCCAAAAACATGGTCTTACCCTATCATGGTCTAACTAAGGGAGGATTCCACTATGTTGACTTAAGTCCCACCTAGATCAATTAGTTAGAACATGGTTTTAAAATAGTGAAAATATGTACCTAGACCACCCACCTTGAAACAAAAGTATTCCTATGACATTCAAATAGAGGTTATAATTTAAAATTAGTATCATACCATATATCATATTACTTCATCATGTTTAAAAAATCATTATTCTCACTCACACCTCTGAACACAACAATGGATCAACCCCTTTATCAATCATATCAATTTAACTCAATTAAACCTCCCTCAAAGGGAAATTACATTACATGTATCCAAATACCCATAATTTTCATTATACATAAATGTGAATGTCATATAGGATTTATATTTTCAATTAAATAATTCAAAAGACCAATCAAACCTTTACAAATTCCACTTGAGATACTAATACATTAAGAACCAATCAATACCATTTATAAAACAATTTATAAATCAAGGAGATTTAATAAATACTAGTTTTCAAAGAATTCTCTCAAATATGGTTGAATACACACAAACATAAAATCCGAACTTTTATCATCATTTTGGAAATAATCTATATAAAAAACTCTAATAAAACTACTAAGAACCAACTGGGAAATTCAATTTCTAAAATAAGAGAATATATCTTTAAAATATTTTTCACATCAAATCATGTAAAAATCTACTTTTTCCAGTTTTATCAAAATATCAAGAAATCATTAATCTTTTATATGGCTATAAAATATATGAAAAAAAATCTATGACATTGAATATTCAAGATAAAATCATAATAAATCTTAGATTCAATTTTAAATAGAGATGATTTGGATACCTAACTCAAATTACTCAGAATCTCAATCATTGGAAGAAAAATTCAAGACAAAGAGAGTAGCAGATCATAGAAATGGGAAGGGGTTCCTAGATGTGAAAATCCCAATTATAAAAAATGAATATAATTAAATCCCATGGTTTCTATATCCCTTGGGTAAGAGGAACATAAAGAATAAGAGGATTCATGACCATGATAGAGAAAGGCTTATCGATCAAGAACTATTATGATGAAAATCACATAGATCCACTAAGAATTGATGTTGGGGAATCTAAAATATTCCAAGTATAACCTCAAAGTTTATAAAGGCCAAGTGAAGGTTGAGGGAGGAGATAAAAATAATAAAAAAGGGTTTATAAGTAAAATGACATATCATCCACTACCAAGTCTTGTGTCCAACGATGTCACTGGCTAGCTAGTGTCTCTCATCGGTTAGTAGGTGGACATCCTATAGCTCTTAAGGCTATAGGTTCAAGTCCAAACACACTTTTGGATTCTAAGAAGCATTATGACCTCTCTATTAGCTTATAATCAAACACAAATGTACACCCATGGATGATAGAAAAGTCATAATATTAAAATTATCACAACCATAAGGATTTTCCCCCAAAAACTATTTACATACAATGGTAAATCAATAGAAAAATGGAAAAGACTCAAAAATAACATGATGAAAATGGATACACTACTGAATCCAAATACCCAAGTGACTTAAAGATCTCAACCAACTAAAAAGGAAGGTGAAAGATATTTTATTCTAGACTAAGCAGTAAAAAAATTTCAAAAGAAAACTAATCCAAATGTTAGATTCACAAAACCAAACATTCTAAGAAAAACAGAGAACTAGTTTTGGAAAGGATGTGTAACTCTCTAAATAAGATTCTCCTAGATTCTAGCATTCATAGGCCATACAAAAAGCACCCAAATACTCAAGCACCCAAATAGTGAAGAACCCAACGGTCAAACTCTAAATTCTCTTCAAGAGAACCACATGCAAAAGAATCAGGAACCTCATTAAAACGAGAGACTTAAAAAAGAGTACCTTTTTGAGAAACGGCAACTAGAATGTCATGTATGGGGGGAAAGGAACAATAGGAAATGTGTCAAGTTGAAACATGCCTCATTGAGAACTATATAATCTAAACTTAAGATGAGTAAGGGTAACCCAGAATTGCATTCCTAGAACATTTTCTCCGAGTAATTCCAATTAAAACATCATATCATCATCAAAACTAACTCTTGGTCACCCCAACACTTACCCAAACATTCATGTGTAAAACAAGAAATTAGAACCACTAGCCCAACATAGGGCCCAAATCATAATGAAAAAAGATAAGAATGATAACCAATAATATGTAGGAATTTCTAAAGGACCCACCATTCCATAAAGGGATAGTTAAAAGGATCATAAAAGAAAACAAACACATATAGATCATTCCCATAGAATCCAAGTTAGACCCTCTTCGGGCCTCCAAGCAGCCCCCCAGTCCCTCGAGAAACATAGGAACAAACAAAGAAGTCCATAAATTGATAAGATAAAAGTTATTATGTCAAAATTATTCTCAATTTAAGAGTCATATGGAATCTTATCTCAATAGTACTGACATATTATACTAGTATATGGTGATAAAGTCTTATGTTTTTCTTGAATTTGGTCTAGTTATTCATAAATGTTTATAAATTAATATATATGAAATTGTTTTTAAATTTATAAATATTTTTTATTAATTATTTATAGGAAATATTCGGTATCATATATTTATATTTTCTACTTCTCATGGGATTTGGAAACATCTTGAGATAGTTGAATTTGAAAAGGGAAAAGTTGTAGAATCTATTATACATGATGAAAATAATATAATTTAATGTTATGGTTATGAGAGTCTTAAATACATGTGAACTGAATGTCTAAATGATGAAAATAAATAAATTACTTGTTATAAGTATAGTAATAATGGTCACATAAAAATTAAATATATATGGCTGAAGAATCAAAAAAGGGACATGAATATTTAGAAAAAATAAAACAAATCTACTTTTTCACAGAATATTAATGAATATTTAGATTCAAGTAAAAAATATGTTGATGGGAAGGTATTTTTTAATCATTTATTTATGAATTAATATAATAAAGTATTTTTTTCAACTTCCCAACTATATTATTTAAGTGACTTCGGTGAATTTATAAAAATGATGGAAATATTTTTAATAATGGGAAGTAAGGATGAAGTGAGTATTTCATATCATAATTATGATGATGATTATAATTATAAACATGTATATATTTTGAGTAATACTTATGTTATATAGTTTTAAAAAATATTGATGAGTTACAATATATTGTAGTTACTATTGGAGATGCATATATGAAATTGAAGATCGAAAAGAAGAAAGTGTTAATGGAGAAAGGGGAAATTGAGACTGAATTTTAAAGCTTAGATAATAGATAGTAAGTATAAAGGATAATAATATGAAGATTATGGAATATAATTAAAATATAAAGAAAAAAACTTTAGGATCTATGTAAAAAAGTGTGTGATGCTTTTTTGTTTGTTTTAGAGGATATTTAATACTAAATATTACGATCGAATTTCTGAAGAAAAACTCAAAAACATTTTTCCAAGGAATATACATTTATAAAAAGATGAAATCAATGAATGGTATGAAGAATAAGAAAAGACATAGTAATATTTATGATAAAATATTACCACATATTTATAGATCCCTATTTATGTTTTTTAATACAATGGGAAAATAATTATTATTATTTAAAACTAGAATTAAACCAGTCAGCAATGTGAGATAGTAATCTCTAATAGCTAGTGTAGTTAGTCTTTCTCTATTGGTAGCTCTAAGATACACCTCACCATTGGTAATCTGTCAGAATCTACTTGGTTTCTAAATTGGGATGCAAATTTTAGAACCAAAATCTATATCTAATACCCAATTTATATAAATGGATATATTTCACTTGATAACCAACGTACCTAAAGTTTCCTTCTATTTCTTCACTAAGGTAGGATTCTTCTTCCAGTATCTTTTATTGACCCAAGAAAAACACACTACATTATACTCCTTGTATTTCATTATGATATTACCCCTCTTTGAAGGGTTTTAGGGCCTTAATTCAGTGGTTAAATTAATATATCTTACAAATAGCTTCAAAAAACAAGTACTGGTAGGTTTAGTGTCTTGGATACTAGCTACTTAAATACCTTATTTCACAAAACTTTTTGAAATTTCTCGATAACCATGATCCTCAAGAACCTCTCCTAGACTTATTATAATCTATAATCATCTCCATATCCTGGTTATTAGAAATATAAGAAATGGGTGAGCACATGTTAAATGTAAGGGTGGACATAATCCATAAAAAATCCAAGTTAATGAGTGGGAATAAGATGAGAATATAGTTATAATAAATATATGTAATAAAATCATACCCAATAAAGTATAGAACATAAATAATGAGTTATGTCCTAAGTCCTGACATAAACTATGTTTTTAATAAAATTACTGAGGAAACATTATTGAATAAACATAATCCATGACAGAATAACATTGTCATGAGAATATTCATAATATTGTGGCATAAACATAACAATATAAATCATAATTCAAGGCTACCCAAAAATACAATCATCACATGGTAGGCTTGGGCTTGTCACTCGTGTACATAATTGGGCTTGGGATAATCCTCCCATGTACCATTAGTATTGGGATAAAATGTCTTGTATACATATTTGGCTTGTGATAAATTCTCATTTGTACCCATTATATTGGGATAAATACACATGTGTACCCTTTATCTTTGGATAAATATTCTCATGTACCCTTTTGAGTTCATCAGGCATAAACATAAACCAATGTATTGGGGGTGAATATGTTGGACTAATAATTTTGTGTCAAAAAATCCTATATAATATAGGTTTATATGATCTCAAATACCCTTAATATTTTACTAATGATGTCGTTCTTAAGTGTTTTAATCGTGTTTTATCTTATTTCTAAGTGTTTTGGCCATTAATTTCATTAAGTATTCATTTTGAATGTTTTTACTAAAAAATTATTATGTCTATAAAAATTGTCTACATAAGGATTTTAGTTACATGGAGAAAGGGATACATGGGAATTTGGATTCACAAATAACATATGTGAATGATTCACCTATATAAATTAGCTACATCATGGAATCACCTATGTTGAGATTACCAACGTCGATTAGATATCCTCTGTGAAGAATTGGCTATATAGATCAATCGGCTTTGTAAAACTATTATATAGATTGATCATCTATGTAAATTAGATACATGTTTAAATCATCAAAGTAATAATAATTGGCTATATTAATTTTAGTTACGTGAGTATAAATCCTTCATTATTAATTTTGGATACATTATTCAAATCGGGTATTTGAATTTAAAAGTGAGAATCGACTATGTAACAATATGTAATATGATATATCGTGATAAAATCTGTATTTATTATCATTGTAGAACTTAAGTGAGTTTTTAATGTATTCGTATGATCATTAAATACTGGATTGTCTCTTTATAGTTTAATTGATTATAATAAAGATCAAGTATCAAGATAGGATACAAGTACAAGGATTATTTAGTTTTATTTAATTTTGGTGGGGTGTTTTAAAAGAAAAAAATGATTCTAAGATCCCGGATTCTATGGTCCTTGTATAGTGAAAAAAATATATAGTTTTCATGCATTTTTTGGTTTGGTTATTAGAGTATAAAAAATCAATTATGTGACAAAATAAGAGATATACGAAGAAGAAGATAAGTGAATATATGCTGGTTTTTTCATGAAAATAAGAAGCATCATATTTAATAGTTGTTCAAAAAAAATTATCATAATTTTCATTTAGAAGAATAACCTAGAGATATATTCTTCTTTGATCATCTCTCCTCAATATTTATTCCTTCTATCAGTGGTATCTTATAATTGTGTACTTCACCTGTAATCTCTCAATTTTATTATATTTAATTGTAAAGGTTATAATTAAAATAACCTTAATGTTTTTATTTGTAAATACATGTTGCAGCATGGTTAAAAGCTCTTATTATTTTTTAATAAGCGATTAACTCTTTCAATAAGTCATTAATTCCATGAAAAAAGGACTAGAAATCCCGGAAAAAAGGACCGGTCTAGTGAAAATCATCAAACACATGGAGAATAGGGTAGGTGTATTGGAATATGGTACTTTTATTCTTGTAACCACTATGAATCTCTATTTCCATAAATTTTCCTTCTACTTTTATTTTACACTCCTTATTGTGATAAGGAAAAAAATATAAAGTTAATCATTGATAAAGATGGTGTTTTTATAAGTGAATATTTTTTATGGTCTCAATCCCCCCCCCCCCCACGAATATTTTGAATGCCATACCAGCCAACAATTGGTATTATATAAAGTGACTCTTGAGATCTCAATTGTCAAAGGTTGAAGTATAAATATATTTTCAGAATGACTTCTATAAATAACAATAGAGAAGTTATGTTTGTGTTAAGGGAACCTTATTTAAATTGTGAGAAATATGATTTATAGAAGGAATGAATGGTTTTATATCTAAAGAAACTTGGCCTATAAGAATATCTCAAAGTCTTGAGCCCATATGTAATTCTAAAAACATAGACATAAACTCAGGATGAAGATATTAAAGATACTTATGATTTAAAGTCAAATGTGATGAATTCTATTATTTTGGATTAGGTCTGGATGAGTTTAAAAGAGTATCTCAATGTTAAATATTCCATGAAATTTGGACAACAATTTTAGCTTCTTATGAAGAAACAGATAATGTGTGAGCCCTAGGAAATGATACATCCAAAATTAAGTTTGACGTATTTATAATGATGGAAGGAGAGATAATCACATAGTAAAATGAAAGTCTTCTAAATATTTTATATAATATTACTTCTCTAGAAACACAAATTACTGATCTAGAACAAGATTTGAAAGTTAAGGTTTATTACCACCAATATGGAGTGGCATTTCTAATGCTATTTGATAATCTATGGAGGTCAATAATTTATAAAAATATCTAATTAGAACCCCTGTTATATATGAGGAAAAGATAGAATCTTAGGAAAGAGAAAACTTGTTAGTTAATAATGAGAATGTCTCTTTAAAATTATCACCTTTAAAAATTGATAACAAATGAAAATAAATTTAAATATGTTAGTTGTATAATGATTTTAATTTAAAAAGTTATGACTCAGACAATGATCTTGATCACTTTTCTAAGAAATTCAAAAAAATTAACAATTAGAGAAGTGTTTTTAAGAAACTATTCAAAAAGTACAAGAATATTGATGGAAATTAAAATTATGTGAGATACTATGAATGTACTAATCATTGAATTATAAGTCCATCTTTCCGATAGCGATAAGATAATAAGAAGTCAGATAAAATGTATTTAAAGAAAATTAATTAAAAAATAAATCCAAGAATCCATTAAAGAAACTTCGAGTACTTCAGAGGTTTTGGTGATGTTTCATATTTATAATATGATGTTTAAAATTATAATTATAATTCCAAAATATGATTTATATCACACTCTAATTAGGTACATTCATATTATAATTCTTAGCATGAAGATGAATCTAAAAATTAAAATTTCTTATATGAGGAATTAAATGAATATTGTACCATGATGAAAACTAAAAATGTGTAACATCCCAGGTAAATAAAGAATAATAAATTTTCATATTTATTAATATTTTAGAATTAAATATTAATTTTAATTAAAATGGGTTGCTATGTTCAATTGCGTACTCGATACGCAACGATGAGTTTCTTTGAAAACTTACGTTGCACACTAGTAATATAATAATATTATTTTAAATGGTAGTTAATATGTAGTTGTTGTATTGGTTAGATTGGATAGAAATAACTAAAATATGATTATATATGTTTTTTAAATGTTTTTACATTAATCCAATAAAAGATAAAGGCTTAAATACAGAAAGAATTCAATTTTAGGCATTTATACCCTAATTTTCACTAAAGGTTCACTTATCGCCTTTCAATGGAGAACCGTCATTAAATATAGTTTTGATCACTCATATACATTCTATTGGACCAAATATAACTCTTATTTAGAATTGGGACATCAAAATTTACTTTGTGTAAATTTTTGGTATTTTTCTGATAAAGTTCATTTTTTAATGAATAGTGTAAAATGTTGTATTTTAATTCAAAACCTCTTTTTAATCTAATTTATTAAGATGATTAGATAATCTTTTGAATTGGTTTTTAAGTGAAATTATAATATATTTTTACTATTTAATCCAATAGTGAACGTTGGAATTAATTTCACTTTGAAATCGGATGTAAACTAGTGTCAATCTTTTGATACTTATTGTTTCATAAAAACACGCTATTTTTCATGACAGCGGGAATTAATTAATAAATTAATTAATGAATCTTATATGTTTTGAATTTTGTAAAATAGACATCATTTTTGAATTCAGAATATCATATATAGCTTATGTTGATGTTTTGGAGTTTTTCTGAAAATCTTAAATTTTTGCTGAATAGTGAAACCACTAAGTGGTAGTTAAAGAAACTGATTTTTCATTTAAATGAAACTTTGCCACTTCTATGATTTGATTTTCAAAAATCCAACATACATGGTTGTCATTAGGAAGTAAAATGTGGTTCAATGAGATTAAAATAATTTTTTGGTGAATAGTAACTATTAAGTTTTTAATCGCGATTAGAGGTAATTCGTGTAATTTAAGGTAAAAATAATGTTGTAATAATATGAAATGAACTGGAAAAATGTCCTGCCCTTATTGGATGTTTCATGTCCGACCAAGACAATCCATGGTTCAACTTGAGGACCCCATGGAGCCACTTTAGTTGGAAAATGACATTAATACCTTTTTATTTAATGTTAAAATAAAAATGACACAAACATGAGTTGTTTTACTAAAATAATTTTTACATGGGGTTATACTAGTCAGATGTTTGACTATAAATATTCATTAGAAAGATAACAATATTTCCTACATCATGATATTTGTTTTATAATTTTTATACATTAAATAAATTAACTTATTTATGACATCATGATGATGTAGTGATTACCTCATTAATAAAGTATTTAAATAAAATGAAATGATAATGTAAAATCTATGACCTACAAATGTCCAAAACCCATTGGATGGGTGGATTTAGAACCATTATCACCTTAACCTCCAAACACATCAAAGTGGGACCATTAAAATAAAAAACCCATTCTAAAATAAAGTAACATTTTCTTACTTTCCATGAGTTCCCCTCCTCTACTCTTATAAAAGGCCCCCACCTCTACCTCCTTATCCACACTCCCAAAGCCTTTGGCTCGGCCAAAACATACCCATTTTGTCTCTACACTTTCCTCTATTACTCCTTGAAGACTCACTTTTGGAATAAGTCTTCCCAAGGAAGCCTTTGAGCTCAAACCAAAGGGAGTTACCCGATTTTAAGGTAATGTCTTCACTTGAGTCCTTTTGTTTTATTTTGCTTCTCCAACCCCCTAAACTCTTTTTATTCATTTCTTTTGTAACAAATCCAGTATCATAAATATACTTGGATTTTTTTATAAGAAGTATTCTATCTACACTTACACACACCTACATTTAATGGTTAAAAACATACTGTTTCCGTGGATGGCGAATTTCGGCCTCCCGAAACGATGATTGTTCAAAATTCTTTTAAACACCTTCAAAGGTGGCCATTAAGATGAAAAATATATTTATATATGATATATAATATGTTTATTGTTTCCTTAATCTTCTGTATTTTTCATTTTGGGCATACCTTTATGGTTTCCATTATGGGTAAACGTGATATCTTCATTTAAGGAAGTGTGGACTACCGCCCCCTCAAAGTGATGTGATTCGTTAATGCCATATGTTGGATGTATAAAGGATGGATTTAAAGTTATTATATATGATGTTATACTGGAATTATAATATAACTCTATGTCATTATTATTCCATTCCATAAAAATATGAAATAGAAATGAAAGTAGCGTTCATGCGTACGTACGGCTTACCGTCTCCATGAACGATGCATTTCATTTCTTATCCCCAAATGTAATGTTCTATTATAAGTACATGTATATAATGGATATATATGATGAATGATACATCTAAATGATGAATATAATTCTGGAATTAAAATATACATACCTCTCATTTTGTTTGAATTCCATTAATATGACATAGAAATGAAAGTAGCGTTCATGCATACGTACGGCTTACCGTCTCCATGAACAGTGCATTTCATTTCTTACATCTAAATGATTATGTGATATTATAAATACATGTATATGCTAGATATATATGATATATATGATATCCAAATCAGGAATGTCATTCTGGATATAAAGAACCTTTGACCACATGAACAACATGTAATTGTAAGAAGTCCACTTTCGACTTAAGAACCAAATATCGACAAAACAAACATTATTAACTTAAATGATTACATAATGTTTATAACATGGAAATAAGTGATATAAAATGAATAATTAACTTGAAAAATGTTATTAAGCAAATAGAAATTAATTCAAGTTTATTACTCAGGACGTTAAAGAATGATCGAGTCAAGTCGGACCCGAGGTAAGGGAACTTCTTAACCCAATTTCCGTTCTTTGGGTTAATCTCATACTTTCAAATTATGTCATGATATTATTATGTACTATCTTGTATTTGTACTTTATTTATGTTTACTTATAGTGAATACACATAATAGATATATTTTATTTAAAAATGATCTTTGTAAGGGAATTCGTCTCAATCTCCTTTCATTGAGGCATATTTTGTTTCATACACAACTTTCTTTTATACGGTGTATAAACCCCTTTGACATTGACTTTTATACAAAAGGAATCTTTTTCTATGAAGTTTTTTACAAAATGACAAAAAGGAATGTTTCTTTTAACATATGCGGTGACAACGACCTTTTCCATCGCCACGAGTTTTATTTGGTCTTTGGCTTCCTCAACAAGACATAATGTTTTTAAAATGAAATAAATACCATATACTCTTTTATGTATTTTGGTATTGAAAATGGTTTTTATAATGGATTTGTTATTTCAATATATTTAAGTGATATATTGTGATCAAAGTGTGGAAATGATTTATTTCCATTATATTTGTTTTATGTGTTATGATTTTTATAATGGTACTTGTACATTTGTTGGGTGGTTACGTGATAAACCATATGACAGGTGGTGCTGTGAATACCAGGACGGGTATTTACGTTATAACCTCCAATACATTGGGTATGGAAGTCGGTCGTATGGATATTCCATTATGTATGTATGGAAGTTGTCTGTATGGCTATTCCATTAAGTGATATGTGTGGAAGTCGACCGTATGGTTATTCCACTTAAGTATGTTTATGTCCCAAGTTACCTTTATATGTTATGTGTTCTTTATATGGGTTTTATGGTAATCCTTTAGTTACAAGAGGGTAAGTAATGATATTTTATTCAGTGTAGAGTTTTTACTACTTCATGAAGGTGAAGGTATTACTTTAATAAAGTATACATGGTTTACTTGATGTTTGAAAAACTAACTGTTTTCATTCTTTGTGTATCCCTTACTAAGATTTTTATGCTCAACCCATGTTTTTTTGAAATGTTTTTAACATGACTTAATGTGGAATAGGGTCAAGGATGAGATCAAGGGAAAGTCATGAGACATAAAACATGGTACTAGAAATGTTTCTTTTTCAGAGTTTTTTATTCTATGGAAACTAAGTAGAAGTGTCTACTTTGTAATCTTTTGAGATGTAATAGTTATGTCCTAATTCTCTAAAACTCTAAACCTGAAAAGATCCTCAATGTTAATTATTCATTTAATTAAATATTACGTAATGTTTAAGGCTGGGGCCTTATAGTTGGTATCAAATGTCGGTTTAGACAACTTTAGGAGTTAGAAAAGTGTAAAATTATAAGTTAATTTATGGTACGATTAAAATGATATAGCATTTAAATATTACCATGTTGCTTTGCCTAAGATATTTCTGTGTTCAGAATGGTCTTCCATAGAGGAAACAAAGCAGCTATGCTGGGACGACATTAGGAGGAAGACAACCTTCCAAATTAGCAACCTGAGATGGTCGGAATCGGAACTGAACAGTTTTTTGCAGTGATGGCACAGTTGACTCAGGCTATAAATGGTGGTGCTATACATGCACGAGATCAGCCAGATCAACCGTAGAGGAACATGTCAGTGGTGGAACATTTCATGAGGCAACATCCCCCATCATTCAGAGGATCATCTGACCCTGTGCAAGATGAAGGGTGGATTAAAGCACTGGAGAAGAGTTTTGATGTCATGGGGTGTTCAGAACATCAAAAGGTTAGTCTTGTTGTTTACCATTTTGAAGGTGAATCTGATCAGTGGTGGTCGATGGTGAAAAATATCAGGGATAGTGATGATATTGAGGATATTCACTGGGACGAATTCAAAGGTATATTTCTTGAGAAATATTTTCCTAAGGTGGTTCATCTTAGGATGGAAAAACAGTTCCTAGAATTGAGGCACGAGGATGATTCTGTGGCTACTTATGAAGCCAAGTTCACTCGATTGGCAAGGTATGCTCCAAAATTCATACGAGATCTTGATAGTAAAATAAACAGTTTTTACTCAGGGTTAAAGCCAAAGTATCGAAGGGCTTTATCTTCTCGTGAGTTAAAAAGTTATGAAAAACATGTTCGATGTGCGGAGAAGGTGGAAATGGAGTTTTCCAATGATCATGTGTTCTATGACAAACAACAGAATAAGAGGTCTAGTTGGCAGGCAAAGGGGAAGAATTCCTCAAAGAAGCAAGGAGGTAAGAAAACCAAATATCCATCCTGTGAGAAGTGTGGTAAAATGCATACTGGAGAATGTTTATCCAAGTCTGGTAAGTGCTTTCGGTGTGGTAAGTCTAGTCATATTGCTCGTAACTGTAAGAAAGATGATTAAGCAGGAAATGAAAAGCCAACGGTAAGATGTTTTAAGTGTAATGAAATGGGTAATTATGAAAACGAGTGTCCAACGAAGAACTCAATTGGGGGAAAGTAGCCAGACTACAAGTAGAAAGAGGTGGTGAAATCCTTTACAACAACTTCAGAAGATGTTGGGCCATCGAATGAAGTGGTATCAGGTACACTGTTTGTTTTTTCAGATTATTCCAATGTGTTGTTTGATTCAGGGTCTACACACTCTTTCATTTCTGAGAAGTTTTCTAGTAAATTGGAAATTCCATCTCAAGATATGAACCCTGAAATTATGGTAAAAACACCCGGAGGGAAAGTTGAGACAAAAAGGAATTATAAGAACCTTCATATCCTTGTGTGTGGAAAGAATCTACCCACAAACATTATTGTTTTGCCTCTAGTAGAGTTTGATGTTATTTTGGACATGGATTGGCTTTCTGTTTATCATGCTAAGATTGACTACATAGCTAAAATGGTTTCTTTTCAGAAGGATTTTCAGTTTGTGTACAAGAATGAACCCTTGATTTTGATAACATATCAGTAAGTTGAGAAACTAGTAAAAGATGGAAATGAATGTTACCTTTAACATATTTTTGAAAATAAATGAATTGTTCAGATTAATGATGTGCCAGTGGTAAATGAGTATCTTAATGTTTTTTTTGATGAGTTTCCTGGTATTATTCATGATCGGGAAGATGAATTTACTGTTGACTTAGTTCCTGATTCTAAGACAATTTCAAAACCCCCTTATCGAATGGCTCAAGTTGAACTTTTAGAGTTAAAGAAGCAATTGCAGGAGTTATTAGTTAAAGGTTTCATTCGACCTAGCACATCACCATGGGGTGATCTTGTCTTGTTTGTTAAAACGAAAGATGGCTCAATGAGACTTTGCATTGATTATAGAGCCTTGAATAATATTACTATTAATAACAAGTATCATTTGCCTCATATCGATGATTTTTTTTATCAGCTCCAGGGAGCTCAGTATTTTTCGAAGATTGACTTGAGGTCGGGGTACCATCAGTTGAAAGTAAATGAAGCAGACGTTCCGAAGACTACGTTCCTTACTAGATATGGCCATTATGAATTTGTAGTTATGCCTTTTGGGTTAACCAATGCACTTGTTGTATTCATGGACCTTATGAATAGAATTTTCCATGAGTTCTTGGATAAGTTTGTGGTTGTTTTCATCGATGATATTTTGGTGTTTTCTAAAAGTAAAGTGGAGCATGAAAGTCATTTAAGGGTTATCTTGAAAACCTAAAAAGCAAAGAAACTATATGGAAAATTCATCAAGTGTGAGTTTTGGTTACAACAAATTTCTTTCCTGGGTCACATTGTTTCAAAAGATGGCATAACTGTTGATCCTGCTAAAACAAAAGTTGTTGAAGAATGGCCAAGACCCACAAATGTAACCGAGATCCGTAGTTTTCTTGGTTTGGCAGGTTACTACTAAAGGTTTGTTGAAAATTTTTCACGGTTATCTAGTCCAATAACTAAGCTAACTCGGAAGGGTGTTAAGTTCATCCGGACAAAAGAATATGATGATTGTTTTCAGGAGTTGAAAAGAAGATTGGTGAATGCTCCAGTTTTGGAACTTCCTTTAAGGAATGGTGAGTTTGTTATATACAGTGATGCTTCGTTGAAGGTACTTGGTTGTGTCCTTATGCAGAATGATCGGGTAATTGCTTATGCTTCACGTCAGTTGAAAACTCATGAGGTAAATTAACCTACACATGATTTGGAATTAGCTGCTGTTTTTTTTTGCTTTAAAAATTTGGAGACATCATTTGTATGGAGTAAAGTGTGAAATATATACTGATCACAAAAGTTTAAAGTATATATTCACTCAGAAATAATTGAACATGAGACAGAGGAGATGGCTGGAATTAATCAAGGATTATGATTGTACAATTCACTACCATCCGGGAAAAGCAAATAAAGTGGTCGATACTTTGAGTCGAAAAAGTAATGCTTCATTAACCATGCTACGTTTGGAACGAGATCCTTTGGTTTTTGATTTGATGAACTTTGGAATAGAAGTTGTTGGTGTAGGAAGTTCTTCTGTTTTGTTTCAGGTATCAGTGAGATCATCCCTATCAGACAGAATTAAGCAAGCACAGAGGGAAGACAGTGAGTTGCAGAAAAATGTAGAGCTGGTTCAGAAGGGTAAGTTTCCTGAATTCAACATTGATAATGATTTTGTTTTGAGGTTTGGGAAGAGATTATGTTTCCCTATTGATTCACAGTTGAAGAATGAGTTGTTATGGGAGGTTCATAGTTCTCCATTTTTAGTTCATCCTGGCAGTACTAAGATGTATAGGGATCTGCGGGAGTATTACTGGTGGGATGGAATGAAAAGAGATATTGCTGATTTTACTGTGAAGTGTTTGACTTGTTAGCAGGTTAAAGCAGAGTGGCAGTTACCGAAAGGGATGCTTCAGCCTTTACTAGTGCCAGAGTGGAAATGGGAAAATATATCCATGGATTTTGTCGTGGGATTACCGAATACATCTAGAGGTAATAATGCAATCTGGGTTATTGTTGATCGCTTGACTAAATCTGCTCATATCCTTGTTATACAAGATAATTTTTCCCTAGATAAACTTTCCCGTTTGTATCTTAAAGAGATATTCAGGTTACATGGAGTTCCTATCTCCATTGTGTCTGATCGTGATCCCAGGTTTACTTCTAACTTTTGGAAGGGCCTTCAGAAGTCGTTGGGTACTGAATTAAATTTTAGTACAGCTTTTCATCTGCAATCTGATGGGCAGTCAGAATGAACAATTCAAACCTTGGAGGATATTCTACGAGATTGTTCAATGGATTATCAGGGAATTTGGGACCAACATCTTTATTTGGTTGATTTTTTATATAATAACAGTTTTCATTCCAGTATACAGATGGAACCATTTGAGGCATTATATGGGAAGCGGTGTCGAACTCCAGCATTTTGGGATGAAGTGGGTGAAATGAAGCTGATGGGACCAGAATTGGTAGAAGAGATAGCCAAAAAATTTCAGTTGATTCAGAAACACATAAGAACATCTCAAAGCAGGAAGAAGAGTTATGCGGATAATCAGAGGAAGGATCTATCTTTCGAGGTAGGTGATCATGTTTTTCTCAAGGTTTCTCCATGGAAAAGTGTGATGCGATTTGGTAAGAACAAAAATCTGAGTCCAAGGTTTATTGGACCATATAAAATTCTAGATAAAGTTGGATCAGTTTCTTACCGAGTGGCTTTACCTCCGATTTTATCTTAGGTACACAATGTTTTTAATGTTTTGATGTTAAGGAAGTATATGCCAGATTCATCTCATGTTTTTAGTCTAGAGGTAGTTCAGCTGGAAGAGAACCTATCTTATGAAGAACAACCAGTCATGATTCTTGACCGAAGAGAGCAGGTGTTGTGAAATAAGTTAATTCACCAGGTAAAGGTTTTGTGGAAAAACTATATGGTTGAAGAGGCAACGTGGGAATCTGAAAATTCTATGAGGGATAAATACCCCCACTTATTTTGATAAGTGAATAAAATTGCGAGGACGAAATTTCTAAAAGGGGGGAAGGATGTAACATCCCAGGTAAATAAAGAAAAATAAATTTTCATATTTATTAATATTTGTGAATTAAATATTAATTTTAATTAAAAGGGGTTGATATGTTCAATTGCGTACTTGATACGCAATGATGAGTTTCTTTGAAAACTTACGTTGCACACTAGTAATATAATAATATTATTTTAAATGGTAGTTAATATGTAGCTGTTGTATTGGTAGGAATGGATATAAATAACTAAAATATGATTATATATGTTTTTAAATGTTTTTACATTTATCCAATAAAATATAAAGGATTAAATACGGAAAGAATTCAATTTTAGGCATTTATACCCTAATTTTCACTAAAGGTTCACTTATCGCCTTTTGATAGCAAACCGTCATTAAATATAGTTTTGATCACTCTTATAAATTCTATTGGGCCAAATATAACTCTTCTCTATAATCAGGACATCAAAATTTACTTTGTGTAAATTTTTGATATTTTTCTAATAAAGTTCATTCTTTAATTAATAGTGTAAAATGTTGTAATTTAATTCAAAACCACTTTTTAATCTAATTTATTAAGATGATTAGATAATATATTTAATTGGTTTTTAAGTTCAATTAGAATATATTTTTACCATTTAATCCAATAGTGGATGTTGGAATTAATTTCACTTTGAAATCGGACTTAAACTAGTGTCAATCTTTTGATACTAATTATTTCATAAAAACACGCTATTTGTCATGATAGTGGGAATTAATTATTAAATTAAATAATGCATCTTATATGTTTTGAATTTTGTAAAATGTACATCATTTTTGAATTAATAATATCAAATATATCTTAGGGTGAAGTTTTGGAGTTTTTCTGAAAATCTTCAATTTTTGATGAATAGTGAAACCACTAAGAGGTAGTTAAAGAAACTGATTTTTCGTTTAAATGAAACTTTTCCACTTCTGTGATTTGATTTTCAAAAATCATACATACATGGTTGTAATTAATAAGTAAAATGTGGTTCAATGAGATTAAAATAATTTTTTGGTTAATAGTAACTATTAAGTTTTTAATCGCGATTAGAGGTAATTAGTGTAATTTAAGGTAAAAATAATGTTGTAATAATATGACATGAACTTGACACATGTCATACCCTTATTGTATGTGTCATTTCCGACAAATACAATCCATGGGTCTACTTGGGGACCCCATGGAGCCACTTTAGTTGGAAAATGACATTAATACCTTTTTATTTAATGTTAAAATAAAAATGACACAAACATGAGTTGTTTTATTAAAATAATTTTTACATGGGGTAATACTAGTCATATTTTTTACTATAAATATTCAGTAGAAAGATAAAATGATTTCCTACATCATGAGAGTTTTTTTATAATTTTTAGACATTAAATAAATTAAATTATTTATGACATCATGATGATGCAGCGATTACCTCATTAATAAAGGATTTAAATAAAATGAAATGATAATGTAAACTCTATGACCTACACATGTCCAAAACCTATTGGATGGGTGGATTTCGAACCCTTGTCATCTTATCCTAGAAACACATCAAATTGGGACAATTAAAATCCGAAACTCATTCTAAAATAAAGTAACATTTTCTTACTTTCCAAGAGTGCCCCTCCTCTCCTCTTATAAAAGGCCCCCACCTCTACCTCCTTACCCACACCCCAAAGCCTTTGGATCAGCCAATCCCTGCCCATGTTGTCTCTACACTTCCATATCTTACTCCTTGAAGCCTCACTATGAGCAGAAGTCTTCCCAAGGAAGCCTTTGAGCTCAAACCCAAGGGAGTTACCCGATTTTATGGTAATGTCTTCACTTGAGTCCTTTTGTTTTATTTTGCTTCTCCAACCCCATAAACGCTTTTTATTCATTTCTTTTGTAACAACTACTGTATAATCAATATACTAGGATGTTTTTATAAGAAGTATTTGATCTAAACTTACACACACCTACATCTAATGGTTAAAGAACATACTGTTTCCGTGGATGGCGAATTTCGGCCTCCCGAAACGATGATTGTTCAACATTCTTTTAACACCTTCAGAGGTGGCCATTAAGATGACACTATATTTATATATGATATATAATATGTTTATGTTTTCCTTAAGATTCTGTATTATTCATTTTGGGCATACCTTTATGGTTTCCATTATGGGTAAACGCGATATCTTCATTTAAGGAAGTGCGGACTACCGCCCCCTCAAAGTGATGTGATTCGTTAATTCCATATGTGGGACATGTAAAGGATGGATTTAAAGTTATTATATATTATGTTATACAGGAATTATAATATACCTCTATATCATTATTATTCCATTCCATAAAAATTTGAAATAGAAATGAAAGTAGCGTTCATGCGTACGTGCGGCTTACTGTCTCCATGAACGGTGCATTTCATTTCTTATCCCCAAATGTAATGTACTATTATAAGTACATGTATATAATGGATATATATGATTAATGATACATCTAAATGATGAATATAATTCTGTTATTAAAATATACATACCTCTCATTTAGTTTTAATTCCATTAATATAACATAGAAATGAAAGTAGTGTTCATGCATACGTACGGCTTACCGTCTCCATGAACGGTGCATTTAATTTCTTACCTCTAAATGATTATGTGATATTATAAATACATGTATATTCTAGATATATATTATATATATGATATCCAAATCAGGAATGTCATTATGGATATAAAGAACCTTTGACCACATGAACAACATGTAATTGTAAGAAGTCCACTTTCGACTTAAGAACCAAATATCGACAAAACAAACATTATTAACATAAATGATTACATAATGTTTATAACATGGAAATAAGTTATATAAAATTAATAATTAACTTTAAAAATGTTCTTAAGCAAATAGAAATTAACTCAAGTTTATTATTCAGGACATTAAAGAACGATCGAGCCAAGTCGGACCTGAGGTAAGGGAACTTCTTAACCCAATTTCCATTCGTTGGGTTAATCTCATAATTTCAAATGATGTCATGATATTATTATGTCCTATCTTTTATTTGTACTTTATTTATGTGTACTTATAGTGATTACACATAATAGATATATTTTATTTAAAAATGATCTTTGTAAGGGAATTCGTCTCAATCTCCTTTCATTGAGGCATATTTTGTTTTATACACAACATTATTTTATACGGTGTATAAAACACTTTGACTTTTACTTTTATACAAAAGGAATATTTTTCTATGAAGCGTTTTACAAAATGACAAAAAGGAATGTTTCTTTTAACATACGCGGTGACAACGAACCTTTCTGCCGCCGCGAGTATTATTTGGTCTTTGGCTTCCTCAACAAGCCATATTGTTTTTAAAATGAAATAAATAACATATACACTTTTATGTATTCTGGTATTGAAAATGGTATTTATAATGGATTTGTTATGTCAATATATTTAAGTGATATATTGTGATCAAAGTGTGGAAATGATTTCTTTCCATTATATTTTTTTTATGTCTAATGATTTTTATAATGGTACTTGGACATTTTTTAGGGTGGTTACGTGATAAACCATATGATGGGTGGTGCCGTGAATACCAGGACGGGTGGTTACGTTATAAGCTCCAATGCATTGGGTATGGAAGTCGGTCGTATGGCTATTCCATTAATTATGTATGGACGTTGTCCGTATGGCTATTCCATTAAGTGATATGTGTGGAAGTCGGCCGTATGGTTATTCCACTTAAGTATGTTTATGTCCCAAGTTACCTTTATATGTTATGTGTTCTTTATATGGGTTTTATGGTAATCCTTTGGTTACAAGAGGGTAAGTAATTATATTTTATTCAGTGAATAGTTTTTACTACTTCATGAATGTTAAGGTATTACTTTGATAAAGTATACATGGTTTACTTGATGTTTGAAAAACTAACTATTTTCATTCTTTGTGTATCCCTTACTGAGCTTTTTATGCTCACCCCAAGTTTTTTTGAAATGTTTTTCACAGGACATAGTGTGGAATAGGGTCAAGGATGGGATCAAGGGAAAGTAATGCTACATAAAACATGGAAATATACATGTTTTTTTCATAGTTTTTTATTCAATGGAAACTCAGTAGAAGTGTCTACTTTGTAATCTTTTGAGATGTAACAGTTATGTCCTAATTCTCTAAAACTCTAAACCTGAAAAGATCCTCAATGTGAATTATTCATTTAATTCAATATTAAGTAATTTTTAAGGCTGGGGCCTTATAATATGAGTCTTTGAAAAAAAAAGCTATTAAAATGTTAAATAGTAATATGGATAATGAAATATTAGACTTCAATTTACAAATTTCAAAATAAAAATCAATCTTGGAAATTCTACGGCATCTTGGGTTGAACGTGGTAATAGGATCGAACAATTTCAAGTTCAAAACATTAAATATTTTTCCATTCTATTTACCAAAAGAGAAAAATATTTAAATCAAATCCTTCAAAATAGTAAAACACATAAAAAATTTGGAATTGAAATCAAAAGTGAGAAACCAAAATTTTATAAAAATAATTTTCTACCTAGTCCTAAAAACAAGAACCTCTCTAACATTAATTTTTTTCATTGTGGAGAGTTAGGGAATTATGCTAACAATTGTGATTATAAAAAACTCAATTATATGGAATTAAAATATATTTTCTTTTAAATTATTTTTCAAAGTTTAGTTCTGGAATTTATGGAAAGAACAGGAACATTTGGGTTTCAAAGTCTTTAGTTATTATCATTATTAGACACAATAAAATTGGGGTACCAAAACAATTTCTTGTTTGATTTGTTTTTATGTAAAATGGTCTAAGATAATAGATTATAAATAGTATATGGATAGTTTATCTTTAAGACATATGAGTGGGAATTTCTCTAATTTCCACTCCTTATTAAAATTCATTGTAGGTCATGCCACTTTTGGTGATAACACCAAAGGAAACACTGTGGGTTTTGGATATATTATATATCCAAGCTCATTCCTCACTATCAAATTTCATTATGTGTAAGGATTAAAACAAAATTTGTTAATTATCTCACAACTTTTTGATGAAGGTTGTTTCATTGATTTATCAAATAATTCATGTTTATTTTTTAAAGATAAAATTCATAAATTTAAGGCACCGAGAACATAAAATGTCTATACTCTAGATATCAATTATTTTATTAGATTAAAAGTGAACTATTTAACTGATAAAATAGATGAATATTGGATATGGAATAGAATATTGGGACATTAAAATATTTATTATTTGATAAAGTTTTCTAATAAAATTTAGATTCATGTTTACCTTAACATAAATTGAATAAAAAGAAGTTGTGTGATGTATGCCAAATAGGCAAGAAACACAAGTCATATTTCTAACCGATTAAATAGGTTGTTACTTCTATACCCCTAGAACTAATTAATATATTTTTTTGGTCCATATAGAGTTAAAATCCTAATATTAAAATAGTTTTTTGTATTTTAGTTGATTATTTCATTAGATTTACTTGTGTTTTATTTCAAAATGGTAAGAGTGAAGCTTGTTCTATTTTTATATGTTTATGAAAACTAATTCAGAAAGAGAAATATGAAAATATAATTACATTAATAAGTGTTCATGGATGATATTTCGAAAACCATGATTTCAATGCCTATTGTTCAAAACATGGTATCGAACATACTTTTTCTGCACCTAAGACACCTCAAAAAAATTGTGTTGTTGAGAGGAGAAATAGGACATTTCAAGATATTATAAGAACAATGTTATGTGAATATAGCCTACCTAATTTGGGATGAATATGTGAATACAATATGTTATTTCATAAATATATTTATAAAAAGACCTATTTTTAAGAAAACATTATATGTGATGTGAAATAATAGAAATCCAAAAGTCAAATACTTTAAGGTTTTTGTACGCAAGGTTTATATTTTAAACACCAGATATAATCATGATAAATTTGATCCAAAATCTAATAAAGTTATATTTATTTTATATTCTACTATCTCTAAGGACTGTCGAGTTTTAAATAAGATTTCAACGATTTTTGAAGATTCAAATCCTGTGAAATTTGATGAAATTGATCCATTTGATTACAAAATGACTCAAATTGATGAACTAAGTGATTATTTTCAAAACATGAGACCTAAAACTCTCTATGAAAGTAAAAAATTATAATGAATTGGAACATTATTTTCCATAAAAAAATCCATAAAGAATGGATATTGGTGAACCAGAAATTTTTCATCCTATACAACCTAGAACCATTAAGAACCATCCATTATAAATAGGTATAATAAGATTACATGAATAAATTAGGACAATAAGAAGTGTAAGAATCCTTTTAGAGTTTTTTTCCTTTTTATCTCAACTATAACATAAGTCTAAAGAAGAATACTTAGTATATGAGAGTTGGGTTATCGGAAAGTAGAAGTAATTAAACTCTTTCAAGAGGAATAAGGTTTGGGAATCAGTTATTAAACCCTTTGATTATTCATTTGTAGGAATAAAAAAATAATAGGAATAAATCGAATGATCATGGTGTGATCACTGGGAATAATGATATATTAGTGGATAAAGGATACAATCAAGAAGAAGGTATATATTATGAGGTTACCTTTTCACCTATATCAAGATTATAATCTTTTAGGGTCCAATTATCTTGTGCATCATATATAAATTTTATGTAATATTATATGGATTTAAAATCTATCTTTATAAATGGTTTTCTTATGGAAGAAGCCTTTGTTGAATAAACCTATGGGTTTTGTAAATCCTCATTTTTTGAATTCTATTTTTAAACATACGAAATCTCTCTATGGACTTAAACATGAACCTAGTTCTTGGTATGAACATTGGAGTTATTTTATATTATAAAATGTTTTTTAGTAGGAATGGAAGATGCTACAATATTTAAGGAACTTCATCTTCAGATATTTTGATATTTCATATATATATTGATGATGTGATCTTTGGTTCAAAAATATTGTGCAAATAATTTTCCAAACTCATGAAAAAAGAATTTGAAATAAGAAAGATAAGTGATTTAAATTATTTTCTTAGTTTTTCATATTTTTTAAAAAGACTTTGAGAAAATGATAAATCAAAAAAATAGATACTTTACATACTTAAAATATTTGGACAGAAAAGCGGTAAAATATATATAAAACCTATGAACTATATTGAAAATCTTGAATCAGGTGAAGCTTGGAAACCTGTAAAAAACAATATTTAAAGAGGAATAATTGGATGTTTATGGTATTTAACTTCTAGTAGACTAGAAATTATGTTTGGAGTGTGTATTTTTTCTAGATTTTAAAAAAATACTAAAGAATCTCATTTAAAATCTGCTAAAAATATTAAAGTATTTGAAAGGAATAATTTCTCTTTCCTTAATTTTTACAAAAAACTTATGATTTTAATTTAACATCATATTTAGATGCATAATTTAGTGGATGAATAAAAGATAGGAAGAGTGCCTCTAGAACCATCCCTTTTCTAGGAAAATACCTAATATCTTGGATTATTAACAAAAAAATTCATTATTTACTATTGAAGTATAATATATTTCTACTCATAGTTTTTGTGTATAGTTATTGTGGATGAAACACACCTTAATGGATTTTGGATTCAATTATAATTAATTTTTAATTAAATTTTCTAACGGTAGTGTTATTAAAAATTATAAAAATTTGATAAATCATTCAATAACAAAGAATATATACTTTAAGTATAATTTCATTTGAGATCATGCTCAGAAGGTGACAATAATCTTAAATTTATCTCTACTAATAATCGGTTGGCTGATATTTTTACTAAACCCTATACATGAATCCATTTTGATTTCATTAAAAGGTAATCATTTTTGTTCAAATTTAAATGAATTAAATATATTTTTGTCATTGATATTAATTTCTACCTTATTTGTTAATTTTCATAAGTTTTTCATATTTACAAAATAAAATTTTTTTCCTTTAAATTTATTTTATTTATTAATTAGTTAGAATAAACCCTAAAACCTATCCTGGTATGTGAGTGCTTTTGGATTCGGGTCTATGTCCAAAATCTGAAACAACCATCATGGTTTGAATCGATTCAAAATCCTAGGTATTCTAGATAATCTATTTTATTTTTATTTTTTGATTATTTACTGTATTACACTTAGTAAAATTCTTATTTATTCATTTATTATGTTTCTCTTAGTGATTTTTTTCATTTAATGCTTAATTTATTTATTTTATTTACTCAATTAAATTATTTTCATAATTCATTGTTTAGTTTTATCACAATAACAAAATTGTTTATTACTCTTAATGTTCTATATTCAATGTGTTTTTCTTATCTATGCCCTTCCTTTTTAATGACACAAAAGGGGGATGAGTTATATATTATTTACCCTAAAGTTAATTAAAGTGGGTGAAGTTCTCTATAAATGGGGGGAGTTTCTAATTAATGGGGATAAATAAAGGATAAGTACTACTTTTTCAAAAAAATAAAAAAAACAATATATTATATATATAGTTTTTGTGAAAAATCATGATTAAACCTTCTAAAAAATGGTTTTTAATTTTAAACAGGTTTTTTGATCATCAAAAAGGGAGATAATTTTAAACTACTAATGTTGTGTAAACTTATTTTATATAATTAAGGTTTTGATGATCTCAAATACCCATTATACATTACTAATGATGTTGTTTTTACGTTTTTCATCAGTTTTTATCTTATTTATATGTGTTTCAACCGTTAATTTTATTAAGTTTTCATTATAGATGTTTCTGTTGAAAATTACCTAATTATTGAATAATCACTTATGTGAGAGTTTTGGATATATATATATATATAAGTAGATACAAGATAATTATTCTATGAAAAATTCCTATGTGAAGTACTCTCCTATGTAAAATTAGTTATGTCACAGAATCACATAAGTGTAAATTGCCTATATCGATTAGATCACATATGCGATGAATTGTCTATATAGATCAATAGGCTAAGTAAAATTGTTATGTGGAGTAATAAGATTCCTGAATTGGACACATAGTGAAATTATATGTGTTTTTCCAATTGGATATGTTAATTTCCATAACATTAGTAGAAAGCCTATGTGATTCATTTTGGTTACGTAATTCAAATCAGCTTTGTGGATTAAAAGGTGAGAATCATCTATATCATAATCTTCAATCAACTATGATATGTTATAATCTATATGTATTAGGATTGAAGCACATGAGTGAGTTTGTAATAAATCCATATAATATTTAAATTCTATATTATCTCTTTATAGTTAAATCAATTATAATAAGATCTAAGTATCGAGATGGGAGACAAGTACAAGGATAATTTATTTATCTTTACTATTACCGATGTATTTTTAAAGAAAATTTTGTTACTTTTATCCAATATTCTATAGATAATGTTCTATTAAAATAAAGTAGAATATTTTCATGAATTTTTTAGTGCATCTATTAGTGTACATAAGAGATTTCATGTGAAAAATAAGAGATATAAAGAGAATAATAGAAGTGTTTATTTGTTGCCGTATTTTTCATGAAAAGAAGAATAAGATTCATATTATATAGTTGTGAAAAAACATATAACTTTGATTTCATTTATAATACTATCCTAGATATACATTGTTTTATTATTATCTATCCTAGATATTTATTCCTTCGATCATTTGCATCTTACAACTGTGTACTACACCTATAATCTCTTTATTCTCATTTATTTCACTATAAATGTTTCTAATAAAAGAATCTGAAAGGTTTTGTTTGTAAATACTTATTTAAGCCTAGATAATATATCATGTGATTTTTTAATAATTTTTACTACTTTCACTCAGTTGTGAAGTCCCTATAAAAAGTGATATCATTCCCCAGCAAAAAGGACTGATTTAACGAAAATCAATAAACTTCTGGAGAAGAGGATAGTGGAGTGGACTAGGGGATTATATTCCACGAACAACTATATATATATTTATTTATTTATTTATTTTCCTTATGATTTTTTTTAAATACTACTTATGATAAGGAAAGAAAATAAATTTTAGTCACTTCTAAAGTGGATGGTCTTCTAAGTGAATATTTTTTTTAGGATTAATTTTGCCCACCTTTTAATTCTTTTTCAACCCATACCATGAAAAATAATATATGAACCCACCCATAATAATCTATATATATGAGTGTCATAAAATTAAAATCACTTAATATATCATGAAAACCCATGGAAAATAAAATAGGATTCATTCCTCACATCACAATGACCCCATGAAAAATAAAAATAGGTTTCACAACACTTTAATATGGTCACACTAAAATTTACCACAAGCATATAAATGGTTCATAACCAAAATTCAATAACCTTGATAGATTATTTTATAAGAACATTTTTAATGTGATTAATTAAAAAATATTTCAAAATCAATAAATCGTTTATAGATAAATTTTAAAATGGTGGTAAAATTATAATACGGTTTTTTATAAAATAATTTTATCTTTGGTGTAAAAGAAGAAGTTTCAGTCACTTTGAAAACTCATTTTTATTAAAAGATGAAGTGAAAACACATAGAAAAAAATAATAATTTTAAAAGTAATATTAAATAATGGAACCTTTAAAATTACATAAATATTTCAAAAATATATTGCCAAAAAATTTTGAAATCATATGCCTTTTTTAGAAAATAATCATTAAAAAGGGCCCATAAAAAACAAAATGATTTCCACAAGGTTATGTGAAAACATTGGAAAAAATTTAATTTATAAAAAAAATAAAAAATATATCCTTGAAATGAAATAATGGTTATCAAAAAAAAATTTGGAGTGGAAGGGAAGAATATAAGATCATGGTAAGGAAAATACCTTTCAAATATTTTTAAACTTATTTATTAAAAACCTATATCGTTAATGGGATAATAAAGCCTTTATTTTAAAATGAATCAATGGGAATAAAAGTATCCTTTTTGATAAATATAATTTTAGTTTCCTCTTGTTAATTAATAATATTTTCATTAAGTAAAAACATGGGTATGGAAAAAAATCCATTAAAAGGGATGATAATTATTCTTAACAAAATTAGATTATTTTATCAAACAATGAATCCATAAAGGAAGAAGACTTTAGTGTGAAACATGACTTACCACTAAAATAATATTTCAATACATCATATCATCATAATAGGTTATATTAAATCAATATTTAAATATAATAGTCAAATAAGAGTGGTTTTGACCAAAGGAAAATATTTGAGTCAAGAAAACACCTTACAACTTAAGGAGCATTTAAATAAAAAAATATTAAAAGAGTGAGCTTTATATTGGAATAAGATTACCATGAATAAAATTTATTTCATGATATAATATCTCAAATATATTTCATATACACCACATAAATTAAATTAGTTTCATAATACAAAAACATGTCTCAGAGGTAGGAATTTTGTGATAAAACCCCTAACTCTTAAGAAGCATTTTAATAAAAAAACCCTTGAAATAAATAAAATAATAATATTTAAAATACCATAAATAATGATAATTAATGAAAATATATATCTAATTTTATGTATACATTTCATTTAAATGGAATTAGTTTCATAAAATAAAATGTGTCTCAATGAAGGAAATTTTGAGATTAGACCCTTACCTTGTTCCATATTTGTTCTATGCACTCGCCTAACTTCCTAATTGATCAAATTATGTTTATTAGATTAATTATTAAGAAAATTATTATTATATATTTAGTTAAATATGAAACATTTTTTATCATATTATATTTATTTATTTATTTTTCTAATTTTTTTTTCTGAAAATTGTATCAATGTCATCTTATTTCGATAATTTTAGCAATCGAAGAAGAAATTTTAATAACATGTTAACTAATTAATATAAACTTTATATAAGTATAAAAAATAATTATTTTATTATTAAATTATAATAAATTTATTATTTAATATATCATAGTAATCCATGTTATATTTTTACAACATTGTTCAAGTATGTAGTTAAACCAACACCAAACATGAACACGTTATATCTTGATAGGTGAGAATGGTTATGGAAGTGTATAATATAATTATAAAATAATAATAATGATATTATTTAGATATTTTTATTTTTTTGAATCGTATATTAAGTGGTTTGGGTAAAGAGAAAAAATAAATATGATAAAATAAAAAACATTACTCTACAGAGGCCGTAGTCTGCACAACGCACGGTTAACGTTCTTTTATTTTGATAAGTGGTTGGAAATGAATAAATAAACGTTGTTAAATTAATATAATAACACTTAATTATGATAATTATAATTATTTCATTATATTAATATTGTAATTATAGGTTTTTAAGATAAATAATAAGAAGAAAATGTTAAAGATTACATAGTACTTACATTGCGACTATGAACATTCTCTAAAAACATAATTGGAAATAAAGGGATTAGGAGAATTAAAGGTGACCAGAGAATAATTAAATTGATATGGTTTTCTTGGATTCTAAAAAAATTATACTTTCAAGAAGTAATTATATTGAATGGATGTGGCATGAATAGGTGTAAGTGTCCCCTTTTATAATGGAAGAAAATGGCACTTTTGAGAACACCATTTAATTTTCAGAGATATCATTAAACTATTAAATGGTCAAAGGATTTAAAATTTATAAATAATGGATTTTGGGATGATATAAATTTTTTAAATCCATAAAAAAATATTTCAACATTTGTTTTAAAAATGTTTAAAGTCATTTTTATTAGGTTTTTACTTCTAAATTGTTTTGTTTTTACCTTGGTAAGTAGTTTTTAAATATGTAATTTATGATTCACTAAAAATATAAATTAACCCCTATTTAAAAATTTTGGTGGTATTAATATAATTATATTATCTATATAATATAATAAAATTTCTAAATAATATAAAAAATATCCTTTAAATTAAAACATATTATGTATAGAAAAAATAGTTTTTGTAAACAAATGGTGTTTTGACCATTATGTGTTATTAATATTATTTATCATTGGTTACTAATTAAATGTGTGTTGATATAATTTCTATGTGTGTTTAAGCATTATATTATATCCAAAATTTAAAATATATTAATTTATTTTATTACAAAAAATTACATAATATTAATAAAACAATTGTTTGAAAATAATAATTTTAACGTTATCAAAGTCACTAACTTTAATCTTAGTAATCATAATTATATTCACAATATTTGAATTGACCTTATTATATAATATGAAATTATTTATCAAAAATAGGAAATATATTTTTTATATATTTAATTTCTAGAAGTGATAAAGTAATTATTAATATAAGCGAATAAAAATGGTTTTTGAAATAAAATATTACTAAGTTTTCAAAAATGATATACATGGGTTTTATAAAAAACATAGTAGTTTTAAAAATATATATATTATTTCAAAGCATTTCATAAACATTTAATTCATTCTTGTATTATTATAATTCAATAAAAGTGACAATTTTTAGAAAAATCGATATTTATTACTATTCACCTAAAAACCAATTATTTCATAAAAAATCAAAAATATGATATTAATTTAACATTGTTATTATAAATAAAAAAATTTATTTATTTTTTTAAATTTCATATTATAAAAATTGAAAATTTATTTTTTAATTGAAATTATAAAATATAATGAAAAAAATCTTTTATTGAAAAGTGACGTCTTTAAAAATCAAGTTTTCCTAATATTATTTCATATAAGTCTATATTTTAAATAATAGTAATATATTATTTCATGTATTAATATATTATATATTATCCTTTAATGTTGTTATTCTCTAAATGTAGAATTTTTTTGGATGGTTAATACACTTTTATTTACCATAGGATTTCATTGTTCTTGTAGATTTCTTAATAATATTCATCTAATAAGCCACGAATTTTTTTAGTTTGGTGTTGTGAATATCGAAATATATTGAACATATTTGACTTAATTAGTGTAAAAACTATATTAAAATCTTGGGTCGTTACATTCTCTCCCATTAAAAAAATTGCATCCTCACAATTAAAATTAAAACTTATTAACAAAAAAAACTAAGGGAATATAAATTATAGGAACAACTCTGGATATAATTTCTAGAGAGAAATCAACCTTAAAAACATTTGGAGCATATCTATTTATAAAAAATAGCCTTAGTGGTAATATTGAGTTTTTAATCAACCATTTGTGCTAAGAATTTACAGTTATTCAGTCATGACCCACATTATATAATTTTTTATAGAGGGTATTTATTATTATTCTTTCTTTGATAAAATATCATACTTGAGTATAAATGTTTTTCCCTTACTCTAGATAATTTTTCATCTAAGTTAAGGGAACCAATCCATCAATAAAATAATGTTAAAATTTTCTAAATGGAGGATAATAATATTTCCCCAATGCACGTTCCTATAAACATTGATTTAGAATGAAATAATCATACCACTAGAATGTTTCTTTAATAATAAAATCATTCGGGTAGTTATTTCATGATCTTATAAAACTTCTTATATATACTAGAGTTTTTAAAATCAAAATATAATAAGACATATACAACTCCATATTTGAGGGTATGTGTACCTTAAATATCGGGATCCACTTCTGGAGTAGTGCTTGCCTAGGAATTTCATCGTCCTTTTATCCTTAAAGGTTGGTGATTCTCATTATCTTTGTTATCTCCTGTATTAGGGAATTGACTTCGATAATTCCCATGTTCCCCACTCATAATACATTTAATTATTAATGGTAACTTAAGATAAACTATATTTCCTTCAGTCTTGTTAACCGAACTCTTCATTTTTTTCTCAATGGTTTATTTCTAGATGGCCCCCACTTCCACAAGTTAAACAACATGTAATACACTTGAGGAAATTACCTTTTTTCTTCTACCAATATTTTTAACATATATTAAATTAAAAAAAAATTCCTTCATCATATTTTTCACTTGATCATTTATTAGAATCCATCATTATTTTCTTTGGTTCATTTGAAACTCCGATAATATTCACATTGTTAGTCATATTTCATTATATATTATTTAGAATAATTATAAGGTTTCTTATTCCAGTTCTCATTTTGGTGGGTTTTTTATTGAGGTAATATTCATATTATCCCTCTCACTCATGGTTCTGTCAATTTCTGTACATTACTAAAACCAAACAGGTTGACAGAATTGATAGAAATTTAACAATAAGTGGGAATTATCATGACCAGAAATAGAATTCAACCCTAAAACATCTTTTTATTTTACATTATCATAATTTTATATAGTTACCTTAGTTAAACCAATATCAATATTAGTTTGAAATGGGTTTTTTTAAGTCAGTTTATCTTGTACTTATTATTATAATCCTACAAAGTAACTAGGAAATCAATCCTTCTTAGTGGTTCATAAAATCAACCAAATCATATCCTTTGGGAGTGTCTATATATTTTTCTAGTATTAATCCATCATCATTAATTATAGTGGTGATTTATTTAATGATAAACCAACCCTTTTCCAGGTGATTAAACCTTGGTGAATTTTTTCTATATCCATATCCACTTTCCAGTTTCCATACATGGATGTTTTTCTATGAAAACCAGAAAATCAAATATTTACCTATATTTCATGATATAATCCAATACATAGACTCAACCCTAGTGTTTTAACTAAGGTTCTATAACCCTAACACAAAAGGTAACTAAAAAATTCTCTAAAAATAATAAAACTTTTTCTTTCATACCAACTATGGTGACACAATCAAAATATATATAAATATTACATTGACTCCATATTTAAATTAATACATGTCCCAAATAGTTTCACAACTCAAAGATCAATGGGTTTAGTGACTTAGAGACAATCTACTTAAACACCTATTTTACAACACTTTTTGACATTTCTCCATAATTATTCTCCTTTATACCCTCTCCTAGACATATCATATGATATAATCATATCCAAAACCTTGGGATTATAAACATAAAAAACGGGTGATATCTGATGATTGATAAGGTTAAAAATATATGATAATAAATAAAATTTCATAAGTTAGAATAATATGAGAATATGGTTATAATAATATACAAAATTAAATCATAACCAACAAATAAAAGAACATAAATCTTAATTCTTGGAATAAGGTTTGGCATAACATTAAGGCATTAATCAAATGTATATTGAAGCATTAGTCGTTAAACATGATCCATAAGAGAATAAAATTAGAAGGAGAACTTGTAGACTGTATCATAATCATATGTATAGAATCCATATGTAAAGGCTACCCACGAAGACATTCATGACTTGGTAGGATTGGTCTAACCACCCATGTACCTTCTTAATCTTGTGATAATCCTTAGGTCTACCTTTGGTATTAGTATAAAACCCCCTTTTTCCCCTTTAGATTGGGATAAATACTCCCATGTACCCTTTATCTTAGTATAAATCCTTTTGTGGACCTTTTTTCTTGATATAAATCATCTCATGTACTCTTTTGATCGCATGAGACATAAACAAAAACCAATTCATTGGAGGGTGATATAGGACACCACCCATCATCATTCATATATATGAGATCCATAAGATTAAAATTGTTAAAAATATAATGAAACCTATTGTAAATAAAATGGTTTTATTTCATTACATTATAAATAACCCTTAGAAAAGTAAAATGGGTTTCACAACACTTCAAGATGGTATCACTGAAATTTAACATAATAATTTAAATGGTAGATACCCAAATTGTAATAACCCAAATAGTGTATTTAATCAGAACATTTAAAATTTTATTCATCAAATATAATTTCTAAATAAATAAAGACTTTATAGATAAAGAATAAAATGGTGGTGAAATCGTAAAAGTGTTTTTTAGAAACACTTTTAACTTTGGAATAAAATAAGAAGTAATTGTCAAATTGAGAAGTCATTTTTTATAAGATTAAGTGAAAAAAAAATTGAAAATTTTTACATTTAAAAATAATATTAAATAATTTATCCTTTTAAATGATGTCAATATTTCAAAAAGATGTTGTTAAAACATTTATAATTTTCCTTAACATTAATATTTAAAAATTATCCATAAAAAAATGTTTTCAAAAAATCTGTGTAAAAAATTTGTAAAAAATTTACTTTTATGAAGATAAACTTAAAAAATATATCCTTGATTTGAGATAAATTTTATAAAAAATAAATTTTTAGTAGAAGAGAAGAATAAAATATCATGGTATGGAAAAGGATTTTTAAATACTTTAAAACTTCTTTATTGAAATCCCACATCATTAAAAGGATAAATAAGATTTTATTTTAAAATAAATAAAGGGGAATAAAAGGATCAATTGCGATAAAAACAATTTGAGTTTAAACTAGGTAAATAATATCATTGATAGGAATTAACAACATTGATATGGGAGAAAAATCCATTAAAAGTGATGGGATTTATTCTTAAAAAAATTATAATTTTTATGGAACAATAGATCCATCATGGAAGAAGAAATTGGTGTGAAACATGATTTTCAAAAAAAATAATATAGGAATATTTAATATCATAATATAAAGTAATAATATATAAATCTTTAAATATAATAGTCAATGAGGAGTTATTATGAACCATGGAAAATATTTGATTCATGAAAACACCTTATAACATGGGGAGCATTTAAATGAGAGCCTATTGAAAGAGTGAGCTTTATAAAGGAATAAAATTACCGTTAATAAAATTTAATTCCAGATAAATTATCTCAAATAGGAAATATGTACACCCCATAAATGATATTACATTCATAGTACAAAAACATGTCTCAAAGAGAGGAATTTTGAGACGAAAATCCATACAACTTAGGAAACATTGTAATAAACCCCATTGAAAGAGAGAAATATTTTATTTTAAGCTAAAATTCTATGAATAATTATAATTGATGATATTATATATCCAATTTATATTATACACATCATTTAAATGAAATTGGGTTTATAAATGAAAATTTATCTCAAAGAAGGAAATTTTGAGATGAAACCCTTGCCCTATTCCAGATTTGTTCTGTACAATCATCTAACTTCCTAAATAAAAAAATTATGTTTATTAGATACCATTTTAGTTACCATATTCTTATATATTTAATTTTTGATTTACATATTTTTATCAAATTTTATTCATTTATTATATATTTTTTTATTATGTTTACATGAAAATTGAATCGATGCCGGCATATTACAATAATTTTATCGATCAAATAAGGTATTTTAGTAATTAGTTCAATAATAAGTATAGATTTTCTAGAAACATAAAACAATGATTATTTTTTATTAACTTATAATAAAATTACTTTTTATTTTCTCATAGTTATTCATGATAAATATTTATAGCATTGTTCAAGTGTGTGGTTAAACCAACCTCAAACATGAACATGCATTATCTCGATGGGTGAGTATGGTTATGGAAGATTAAAATATCATTATAATAGAATAATAATGATATTAATTATATTTATTTTAATTTTTGAATCATATTTTAATTTTTTTTGATAAATATGTAAAATTAATATGAATAATGAAAAAATGTTACTTTGTGGAGGCGGAAGTCTACACAACGCACAGTTATCATTTTTTGTTTTTATAATTAGATGTAAATAAATAAGTAAAGTTTTTTATATAAATATAATAAAAAATGAGTATACTAATTATTATTTTTTTATCATATTACCATGGTAAAGATAGGTTTGGAGGATAAATATTAAGAATAAAATGTTAAGGATTGTGTAGTACTCACTTTGGGACTTTGAATTTTCTCGTGAAAGTCTCTAACTATTTTATAAAATATTGATATCCCTCAAATTTAGATTCATAATATCCTATCACTTGTATATTATAGTGGAAAATATTTATATTCCCTTTCTTGTAACCAATATGAGGGTCTGGTCAAATTACTCAAAGGTATTTTTGTAGGTGTAGTGTTCTAAGTGTATTAAATCACAGTTCCTTGATCCTGTTACTAAACTCACCAATAATGAAATCCTAAACATGTATTTTCTTAATTAATTACTCTAAATTACATCATGTATTGGGATGGAAACTACTCTTGATGCTAAATTGGTTAAGTCAACCTACAATTTTCATTTGAATTCCTTAATAAATGAATGTATCATGGTGAGGGTCAACTGAATGCTTCAATATTTGATTTCATTTTAACTCAAGTGAAGTAAGGAAATATCTAAATAAATATTTTATTTGAGGGATTTTTTAAACTTATTTATAAATATTATTAATTTTATTTTTAAATTTCTTATTAATATTATGTAGATTTTACATAATTAAATAACCATGTCTGATAAAAATGATTTACACATAAAATTTTTATTTTATTTTATCTTAGTATGCTTGTTAGACTATTTAATTTTTGTGGTCATATTTAAATATCCAAATAAATATAAATCACATAAATAATTAAATATTCATGCACTAAAAAATAAAATAAACTTGTGATATGATTATGAGATTTTAATCTACTAGTTGGTTTATCGAGTGGAAAATAAATCAACCTTAACCCTATAAGAAATAACTCCTTGAGTTTATGATTGTATCAAGTCGTATTATTCCACCATAAACCTATGTATCTCCTTGGTAGGTTCCACCTTGTCTTGGATCTTAAATCATCTCATCTTGCTGGGAGATCTTTCCATTATATATCCTTACTCACTTGTAGGTGATGAGTACCAGGGGTTTAGCGGTGCATTAAATAAACATTGGACACCTCAGACCATAATTAATACAATAGGTTGTGATGATACATATATCATTATATTTAATTTAATAATAAATTATCATATAAAAATAATTAAATGATAATTAAATTAAACAAATTCCAACACTTATAAAATTCATTCAAACTCATGATCAATCACATCATGAAATGAATGCACATTAAACTTTCTGGAATTCATTTCAAATCATTATCATTATTAATATGAATATTTATTGAGATAATAAATTAATCATAATTAATAAATTATCTTAATTACCAATCCTAATGATCCTTTAGATACAAAAATTCTCATGCTGTATAATTTTTTTAAAATAATTAAAATCAATTATATATATATTGTGTATAGATGTGCTAAAATGATGTGTATCCTTATGATCAATTTAAAATTCAGTTCAACAATTTCAATACATACATGAAAAGTGTTGGATGCAACCCAACATGTTCCCCTTTACTCCTTCCAGAATAATTCTTTGGAATTTAATAATTACATGATGGGTATAGTCACACGAAACGGCATGTGACAAACATTGTGTATGGTCCTTTTCATGTACAACATACTTACATGACATTTATATCAAAATGGTATGTCATGATATACAAGTTTTTTTTGTTGGTCAAATCATGTAATCTATATGACATGTATGACCACACACTTGGATCGTTTAATAATTATCCCTTGATGGAAATCTCATTTAATAATTTTTCGTCGAAAATGAATCCCATCAGTCCCTAATATATTATTAATTTAATTTAATTTTATATATAATAATCTTTAATAAATATAAATATTAATAAATTTTATATATTATAATAATATAAGAATTAGTAAATTGACATTATTTATATATAATAATATTTAAAAAAAAATATGTGTTATTGAAATATAATAAATAAACATTATTATTAATATTATTAATATAAACATTATTATTGGCATTATTTATATATAATAATATTTAATAAATGTAAATTTTAATACATTTTATAAAATATAATTATAATATAGATTGATCAGTCTAGGAAGGTCACTCATTAGATCACTAATTAAAGCCTAATCCTAAACCTATTATTAATCAGTTTTTTTAATTTAGTATCATTTTATAATTAGGCCTAAAAAATTATTCCCTTATAGGAATTTTTATCCGATTCGGCTGATTATGTAACACACCAACCCCAGTTGCCTGGAGTCCGTGCATTATTTCATTACATTTTCATGATTACAACAAATTCATATCCCAATGGACCGAGTAGGTTAGTAGTTTTTGAAAACTAGGTATATACATAGGTTCAAAATTATAACTTGAAATGAAATACAACATATAAGTTTTATTGGGAACATCCACAACTCTATTTTTATCCCATATGTCATTCATAATATCATATGAAAATGAAATATAAGAAAGGGGTGAGCTCATATGCCCAAAATGGGTAAGCAATACAGTGGAAGATATCATAATCCAAAACATTAATCATGGTGAATAACTAAAAACACTAGTCTTTAAAAATAAACTTGAACACATTATGGTAAGAATAAGAGATGAATAAATAATTCCATAATAAATCATAATCATTGGTATTATACTAGTTTAATAGACACATGAAATTTCAATTACTAGTTTGATAATGGGGTAATGTATAATGAGGGACATCATAACTATACCTCCATGGCCTCATGAAAATACCATAAATATCCAATTTATCAGGGCCTTGTTCCAAGACCATAGTTTGTCTCATGAGACCTACCGATGCACCGAGGGGCTATAGTAGGCTCCCCCAAAAACATACTAATTATAATTCATTCCTCTTAAGAATGGGTATAAACATAAAAAATATATACATTCATATTTAAATTAACATATAAAATATAAATAATTTCTCCGTACATTAAACAGAAACACTAACCATTCGAAGTAAATTAGTGAATGGTATCAAGATAGAAAATCCACATTCAAACTATTAAAAACCCATTCAAAAATATATTTTATTTGATATTATAACATATAAACCTCTATGAAATAAAATATTCAAAAAATTATGTTGACATAAACCAATATACTTTTAAATGAGACCATTGAGAAATGCTTGACGAAATAATCCTTAAACATTTCAAAGTGTCCCAGACCACCATGAAACATTCAAATAATAATCCCTTAAAATATCATGAGATTAAGGATACTCTTTATATTATATACGAAGGTTTATTACATACACCACATGTAAGGAATAAGTAGAAAACAAGGCATATATCTCATAAAAGTTAAAGTGAGGTGGGAAAATTCTATTTTTCTTTGGAATTAAGAGTTCTTTTGGAAAATCAATTTTATTTGTCATAAATATGGTTTTAAACATTTATTTCCCAGAAAATAAATTTTAAGGACATTTAGATTACATTTTGGGCATAAATTATGCCCCACTGAAGTGAAATTGTGTAAAAAGTGTTTTTTAAGAATCTTTAGAATTAAAACATTTTAGTGCGATTTATGGAATTTATTAAAGAGATTTTAAAGTAAAAAAGGCATGTTTGCTTTCATAAAACTAGTAATGAACTAAAATAAATTTTTCATGTTTAAATGTTTTATATTATAAAGATAAATCCAGCTTAAAATAGATTATATAGTGAACTTCAAAATAGGTAAGAATTTGAGAAGTTCCTTGAATTGGGCTTGCTTTTCGGAAGAATTTTTGAAAGATTATTTTAAAACATGTAAATCCCCAAAAAATAAAAAAAGATTTTGATTGGTAAAAAAACATAGAAAATTAAAAAATAATTTATTAGGAGTAAATAATAATAAATAAGGATTTCATTATGGTGAGTAGAGAATAAGAGCAACCCGGAGGAAAGTGGAGGTTCAGGTAGAAAATACTTTAAACTTTGTAATAAACTGAATCGTATGACCAAAAATTAATAATCATCAAATGATAAATTTAATATAATTAAAATAAATAGATTCATGACATTAAACATCAATGTGTATTATACATACATCAAACACAAGTAATAGTAGTGAATATGAAATATCTCACAAAGATTGATGTGAGATGAAGAAACTCTTACCTTATGTCTGAAGGTGTTCTCCGCTTGATCTTAATGACCTGAATAACAAAATTTATGTGAATTAATTAATAATTACATAACCTTATATCCATTTTATTTATTTATTGTAAACTTATTAATTTCATTCATGGAAATTTTGATGGGTTTAGAGGTTCAATTTCGTTGTTCGGGTTCGTTTGTTTCATGATTTGTATACTTATATATATGAATAGAGAATCACGTAAAATGAGGATGGTTATACAGAATTGAGGTTATATGTTATTAGTTAACATAAATAAGTTTACATGGTTTTAAATTTCATTTTGTTTCTTGGTGTGAAGATGAATCAATATATAAATTATTTAAGGATAACTGTTTGGGTTAATTAGCACTTTTGGAACACAATGAACTCATTTTGATTTATAAATAAAAACCATGTGTAAAAAAAGATTCCAGAACCATAGATGAGAAATAATAAATATATTATATTCTGTTTCAACCATAATAATTGTTTCATGGCTATAATTTAATAATTTAATATAAATCGAAAACTCATCGTCCTTGAATTTGGTAAATTAGCACATCTCGGATGGTGTTTTTTACTACTAGCGTAAAATAATGGTAAAAGAGAGATGATAATAACATATTATATCATCATTAAAACAATTTATGTAAATATAAGGTACAGGATTTTTCATAACATTTGGATGAATAGAGGTTAGGATAGAAAATAAAACAATGGAACATGAAAAGAATGTAAAAGAATTGAAAAGAGGAATTTACCTCTTGAATTAATCTTTCTTGAGAGCCTCTTTATGGGAGAGGATTTGATCTTTTTATGAGAAAAATGGATGATGGACTTGGGGGAGGATCTTGGGAGAATATTTTGTTATAATTTAAGTAAGTAACAAAGATTTACAGGATTGAATAGAAAAGGTAAGGAGGGTGGTATTTATAGTGGAGGGGTGGAGGGGGTTCTCATTATTTTAATCATTAGTTTAATATAATTTCTCAAAAATATGAATATTCTTGATTAATGCGAACAAAAATAGTAACAAGTGCATGTAATTTTGAATCAAGTATGCCCACATCATCCTTAAATCATGTATGACTTAATAAACAATGTATTTAGCATTTATCATAAATTATCGTATTTTACTATTCATCAAAATTCATGTATTTTAGAAAAATCCCAGAAATTCAGCCTAACCATTTTTTATGTTTATAATTCAAAAATAGACACCATTTTATCAAAATAATTTTCAGAATATGTGAATTTTAATTTTAAAATAATGTAATTATTTACTTACAAAATACAGATTTCATATTTTAAACTTCTTTTATAATACTTTCGAAAATTAACTATGGTCTCATAAAATTATCCTAAAATTATTGGACAACAAAATATTTATTTAGAGAAAGATTTTAAAATTTTTAATTTTATATCCATTTATTAATTTAAAACTATAATTAAATATTTATCACTCACAAAAATCCCAATACTTAATCAATAATTTATAAAATGTTCTATTTCATTTATAATGTGCCTAAATTTTATTTAAACATACATGGGTGTGGTTAATATTCATAAAGGTACATTAATATTCATATGGGTAAGTTAATATTCATAAGGGTTGGTTACTATTCACAAAAAAATATGTTTGTTCTACCAGACTCCATAAAACACTCTGAACACAATCGTGTATGTCATATTTTTGAAATTCAAATCACAGAAGTGGAGAAATTATGTTTATTGTCTCGATTATAACAAAGTGTTGTTTTATAGAGACTTATTGTTTCATGAATTCGATATTAAATTTATTTGTAAATATTTGGGGTGTTACATTCTCCCTCCCTATAAAAATATCATTCTTGAAATTTTAAAATTGAATTTTGAAAGTTAACGGTTCATACTTTAAAATTCCCTTATGGGAAAACCACCTCAGAAATATGGTTAAAAAATACTCTTAATAAGAGGGAAAGGGAAATTCATTGGTTAATAAAAAACTACGCATTCTAATTAGATAACATGGTCATTGAAGAAAAATCAAACCATCATGTTATGATGGAAAGTGATAGAGAACATGCTCTGATGAAAGATCATTACCACAAAACCATAAACTACAGTTATGGAAAAAAATGATAATAGGACAAAATTTTAGTTTAAGAAACTTTTCCTAGAGTTGAAGAATTATTCCACTCTATAAAAGTATAAATATATTTTTCTATTTCATAAACACAATCTTATCCTTTTTTTTAGTCCCTGAACTATCTATACATCATCTCTTAGCACAGGTTGCATCATGTGGTGACAATAAACTCTAAATCCTCATAAAATGATCAACTTAAACCATTTCATAAATGGTTTTAATTTATAAAATATCATGATCCAACACTTTATAATCATTCCCATATCCATCCTTGCTAGATCCATGTAGTCAGGGTCCATATAAATCCTCATTTTGTTTAGAATTCCACGATTAATCATGCCCATTGAATTTTCTGCCTTATTTACCTTTTATCAACATGAAGCAGCCCTAAATTTTCACAATCCAAATAGGTGAATATATTAATCAAGTATCCTCTTAAAATATGGTGATAACTCAAATTGTAATAAAACATTATTGGAAAAATGCACTCATCCTTTCACATGCAATTGGATATATTTTTATATCCATAAATTTCATAAACTCTATCAATGATAGCATAGACCACTTGTAGAAAAGTCATTATTAATTTTTGAGGTAGTGAGTACTTATCCAAATAAATAATTTCTTCGTCGTTATCTTAATCGTCAAGAATATATTTAGGGTTATCTTTCCCCTGTCTATATACATTAAAAAGATATTAACTTTCTACTAAGTCACTTATCCTTGGCCCACTTCATCATATGACCTTAAATTCTCAATGAAATAGTACTACATTATAATCCTTATATATTCCATAATTATTAAAATAGTAATTGCTAATAAAATATTCAAATGACATGATTATCAATGAGGAATATTAATCATTCTACTTCATCTAAGAAAGTATCATGACTGGATCATTATCTAGTAACACCGTTTGGGGCATATTTATTTGACACTTTGGACATTGATTCACATATTTTGTCATTTCCTTACAATTAAGGCACTGTATATTTAAAACCATTTCCTTACGCTTTAAATCATGAACTTTTTTGACCTTTTCTCCACACCTGCAATAGACTCATTTTCCTTTTAATTAGGCTCTAGGGTGTTTCCTTCCATAAGTACCACATGATAGAAAACTACCATTTTTATTCTTCCCTTTTTCCATTATCTCCTCTATCATCCTCTTCTTCTCTTCCTTCCCTTCAAAGACATAGGACTAATAGAATTATTTATATACCCATTACCATGTGATATTATCTCCTCATATGATGAGGATACTTTGATGAATATCTTCCTTCGAAATGATAGCTTAAGACTATAAGAGATATGATCCTTCTTACACTCTACATCATATGAATTGGTGAAGTTATCCTTCCTTGTTCTGGGAACCGTTTATAATCAATTACATATACTAAATTAGATAATAAAATTATAAACCCTATATAACCCTAAACATGGTATAGTACATAGCATAAATTTATGTATCCAAAATCCTAGAACCATATACATTGGATATATTAGGGGCATAAATCCATCATGATGTCTTGTAATAAAAATGTTAATTATCCTAATCACATCCCTAGGGAGTATCAAACTAGGTGTGCATTAAGGACCATTGTCATGTACCAGGATACCCCAATTCAAGCCCAAAACTCCTTATTGGAGTTGTTACTCCTAGGTATATATGTTACAGAACCACGTACAATTGTAGTATCAAGAGATGGATGTGTTTTCTAGAAGGATATGAATAATCTATTCCTTACCAAAATTATAGTATTTTCATGTATGTTTATAATCAAAGACAATATTAGGGTTTTGTTCCCTAATCTACATTTTCTAAATCAAGTTTCCATGTTTTCTACTAAACTTCCTTTGATACCAACTGTAACTCCCCAATCTAAGTTTCCCGGAGCCGGTGCATTATTTCATTACATTGAAATGTTTACAAGAAAATTGTATCCTGAAGGACTAGGTAGTATAATAGTTTTTGAAAACCAGATACATTCATAGGTTCAACATTACAACATGAAATTAAATAAAACATATTGGTTTTACTGTGAACATCCACAATTTTATGTTTATCCCTATAGGTCATTCATAATAAACTTCTTCATGTCCAAAGAAAATTAAAAATAATAAATGGGGGAGATTAGACGCTCTGTAAGGGGAATAAATATAGTGGAAGATTTCATAATCATAAACATTAGGTATGGTGAATAAATAAAAACATGTGCCTTCAAAAATAAACTTGAAAACATAATGGTAGGAATAAGATCTGAATAAATAATTCCATAATTAACAATAGTCATGTGTATTCTACAAGTTGAATAACTATATGAACTTTCAATTACTGGTTTCATAATGGGGGAATTAATTATGTGGGATATCATAACCACACCTTCAAAGCCACGTGCCAAGACCATAAATATCCATTTTTTAAGGCCTCGTGCCGAGAGTATAGTTTGTCTCATTAGACCTACCAATGCACTGAGGGGATATAATAGACCCCAAAAACACCTAATAATTCCAATTCATTTCTATTATGAATAGGGATCAACATAATAAACATATAAATATCTATTGAAACTTATATATGAAATGTAAATAACATTCCCCATATATTAAACATAAACACTAACCATTTGAAGTAAATTGGTGAATGGTATCAAGATAGAACATCCGCATTGAAACTAATTATAAACCCTTCAATAACAAATTTTAGATGATATAATAAGATATAAACCTCTATAAAATATTCATCAAAGGATGTGGACATAAATAAATATACTTTTAAATGAGACCATTGAGAAATTATTGATGAAATAATTATTAAACATTCCAAAGTATCCCATGCCACCTTGAAACATTCAAATAATAATCCCTTATAATATCATGAGAATAAGGTGAATCTTTATATGATATGTCAAGGGTATTTACATACACCACGTGTAAGGAATTAGTGGTGAACAAGGAATATATCTCATAAAAGATAAAGTGAGGTGAAAAAAATCTATTTTACTTTGGAAAAGAAGATTTGTTTTTGAAAATCATTTGAATTTGTCTTAAATATTATTTTAAATATGTATATCCCAGAAAAAAGGGGAAGTATATTGAGATTACATTTGAGGCATAAATTATGTCCCAGTGAAGTGAAATCTTGTAAAAAGTGTTTTTAAAGAAGCTTAAGAACTGAAACATTTTAGTGCGGTTTAAGGAATTAATTAAAGTTATTTTAAATCACAAAGGAATATTTGATTTCATAAAACCATAAATAAAACAAAATATATTTTTCATGTTAAATTTTTTGAATTTATAAAGATAAATATTGCTTAAAATAGATTATTGAGTGAACTTTAAAATAAGTAAGAATTCGAGAACTTCTTTGAATCGAGCATGCATTTCAGAAATGTTTTTGAAAGATTCTTTTAAAATATGTAAATCACCATAAAATAAAGAAGGATTATGATTGATAGAAATATATATAACATTCACACAAAATTTAATAAGATTAAATAATAATAAATAATAATTTCATTGAGGTGAGTAGAGAATAAGAGAAACCCGAATAAAAATGGAGGTTCGGGTAAAAAATACTTACAACTTTGTAATAAATTGAATCGTATTCCCCAAAATTAATAATCATAAAATGATAAATTTAATATAATTAAAATAAATATATTAGTGATATGAAACATAAATTTTTATTATAAATACACCGTATATAAGTAATAGTAGTGAATACGTAATATCTCACAAAAATTGAAGTGAGATAAAGAAACCCGTACCTTAAGTCTGAAGGTGTTATACAGTTCATCTTATTGACATGAATAATAAGATTTAGGTTCATTAATTAATAATTAAATAACCTCCTCGACATGTAATAGATATATTATAACATTATTATGTTCATTCATGGACTTTTTGATGGGTTAAGAGGTTCAATTTCATTGTTTGGGTCCGTTCGTTTCAGGATCAGTATACTTTATACATGAATGGAGAATCATGTAAAATGAGGATGGTCTTACATAATTGAAGTTATATGTTATTTGTGAAAATATATAATTTTATATGTTTGTAAATTTAATTGGGTTACTTGGAGTGAAGATGAATCATTATATAAATTATTTAATGATAACTTTTTGGGTTAATTAGTTGTTTTTTTACACAACGAACTCATTTTGCTTTATAAATCAAAACTATATGTTCAAAAAGATTCCAAAACCCTAGATGATACACAATACATATATTATTGTCGGTTTTAACTATAATAATTTTTTCATGACTAGAATTGAAGACAGTAATAGAAATTGAAAACTCATCGTCCTTGAATGTGGTAAGTTTGCACATCTCCTATAGTGTTTTTTACTAATTGCAAAAAAGAAGGGTAAAGGAGAGATGATAAAAACTTATTAGATCATCATAAAAAATTACATTAAATTTCAGGTATTGGATTTTTCATAACATTTTAATGAGGAGAGGTGATGAGAGAAAAGAAAATGATGGAACTTGAAAAGAAAGTAAAATAATTGAAAGGAAGAATTTACCTCTTAAATTAATATTCCTTGAGAGACTCTTCAGGGGAGAGGATTTGGTCTTTTTTTACCAAGGGATGTTGGATGTCATGGAGGATCTTGGGAGGAGATTTGGGTTGAATTTAGACAAGTCACATGGCTTGAGAGGAGTGAACAGAATACGCAAAGAGGGGTGGTATTTATAGTGGAGAAGAGGAGGGGTTTCTCATTATTTTAATTAATAGTTTAATAACTTTGCTCCGGACTATTAATAGTCTCCATTCATGTGACAAAAAATAGTAGTAATTTCATGTGAGTTCAAACCAAGTGTTCCTGCATCATCCGTACATCACCTATGACTCAATAAACCATGTATTTAGCATTTATCATAAATTATTGTATTTTAATATTCATCAAAAATTCATGTATTTTAGAAAAATCTCAAAAATTTACCCTGAACATTTTAAAACATGTATATTAAAAAATGAACTCCATTTTATCAAAATAATTTTCTAAATATATGGATTTCAATTTTTAAATGAAATCATTATTTACTTGAAAAAATATAGATTTTATATTTAAAACTTCTTTTATAATACTTTCCAAAATTAACTATGGTCATCATTGGACAAAAAAAATTATTTAGGAAAATATTTTATGAATATGAATTTAAAATCCATTTATTAATTAAAATCTGTAATTAAATATTTATCACTCAAAAAATCCCAATACTTAATCAATAATTTGTAAAATGTTCAATTTCATTTATAATGTGCCTACATTTTAGTTATACATCCATGGGTGAGGTTACTATTCATAAGGGTGCATTACTATTCATAAGGGTAAGTTAATATTCACAGGGTAGGTTACTATTCACAAAAAATTATGTTTGTTCTATCAGACTCCAAAAATCTCCCTAAATGCAACCTTATAGTTAGATTTTAAAAATTCAAATCATAGAAGTGGAAAAATTATGTTTATTGGCTCAGTTATAAAAAAGTATTATTTTGTAGAGGCTCAGTGTTTCATGTATTTAATATTAAATTTATTTTTAAATCCTTGGGGTGTTAAATATTTGGTTAGGAAGGTCCCCTGACCCATGTATATGTATATTATAAAGTACACGACATATATAACTACTATACATGTCGTGCATTTTCAAAGTTGCATGGATAATAATAATTAAAGCATTTAACTCCACATAACCCACTGAAAAATCATTGGGAATCTACTTTGTGTGGAAAATCCTATCACATATCATTTATAACCTGCTACACACAATATAATTCAGTCACACATTAATTATACATATTTTTGTCTCACATGACTTACTTATCTCAGAGTGTACCTTGCATGAGTTGACATGAGTTTCATGGCATGAAAAGCTAGCATCACACCATATAATCCACTTTTTCCCACATTCACAACATGACTAGGTACTTGACAAGTATTACATGTGGTTTATCATGTGTTACATGGTTTATAAAACCAGATACATGAAATTTAATCACTTATAAACTATGTCACTCGACTTGAATTCATTACTCGTTGTGTAATGACGTTGTTTACTTTGACCACATGACTTACCATGATTTACGTCAAGTCAATTCCATGTGAGGTTACATAGCGTGTAAACCAAGTACACATTGTTCACTCCCTATTAATAAACATGTTATATAATGTTCAATACAAGACATGTAGTGATTTCATCTACTGATCCCCACATGTTGTGATGTGATGATCATAGAACGCCCAAGTTTGGTTGACCAAGGGTACATGACATGTACTTTTCCATTACATGGCATGTATCTGTGTCACTTGGTTAATATCCCTAGAACCTCTAAATGGGATCATAGACTGTTCTTCATATGTTTTTATCTTTTTAATAGTCATATGAATTTGAAAAAACATGTTATCTCAACATTAGGATTAAAAATTGAAAAATTGGAAATGAATACTAAAAAAGTAGAATTGATCAAAAAAATAATAAATAGTTATAAATTATAATGTGACTTCTCTGATAAAACTCGATGGTTCTTGGGTGTTCCAGAAGAGGTCGAGGAAATACCAAACCTTTTTTTTCATCGATTTTGACTGATAATATCAAAATAACTTGAATAATAAACCTCAACATATTCTAAGAGATGATATTTCACATATGATTTATAATTAATTTTAAACAATAAATAAATTGAGTTGATAATTATTTATTTTATTTATAAATATGATATTTTTTATTATCGTATCATCATTGTGGTGAATAATCAAAACTAAAATTCTTCTAACAGTATCACATGTGCTCTATAATTCTATGAACATCACTCATGGTATTCCAAGTACTATCACGAAGGAACCAAATACATTTCATCATTCCACATTGATCATAATAATAATTATCTATTTTTCTCTCTTATTCTTGATAGTGAGGAGGAGGATTTTCTCTCAAGTTTGATAGAATTCTATCGAGAAGTTTCATTGTGAAAAACCTTCTATAGTTTATAAAATGATATATTTGGGGTTATATAATTAAGGTTAAAAAATAAGTAATTACTGAAAGGATATTTATATACTTATTTATTCTAAGTAAACCCCATATAAAATAATAATAGTACTATTATTATTATTATATTCCATGTAATGTGCTAAACTTTTGGATATTTAAATATAATATGTTAAATAAATATATCTATATTTACTTAAATAAAATTAAATAAATTTATATGATTTCTGTCAGTCCCTTTAAATCATCCTTTCAATCCACCTACAAATTTATCAAACCATGAATAATAAATATCATTATATTATTCATTCAACAAAAAAATAAATATTATATTCACTAAACATGTGAATAAATATTTATTTTAATATTCATATAACTAAATAAATATTTATGTAATTCTATTCACTAAACTTGGTGAATAAATAAATATTTATATATTAACTTTTGAATAATAAATAAGGGATAAATAAATATTATATTCACTAAGCTAACTAACAAATACTTATTTTAATATTTAAATCATATATTCTAAACTCAAATATATCTGGTGATTGATTTTTGGTAATCAACATAACTTGAACAATTATTATTACAAAGGTAAAAAATAATATTTATTCTCGGTATTAAATTATACGAAATTTAATTGAGATTTTGGATACACTTAATTCGTGTCCCTCTAGTCTACTTTCTCAATGGTATTATGTGAAGTTAACTAAATTCCAATATTATCATCTAGAAACATGTCAAGTTACTCATAGATAAAGAAGTTAATTTCATAATAACAATAACCACCTATGAATGGTTAGTGTTTAATTAGTACCTTGGTATCAATATCTTAGAAAGTAGGTTACATACTTATTTCATCAACCTATATGCTTGATTCATCTTTCTTTGATTCTTTGAATTAAAATCATCGATGAACTACCATGAAAATCGATTTAATAAGACAGTTCTATTTCAATCAAAGGGGTAGATATATCTTCTTCCATTAACATGGAATGGAAAAAATCATTTTTTTACTTATTCAATTAATTTCATATCACTTATATGTACCCAATGTATCCTACCTCGCTATAATCATATGTCATCGTAGTTTATATCAATACATAAAATTACACAATTCATGATATACATTAATTATAATATCAAGTATAATGACCAATACACACATTAACTTGTAAGAATATCCAACGACACGTATAAAATATTGAATAACTCTTGGTAGATTTATCCTTATAACCTCCCACTTTGAATATTAGAAAGTGAGAACTTCATGAGAGGAACTCTTAATGTATTATAAGCCCCCAGCACCTGATAGTCAAACATTATTTGTTACTTTTAAGATACATTTTATCTAGACCATATGATATATGTTAAGTAATATTTCATACCATTTAAAGGTTATCATTATTGAAGGGAATAATTATAATGTTACAAACACAAGTATTTTGGTAGGATTTGTTATTGAGGTGAAGTTTGAGAGAAACCACTGCATCACACTACAAAGAATCATGCACTTCGTGAAGTATGGTTCTAGGTAAATTTGAATAAAAATGATGATGTGGAAATCTATTGGATATTTGGTGGTTAGTTAAATAATTTAAAATATCAAAATTAAATTCATGGGTGAAGATATAATGGAGGAAGATCAAAATGATAGAATTAAGAATAATAAAGTTCGAACATAATTATTGATTGAATTTCAAATTTAAAATTCAAATATTCTCTGGATTAAGAGAGTGTTGTTGTGTTGAATAAAAAATAATCTCACATATAATAAATGATAATGTAATTGAAGATCAATGATATTAGATCATCATTTAATATTAATATTAGAGAATAGAAGTGTGTGATACTGAATTGCATTAAATATTAAGGTTGGAAGAAAGAATTGTTTTTCATGCCATTGAAGATATGGAATATAATAAAAGATAATCATAGAGAATAGACTTATTGTTGGGTGTTGATTTCTTTCTTTAATATCTTGTAATATTGACATGTATATCAATACCATATTTTTATCCCTCTTAAATGTAGTTTTTAGAATATTGTAAGAGGTTGTTGACCTTAGATGAGAAGTGATCTACTCTTAAATATTGTAATCACATGCTAGTGAAGTAGTGATTAATTAGAACATCAACACATGGTGAACTAAATAAAAAATGTGTGTTCATGATCATTACAGTTTTACCTCATATTATGATTATGAAAAAAATTCATGGTTTCGTTGTCAATATGAATATAAGATATGGTTAATGAAAAGAAAATAATAAATTTCCAGACACACTAAATAACCCCACCCCCTTAGGGTATATAGTGGGACCACGCGGTAAAACATATGACCTTTTGATATGACTGGTGCACTAATAAATTTATCACAATAATGTTATACATGATAATACTCATCATGTGATAAGATATTTATTTACATTTTCGTAATCAAAAGTACATATTTGATTGGCTATATGATACCAACTCTAATAATATGATACCAAATGTGTACTTTATAAGTACAAAGGTGTTCCAAACCAAATAAGAATCCATTAATATTATAGTTTATATTCTAATGATGAAGAAACGGGTTTCTAAATCATTAAATTGATTATAACAGAATATATCAAGCATAGATTTTTCTTAGTAAATAATCTGTATAGTCCAATTATTTCTCTAATATGATAAGAGAAGTTGTTTACTAAAAATGAGATTTTATAAAAAAATTATATGTTACACATGGTTTATAATTAATTGAATTATGTAACATTTTTTGAGAAGAATATTAGGATAAAAAGAGTTTTATCCGGGATAAATGTTTTTATATAGATGTTTATTAAAATTTAAGAAATTCAAATTCTACCACCATCTATGGAATTTTTTAATGAATAGTATTTTTCAAGAAATTATGTAAACATATAGAATATCGTATATGATATAGTAACAATAGTTTTTTTGTTAAATATTCCTATTAAAAAATTAATATTTATTTCCTAATATAAAATATTTTATGCATCTTCACATGATATTTTGAAGATAATATATTGTCTAAGAGGATATTGGGAGTATATTTGGGCTTAGGGAAGTTCCAAGTTAATGAATAAAATAATATTTCAACAAAATTGAAAAGTAAATGCCACCTTATCCTAAAACATTTTATGATGTGTTAGGGGAGTAATAATGAAAATATTTTGACTATATTTCAAAGAACAAGTTTGATATAAAGGGTTCTAGGAATGATGATGATATACTTAGAAAGAGTTATAAGTAGAAAATAGAATTCACTGAAATCGTAAAATTTGATGTTATGGAGTGAAGGTGTTTGAATATATCAAGGATTCGAACATTAGTACTATGATTCATAAGCTTAACCATTATTCAAATAGGATTACTTACTAGATTTTAATTACTAAATACTATAGTGGGAGGTTTTTATCAAATATTTGGTGGGAATTGAATATAGATATAATGAGTTTAAAAAACCTGAAAGTGTTGAAAACATATGGGTGATCTGGAAGTCTATCATGCATGATATGTTAGAAAAGAGATTGTTTATGGTTTTTTTACATATTATTAACAGAGTTAAAGAAAATAAAATACATAGTTTTATACAAAAATAAATCTCTACTTTATCATTCATTCATGTTGGCTACATATATGTATATTTGATATACATTTCATGAAATTAATTTATAATTGACCCCCTAGTGTAAAACATTGAGTTATCCCTAACTAATGTTCATAAATGGGTATTATAAGTTATAAATAAATGTTAAGGTTATCATGTTTACAATTCATTTACCATGACAATAAATATGATCATGAGTTAAAAAACAAGTTTTTTATGATGTGCGACCAATGAAGTATACCACATAGAGTTTTATTGTGATGTATTGGGCCAGGATCACTCATAATTAACTAAACCAGAAAGTTATATGGCCTTAATTGGACCTCCCTATATGACAGAGGTTCCCGAATATTAGTAAGGATCTATGGTGATATGGTGGGGAGACTATACCCTCTTTATCAAAGTGTATCATAGTGGTAAATAATAATAATGAAGCAGTGAAAATATTATATAAGTGAAATTAAATCATCTAGATAATATATATAGACATGAATAGAAATAGTTTAACATAGAGATGATTTCATGAAAATATATATAATATGAGCAGGCAGACATGGAAACAAGCATACAAGAGTTCAGTATATATAAAAGAAAACCAAAAATACCAAAAAAGTTATCTATAAGGTTATCCTGAGTAATGGATTTGTCATATACTCCCCAAATCCCATCCTAAAGGAAAAACATTGCTCAAAGTTTGTCACTTCTACTTTTCCTTACATGTATCCATGTTATCAAACTGAGTACAAAACAATGGCCCGAACATGGTTTCAGTAAAACTCAAAAGGTTGCCACAAATGGTGTCTAATGTAAATGTAGAATGAGATTATGAAATGTAGTAGTGTGTGATATAAATATACATATTAATGACGAAACTATAAATGGAGGGGAACCAGGTAAATACCACCAACTTCATCTTAAGTCGATTATTTTTTAGCATAATACATTTCAGTAGGCCAAGACCCCAAGACCCATAGACATGGAGTCCTCATCAAGTCTGTGGAGAAAATTCAATTTAACCTTAGTAAATATTTGATTAGAGTCTAATGAGATAATAAATGTTAGTGTGTGTCTAAGTATATAATTTTGAATCCTAGTAGCTTATCTCAGGCTGTCTAATTTTCCCAAGTCATAGGTGAATCATCAGTGTCAGAGCAAGGCATTAATGTATCTAAGATATTGGCTGAGTCCAAGGCCATTTTACCACATGTTCATCGAATCAATAAATCGGGTTTCATCCTAAAATATTTCTCAAGGAATTATAGTTTGGGATTCTAAGTCTTACTCTAGGTAGGTCATTCCTCTAATGGTATCATCAAGGTCTTTAATAATTGTCAAGAATAATAAAATTAATCAAGGGAAAAGAGATATATCCACATCATATAATAATTAAATTAATTCCATTTCTCATTTAATATATAAGTTATCAATGTTGGTAAAGTGATGTATAAATATCATTTAATAATTTATTTAATTTTATCATGGAATTATACTAACAGGTGGCAAGCTCAACACACCCACAGGGTGTTTTAGTCACAAGGTAAGAATGATTATCAACAACATTTAATCAACACCACCCTAAGTTGTGACTAATGTTGATGTATTCAACCTCAAATATTTTCAAAAGTTCTAAATAAGGGTCTAAATCATGGTCTAGTCAAATAAATAAAGGATTTAGACATTTTAGAGAAAACGCGTAGAAAGTATTATGTGTGACATAATGGATACGAGTTATAAAAACCATGACTTTATAAAAAAGTAAAAAATCACCTACCTTATCCTAATATAAGACTCATAATATAACATCAGCCTCATATTTTGTATAAAATGATAGAAAATAGGAAACTAGACCAACTCCCTAAAAAATGGCCTATTATCTCATATGAAGATCATACCAAATTTGGGATGGGAAAACGAGAAAAGAAGCAGTAGGGGTGCTAGACCTATTGAGGGGGATCAAACACAACTGACGTTGAAAGAATTAGATGTCTAATGGATATCCAAAAATCTCAAAAGATATATTAAGGAGATATTCCAAAGTATTTTTTTCAAAAACGGGAGACAAAAGGGGTGAAAAGGGGTTATGGGATTCCGGGGTAAAATCATCATTTTCGTCTTTTTAAAGGGGTACACGTTTTGGCCACATTATTAGCCAAACTATACGTCAAACATGTTCACATATTCATAAGTGCACACCCCTTCAAGATTCATGCTCGATATTAGGCAATTTGTGTGTAAAATATGTATTTGGCACTGTCTTGAATACTCCCCCATACATGGTCTAGGAACATGGTGAGAAAAACCATGTGGAAACTACGAATGGTTCCTCTATAATTAAATTTTTGTTTTTCACAACCATGTATCCTCCATTTCATGGTTTAGTGACCCATTATCCCCCCTTCGAGGGCCATATGGTTTAGGTTCATGGTTAGTGCTAACAATTCACCTCACCGTATCTTTCCAAAAACTGGAACTCTAGGTCCTAAACCATGCCTGAACACTCCCTACACCTCCATGGACACTTTAGGAATTTCCATTTAGATAAAAAGGGTTTATACTAAAATTAAAAGGATATTTACCTCAATGGAATGTATGGATATTACAATCTATCCTCTTTAAAATAAATTATCCCTAAGATTCCCTTCCAAGGGTGGTTGAGTAGCATAGAAGAATAACACTGACCACTGAGCGTGTATATCACACTCCCATTCTTAGATATCATCCTATGTATGGTCATACAACCACATCACCCAAACATAATTAACTCTCCTACCTTGTATAGACTTCATTAAAATTTCAAGGATATGAACTGGATACTTTTTAAAATAAGCATAATCCTCAAACTCTACCTCCTTACGATCAAAAACATGAGACAGGTTGGAATAGTAACTTTAGAGTTGAGAAACTTGAAATAAATTATGAATATCTATGTACCATTGATGAATAGTTATCCAATATACTATCATCCCAACCATCTCCAAGATCTTGAAAAGGCTGATAAACTTTGGTGAAAATTTTCCTTGCCTCTGAATTCTTCGATGACCCAATATTGCAGAGACTCATAAGAAGACCCAATCTCCAACCTCAAACTCCATAGGTCAGTAATTATGATCGGTATAGGACATATTCCTAGGTTGAGAAAAATCCATATGTTTCATAATCAACTGTACATGCTTCATCGTCTCCTAAATGATATGAGGTCCCTATAGCGCTACCTCCCCTGCCTCTAACCAACACAAAAGAAAAGAGAAATTCCTACCATATAATGACTCATATGGATCCATTTTAATAGTCACTTGAAAACTAATATTAAAATTTAACTCATCTAGATACAAGTTATTTTCATAAGAGACTCAAAAATCAAGGACCAAGGCTCAAATAATGTCTTTGAGTACTTGTACAGTGCACTCAAACTATCCTTTGGGCTGAGTTTAATATGCTACACTCATAATTACTTGTGATCCAAGTGCCCTCTATAACCATTTCCATAACGAAGAAGTAAAATGATTGTCCCTATCTATTATGATTTTATATGGAACCACATGAAGGCATATAATCTCTAGAATGTATAGTCTCTCCATATAATCCATATAGAAGGTTTCCCTAATAGGAATGAAGTGGGAGACCTTCACTAGATTGTCCACAATCACCCACACAATGTCACTACCCTAAGATGATTTTAGTAACCCCTTCATGAAATCCATAGTGGTGTCATCCCATTTCCACTCCATGATGATTAATAGCTATAAGATAATAAAAAGGTGCTGGTTTTTTTATTTCACTTAATGATAGGTGAAACACCTAATAACAAAGATTGGAATCTCCTTTTTCTCCCTGGCCACCAATATTAGTGGTGTAAGACATCTTAGTGAGTCTGGGATGTAATACCCACTTGTAATAATGATATTCTCACATCAACTCCTCTCACATGTCTATAGGTTCCCAAACATGCCCATGGATATATAGGATCACATCCTCATCAACAACCCAACCAGGTAGTGGGTCATCACCTAAAACACGTTCCCACAGTACTAGCCTTTTTGGATCTAAAAGTTTCCTTGTCCTTACTGAACCCAAAATTATGAATTCACTTCTTAAGAAATGATAGAAGACTATTTCTGACACTCCTGAGCTTCCAAATTTATTTTATAAAGAAGATCCATCATCTTCCATTCACTATTAGCTTTCTGAACAACTTGAGTCTCAGTATTATGGCTCAAAGTATCAGCAAATACATTACCCTTACCTGAAATGTAAGTAAGATCAAAATCAAAAGACTAAATTTATTTGACCCATTTTCAATGTCATAGGTTCAATTAATTCATGGAAAATATGCATTTGATACTTTTATGGTATGTGTATACCATGAAGGTTTCAACTAGAAATTAGTTTCTTTAGTATTGTAAGGTATGAATGAAATCTACTAACTTGAGGTCATGTGTCAGGTAATTATGCCCATGAGGCCTCCATGCTTAGGTAAAATCAGGAATTGTGATAAGGTATTCCTTCCTTTCAACTCCTGAAAGGCCTTCTCAAAGGAATCTGTCCATATGAAATTTACACCTATATTGGTCAAGCCACTAAGTGGTTTTGTAAGGCATGAAAATTTTTAAATTAAATTCCAATAGTGTCTATATATCCTAAATAAACATTATATATCAAATATGTTCTTATAATTATCCCATAAAACAACAGGTCTCACCTTATCTAGATCCTTAGACACCCCTTCTACTGATATAATGTTACCCATAAAGTGATCTTTATAAATGAAAGTTTTTCATTTTTTGATATTTGCATAAAACATATACTCACATAGTGCAATCAAAATGATGTTAAGTTTTTTGGAATGATCGTTTCTAGTTTGAGAAAACACTAAGATATCATCCAAAAAAACTACCATAAAGGAATCTAGGTATGGGTGGAAGAACTGATTCATAAATTTGATAAAGATAGTGAGTGTGTTGATTAGACTAAAAGGAATAAATAAATACTCATACAAGACATACCTACTTTAGAATGTCATATGTGGTATATCTGAGAGCCTAAATTTCACCTTATGGTAGCCTGATTTCAAATATATCTTTAAGAATACCATGTATCCTCAGAGCTTATCATAGAGGTCATCTATATGAGGAAGTGGGTATAATTTCTTAATGGTAAGCCGATTCAACCATCGGTAATCCACATAGAGCATTAATGTACCATCTTTCTTTTTGGTGAAAAGCATATGTGAACCCCAAAGAAAAGTATTGGGATGTTTAAAACATTTTTCATCCATATCCTCAGTCTATATCTTGAGTTTATAGAGCTTAGTAGGATCCATCATATACATAGCTATATACATTGGTTCCACTCCTATAAAAAGTTTTATTTAGAAATCCACCACTCTCTTAGGAGGTATCCTAGAAAATTCATCAAGGAAAACATCATTGAATCAATCCACCACTATATGAAATGAATCTTTTTGTACTCCTCAATCATTAAGAAAAAGGTTAGAAATCTGGGATGAAAATCCACCCAACCCTTGATGAACAGGTCCATATTTACTTTCCAAGACATCCCATTATCCTTTATGAACATAGCTATCACCCTCAGGTGATATACAATATATCCTCTTGCAATCAAAATCAGTATAGGCTCGACAAGGCACTAACCATTCCATTATCAGAATTATGTCAAATTCAGTCATCTCGATGGTGAGAATGGTCCATAAGAAATGATAACCGCCAATCTCAAGGGGACACTCTTTTCATCAGTAAAAACAATTTTACTATACTCCCAATAGAGTATTAAGATTTATTAACCCATAAAAGTACTCAATTTCGAGTCTAAGAGTCTCTGTTAATGCCACAGATAATAATGACTGTGAAGCGTCGGTATTAAATAATGAAGGTACTAAATTTGAGGCTACTAAAATAATACCTTGAAATATAGATGGTTTAGTACTCTACACCTCAGGTGTAGGTCGCACTCCATGTATCTAGTCAGATTGGCAGCCCTGATCTACAATATGATCTCACTGAGCAGGTCTTATCTACTGGCGATACACATCATAAGTCCAGCTTTCATAACCTCATCCTCCTCCTAAACTTGTATGGATGGTAATAATACATTCTATATCCTAGAGTGGTGACACTGATTCCACCACAGTATTCATTGATGGTATAGATCCCATCCCATTGGGAACAAGTGGGAAGTTCTGTAAAAATATTTAATGACTTCACACTCTTCCGCAAGATCATCACTCTTCTAGATATCTATCACACTAAGTCTTCTTGTGACATTTCCTTCCACACTGATGACATACCACATAACTTTTAGTGTGTACACTTTTACTACCACTCCCCTAATAATAAATATCAATGTGGGGATTTCTTCCAGTGGATAATATTGTACATGGTCTAGAAGTTGAACCACCATGCTCTGTACCTTCAAATTTTATTAGATTTCACTCAGAGATAAGGGATTGGTTCACTACATCATAGGTAGTGTTCAATCATAATATGTTCACCTATGATTGTATATACCTAATCCAATCCTTGAAATGTCTTTCCCCGGATAGCTCTTAAGTAGAAATAGTGGGTATGAATCAATAAATCTTAGTGAAATGAGCTAAGTAATCCATACAAAACATATCACCCTAATCTGAGTTCATAAATTAAAAAGATCGATAATCCCTCAACATTTTTGGGAAGTAGTAGCTATAGAAAATAGTATGGAAATCCCTCCAGACCATGAATTGATGTTGTTATTCTTAATTAAGAACATCCCACCATCTATTGGAAGATTCATGAATCATGTAATTTATGTGATTTACTCAAATTTTTTGAGGTTTCTCTAGATTCTCAAAGATCAAATTCATAGTCTTAATCCATAAATCAGTGTCACGGGTACCACCTTACTAGGAAAAATTTCATGGGTCATACTGTTGGAACTCCCTCATCAACTCTGACATGGTCGATCCAGGTTAGGGAGATCCCTCCATGGATTGTACTAGTCATAGGAAATATTATCTAAGATAAGAATTAGTGCATTATATAGGTATAATTGGTTGTACTACAAAAGGTTCTACTAGTATCACTATATTTGGTTTATATCCCACCACCTCAGGAGCATGATCATTGCCACCGTCTTAGTGCTCGACTCAAGGATGTCATGGAGGCACATATCTACAGTGATAATCACATGCCTTAGAATAAATTCTAAGAATAAAGTAATACTAAAGGGAAACAAGGATATACACACGACCTGAATAGTATAGATAAATGAATCAATTTCCATGGGGTATGTTATATGTTAAAATTTCAAATTTTAATCGTAAGGTTCAATTATATGGGGTTTTAGTTCTAAGTCATAGAGGAAAACACTTTTTAAGTTGCAATTGGAATCCCCATTCAAATACAACCATGTTCATTAATAGTTCTAATTTATTAAATTTATACATATATATCTGCGTGTGTCTGTCCAGTTATATGTACTACCATTCCCATGTTATAATGACCTAATCTTTATAAGTAAGCATTAGGATTCCATGTAACTGTAAATAAGATTTTACTTCCATTCTCATGATGTAACAAGACCATGTATTATGGTTTAATTATATGGATCGCCATTCCAATTTTATATAGTTCAAAACTTTATAAATTACAATTAGAATTCATTTAATCCTAACTAGGTAACATTTTATCCCATGTAAATGAAGTTACATGTCTTAAAAATGTAATTTCCTAACCAGGATCTAAGTATCACTGAGTAGGGGAGGGTTTGAATCAGTGATATCTTTTACTCTTAATTTTATATACTCATAAAAAAACTTCACCTCCCCCTAAATATTTATCTCTTTTCATAAAAATAAATTGATAACAAATCCACAGAAACATAAGAATTTACTCGGATCACTACTCAATGAGAGTAGCTACATCCTTGGTATGTTTTGGAAATAATCAAATACTATAGAATCTACTAGAAAACAATAATTTTGGTTGGATAAAACAAGTAGGATATTATAGTCAACTTTTTTAGCACTATGATCAATACAACAGTGCATTTTCTTCAAGTAGCATGAAATGATGTAATACAGTTTTATTGTAAAAAGTATTTAAACATTCACCAGATGCTAAAAAACATGTTATTGTGACACATTTTCAACTTTCAAAAATATAAAATTCAAATAAATTCTTAACATACTTGCCCAATAGTAGATATGAACTTTTCTGGACTTCATAATGATACTCATTTATATTTCCCAGTTTGATTCCTTGGTCTGATTGTTCAGTCTAGAAATATAACTCTGCCAAAATAACACTATATCAATTAATAACTACTTCTACCTCAGTCCAGAAATCTTGGCCTGATTACTCAATCCGGTATAATTACTAAATATGGTCTTCCATTTTCTTCTTCAGTGTAGAAAAATTCATCAAGAATTATCAAGCTAGAAACTCCTCTCTAAAAATTTTCTGTTCTCCCACCTTCTATTTCTTCACCCATGAATAATACTTGTGTAAGAAAGTCAATATTTCTTTCTTTTATTTATAGGTTATCCAAAATATATATTCAGTAGGAATCTAAAAAACATGCTTAACTAAATTTCCCGAAACATAAATTTCCCTTACATTTTGAATATATCTTTGACTTATTTACCACTTCTCAACTTTTCCTAAATCTTTTTTAACCTTCTCCAATATTCTCACAGCTTCATCATGATTCATACATTCTGATCATTCTTCATCCCAACTCTAATTTCTATTCTGATTTATTCATTATGATGAAGACATATGGTCAATCCGATTTTTGTTACCTTATTGCTAATATTATAGAACTAAAGGCTTCTCATTATAATGCTCAATACGAATAAAACATATGAAAAATAGATGAATTCTCATTACGATGCTCATTACCAACTGATAAACAATATTCTCATTCAGATTCATTATACGAATTTTTAAATATAAAATTTTAAATAATTCCACTAAAAACAAAGTTTGAACGTCTAAATATTCATGTACTTTATTGTCATCACATCAACAGAAGCTTCAAAATCTCTTTGAAAAAAACATTTTCAACCACTTGAAATAAGTCCAAGATCCACTTTACAACATATTTTGTAATCTATTTTAAAGAGTTATTTTTTTCTTTTTTTCATCATATCGATGATCCTACATACAATGAATTTATCGAGGTCAGACCACATCTGATTATTGGTATTTTTCTAACTCTAATAGATCGATATCACCTTTAGTTAGATGGTCAGAACCACTTATTTTCCAGTGAATCTTGACCCAATTGTTATAAAAAATAAGCATAAGAAAAAAAATTATTTTTATATTTAACTAAAAGAAGACAACCAACATATGTTATATGAAAATGGTTGACTACATTGTTGATTGATCTCTAATACCCTTCTTTATTAGTACCAACAACTACTTCTTTATCATCTATCCCAACTGTCTACATTTACTAATCTACTTCAAACTTCTCTACGTCTGATTTTTTATTGAATCCATCATAGCATAGGATGATCATTTGTAGGATAACTGTGATGATAGGTGGATAACCGTGTCTGATTCACCAATGTTAGTGGAATGTTCTTCTTTTCCTGATTATAATAAACTAAAAAATCATTCTCCTAATATTTGAATCATGTGTATTACTGGTATAACTAAAAACTAATATCTTCTTCTTCTCAAATTCCAAACAAACATTACATCCTTCAAAAAAATCAACATCTAATGATCTCACATGGATGAACTGAGACTGGAAATCATTTTTTTCACAGACAATATTCTTCCACAAACTCTTACTTGTATCATTAATTATTCATGACTTTGAGAAATTGTCTTATTTTCATAGAGTCTTCTAACATTCATTAGAATATATTATAACTTCCCATTATTCTAGTGACTTATTTCTTACCAACCAAACCTTAATAGAATTGGTAGCACCTATTCTCCCTCTATATTTTATAAGGCATGCATCATGATTTTCCTAGACAACTTATGATTTATGTGAACTTACCAAACAGTAAAGTATCATTATATTTACATCAGAGTCATATAGAATCCAATCCCCTTTCTCATTATGATTGAAATACCACATTATGAACCCAAAGTGATTCTGATGAACTTTTTCTTCCAGAAAAGATCTTCACTCTCCAATGAAATTTTTTAAAATTTTGCATCTGATTGTTGGAATATGATTGTGAGTCTAATCACCAACTTTTACAAAGTGATTTGATTTATTTATTCCTGAAAACCAAAGATAACTCTTTCAATACAACCTCTATTTAGATTCCAAAAACAACTTCCAAACTACTTGATCCCAACTTGGGATTACATGTAATTGCAACTAGGATTTTACATCTACTCTCAGGATGTAAAAATTCCATGTTTGATGGTTAAATTATATGGATCACCATTCCCACATTATAGGGATAAAAACTTTATAAATTATAATTGGAATCCATTTAATCACAACCAACTAACTTTCTATCCCATGTAATTAATCTTTCATGGCATAAACATGTCACAAATGGTTATTTATGGTTCAATCATCATGTTATGTGGGAAAATCCATTTAGATTGATGGAGAAAATTTATGTAACCAATTACTTCCTTCATTTTTATACCAGAAACCTTATAAATTACAAGTATAGTAATCCAGACACATATAATAAGCAAAATGTAATAAAATAAACATATCATGGAATATGAATGGAATGTATATATATATATAACTATGTGCTTATTATTATTCACAATGGAACTCTCCCCTACCATATCATCTCAAGGATAAAAATTAATAATTATAGAAAACATCATAAGTCATGTGTGTCACCCAATGGTGAATGTAGTACAATTGTAATTGGTGAAATCATGAATAATGAGTCTCATCCCTGGTAATTTGGGTTTTCCACCAAAAATGGGTTAAATACTCAAAGTAAAGGCTTATTACCATGTTTTGACACAACCTTGTCTTCGATCTACAAACCCTAAATAGTAAGGGAAAAGAAAAAAATATCCTATTATACCACTCTATGATGTCTTGGGCCTAGATCTCTTTTGAGTAACAAAAAATGAGGGACACATGGCCTAAAATGCACCTCCCCATACGCTAGAGGTTACTAACTAGAAATGAGGGTCTATGGTGGAATGGTGGGGATATTATACCCTCTTTATCAAAGTGGATCACAGTTGTAAATTATAATAATTTAATATTATAAATATTAAGTAAGAGGATGTAAATCATCCAGATAACATAAAAATACATAAAAAATATTATCACATAGAGATGATGTCCTGAACTGATACAGAATATGAGAAATCAGACATGGAAGCATGAATGAAAAAAAACAATAAATATAAATGGAATTAAAAAAATACCAAAAAATATATCTCCAAGGTCATATCATGTATTTTATTAATCATATTCTACCATTTTCCTATCCTAAAGGATAATCGAATATCCAAAGTTGGGTGCTTCCCCTTATCCTTACCAGCATCCATGTAATCTTCCTGGGTACCAAATGGCGACCCAAATATGGTGTGAGTAAAACTCAATAGGCAAAAACAAATGGTTTCTAATGAAAATTTTGTCTATGAATATAATTTTTAGTAGTATTAAATATAGATATACATATTAAAGGAGAAACGGTGAAATTGTGGGGGAATAGGTAAATACCGCCAACTTAATCTTAAGCTAGCTTTCTCTGAGGGTAATACCTTTTATCCATTTAGGAACCCAAGTCCATGGACAATGAATCCTCATCAAGTTTGAATATAATTTCCAAGGTTTAATCAGTAAATATTTTTTTAGAGTCCAAGGAGATAATCCATGGAAGTTCATATTTTAGGATATTAAGATGAATCCTAGGAGATAATCCCAAGAATTCTAATTTTATGGATTTGTAGATGAATTTTTGATGTCAAACTAACGCATTCATGTATCTAATACATTTACCTAGTTCAAGGATAGTATGCCAATTATAATTCATATTAATGAATCAGGTGGCATCCAAATATTTTTATCAATTCATTTCAGGTCAGGAATCCAATTCTTACTCAAGTTCGTCCATTCCTCTTACAGTATCATCAAGGTTCATAATAAGTGTCTATCATAATATAAGTAATCAAGGTATAAGAGGTATACACATTTTATCGTAAAATTCAATTAATTTCATTAGTCATTTCACTTAAAAGATATCAAATAGGTTCAAGTGATGTATACATGTCATTTAACAATTTATTTAATTCAATTATAGAATTCTACTAATAATTAGTGAGTTCAACACACCCACAGGGTGGTTTGGTCATAGGGTAAGAATGGTAGTCATCAAAATTTAGTCAAACCCACCCTAATGGGTGATTCATGTTGAGGTATTCAACCTACAATAATTTAAACATTTCTAAATAAGGGTTTAGGTCATGGTATAGGGAAATAAATAATGTATTTATGCATTTTAAAGACAATTTATGGAATATATGGTGTGTGGTACAATGATGAAAAATTCTGAACACCATAAATTTAGGGAAAATTATCAGACCACATACCTTAGTCATTTAGAATACTCTTCATCTAGTATCATCCTTACGTTACGTCTATAATGATTGAAAATGTGAAACTAGAAAATTTTCCTTAAAATAGAGAATATTATCTTGCATGGAGATCGCACTGAGGATGGGAAGAGAAAGAGAAAAGATTAATAAGTGTAATAGACTTACTGATGGGGTTATAACATAACTAATATCAAAATAATTATATTTTTTATGGAGGATATTCAAAAAAATCACTAAATATATAATATAGAGAGCTTCCATGGGATACTATACACAAATAGGAGAAGAAAAGGGGTGAAAATTGTTAAGGTATTCAAGTATAAAATCATAATTTCATGATTTTTGAAGGGGTGTGTGGTTTGTATGAATTTTTGAATAAACAATGTTCCAACCATGATTTCCTACATCCCAAGAGTAAACCCATTAACAATTCATGTTCCTAGTTAGACAAATAATGAACCAACCATGCATTCGGTGTTGTCTTGAAGCCCCTACCCAACATGGTCCTGAAGCATAGTTAGACAATCCATGTTTGGTGCCTATTTAATTAAATATATGTTTTTCATGATCACGCGACCTCAATTTCATGATCTGAAAAAAAATTCTCATCGCTTCTTGGGTTGCATGGTTGAGGCAAACAATTGGTTCTAACCATGTTCCTCACCCTATATTTCCAAAAACTGAAACTTCAGGCCCTGAACCCATCACAAATGTTCCTAAAACCTCTATGTCCCCTTTATGAATTTATATTTTGATAAAAAAAGGTATAGACCAAAATTAAAAGGACCTTCACCCCAAAGGAAATCCAATATCTTTCATTCATACACTATGTATTTAGTTTATTATGGAAGAATGGATCATATTTGGAGTGCCCACTACTTGATGTTGGTGAGATACCAAGAATGAGAACCTGCATATATTGATACTTTTCTTATTAAAGCCTTTATAATTAGGTAATTAGGGGTTTTGGGTATGTTTTTTATCTTTTCATTAGTTTGACATTACCAAGATGGGATTTTTCCTCTCATATAATGAGTGTGACATCTTATTCCTCGAATAAAATAGAATGAGTATGTGTATTGTTTTTCCTAGATATTACATATTATGTGATTATATATATAGTTGGGGGATTTGATGTGGTCATCAACAAAGGTGAATGAAATGTGATGTATTCATCAACTTGGTTAGTCTATACTTGGAGAATCAAGAACGTATGAGTTCTTTATATGTGATTTAAATACTCTATTCCCCATAATCACTCGATGTCTTATATAGATCAATCATATTAGAATCCATGAAAACATATGATGAAAACAGTGGACATAGGTATAGAGATGTATATGTTTAATAGAGAACATGTCAAATACCCTTGTATTTTGAGTAATATTGATGCTTTGATTGAGGTCCCTCTTTTCTTACATTTATGGATTTGGTGATTCATATTGGTTACAAATGCTATAAAATCCTATGGGGTCGCACTTTGTGGTTTAATGAATGAGTATTGATTTTGAATTAGATAGATTCTCTAAAATTGTTTTGAATTTATACAAAATAGTTTTGGATAGGTGTTTACAAGGTATAACATATGATGTGATACAATTTGAAGGTAATAATGGCTTTCCGGAATTTTTTTTGAAAATATTCAGAAGGATTTTTGGATATGGTTTCATGAGTTATTTTATATGATACTATATAAAGTAAAATAGAAATTTTTCTATATGTATTTAGTTCATGTGGTATATTGAAGGAGATATTTCCTAAATCCCATGCATTGGTCTATATCATATTGTACGATATGATACAAGTCATAGAGAATGAAATGAACAAAAAACTACAGCATATCACAAGCTTTTGTTTAGGGTTATAAAAATATTGTTATACAAAAACAACCACTACCTTTTATGGTAATTGAATGTTAGTATGTTAACATTTGAACCTCTCACACATGGATATCATCAAGTAGGATCTATTTCATAGGATTAAACACATGATAGGTTATGGCATTCATGCAATAGTAACATGAATAGTTGAGAGGGATTTAATAATGCACTATCAAACACAAGTAAATGAGTGGAACTCAACGAGTTTCCTTGGGGATTATATAAGATGCAACTACCATGTGATGGTATGTGTATGTCTCTGCTGAATCCTTCCCTCCCAAATCTCTCTTCTTCTCCTCTCTTTACAATTTGGTATACAAGAATATTTTTAGAGAGATAAGGATCTTTCCCATGCGATGGGTGATTCAGTATATCCTGTGGATACACCATAGAGGAGGGACATCTTTTGGATTCCCCTTTTGTGATCTTCATCAATCTCATAAGATAATGAAGAAGGTTGAAGTGACACTTTGGTTAAATATACATGCTCCCTTAATTTATATAGTTACATTGTTTTGAATTTCTAGCATAATGGATCCTAGTTATGGGTTTGTATATTGCTTCCACTATGTTTAAAAAAGTGTCATTATATCCTTTAAAATCCATTAATAACCACCTAAATCAGTTCGGGTTCAACAAATATACCCTTTTTGAAATCACATTCCCATGTAATTTCAAATTCTAAGTTTGAAATTTATATTTAATGAAATTTTATTTGAGATGGTGATCATGAAATGAACTCAACACAATATCCAAATATTACATGTGATCAGACCAAAATCCTGAATTTTTAAGTATTTCATTGATAAATACAAGAAAAATGAGACAATATATTGACCAAAAAATAGTTTGGGCATTGTTAATTAGGAATGTCCTAAAAAACTCATAATGGTCATACTTACTTCAAAGAGCTATTTTTGGTATATAATATTTCTTCAACCTGAATTGTTGTTATCTTGTTCTCAAGTAAATATTATAAAACCATATATAATATTTTAAATGATAAAATAGATCATCAATTAAAGGATAGAATATTTTTTCTTGATAGTACCTTGATTCAGCTTCCAATAATTGACACATAAGAATATTATGCCATCTAATATCTTAAAAAAGTGTGTCAAATCCATAAAAGATGAGGTAATTAGTCAATTTAATCCTCTAATATCTAAATCCTCAAGCTAAAAATTCAACTTGACATGAACTGACCCGTCGATACCCCACCTGGTCCGATAATGAGTTAAGTTAGCCAACTCAATCCCACCTTCAATAAGCCAAGTTTTTACTAACACCAAGAAGTAAAAAATATACATGACAGGCCTTAGTATTTATAAACCTACAACAGATATGATATATAATATACAAAATATAAAAAATATTTTCCTCACAGGTTCCAATACCCTATCTAATAAGACCATATCTTAATTTTAAGACATCTATACAGGAACATCTTTTGTGGTCACATGGCTTATGAAGGGGTGAGTATAAACCTACATAGAAGGATACTATAAAAAAAATATAAGATAAAATAACAATTCAAATAAACTCTTCATAATAATAGATAAACTATAAAGGATGGAATAAAAACCCATATATTCATTACAGATAACGTAAACTTAGGGGCACAGATATGACCTAGTAATATTAGATCAGCTTCTCAAAGAATAATATATCATATGTAACCAAGGATACTCATGATATAATAATATCTAATGTTTCTAAATCCCATAGTATATTTATAAGTCACACATCGGTTTAAATCAAGGGTGTAGGAAAATTCTTCTATTTCAACATATTTCAGCATATTATTGATCATATACTATAGTAATATGATAATGTCATAAAATATGCATTATCTAAAAAATATAGTACTTCATAATCTCCCACACTACCACTCTAGATAAAATAGTAAAACGATTACTAATAAGAGTAATGTATATCGATTGAGTGTATATCACCCCTTATGGGTGACCATGCCCCAATGCATGGGGAAATAACTAACCATACCACTAACCACATCATCTCTCTCTCTGTGTTCTATTATGGGACCTAAACCACATTCAAAATTTTCTACCAATCGAGGGGGTTACCAAACACTATGGGTCCCAAGCCTTGTATTGTTGGTTGTTCATTAGGTGAGGGGATTACCAACTCTATAAATTTAAGAACCACATCCTGCCACTGTTGGGGGTAACCTAATCCATGTAGTATACATAAGACATGTACCCTAGTATCGGTATTCTTCCTAGGGGTTACTAGAACTATGTATTCTCTAGGTATCTCATGAAAGAGATATATTCCTTAAATCATTAAATATGTATATCAAATATATATATTATGGATTATATAAAATTTGAAATTTTTAGGTGTTGGGTATATTATTATATGTGTATTGGAAAATGGGTTTATTCTCTACCAAGGATGTCATTTAAAAAAACTATTCCGTATGATGAAATGTATTATAGTTATATATATATCATATGTATGACTTGGATGACTCAGTATTTATTCATGTGTTATAAACACATGAATAAATATAGAAGCCAATGAAATTTTCTTGATTATTTTTATTATTACTTCTATATGATAGTAGTGTGTTTTTTATTTATTAATGTCTAGTCAAACTCCCCAACACCCAAATATTTATTTCATCTTCTTTATTTTCATAACGAGTACTAGCATACTATAGAGTTTGGTGGATCTCACTCAAACATTGAGTTATTAAAGCATAGTCTATGGACACATAGAGGTGGAATGCTTATTTTTTACACTTAAGTGATATTTATCAAACACATATGATGATCCATAGTTTTAACATCTAAAGTTATTCTAGTTTATAGTGTTCTTTATTTTTGTATTTTTGCACAGGTTTCATATTATCATGCATAAAATATCCTCAGAAAAGGGTTTTATTACTTCAACTTGATTAAAAAACCATTGTTGAATCTCCATTTAAATACTTAACTACATTCAAAGTGAGGTTATGCTTTAGATTTATGAAATATCTCATTGAAATGAAGAATAAATTAGAAAAAACTTTCATTTAACATGTTTTTCAAAAATCTAAAAAATGGGTTTACCCTTACATACTGAGTTACATAAATATAACCTAAGGATTTACCCTTACACGGCTAGGATGTGTAATTTTAACCAAGAACATACCCTTATAAAACTTATATGTGTAAGGATAACCATGAATTACCCTCACACTTGCAATGATACCAGAGGATTTCCCTTATGCAAATGGTTTGTGTAAGAGTGATTTACCTTTCATGTAAAGGTAGTGTAGGGTTTTAAATCTTGCATTAAGGTAAATTGTGGTTGATTAAATTCATTCATTATGTTACCTATATGTGGGAGCAAACAAAATAATGTTATGTAAAGGTAGTTGATTCCTTTTGAAATCCACATATGTGTAATCAGGTGCTTTAAACTTACCCGATGTAGTCCACTTAAGGGTCATCAAAGGTTTACCATTACCCAAAAGCGTTCTACTTAAGGTTCATCCTGATGTACCCTTATGAAAATGGTTTTTTAAGGCTCGTTTGGGTATACCCTAATGAAATATAGTTTACATAAGGGTAGTATAATTGTACCCTTACTCATATGGGTTTCCATAAAGGTAAAATGTAGTTTACCTTTATGCAGCTGTATTGTGTAAGGGTCATGGAATTCTTACCTTTATGTCGTGGCTCCAAAACCATTTTAACCTTACGGAGAGTATATTTTTAAGGGTAGAAGGAGGTTAACCTTACATGAGAATGGGTTCCTATATAAGGGTAATCATAATTATCTTAAAAATTATTAAAATAATTGCATTTGAAGTTATTAAGATGATTTATAAAATATTTATAAATCATTATAAATGTTATTTTGTGATATTTTAATGTTTCAAATTTTTATAAATTTTTTATAATAAATTAATCGTTTATGAAACATTTATTATTAAATATTCCTTTAATATTAAATGTTAATATATAAATACCATTTACAAAATTATATGGAAATTATTATGATATATTAAAAAATGTGTTAATTTAGATTTCATAAGACATGATTTATAAAGGGTTATAAAATATGAAATAAGTCCAAAAATATAAAATGTTTATATGTATATTATAAATTTTTCATAATTAATTATTTTAATTTTTCAAATTAAAGGGGATTTATTTGGATATTATTTAAGCCACATTAAAAGGTGTTTTGAAATTTTATATGATTGAGTTTTAAATAATGATTAAATATAAGACATTTAGATTTTTTTAAATTAATATATAATAAAAATTCGATTATAAATAGTTATAATTTAGAAAATATCATATATTTTAAATTATAATTCTATATAATAATAAATTTGAAATATTTCATATTTTAATGAATATAAAATGTTTATATTCAAAATTCTAGAATGTCCATAATGTTAAAGATATAATTATAAAAGTTTTTATAATTAGATTTGATTTACGAATTGTTCATACATGTTCATCTTGTGTTTAAATATTTGAATTTTTATTTTATTTAAAAGTTTACACCCTATTATATTCATGTTTAGTAAATGTTTTAAGAAATTTGAATATTGTATGCTTGATTTTAATTGTTAAACTACTTATAGGTAGATTCTTTCATTAAATACTAGGAATTTCCCTATAATAAATTTTGTTTTCATGTACCTTGAACTCAGATTTTAATTGAAGTTATTTTTATAAATTTAGTTGTTGAATATAGTTTGTACATATAAGATGTTATAGTTGTGATTAATTTGATTCTATCTTGAGTAAATTTTCCCTAGGTAGAGAGACTTGGGGTTAGACTACCTATTTACCTAGAGGCTTATTCCTTGTCTTGGTTGGTGAATGGGGTTGGATTTCTGTCACTCTTTGTTTAATCATGTAGATAAATCTATGACTCTACATGAAGTTTTCATGTATCTTATGCATATAAATCAGGTAAATATATATGAATATGTTTGACTTCTATTATTGGGAAACACAAAATTGTGGGTTCTGTAAAGAGTTACACATCAATATGGTTTGAACATATTAATTTGGTGGAGGGAATAGGATTCCAAAATAAATTACAAGAAGTATGTAGGAATAAAAGGAAATAAATTGAGATAATATGGTGATATAAAATCCCCTTAAAATACTAAGTGTGAGATTCCTTCTAAAGTGGTCTTACCAAGAACTTTATAATTCAACTAGGTATTATTGAGCATCATGAGTGCCCCTAAAATATCTTATGAATATAAAGAATATTATAAGTAACTATGGATTTTTTTGTGGGTAATATCGAGATCAGAACAGGTATCCCTTGATTATCCTTTTCTGGATTATTCTTAGCATTTTCATTAGGTTAAAATATAAAGTGATCCCTAATGATTATGATACCATAGGAAAAGAGTTGAGTATATTCATATGATATATTGGACAAAGGGTTGTTTTCTTATCTATCTAAGAATCAAATATGATATGATTGAGATGATTCCCTACCTAAATAATCATGTCTTATTTATGTGATAACTAGTTAAAGTCATGGTGATATATGGATCTTGACCTGATAATTGATATGATGGATTTTAAAATGGATCATAATTTTATTGGTATCCTATTTAATAAAATTCCTTATTAAATGGTTTATAATACATGATACTCATCTGATAAAATATTTTTTTTTGTGGATAATAACATCATCATCACAAACCTAAACTCTGTGATCAATCCTCAAAATGAGAATCTTAAATTAATATACTCCTAATATTGGTAACTAAAGTAAAGTTCTAAAGATATATTATTAATTTAATAAAAGTTTTTAATGAAAATTATATGTGTCAAAATAGTTCCTTCCTCAATAACCAAGTGTTTAGGATGTTCAAAAAGCTAATATATATTCCTATGGAAGCATATAATGTTTCATTTATGGTTTTAAAGGAATTAGATTAAAAAATTACCAAAGAAATATTAATATCTACTCATTTAAACAATATGATTAGGTAAATCAATTATTTAAGGAATTTTAGTCTCATATACTCAATTTTATTGGGTGTGTCATATAAAATTAAATATGATTGATTGAATATGTTGAGGACTCAATGAGACTAATGGTTCATTTAAAATTTTATTAGTTTTATAATTAAATTCTATTTTTTTTAAAAGCATATGATATCAACCTCATTATTTTGATGTGTTTTAAGTATACAGAAGTTCATAAAGTAAATATAATTGATTTTTTTAGCATTAAGGTTGAATTTTGGAGCATGAAGGTCGGTTTCAAGTAATGGAGCAAAGGATTTTCTTCATTTATAACTCAGATACCTAAATCCTGGATAAATTTGTTAAAATATGTGTATATTATCTCAAATAGATCATGAGAAAATCATGTAAACAATAGTTGTTTAATTGAAATGAGATTATTGTTTTTAATACACATGGTTTACAATTTTTTTAGTTATATAACATGATTTAATAGGAAACTAAAATAGATTGTTTTGGTTAGGTAATTTATCCTATTTTCATTTATGGAAATTTATCAACAATATTATTGAATTTAAAAAATGTTTACCTGATATTATCAATATTTTGGGAATAAATATGAACTGTGAATACTATTTCTAGGATCTAAAGTGTTTTATAGATGGTAAAAGTTTGTAAAAGTTCAAACCAAACGAAGAAAAGTTGGATGAAGAGTTCAAAAATGTTTCTTTAAGAATTTAATCAAGTTCATTGAAACCTATGGTTTCCATGAAGTAATATGAATAATTTAATATGATTGGATTATATAAAATATACCTAAATGTGTTTAGAAAAATCTATGGAATTTTCAAATTAGGTGTGTATTTTATAGAAATTAATTATTCAACTTTTAAAGGTATTTGGTACTAAATATCTATTTTGCAAAGAGTTCTAAATATAAAAATGTTCATAATAAAAAGAAGAATTTATTGATCTTGAATTTTATATTCATGATATATAGTAAATAGTTACTATATAAAGGATTTAAATGCAAAGGATTCTATCAATATAAAATTAATCTATGTAAAGGATGTCTTTCTTCATTTAATTTCTCTTATTTAATAAGAGAAGTTGTTAAATTAAAAAGGGATGTTGTTGATAAGTATGACATGATTAATTTTATACACATGGTTTATGATTCACTGATTTCTATAATAGATTTTTAGAATAATAATTGGATAAAATGTGTTTTATCTAAGATAAAATAGATTATCAAAATATTTTTTAAAATATTTGGGAACGTGTTACTTCTACTCATCAATGGTATATATTAATAAATTATTATTTTCAAAATGTTCCAAACACATAGAATATCATATACGATATGAAAAAAATTATTTATATAATAAATATTCATACTAAAATGAAATTAAAGTTGTTTCCAAACATAAAAGGGTTTCTGTATTATAGTAAAATATTCTAAAAATAATATAGTTTCTAAGAGGAGAGTGGCAGTATGTTTTGGGATTAGAGAAGTTCAAAATTATTAAATAAAGAATAAAACTAAACTAAAGTTAAAGTGTTTTTTCACTCAATATCCAAAAATGTTCAGGATATGTGATGGGAAATGAAAGTGTAAAGTGTTACATTTAGTTACCATTTCGAAATTGGATATAACTATTTCATAAAGGATTATACTAGTTTAAAATTAGAATGGTTTTTAACTAAATATATTAAAATAGTTTAAGATTTATGATGATAAATAAAAAAATTAATGGGTGACATTTAGTTATCATAGAATATAAAATAAACTATTTTTTTCTGGGGTTATACCGGTAAAAATAAAAATTGAATTGTAGTTGATAACCTAAAAGAGTTTGGAGTCTAGTGGTAATGAAAATTGTAAATAATAACATTTATTACCATAAAAAAGTGTTATCACATTATCATAAAATATTTTGTGATTTAGTGGTAAATAAAAGTGTAATAGTTACATTTAGAAACCGTATTAAAGTGACATTCACTTTAACCAGAAAGAGTTTCATAAAATTGGTAAATAATAATATAAGTATTTGAATTATTTCAATGAAAAATTTTTATAAATAGAGTTCCAAGGATAAATATTATAAACTTAGAAATAGTTCTAAGTAGACAAAAAAATTGGAATTATAACATTTGATGTTATGAAGTTAAGAAGTTTGAGTATGTTCAACAATTTGAATAGTTAGGAATATAATTCCTAAATATCACCACTATTCAAACTAGGTTACATCATTAATGTTTATCACTAAAACATTTTGTGGTAGAGATTTATGAGGCGGTAACATATAGATATGATGTAGATTACATATAATGAAATATGTTAATAAACCTAGAATGTGTAGCAAATATAAAGCTACTCTGGAAGTTAATCATATATGATATGATAAACTGGTGGTTATGTTGGTTTTGTTAAATATTTTTAAAGAGTTTATGAATATTAAATTGTACCTTATCAAAGGTAACCCCCATTTTATCATTATTTCATGTTGTATAAATAAATTTTTATATAGATATACATTTCATGGAGTGCAGTGACAATTGACTTCTCAAAGTATGAGTTTGAATTTATCCCTATCGAATTTTTTTCATGGAGTATTATAGGTTATTAATAAATGTTTAGGTTAGCAAGGTAGAATTCTTATATATAGATATAGAATATTCTCATGAGGCACATGATAAAGAATAGGTAATTCTTTGCGTGGACTGAATGACTTACTAAGTATACAATATATAGTGTCATGCCCAAGAAGTATTTAATGTACTCGGGGTGCATGGATCATATTTGAGTCCTTTCTACCTGAGGAGGGTGAGATACCTAGAATAAGAAACTTCGTATTTTGACACATTACTTATGCAAGTATACATATTTACTTAGCTAATATAAGGGTGGTTTGGTATATTGATGGTCATGTAATTGGTTGGGAGATTATCAAAGATAGGATTTTTCCTCTTGTATAATGACCATGACATTAGGGCCCTCAATTGAGATTGACTATGGGAGTACGTAGTCACATCTAGATGTTATATATATGTGTTTGTGTGTGTGTGTGGATAGGGTACATGTGATGTGTTTTTTCAAAAGGATGAATGACATGTGATTTATTCATTAATCAGATCAGTCTACACTCAGAGAGTGGAGTACATATGAGTTGGCTATATGGGATTGACATGTGCCATGTCCCATGGTCACTCAATGTCTTTTACAAAGAGAAAATATGAGAATTCATGTTGAATATGATGAAAAGTAGTTGAAATAGGTATAGATATGCATGTGTTTAATAGAGATCATGTCAGATACCTTTATAGTGCGAGTAGAATTGATGATTTTCTATAGTCAAATCTTTTGTTGCATATATCGATCCAAAGATTCATATATTTTGTTCAATGTTGTAAAGGCCCATGGGTTCAAACATTTTGGTTGAATTAATGGGGATTGAGTTTTGACTCACAGAGCTACTGTAAAATTGTTTTACATTTGATCCAAAAAAAATTGTATAGAGATTCACAAGTTATTGCATATCATGTGATATAAATCGAAGTTAATGATATATTTCCAAAAGTTTTTTAAAATATATCTAAAAGTATTTTTGGATATGGTTTCATGAGTTATTATATAGGATACTATATAAGCTAAAATAGAATAGAGTCTTATTCACTTTAGTGAAATAGAAATATTGAAAGAGATATATGCCCTGAAGCATTATATAATATATATATATATTAACCTTTATTAAATTTGTGATTTTCATCCATCGAGTATATTATTATATGTGTATTGGGCACCGAGTATAATCTACATCGAAGCATTCATTTAAAGAAATAATTTTATAGGATGAAACGTATATATGTTATTCAAGCATTTTATATATGAGTTAAATGAATCAATATTTATTAATGTTTTATAAATTCATTAATAAATACAAAAGACTAAGAAATGTTCTTATTTATTTTTATATATTTCTTCCATCTTAGGGTAGTGTGATTTTTTATTACTTCATTCCTGGAAAAACTCCCCAACACCTAATGATTTCTTTCATCTTCCTCATTTTCATCAAAGGTACTAGCATGCCATGGATTTTAATGGATCTTTCTCAAACATTTAGTGATTTAGGCACTTCCCATGGACACACCACGGAGGTGGGATGCTTATGTTTTCCACTTTAGAGAAATTTATCAAACATATATAAATATTAAGAGTTACAATACCCTCTTCGATGTAAGGTATTTTATTTTACAATGTTCTTCATTTCTATATTTTTGTAAAGGTTTCATATTATCATGCATAAATGATCCTCATCAAAGGTTTTTATTATTTTCACTTAATTTAAAAACTATTGATTAATCTCCATAAAAACTCTTCATCTTCCCAACCTATCATCATCATTGTGGCGATAAGAATAAAAAACTTCATGAAAATGCCACAGAAACAATATCCAATGATAATGAGACTAGATTCATCATGTCTTTTGTGAAAAAAATCACTCAAAATAGATAATTTAGTTTCCCATTTTTTATACCAAGGTGAGAATATATGAAAAATTTCCAAAATTTTCTAGTGCATAGTGTGTTCCACAGGAGTACCTGATGTGTAACTCTTGAGCTAGGAACCAAATATTGTAGGCTAGTTCATTGTTGATTCAACCTAGATGGCATATTTATAGGGATATGTAGTGTGTGTGACTTATAATATCTAATGTGAGGATACTTTCTCATGAATCTATGTCATATACTATGATACATTATATGTATTTTATGGTACATGACATGTGAGACCACACAGTATTAGTGGCGTTTACTCTAGGAACACATCAAGGCTACTCACTTGGAGTACGTAGTATATATATAAAGCTACATAGTGTTTGGGGTAACTTGATGGGTTTAGTCATACTATCTTATTCATTAATTTCCCCTTTTAAAATATTGTATAGTGATGACCATGGGGTTGTCTTGGGAGGAGGTTTCATGCTTAGTTATCAAACTATCACTTTAGTTAATTTGTTTTTGTTAAATGTTGGGATTAAAATGATTTGAACAATTTTGAAATACAAAAAATTATATTATAACTAGAAATTAATGTTAGATATTAGGGATCATAATCATGTTGGATTAAAAAGGGCATACTAGCGATAGTAGTAGTGGATACGTTTTGGCCTTCAAACACTCAATTTATCATTGTATACAAGTGAATTTACCAATTATATTTATCAATGTATACTCTAAGACCTCAAATAATGTACCAGAGTTACCTAAAAATTATATTGAGAGCTCAAATATGGGGTTACATCCCATTATAAAAGAGATCTAATTACCCAAAGACCTCCAAGAAAACCAAATAGATTAAACACACTATATTCAATGGGGAGACCTCTCCCAAAGAAATTTAAATGATATGAGTAACCACTTTACATTCATAATTTAAAAAAACATAATAATTTAGAATATTTTTTATTTAATTAATATATAGACCCTCTCCATTCATGATAAATGGTTTCTAGATAAATACAAAAGATAACAATCAAAGCACAAATTCAAAACCAAAATTATCCTTGGGATTCCACCATCCACTAACACTTGGGGTTTAAACCTTAAAGTATTTACTAATAAATAAAATAATCCTTTTATCTAGACAATTTCCTCTAGAATAGACCACTCCCTACTTCTAACCATGATTTTAAATAAAGTGGAAATGAAAATATATAGTAGAGAGGGGTGGAAAATTATTTTGTCATGTTTCTATCCACTGAATGTTTTCTTCGTTTTATATATATTACAAGAATAATATCAATAGGATAAATCATTAAATGTTGTTTTCAAGTTTCTTAAATACTAACTCATGATATTTGAGATACTTTGGACAGGTGGTGAAAATTTTGTAACCTAATAACTCAAAAAATCTTTTTAGATTAAGTGTCTCCTAACCTTCCTCTAATTTTTCACATTTGAAAATATCCTTAATGATATAATTTAAACATGGTATTTAATTTGGAGATTATCCTTTGATTATTTTTATTCCCCATCTGGAAGCACCACAATTGGACACCTTTAGACCAACTTATGTGTCATTTAATAAAGGTGTGTCAATAATGTCTGAAAAAAATATTTTATAACTTGGGTATTAGAATAAATGAACCTCACGAGCTAAGGAAACCTTCCAAAAAATAATTTCTACAATAGTGTTAGTATTTATAATGTTATTACCAATATACATAATTTATAAAACTGTTAAAATTAAAAAACTATGGCATTTTTATAATTTAGCTTCAATCTCATCAAAATTCCAAAAATGAGGAAATTTAATATACAAGGATAGATTTGTGGGGAAAATCATTAAAATATATACATAAATATTTAAATTAATAGATTAATCATTTCTCGCACACTTGACACTTAGACTTATGTACAGGTGAGCACTCAAAATAAATCTCTAATGAAAATTCAAAACACGTGTCACTGATATTCACAAAGCTCAAAATCAATTCATCTAACTTGTAACTCCTATTAAATAGATTAAATTAATAATTATAAATTATTTTCATTCATTAAATTTATATTTAATTATTTCATAAATTAATAATTATACCTACCACACCTATTTTCCCTCTCAACACATGATTTTGACTTTGAATATAGTTTTCCTCATCCAAATAAATGCAAGAGTCACCATAGGATTAAAAAAATTATAATTATCTAACCAATTGAGTTAAATAATTATATATATCATGAGGTATTATAAAGGTTTTTTATAATTTTTTAATTTTCTTGGGTTTCAAATGTAAAAAATTCTAAGTCATAAAGAGATAGCTTGGCGCTTTGTTGAAGCAAGATTTCATGATTATAGTTTCTACTAAAAGAAATTAATATCCTGTTTATTCATGGAATAAAATCATCTCCAAAACAAATTAAAATTTTATTTTATGTATATTCCACAAAAAATTATAAATTAAGTATATTTGGAACAACAATTTCTTCCCAAAATATCTGAATTCAATTTTTTTAATCACTAAAAAGGCAATGATTTTTTTTTAGAAGATCCAAAATGGCATAGATTAGTTTTCCATGAAATCTAACGAAACTAATAGATTTAAATATCAAAAAATTTATATCCATACTTTTATTATTATCCTCCAGAAACGTTTCCTAAAATGGTATAGCAAGTCACAAAGAAGCTTCCTCATACTTAAGATTTTCCAAAATCATGCAATGTACTTCAAGAGCAGGTTGGATAGGGAAACTAACTTGTAGTAAGGTTATCTAACAAATAGTTCATGGTTAATAAGGGATAAAAAGGGTTACATGTAAAATTTATGATAAATAAAGAGATATTATTTTTTTCTAAAATTGTCTTTCAATCACAAACAAATTACCTCAAATATTTTGAACATAAGTTTCTTAAAGCTATAAAGTTTTGAAAAAAATAGAAAGTTTTGATTAAAACAAACATTATTTAATTCACTCATGAAGTGGTGTTATAATAAGGAAGATGAAAAAATGGTTCAGAGTCCACATAGGAAAGTTATTATCAACTTTTGGCAATAATCATGACCTGAAATTTAGAATTCAATGGTGTTTTTTGGAAATTCCACAATTTTAATGCATAACATAGCACATTTCAGTAATAATTTAGGTTTACTTCCATGATAAAAGTTGTTTATTTCGATTAAAAAAAAATTTCATCACATGAATTTAATGAATTTTAATTTCAAATGTTCACCAAAACATAAAATTTTAAATTAAACACATGCAATTTAAAAGATAAACTAAAATAAAATTAAAATTAAAACAAAAAAACTCCAAAACTACCAAATATATTCCTCCCCCCAAAATTATTTTTTCAATTTTATCTTTGTTCATATTTTATATGATATATGAAAATCAATAATATTATACATGACAAAAAAGTGAGACGGAAAGAGATAACCTAGTTTTTATTCAGCATCAATAGCATTAAGATATCCTCAAAAAATCTACAACCTAAAAACCAACATAAAAAAATAATCAAAGCATCAAAAAAATTATTAAAAGAAGAGAAATAAAAATTAAGAGAAAAATATAATATAAAAGATCCTTGTTGTAAAGCCTTAACTGGGTACTAGGATTTCACTTCCCTTAGTTGGGTACTTCTATTTTGTTCTCCCTAATCTAATGGTGGATTTTTTTAATCCTCATTAACCACTAAAATAAAATTTCACCAGTCTTATTTAGATTTATCAACTCATAGAAGATCTAGACGGAAGATTAATTTAGTTTAACCACTATGAATATTTCGTTAAAATAATTCATTGGAAGAGGGAAAAACGTAAATGTGACTTCCCAAGACTTGATCTTTAAAAAATACCTGTAATGGTTATTGAAATTAAATTACAAGATATAGTTCATCTTTAATTTCATCTTGAAATATGATTTCTTCTTTGAAAAATATCTTTAAACCACCATCTTCATGTAAACTAATATCCTCTTCAACTAAGAAAACCCTTATTTATTCAATTTATTCCTTTAAGTCCTCTTCATCTAAAAAATAAGTCCACTAAGAAGAAATGGGCACTAAATCTGTATAGGGTGAAATAGTTAAAACTTTATAATCAAAATTTGAGACATATAAAAATAAATTTTCTATTTTCTTCCCTTACTGGGAGTCTAAAATATTTTTATTGAAATTTTTAAGAAGCTTTGTTTCCTCAAAATGTTTTTTAAAAAGGAATGGATCAAGTGTTTCTTCATCCTTGGAAACAATTTGGGTCAAATTCTCAGAATTTTCCTTTTTAAAAATTGGGGCTTCGCATGGAATTTCATTATTAATAGAGTCATATGAATAATTTTCCAAATTATTTTGATTTCTTAAAGACATGTAAATTTCTAAATAAATGATAATTTCTTCTTTAAAATTTAAAAAATGTGATTCCAATTCGTTTTTCAACACATATACAAAAGGATCTTCAATATCAAAAGATTTTGGGACAACATTTTTCTTTTCCTGAGATTCTTTTTGAGATTTTATTTATTTTAATTATTATATAGTAGTGGAAAGAATATCAACTTGTTTTCTTACTTATTGAATCATAACAACATTTTGTTGAATCACCGAATAATTTTATTGAATCATGAAATTAGTTTATTGGATCATGAAATCATTTTATTAGAATTGAGATTTTAAAAATTCTTCATTACTATACTCCTAAAATTATTTATAATCAGGCCAAGAATAAGAGTAGTCACTATGAAAACCTTTTTTAAGGCTTTAAATTAGTTGTTAAATTCCTATAAATTAAAAAAAAAATTGAAAACAACATAAAACCCTCCCTATAAATGGTGATAAATTAATGATGGTATTTTTTTTCATAAACCCTAATCAATAATTTCCCATCATAAAATATAGAATAGTAGTAACAACGGGGTTATCTCATGAGGAGGTTGAGGGCTAAGTTATCAAACTATCACTTTGGATATTTTTTTTATGTTAAATGTTAAAATTGGAAGTGCAAATTTAAATGAGTTAAATAAGGTTAATCAAAAAAATATTAGATTATAAATATAAAATAAATTTAGATATTATAAATCAAAATCAAGTTAGATTGAAAAATACATATTAGAGATTGCAGCGGTGGAATGTTTTGGTCTTAAGACACACTATTTACCATTGTCTATAATTTAATTTACCAAATATATTTCTCAATGTATACTGCAATACCTCAAAATCGTACACCTAAATTACATATATACAATATTGTGACATAATATATGAGTGATTATCTACTTATGAAAGTGGTCTGATTACTCAAAGACCTCCAAGAAACCAAAATAGATTAAACTCATGGTGTTCAATGGGGAGACCTCACCCAATAAAATTTAAGAAATGACAGTAAACAAATTAAATTCATAAGTTTAAAAAATATTCATAATAATTTAGAATAAATTTAATCTGAGAAAAAATATTACCCTCTTTGTTAACGAAAAATAGTTTCCAACGAAATACAAAAGATAACAATGAAAAGCACAAACTCAAAATGGAAGAGTATCCTCACAATTCCACCATCCACAACTGATTGGGTTATAACACTTAATGTATTGATTATGTCATGAAAAAATACTCTTATATAGAAAATATCTTCCATAATATACCACTTCATCCTTCTAACTATACTTTTAAATTAAGTATATATTAGAATATATATTGAAGAGGGGTGGAAAATATTATGTCTAGTTTTTTTTCGCTGAAATTATAATCCATTTTAAACCCCTTTAAAGCCATATATTGATATAATCCCTTATTAAATATTTATTTACATGTATTAAATCCTAACCGATAAACATTTAGAGCCTTTGGAGATGTGGAAAAAATGTTTTACTAGAATTACTCAAAAAACTATTTCTGGCTGAATTACTTCTTCATTTTCCTCCACTTTTCCACATTCAAAAACAACCTTAATGAGAAAACATAAAATTGGTCTTTATTTTGGAGATAAAAATTTTATTCATATTTATTCTCTATCTATAATCACCTCAATTAGACAAATTTAGTCCAAGTTATGTCTCATTTAATGAATTTGTATCAATTCTGTCTAAAAAAACACTTTCTAACTTGGAAGATTTATTTAATCCCTAAAATGATTGATTCATTACTTTTCTTAGTTGTATGAAATGAATCCCAAGAGTTAAGTAAATTTAAAATAGTAATTTCAAAAATTATATTAGTATTGATAATGTTATTATGAAATTATAAATGAGATATTTTTTTTAATTCTAAAATAAGTCAATTTTCACATTTTAGCTAAAAAATTATCAAAATTCCAAAAATGATGAAATTTCACATAAAATGAATGATTGGTGGTATATATTCATTTAAATACATGTAAAAATATTAAAAATACCAAATCTATCATGGGTCCATGCAACTTCTTAGCATGTACACACGATATAAGTCGAGCTACCACTTCTGCAATACACAATATGTGTGATGGAACACATGATGTGTGGATCTAATGAGTTGACCTTAGCGTGTACTCAACTACATGTAGAGGAATATGGTCAAAGATTACAATACATTTGACCCTAGGTTACACCCAAAGTAATATTTATTAAACCATGTAAACCCTTTCACCACAACTCATCAAATACACCGCACATGACCCAAAATATAGCATGTTGTCTAGTAAGATTTTTCGTATCAAGAACATGCTATGAACCATGTTTTGTGTTCCATATACCATAATCATTTACACCTATGGAAAAACATATGATTTTACTCAACCTTGACACCCTTGAGTCCTAAGTCATACGACATCTAAGCTTCACCAGTCATTCATCATCTCGTTCATTACCCCTTTGCTCGAAGCCGCCACCCAATAATTCATCAAGATCATGAAATCATGCACCTATTATCCAAATAAAACATTAATAAATAGTTTATCTTAGTCAAAATAATATTCCTCTTATAATAGAACCATATACATATAATTTTGAGTGGGAAGTCAAATAATGGTGGTCAATAGAAAGCAATACCACCCAAAGTAAGTTCATGTTTGGGACTAGTAAAGTTTGTGGGACTCAAGATGGAAATTAAATAAAATGTTCATAAAATAATTCTTCATGCGAGAATTTATATTAAAAACTTACTTAATAATATTTATAAATATCATTTATTCACATATCTTAAAAAAATAATATAAAAATTTTCAAATGAATATTCATCATTAATGAAAATCTATAAAAATTTGGTGAAATGATTGGTATTATGTCAGCAGTGGAGCAAGTTTATCACCATGGCTGGAAAAATATCTGGCTTGAATGCGATTCCACCATTATATTCCATTCCATTAGAACTAGTTCTTCTCATCCATCTTGGAATCTTAATAATTGATGAACCAAATTCTTGGATCATCTTTTGTCTATGAACTATTTCATCACTCATGTCTATAGGGAGGTGAATTATGTGGAAGATGGTCATGAAAATAAGGGTGTCAATGGCAATGACTTCTTATTGTGTGATGTGATCCCTGATGACCTACTCTCTTTTATTCAGTGGGATCAATGAGAACTTCTTATCTTAGGACTCATGTAAGTTTGCCTTAATTTTTTTCTAAAAAAATAGTCTTTTCATTTTGGGAAAGTTCTCACATTAAAATTAAAAAATAAGTTATTGGATTATCTATATTTAGTTAATCTTAAAGAATTTTGTTTTAATATTTCATCAAAAATTCAAGAACATATGATTGTAGATAATCAAAGGGAGAAATTCTAAATTTATAAAATTTTGAAATTAATTCATTACTTTAAATATAAAAGATTTTTTTATAAAAATTAGATTAATGTTTATTTTATAATTTTACATGCTAAAAATAATTTACTAAATTATCAAGATTGTAAAACCATAATAAATTGATGAATAAATTTAATGTGAAATAATAATCAAATATATATGTGGTTTTCATTATTAATTATTATGAAAAAAATAAATATTGAATTTTCATTAAAGAAATCATTTCATTAAAAGCGAAGGATTTGATCATGTGAAAAATGAGGAAAATAAAAATAATAAATTTCCCCTCTATGATGGAGTTTTTGTTGAAGTCCTCATGATCATACCTTTATTTCGATCATCAGTATAACCACCATTAATAAAATTAATCCATTACAATATGAGTAGGAATAACCCAATAGAGATCCCCCCTAATGAAATTATGATATGAGAGTTTTCATTACCCAATGGAGGAGAAGTTTTTACTGGAGTAATAATCCTGCAAAATTTTCTTCTAAATTATCTTCACATAACTTCTTGTCATAAATCCCTTATTATTCCTCAATGAAGCTTCCCCTCATAATGTCTTGGGCAATGGAATAAAAATAATCAAGGCATAAATTCTTCTAAAAATTTATGTCATCACCACTCGGTCATACTAATGCCACTTCACTAGCCTCAAATAAATAAAAATAATAATTTATTTTATTTGGATGATTTTAGTGATTTAAATAAATACCCAAAAAATGTTTATCCATGTCTTTATACCCAAGTACACGATTTATATTTTTCCTAGGAAAAAACCACATTCTAGACATAATCATGGTGTCAAAATTTTAATTTGAGGCATTGCCTAAGAGTTATTGATGTTCACATGCATAGAAAATATTTATTTATTAAATAAATATTAAATTTTCCTTAAAACCAAATAGATCAAAAAATTACCAAAATCCAACCCACTGGTAAGTACATATTCCAGGGTCAACTAAACAGTAAAAAAAATTCAAATTTATTTACTATGTTGAAATTACCATCTTACCCTTTTTAGGAACCCAGGACTTAAGTATTTCATAAGGAAAAATTAGGGTCACTACAACCTCACCACCTTTAGTCGTTTTTATCACCAAAAAGGAAACAACCTAAGATAATAATCTAAGAAAATTTCAAAACAACCTTGAATAGAAAATAATCTTTCGTCGCATAAACTTAATCTACCTCTAGTGGTCTAGGATCTAAGTGAACTTGAGACACAACCATATGGGAAAAGAATATTTCATCTCAAAACATCCACATAAAAATTCTTTCTTGAGGTTATACCACAAAATAATAGTTATTTAATCAAGCTCATTAAAATTAATACCTTATAAAAATCATAAGATCACATTATTTAAGTCTCTCGAATCCTCCACACACATTACTTCTTTCTCTCATAATGACCATCCAACTATATGGAATGAGAATAAATCTTGAACCACTAACATCCACTTTAAAGGGGTTCTTTTCTTTGGAAAAATTCATACTGGATAACTTCCACCTAACTTTTAAGGATTAATCTAGATAAATATCACCTGGGAACAATCTATCTATGTCAAAATCCTATACTGAGCGTAATGATGAAGATTATATACTTAATTTGAAAGAACAATTGGGTATAATGTTCTTTAGGATATGATTTGGCTTTTTTGTATCTCTCATTGTCAATTCATATACACAAATTCCACTAGTGTTAGGTTTATTAAGATAGATTAACACATAATTTATATAGTGAAATCATTAAGAAACCATAAAAACATGCATGAATCCATGGTTTGATATAGAATATTCATTTGATGATCGATAATGATCAAAAAGAGGTAGACTAAATACATTACTCCCCTATAATGTATCTGTGGGTTGATGTCAAATCATGTGATGACCAAGTGAGACTCTCCTAAAACCCACAACATGAGATTGCCTCTCATAGAAAAGGGTAGAGAAGAAGAGAGCATGGTTATTGATTATGGTAATTAAGAGATTATCCTATGATCTTATATTGTGGAATAAAACTCAAAATCAGCATGATCTATCTGTAAAAAAATCAAACATGCTTGAAAATGAAGAACACTAAAAAATATATCATACCTGAAATGTTCAAGCAATAACTACCATCTTCTTCTTTAACGGAGTATGTTTTAATGGTGATCATAGGAATAAAAAATTTATGTTTCTAACCTCTCTAGGTGATCCACTGAGTAAAGGATCCACAATCATATTTTGAGAAATCCTATGAACCAAAGGGTTTCTAGCACCTTTACTGTGTGATGAATGGTTTTACAAGAAGGGATAGGTCCTAGAAAAGATTATCCTGAAACTGATTATTATAAAAAAATCTAATGCATTTAAGATCTCAATACACACTAACATGAAAACTCAATATATATATATATGTAGTACTCTATGCTCTTCAATGAATGCGGAGTTCCAACAATAATGTCTTACCTTACTAACCATTAGAGTTTTATTAATTGGAAACTTCAATGAAGATGTGGAATAATTAACTATTCAATATCACTTATTAGTAACTGATAGAAACTATCGAGAGGTGGTGTGGTAGTGTTAACTGAAGGAGAACATGAAATCAGGTTAAATCGCATGAAACAATGTTACGTTAGCATAAATGAAACCATAAGATCATTCTTAAGGATACATTGTTGTCAATGTAACCTTAATTTATATTCATATTATTCATATAAATTTATTTCACTTACAACAATCCCCAACTTACACTAAAATCACATAATCACTTTATGAAAAACAATATAACTCTTTCTAAATCCATCAAACCTCTTTTGATTATGGTTTCATCAAACTCTATTTATTTTGGAATGAAAACATCATCCAAAACTTAATCCTTATGAAAATGACTAGATATGTGACCTTGTGATCCTTAATAGCATTGAAAACAAATATAAAATCCATATTTCAAAGATGTAAGAAAATAGCGGCCTCTAGTAAAGCATTAGTTATACTCAAGATACTAAGAGGTCTCATTTTAACTCTATAAAACATAATTATATATCTATAAAAACATGTACCCACCATGAGATGTATCATATAAATAATATAAATGTAAGTCCCAATGTTTTCGAGTAGACACACCTGAGAGGGGGTGAATTAGGTGTGGTCAAATTTTTACCAAATTTTAAATATTATCTTAATGTATAAATCCACTTTGGTCTTGTAATCCTCTATGTTCATTTAAGACTCAAAATGGTCATACTTTGTTCACCCAACCCAGATAAACAACATGAAAGAAAGTAAAATAGTAAAGTAAGGTTGAAATTATTTTTATAAGGTTTGGCCTTGATATAAGAAACCTACTTTTTATTCTTCTTGTTATTATCTAAGTCAAAAAAATCACAATAATATTTTTATTAAGTATAATGGAAGTGTTATGTTGTTACCCTAAACCACTCTCTAACTATATTATATGTGTGATAGGTTAAAAATATTATGCATTTGAAAAAATCCTCCATTGTATTACACAAGAGAAGAGATCTATATACTACATCCCACATTTTTCAAATTGGTGTTAAACTAGCTAGTATTTCCACTTCATTCCTCTTTTTAAGTAGATCTTAAATACTATCCAGGTTTTCACTACATAAAAAACTAAGAAGCTTCCACAAATTCCAAGAATATTATATTCCCTAAATTTCTTCAATAAATACTCATGCAACTCATCCTCTTCTCCTCTATGCAGAAAATCTCAGTTTATGAAAAATATATTTGTTATATTTCTTAAACTCAAACTCCTTATCACTAAAAAATTTAGCATACAATACTTCAAAATCCCAAGAATAGTTCAAATTCATACTCAAATTCTTTTCTTCTTCTTCCTTAACTATATCTGACTAGTACAATAGGTTTTCCTCTTATTATTATTTTTCTGTAAACCCCAAAATGGTTTTATGATAAGCATTGGTTTGAAATTTATTTTTATTCTTCCTCTAAAGGTTCTTATTATATTTTCTTCTCAAATATTATTATTCAATATATTTGTTTCTCTTGACCAACTCAATATCACACTCACACCATGTGTATTATCCTCGTCAATATATTTTTCTCCTCTCAATGAACATGAATGTACATGTGGCTCTTCTCTCTTTTTATAAGGTCTTATTAATTTTCTATAAATCGTAACATACAATATATATCATTTAATTCAAATAAATCAACATCATATGTTCTCCCATTTCTCATTTTTCTAAATGAATATACCAAATAAAATGAAAACCTTTCCCTTTAATTTTATTTTATTTCTCTTGGTCGAATAATTATTTTTTTATTCTATAATAGGATCATATTTACCTTACTCAAAACATAATCATAATAATCATAACAATATCTTCTTCATAGTTGTATATTGTGTTGTGCCTCTCTCTCTCTTACAGTATGAGAGCTTCAGCAAGAAACCTATACAAATTCTAGTTTAATCTATACACACCAGTTTCATCTCAACTTTAACCTCTTAATCTCATTCTTCATGAATCAAAATGAATTTTGTGATATTATAATCTCTAAATAACAAAATATAAGCATCACCATATAATTGTTTCATTTATATATATAATCAAATCCATATGGACTCTCATTTTATGGGTGGGTAAATTCTGAGACTTCAATCATAGATTTAATTTTATCTCCCTTGAACCATACCTAATGATATGAAACTCACTCAGTCAGTTTGGATCACAATGATTTTGAACTTTGATAAACATCTCATGCATCATCACTATTAGTATTCCACTTTAAATAATCAATTCTAGAGTATTCCAAATTTCTGAAATTTTCCTAAATTTGAATTCATGCACTAAACCTATGATTTTATCTACTTAATATGAATTTAAATTCATAAAATCACTCAATTGATGTCATAAACATAGAATTTATGACATATGTGGTTCACATGTTTGGTGTGGAATTAATACATGTTAGATTTGGTTACCTATAACTAATTACTTTGTACTTTGGATTACAGGAATATTAAAATAAGTGAATATTAGTATAAATATATGGGCCCATATTTATTGTTCTTCTATATAATATTAATGTGATAATGTCCTAGAGTATCTATTGTATTGATAATGTCATATTCGTTCCCCGCTATGATGACAACCATGAAATTTCATAACGATGTTATTAAAACTAGTTATATGGTCGGATAAAATTATATGATAGGAAACATAGTCTATTGAATTTATGGTGTGGGTACATTTAAATGGGTGAGACTTCATCTCATGAAGTTCACACTTGGTAATATCCAAGACAGGAGATTATGAGACTATACCTTCCAGTGGTATTTTTTCATGTTTATTTGTCATAAGATATTCCTATCTGTGAGCATGTGTAATGGTTCTTAGACTTTAATATTTTTATTAATACATGTCATAACTGGTGAACATAGATTTACTGACCAAAATAGTGAAACCATATTTTTCTAGTAAGTTAGGTATGTTTTTTTCATCATTAATGCCATGTTATTAATGGATAATTCATGGAAGGTTTTTCCCCTTCCATCTTTATATAAGTTGACATCTTGACCCGTTAATTGGAATAGAACCATCATATTAAATTTCATGTTTATGGTGTAATGACATGTTTATTTAAAATAGTCAAAAAATCATATTGAGAACATAGGTTTATGATTTGGATGTGCAATATTCTTGTTGAGATATTATGACAAAGGGATTATATTACATAGTGAGAATTCATATGTGGTTGTCAATGATGAGATAGTAAGTTGTTTCTCTGGGGTTCCATAACCCATTTCTAGATATAAATCCTAGAATTTAGAAAATCCTACCTAATTAAAAAACGAAATACTCCTAGTGGGTCACACACAAATTGTTTCCATTGTTATCAATTAAATTCAATTTGAATTGAATTATTGTAATAGTCATTATTCTTTAGATCATGGAATAGTTTATCCATGTTTTTTCAATCATAAATATTTAATGAATATTTAATAAATATTTATTCATTGTATTGAGGATAAAATATTTATTTATGAATGAATATTTTATTAAATATTTATTTAGGTATTCAATAAATGTGGAGGAGTTCGAAGTATACCAAGATTGTGTCTAGTGATAAATATTAATTTATAACTTGATAAAAATTATCATTTTTCTAGTTATTACCCAACATAAAATATTATTATTATTATATGTAATGGTCTTTGATAAGTATTATTATATTATTTTATGAATTATATGAAATTAAATAATATTTTAATCTAAACTCTAGCTCTATAAATAGATGGTTATGTCTATTGTGTTGGGTTAATCGAGAATTAAAAATAGTTTCACACAGTGGACTTCCCAATTGAATTCCTCCTTTCCCTCATATGCTCAAGAACAAAAAATAATAAGAGAGGATACTTCAAGCCTGAAGGAGATATATGGGATAAAAACAAAAACACAAGACAATCTATCAAACATGATACTACCTGACAATCTATCGATGTCATTCGAAGATCAAATGAAAATATGTAGATCACCGCTAGAGGGATTCTACACTTGGATTCTACCAATGCAATGAAGGTAATCTGAATAAGGTTTCACACAATCTATATATTCATCATAGAAATATCCTCACACCAGTTATTATTTCTTTATATTTAATATAAATTAATTATATATTTCATGCGTGAAGATCCTCTTTAGGTTTTAGAGTATACAAATATCAATATTTGATAGAAATTATTTTTTTAATGATATTTACATATTTCACTATTGGATAATTATCCATATAATTGAAAAACCTTTTATGGTTATTTCTCCCACCAAGGGCTTATACTGCACTCTGGACCTTTAAGTTGTATCAGATGAGTCATGTTTAAAATTTATAATTATTTATTTTATTTTTGATCTATTATGAACAATAGTAGTTAGATCTTTCATTTTCAATTATTCATTATTTAATATGATGTTTAATGAACGTGATTTTTACATTTTAATTTCATCCTTAAAAAATTATATTTTCTTAATGGTCTTAAAACACATGAAGAATGAATATAGATTCCATCAGGAAGTGCCAAGAAGTTTTTTCTAGTAAGACTGGGTTACATGGTGTGTAGTTGGAGTACACGTTGTGCACCCAAGTGAACTACCCCTTTCTATGTTGCAAGATACATGAAATTCCAAATAATAACTACACACAGTGTATTTATTGCACACCGTGTATAAACCAGACCAACCTAGCACATAGCATGTCAGATTACACAACATGTAGCTGGGGTACAAGTCATGTAGTCTATATGGTTTAGCATTAAAATTATCACAAACCATGTACTCAAATACCCAGTCGAATCCTGCATAATACTAAAATATTTGATCATTAATGAAACACATAATTTGTATCTAGTGTACATGTCATGTAGTTCATTATTTACCACGTACAAAGTACACACAGAGTTCTTCGGTGAGTCAGATGGACACGTGGGAAATGGAACACATGGAATGTAGCTGGAGTATAAATACAATGCTCTCTTATCTTAAAAAAATGAGTATTTTGATGGGATATTTGGACACAAGAAAAGTGAAATAAACGGCATGTAGTTGGCTATTACATGTCATGTAGTCAAGCCGAGGTACACACTAAAGCCCTGAGAATTTATCCTAGTTACATCGTGTATAGATCATAATTATATATCTTATAGTATCCTAATAATGGAAAGAATTTAATTACATTAAATTAATAATTGAAACATTAAAACATTTTTTCATTGACTGACACATGATGTGTTTGACAATTTAATAAATATTTTAAAGAATTAAAAAATGTTGAAATAGTTGTAATCTGTTTTACCACCCGTTGTAGTGAAATGTTTGGAATAAATGGATAAATATTAGATGGATAATATAAATCCAAAATATCCTTTACAAAATCCTTTAGATATGAAAATAAGTAAAGGGAAAAATAATTAATAGGTGGCTATTCGCTTATTATGTAAAAATATTGGACATTGGAAAATAAATTACAAAAAATTGAAGGAGCAAGTAGTTGCATCCACTTTGGGCATATTCAACAAGTTTTTATTCTCCACTTATGTATTAAATACAATATTATTGAAACATATATGTATTTTAATATAGAAAATTAAAAATAATAAAAAGGTTAGAGAGTGAACTCAAAAGGATATGATAAAGGGAGAATCATATGTGAGCCATGGGGAGATCACTACTTCTCATTTACAAAATGGATTGATTCAAGTTTTTAATGATTATTACCAAAACATTTATCTCAGTGTCCAACTTGAAACAATAAAAAATTATTGTACATTTTGGAACAAATGTTGTTTTGGTACTTCAATAATAAACTATAGGTTTATTGTCTCTTGAATCACAAATATCCATTGCAATAAATGATTAATATAAAATATTTCACTCTTAAAAAATTATATAAAGTTAATTATTTGACAAATAAAACTGAAATTAATTGACTTTTTTAAACCCATAAAAGTTTTTTAGTCTCAATTGATCTAATCTACTGGATATTCTAACCAACTTCTTATCATGATTTAGATAAATAAACACTTATAAATAAAGGTATATCACAAATATTTTAGATCTTCATTCAACATGACTGTAAGATCTTGGCCTTTTCGAAATCATCTTAGGCATTTTTTAGCTACTTTTTGAAGATTTTATGTACCTTTAACTTGGATTAGTAGCTGGGGGTGCATTTGGGTGAACTTTTATGGAAAACAAAAAGACAGGGGGTTGTGCACGGTTTGTACACAGTTTGACAAATTGTGCGACTAAAATATGCCAAGAATACAAAACTAGATAGAGAGGTCCTTACAGTTTGTGAACAGTTTGAAAAAAAAATGACAAAAAGTTATGTCATCCATGAATAATTGGAAATAGGGGTCTGCACAGTTGGAACACGGTTTTCCCTAACTGTTCACCTCTGCCCATAAAACTGTGCGCATTGGATTTTAATTCTGAAAATCTTTTTTAAAACCACCCAACCCCCCCCCCCCAGGACTTATATATTTTCAACCTTGGATTGGGATCGATGAATTCTAGGTGTTTCCAAAGCCTTCAAGAGATATTCCAAGGTGATCTGAACACCGTTCTTTGAGATTGAAAGCCCGGATTGAAGATCTTCTCTCCTCCCAGTAAGTGGATTTAATCCCATTTCTTCTCTTGATCTTTTCTCTATCCTTACATGATATTTTAATGGATGATATCCCCCATTTCCTTAGAGATAAACCATTGAGTTAACATATATATCTAGGATTGTAGATATAGGTATATATTTTCAAGATCTTGATGCCTTTGATCTTAATTTTGGTTTTAGGGACTTAGATTCTGAGCTTGTTCGACGACATTGTGCCGCTTGGATTTTGGGGATTTCTGTTCGGATATCTTCTGTCAATAAACCAAGTTATGTTCTCTAAATTGAACTCCCATAGTCATGATTTATGATATATGTATGACTTATGAAATTTCTAGATTCCCTGGATAATTTAATTCCTAAATTGGAGTAATTAAGAATATGGTTTTGACATGTGATTTTCCTTGGTGGTTAATTAATGATTGATCATGGAACAAATGAAGGGGGTTACCCAAATTGTTCATTTGTAGATTTGATATTGTAATTGAGATTTTAAATTGAATGTGTAAAGAAAAGTTATTAGGGGAAATTAATTATGGAAGTATATTTGTCTTTGAAAGATAATTGATTGTAAGAATTAATTATGTACCATGATGTTGACAAAAGATAATTATTTGGGAGAATTGATTATTTGTCAGAATGTGATTAAAGATAATTAATTATGAGAATTAATTATGACTTGATGGTTTTGGAATGGATAATTAATTGAGAATAATTAATTATTAAATGAAAATGGTTTTGATTGATTAGTTAATTGATGAATTAATTAATGGGTTATGTGCTTAGTTAATTGTTAAATTAACTAATGGCCTCAGAAATGTTTAACTAATCATTGGATAGGTAATTGAATAATGTGGAAAATTATTGATAATTAAAGTGTGATTAAATGGCTGTTATTTTTTTTGCTAGTCATGGTGTCCTTGAGCGATAAGAATTTGGGATTTGGATACGTCTTTCCTCTACAATAGTTATCCAAGATTGAGATTTTGGAGTGTTAGGAATGGTGACCTACACTCAAGAGGATTTGTGGTTCTAAGCATGATGTCCTACACCGAATGATTAATGATAATAATGAATGATGATTCAAATGAGATTTGGGGTTCTAGGCATGACTACATACACCAAATGATTAATTATAATGAATTATGATTCAAATGGGAAACATGAATTGAACATGGCCTATTATATTGATTAAAGATTAAATTACAATTTGATAACTATTTAATTTATCCATTGTATTTATTGTTTCATAAATCTACATACACTATCTTTTGACTGGACTGGTTTTAGACACCGTTGGTGGTGGCCTACAGATCTGTACTCAAAACAGATTCGGGCTGCCTGATCGGCACACGAACGGACTTTGTTGTTGTTGGAATGGATAAGGGAAAGGCCATGTGATAGGTTGCAGTTTGGCATTGGAGCGTGGGGGAGGGAACTGGGCTTGTTTCGATTCTTGTTTAGAGTCGTTGTGTCTTTACATTCAGTTGAATTGTAGACACTTGGCACTTGCATTATCGTAGCATGTTTTACCATTCAGTTGAGTATTGTATTCTCTTGTTTTGACTATCATATGTCATGGTATTGTTCTGGTTATTTATACACTAATGTACTTGGTTATTTTTATTTTTTTCATCTTGTGTTTTATTTTGATAACAAACGGTATAGTCCCCCTAAGACTTATTTACCAGATCCTCACTACTTGTCAGAACCCTCTGGCATATGGGGAGGCACACATGCGGGAATGTGGCCAACTAGATTGGGGAATCATTCAGTGGCTCCTGGGTTGAGATGTCACAAAGTGGTGTCATAGGGTGTTTATTTTATTTCTTCTTCTTTTGTATTTCTATTTTGGGAAAGGTAGACAGGGGACTATGAAGAGTCGAGGTTTGGTAATGAGCTCGTGCATGTGAGTTGCAAACCCCTAACCCATTTTCCCATGAGTACCAAGAATGATGCAGGTCACAACAACCATGAGTTCCTAGAATAGTGCATGAAAACTCAACTATCGTGCCTTTTTAGGTCATGAATCCAAATTCCACAATTTTAAAAACAAATATCACATCACACCACAAGTGTGTCCCCCGAGGTGAAATAATATTCTACTCTAAAAACAAACAAAAATGATAACAATCCCACCCTAAGTACTCAGATTTTACCCCGTACATGGGTATGAAAGTCCCATGCACGAGGTCATTACCAAACTTCAACTCTTCTTAGTCTCATGTCTACCTTTCCCAAAACAGTAAGACAAAAGAAGATGAAATATAATAAAACCCATTCTATACCACTTTATGATGTCCCGACCAAGGAGCAACTGAATGATGCTCTAATCCAGTTTTCCATGTGCCTTCAAATGTGCCTCCTTGTATTCCAGATGGTGCAGACTAGAAGCGAGGGTCTGGTAAATCAGTCGTGGGGAGACTATACCCTATTTAATCAGAATAAAACACCAGTGGAAGAAAATAAAAATAAACAAGTATAGAAGCGTATAAATAACCAGAACAATACCATGACATATGATAGTGAAAAATAGATAATACAATACTCAACTGAAAGGTAAAACATGTTATGACAATGCAAGTTCCATGTGTCTATAATAAAATTGAAGGTAAAGACACGAAGACTCCAAACGGATCCCAAGCCACGTCCGGTTCCCTATCCCATGCTCAAATCCAAAACTGTAACCTATTACAGGGCCTTACCTATATCCAGTCCTACAATAAAAAATTCTTCTTGAGTACCGATCAGGCAGCCCGAATAGGGTGTGAGTACCACATAGTAGGCCACCACCAACGGTTTCTAAAATGAGTCCAGTCAAATGATAGTGCATGCAGATTTATGACGCAATAAATACAATGCATAAATTAAACAGTTATCACATTTTCATTTAATCTTTAATCATTATATTGGGTCAAGTTCAATTCATGTTTCCCATTCAAATCATCATTCATTATCATTAATCATTTGGTGTAGGTCTTCATGCCTTGAATGCCAAATATCATTCAAATCATCATTCATTATTATCATTAATCATTCGGTGTAAGTCGTCATACCTAACACCACAAATCTCTTTCAGTGTTGGTCGTCATGCCTAGCACTCTAAAATCTCATACTTGGATAATTATTGGGGAGGAACACCATGTCCATGTCCCAACTTATAATCAGTCTACGACACAATGCCTACTACCAAAAATATTATAAATTTAATGATTCTTTAATTCTATATAATTTTCCTCATTATTCATTTACTAATCCAATGATTAGTTAAATATTTCACATTCCATTATTTAATTCTACAATTAACTAAGCACGTAACCCATTAATTAATTCATCAATTAATTATTCAATCAAAACCAATTTCATTACAGAATTAATTCTTCACAATTTAGTATCCATTTCAGAACCATCAACTTATAATTAATGCTCACAATTAATTATCTTTAATCACATCATGACACATAATTAACTATCCCAATTAATTATCTTTTGTCAACATCATGGCACATAATCAATTCTCACAATCACTTATCTTTCAAACCCAAACATCCTTCCATAATTAATTTCCTACAAGTACTTATATTTTCACATTCAATTTAATATCTCAAATGCAATATCAAATCTCAAAAAGATTAATTTTGGCAACCCCCTTCATTTGTTCTATGATCAATCACCAATTAACCAGTAAGGAAAATCCCATATCAAAACCATATTACTAATTACTCGAATTTTAGAATTCAATTATCAAAGGAATCTTGAAATTTCATAACTCATACACATATCTTAAATCATGACTGTGGGAGTTCAATTTAGACCACCTACCTTGATTTTTTTTGGTAGAAGTTGGCCCAATGGAAAACACCCAAATCCGAGTGGAACAACATCATCAAACAAACTCTAAATCTAAATCCTTAAAACCAAAATTAAGATCAAAGGCATAATGATCACGAAAATAAAGATCTATATCTATGATTTTAGAACTAGATATATATTTTCAATAACTTGATGCATTTGATATTAATTTTTATTTTAGGGATTTAGATTCAAAGCTTGTTTGATGATGTTGTGCGGCTCAGATTTTAGGGATTTCCATTGGGCTAACATCCTTCAATAAACTAAGGTTGGTGGTCTAAATTGAACTCCCATAGTCATGATTTATGATATCTGTATCAATTGTGAAATTTAAATATTCCCATGATAATTTAATTCCTAAATTGGAGTAATTATGAATATGGTTTTGACAAGTGATTTTCCTTGGTTGTTAATTGATCATTTATCATAGAACAAATAAAGGGGGTTTCCCAAATTGAACTTTTAGATGTTTGATATTGTAGTTGAGATATTAAATTTAATGTGGATAGATAATTAGTTGGTGTAAATTAATTATGGAAGGATTTTTGGCTTGGAAAGATAATTGATTAAGATAATTAATTATGTTCCATGATGTTTACAAAAGATAATTAATTTAGATACATAATTATGTGTAATTATGTTATTAAAGATAATTAATTATGAGAATTAATTATGAATTTATGGTTTTGTAATAGATAATTAACTGTGAAGAATTAATTGTGGAATGAAAATGATTTTGATTGATTAATTAATTGATGGATTGATTAATGGGTCATGTGCTTAGTTAACTGTTGAATTAATTAATGACATTTGAGATGTTTAACTAAAAATTGGATTAGTAAATAAATAATGTGGAAAATTATTGAGAATTAAAGAATGATTAAATGGATAAGATTTTGTGGTGATGGGCATGGCTTCCTAGACTGATTAAAAGTTGGGACATGGACATGGCGTTCCTCTCAAATAGTTATCCAATCTTGAGATTTTGGAGTGCTAGGCATGGAGACCTACATTAAATGAGATTTATGGTGCTCATAATGAAATCCTACACAGAATGATTAATGATAATAATGATGTATTATTTAAATGACATTTGGGGTGCTAGGAATGAATACCTACACCAAATGATTAATGATACCCGAAAGTTTAGTCAGAGGAAAACCTCCGACCATTTATTTAAAATAAAAGAAAAAGAAAAGTACATCAGACAAGCACAACAAGGTGAGAACAACAATTACATATCATAAAATTCAAACCCATCGCCACATCCCTGATACACCATTTCCTCCGCAGTAGCTGATTCCCACTCCGAACTTTCATAATGTTTCAGAATCTTGTAATACTTCCTTCTAAGATTGAGCTTCTCCAAATAAAAGAGCTCCTTAGAAGAGTTTTCAATCCGTCCAAACTTCCCACTCGATGCTCTCGTAGTCATAGGCATTGGAAAGTGAGAATAATATTTCTGTGGCCTTCTTCGTGGTGGGTCAGTCTTCAAATTATCCACTACAGACACTCTATTTTTGCAACCCTGATCCATATCACTATAGGAGGGATGAACCATACCACCATCATTTTCTTTCTCACTATCAGAGTAGTCCCCCCATTTACCAGAAATGTGCACCACCCAATACCCATCCCTCTCACCTTGATCCTGTTGAGATTGACTGTTGACATCCATCAAACTAAGGCAGCGGGGGTTGTTGACAGAGTCACCACCACCATGCATGCCTTTTTTCACATTACAATCTCCAACTAAGCTGTCCAGAAGTGAACCATTGTCTGTATTTGCTTCAGAGCCCTTCTCAGCAATATATGTCCTCACAGTCCCCAGATCTTGATCACAAGTGCCAACACTAGCAACCATTGACTCAACATCAGCACCTAAAGAAACAGAATTTTGATCCTCATGAGTCCTTTCAGCATCCTGCTCATGATCCTGGACCAAATCAGCATCCACCAGGAATGCAAACCGATTGCCGAGCTCAAAGTTGTTCTCCTGCCTCCCAGGTGTTTCCTGCATCCCATCCACTGTCATCACGGCACCAATGTCATTAGCAGTTTCCTTTACAGGGGTTTCTTGATTCCCAGCCATCTTCACAATCCCAATATCCATGTGTTGATAGTGCCTCTCAATACCCTCTTGAACTGGGGCATTAGGACCTGTAGCAACAACTTGCTCATCATGGACAGCGACAACTGTTGTAGGTGCCCTCACAGTTTCTAGGCAGAGAGAGTCCACACCACCATTTTTCCCGCCTAGGTCCACATCTTTCTCCACAGCAGCACAACTTCGTTCAACATGAACATTCCTCTCAACACTAGCACTCACTTCCCTTCGGGGGCTTGCCATCAATGATGGATCCTCAATCATTGGAGTTTCAGTAATTCCTCATGCATCCTTAACAGCAGAAGAAGGCTCACCACTAAATTTAAGGATATCAACCTTACCCAAGTCCCGCTTCAACCTGTTAAAAATATCACTGACCTTTACTCCAGGAGGCTCCACACCTGGCTTCTGCAATTCATCCCCTGTTCCCAGAGCCCCACTGTCCACTAAGATAACCATCTCATGACGAGGTAGTCTGGTTTTTTCTACGTTCACCCCACCATCAACTAAATGCCCCTGTGTCCTCAAACTCCCCATAGCAGAAGCTTCATGAAAACCCAAACCATCCCTCACCCTCCTGCACACCCCCCTGTTCAGAGAGCCATTTCTGCAGGTAGAGACACCATGTCCCAGCCGATGGTACACACTGCAATAATCAACCCACGATTCAAACTTAACATCTTTCTTCCATCGAAATTCTTGCCCATCAGTAATCCACACCCAGTCCACCGGCGTCTTGGAGACATCAATCTCCACACATATGCGAGGTCAGATGGGATGACACGCAGTCTCAGTTTTGATGTCTGAGCACAAGTAGTGTCTGACCATGTTCCAAAGCATAGATAGAATGGAAGGGTTTTGGAATTGGAGAGGAAGGCCTGGGAAACGTACCCAAATCGCTATACTCGGATTATCCCGCTGCATATGGAAATCAAAATTCCACCGAAGAAGAAAGAAATCCATACCTCTACACCATCGAGGAGCCTTATACCACACCGTGATGATATTATCCATAGACCTAAAACGAATCATTATGTTCCGTCGATCGAGAAGACCAATCACCTCCCGATCTTGCAGGTTCCAGGCTTCAAAGACAAACCGATCAAAAGCATCAACTGAGGGATGACTTTGATGAAATCGAGCCACTAGAGTCAGCTTGAAAAGATCTTTGGAATAATTATGTTTTGAAGGCGCTAAACATAGTTGAGGCACTCCACAAAACAAATCCTAAACTTTAGGGAAAATTGAGATTCACGGGAACGGGGGCAAGAATTCAGGATTAGAAAATGGAATGAAAGCAAGTGGGGGAATCCTTGATGAAGAACGAGAAAGAACTCCCCCCTCCATTTGGGAGGGGGGAGAGAGGAACTCCATCGCCAGATCTAGGTCATCATCACTGGTCTTGCTCGGTCATCGTGAATATCCCATCTCCACCAAATGATTAATGATAATTAATTAATATTCAAATAGGAAACATAAATTGAACTTTTCCTAATGTGATGATTAAAGATTAATGGATAATGTGATAACTATTTAATTTATGTATTTTATCTATTTCATCAAAAATATGCATACACTATTTTTTGAATGGACTCCTTTTAGACATTGTTGATGGTGGCCTTCTGAGTTGTACTCACACCCTATTCAAGCTACCTAATTTGCACCCGAGAAGACTTCGTTGTTGTAGGACTGGATATGGAAAGGCCCTATGATAGGTTGCAGTTTGGAATAAGATCATGGTAGAGGGAACCAGACGTGGTTTGGGACCTGTTTTAAGTCCTTGTGTCTTTACTTTAAGTTGCATTGGAGACACTTGGAACTTACATTGTCATAACATGTTTTACCTTTCAGTAGAGTATTGTATTCTATGGTTTTGACAATCATATGTCATGGTATTGTTCTGGTTATTTATATGCTTACTTACTTGGTTATTTGTATTTGCTTCCACTACTTTATTATTCTGATAACAGAGATTATAATCTCCCCAATACTAATTTACTATACCCTTGCTTCTTGTTGGCACCCTCTAGAATATGGGGAGGCGTGCTTGAGAGCATGTAGCCAACTAGCTTGGGGAACTGTTCAGTGGATCCTAGGTCTGGACGTCACAAAGCTGTATCAAAGGAATTTTCTTTTCATTCTTCTTTTTTGTCTTACTTTTTTGGGAAAGGTAGACAGAATACAAGAAAGAGTTGAGGTTTGGTAATGAGCTCTTTCATGGGAGTTTCAAACCCATGTACAGGGGAAATATGAGTACTCAGGGTTGGATTGTTTAAATTATTGTTTGTTGTTTTATTTGAATATCATTTCACCATGGGTGATGCACTTGTGGTGTGATGAGATATTTGTTATAAAAATTGTTTAATTTTGATTCATGGCCTAAAGAGGTGCGATATTTGAGTTTTCATGCATCATTATAGACACTCAAGGTTGTTGTGACAAGCATCTTTCTAGGAACTCATGGGAAAATGGGTTAAGGGTTAGTTGTTGAACTTGAACTATTTTTCCTTATTGTGAAAGTGGAATAATTATGAAAGATGAGAGTAAATGGGTGTCTAATGTTAACCTTGATTGATGAAATGGGAATGATTAATTAACTGATTGTTGAATTATATTATTTGAGATAATTTTATTAATTATTGGTTGATTAATTAATTTGAATGAATGTACCCATTTTAACCAAGACCTAAGAGTAGGATGGTTAAGGGTAGTGATATTGCACTGATGTTGACCGTGTGGTGAGAAAATGGAGAAATGACATGTTGAAACTTGTTATTTTAGTTTATTCCATTATCTAAATGTTATAAGGTTGTTTTATGAGACCTGAGACGTGTTTTTTTATTTGTAGGAGTATGCCTCCACGACCCTCGTTGAGGGAGAGATTGAGGGGTATGGTCGGGAATGAACTTTTAGAACGGGATCATGAGCCACCATTGGTGAAAGATAAGGAACAAGGGGATTAGTTTTGAGATAACTTTTCTTGTTTCATGTATTTAATGGAGAGAGACCTAGGGTATGTTTTGAAAAGAATGTATGGGTTGACAAGGGAGTTTCAACTGCAGCACCCTCCTACTTTTACTAGAGAGGGTGGACCTAAGGGAGAAAATTGTAGATTGAATACATAGAGATTATACTTTACAATTTGGAGAATCTGGTTGAGAGGAGGGTCATGTTGGTTAATTATATGTTGCGGGGTTCTTTGATGCGCTGGTGGGACATTCAGGTACGATTTGGATAGACTGATGAGATGTTATGGAAGGAATTTATGGAGAAGTTCATAGAGCACTTCTACCCAGACACACTGAGGCAAGAGAATGCTTCAGAGATTATGCATCTGACCCAAGGGATCATATCCATAATGGAGTACGCTGAATGATTCACATATTTACATCATTTTTCTCTATCTTTGGTGTAAGATGAGTCTTCTTCGGCAAAACGATATTAGGATGGACTTAAGTGTGAAATTAAGTGTCGGGTGAATATCTTTAGGCTGAATAAATTTTAAGAATTGGTTAATAAGGATATCATTTAAGAGGGGAACCTAAAGGAAGATTCCATTATTGGATAGGTAGATAGATGATCTGGGAGTATGCCTTCCAAGATCAGGAAGGGCCATCACGAGAATCATAGTCAGGACAGTGGAAGGAAAGGTGGACAGTCTGAAGGAACAGTTACACCAGATCATTCTCTTGTGCTTTTCTACCAATGTGATAGGCCGGGACACTATCATACACATTGTCTTTGACCTCCAGTGGTGTACCGGTTTTGTGGAAAGATGATACATCTATAGAGGTTCTGTAGGAAGCAGTGGTAGGCTGGTGCTGAGGGAGCAGCTGCTCAGAGTCAAAGTGTGGTAAGGGGGTCTTCTACACTATATAGGTCTAGAAGTTTTAGTTCTACTAGCATAGAAGGTAGAGTAAGTGGGCGTGGTGATTCTGGGTATGAGGGCTCATACCAGCAGAGTGGTGCTACTCAGGGGAGTAAGACGACACCATAGGGAATGGGGGCAGGACAGATACAAGTAGTGCATCCTACACTTATGGAGATCGAGTTTGGACCATTGACATTTAGAGGTACTATTCTATTTGATTCTACTTTATCTACTACCTTTTTTATAATTGTACCTCTCATTCCTTTATATCTACAAATCATGTTAATGGATTCATCCTAGAACTGTAATTTGTATGTAGGATGATGAATATCTATGCACCATTGGGAACATGGTCAAGGTATATCTTTTTATGCAAGGGATTCTCTCTAGAGATCGAAGAGTATCATTTTCTATGGAATATCCATGTCCATGATATAACAGGATTCAATCTAATTATGGGTATGGATTGGATAGTCGCATACTGAGCCCACATAGATTGTTAATCATGGAGATTTACCATTGTATCTCCTGAGGGTGACAAATATGTCTTTCGTGGAGAATGGGATATCCATGCAGGTAGAGTCAGGCCAATTACTCAACAATTGAGAGAGCTCATGGACCAAGTTGCTAGTCTTTTGTTGAATGATGGGAGTGGTAGGAAAGAAGACCTTCCACAAGTAGTAGAACTATTTCTAGATGTCTTTCATGAATAATTTTCAGGGTTTCAACTTAAGAGAGATGAGGAATTAACTATTGTGATAATGTCGACGGATAAGACGGTATCTATTCCACCTTATAGAATAGCGCCAACTAAGATTCAATAACTCAAAACAAAATTGGAGAAGTTATAGGATAAAGGTTTCATCCATCTAAGTATGTCACCTTGGGTATCTATTTTTTTACAAAGAATGTTGACGAGAGTTTATGATTGTGTGTCGATTATTAGAAGTTGAATAAAATGACTGTGAAGAACTAATATCCTCTTCCATGTATCGATGATCTGTTTCACCAGCTAAAGGGGAATCGTGTGTTCTCAAAGATCGATCTGAGATTATGGTATCATCATGTGAGAGTTACAACCTCTGATATACCAAGAACTACTTTCAAGAGCATGTATGACCATTATGAGTTTGGTTTAATGTCATTTGGGTTGAAAAATGCTCCAACAGTGTTTATGTCCTTGATGAACAGGATCTTTCATCTGTACTTAGATCAGTTTGTGGTGGTGTTTGTGGATGATATCTTAGTGTACTCTAAGATTCACGACAATCATTCCCAACATCTTGACATTGTCCTGAGTATACTGAGAGAGCATCTTCTCTATGCCAAGCTATCTATATGTTAGTTTTGGATTGGCAGGGTACACTTTTTGGGACACATCATCTCAGAAGAAGGTGTGGATGTGGACCCAGAAAAATTTCAGGCAGTGATTTCATGGGAGCGGCCTAATTTTTTTTTATATTCAAAGCTTTTTGGGATTAGCTGGTTATTACAGGAGGTTCTCCAAGTACCTTTCCCATTTGGTAGTACCACTTACTAGTTTGACAAAGAAAGGGATAAAGTTTTTTTTGGAAAGAATCATGTGATAATTATTTCTAGAATTTGAAGAAGCGATTGACATTGGCACCAATTTTGATCTTACCTGAGTCAGGTGAGGAGTACACATTGTATTTTGATGTTTATGGGGTGGGACTAGGAGTTGTGTTGATTCAATAGGAGAGATTCATTGCTTATGGGTCATAGCCGTTGAGACCACATGAACAGAATTACCCTACGCAAGATGTCAAGTTGGCAGTCATGGTTTATTCTCTTAAGTGTTGGCGACACTATCTTTTGGGTGAAAATTTTATAATTTTTACAGATCACAAAATCTTGAAGTATGTCTTTTCATAGCACAACTTGAATCTTCAGTAGTGAAGATGGGTAGATTATATGCAATCCTTTGATTTTGAACTGGCATATACACCCTGTAGTGGGAATAGTGTGTCTAATTCCTTGAGTAAAAAAACTCAAACACAGTTGGTACATGAGTTGAGTGCAGAGTGGAAGATAATGACTTTGCTGGAGGAAATGCATGTGATGGTTCAAGGGAGTCATGAGAGGATGACTCTAGTTTCTATAGTAGTGGGGTCTACACTCTTGAGATGGATCAGGGTCAGGCAGTATGAGGATATGGAATTTTTTTCCTTGAGAGAATGCCTTGATGGTGGGGAGAAACTTTCAAACTAAAAAATATATGAGGATGAGATCATCTATGTGAAAAATCAGGTTGTTGTGCCTACATGATTGTGAGAGGAAATCATGTGATAATGTCATGCTTCAAGGTGGGTGGTACATCCTAGAGTGACAAAAATGTACCATGAACTTCAGCAGTAGTTTTGGTTGCCAGACATGAAAAATGAGATAGAGGGTTCGTAACATGATGTTTTACCTGTTAGCAGGTGAAAGAAAAGCATCAATGACTTAGAGGACTATTGAAACCGTTGCCTATTCTGGAATGTAAGTGTGATGAAAATACTATGGATTTTATCATAGGACATCCAAATACTCTTAGGAAGAATGTTGCTATTGGGTCTTTGTGGATGGACTAATGAAGGTAGTAAAATTATTTCCTATCAAAGAAACCTTTATAATAGAGCGGTTAGGGGAACTGTGTGTGAGAGAGATAGTTCGTTTGCATGGGGTGCCATAGAATATAGTTTCATATTGTGATTCTCACTTTACTTCAAGAATATAGGAGGGTTTACAAAAGGTTCTTGGTACACAGGTTCTATTAAGTATGGACATCCACCTATAGATAGATGGGCATTCACAGTGTACCATACATGTGTTATAGGATATGTTGCGAGCATGTGTGCTTGACTTTGGTGGTTCTTGGGAGGAACACATGGATTTAATGGATTTTTCCTATAACAACAGTTATCAGGAAACTATACAGATGGAACCATGCAAGGAACATTATGGTAGACCTTGTAGATTACCACTATGTTAGTTAGAGGTGGCTGAGTCAGAGCTGTTAGGACCGAGTCTCGTTAGGGTGATATCGGAGAAGGTGCAGTTAATTTAGAAATGTAAGGATACGGCTTAGTGTAGGCAGAAGTTGTATTCTAACAGAAATACATGACCCCTAGAGTTTATAGAGGGTGATCATGTATTCCTTCGGGTGATGCTAATATTGGTTCATCATAGGGTATAGAGGAAGGGCAATTTAGTGCTTAGGTTTGTGGGACCGTTTGAGGTGCTGGAGAGAATGGGGCCGGTGGCGTACCGATTATCACTTCCACTGAAATTTAGATCTATGCATGATGTTTTCCATGTGTCCCAACTATGGAAGAATCACTCTGACCCATCTCATGTGATTGATGTGGAAGAGGTTGATCATGAGATAGATGCATCCTTTGAGGATCATCTGATATGCCTGATGGGTCGTAGTGAGGAACTGTTATAGGTAAATACTTTGTTGTTAGTTCAAGTGTTATGGAAACATGGAAGTGTTCAATATGAATATTGGGAATGAGAAGAAGACATGAGGGCTCAATATCCCAATATTTTTGGCTCAGAATCTTAGAGAAGTTCAGGAGTGTAGTTCGATGATGACCTATTATAAGGTGGGGAGATTGTAAGATCCCGACCTTTTCTGAAAATATCTTTGGTGTGTTTTTAGGTAATTTTTGAAGCTTTTAATTACCTTTAACTCAGATTAGTGACTTAGGGTGAATTTTGGTGAACTTTTCTGGAAAACCAAAAGATAGGGGGTTGTGCACGGTGTGCGCATGGTTTCAAAAATCGTGTGACCAAACCATGCCAAGAATGTGAAACAGGAAAGAAAGTTCCACACGGTTTGTGTGTGGTTTGACATACTGTGTCATCCATGAAAGATTAGAAAGAGGGGTCTGCACGATTGATGCATGGTTTTCCCTAAGTGTGCGCCTCTTCCCAGGAAACCGTGCACGTGGGATTTTAATTTCCAAAATACTTTTTAAAACCACCAGAACCCCCAAGACTTCCATATTTTTGACCTTGGCTCAGGCTTGATGAATTCTAGGTGTTTCCAAATCCTTCCGAAGAGATTCCAAGGATATCCGAACACCGTTCTCCAAGATTGAAGACCTGTATTGAAGATTCGATCTCCTCCTGGTAAGTGGGTTTCATCCCGTTACTTCTCCCATTATTTCCTCTACCCTTCAATGATATTTTCATGGAGGATATCCATTGTATCCTTGGATATAAACCTTTGAGTTATGATCTAGATCTAGGATTGTATATCTATATCTATATTTTCAAGATCTTGATTCCTTTGATCATAATTTTGGTTTTAGGGATTTAGATTTGTAGCTTGTTCGACAACATTGTGCCTCTCAGATTTTGGGGATTTCTATAAGGCCCCGGACTTAAACCTTGCTTAATATTGAATTAAATGAATAATTCACGTTGAGGATCTTTTCAGGTTTAGAGTTTTAGAGAATTAGAACATAACTATTACATCTCAAAAGATTACAAAGTAGTCATTTCTACTAAATTTCCATAATAAAAAAAACTCTTAAAAGAAACATGTCTAGTTCCATGTTTTATATAGCATGACATTCCCATGATCCCATCCTTGACCTTATTCCACATTAAGTCCTGTGAAAAACATTTCAAAAAAACTTGGGGTGAGCATAAAAAGCTCAGTAAGGGATACAGAAAGAATGAAAACTGGTAGTTTTTCAAACATCAAGTAAACCATATATACTCTATCAAAGTAATACCTTCACCTTCATGAAGTAGTAAAAACTCTTCACTGAATAAAGTATCATTACATACCTTTTTGTAACCAAAGTATTACCATAAAACCCATAAAAAGAACACATAACATATATAAAGGTAACTTGGGACATAAACATACTTAAGTGGAAAAACCATACGGTCGACTTCCACACATATCACTTAATGGAATAGACATACGGCCAATTTCCATACATACTTAATGGAATAGCCATACGGCCGACTTCCATACCCAATGCATTGGAGGTTATAACGTAACCACCCGTCCTGGTATTCACAGCACCACCCGTCATATGGTTTATAACGTAAACACCCGTTAAAATGTTCAAGTACCAATATAAAATCATAAAACATAAAACCAATATAAAGGAATGATAAAATTTCCATATTTCTATAACAATATATCATAAATATATTGACATAATAGAATCCTTTTTCAAAACCATTTTCAATACCAAAATACATAAAAGAGTATATGGTATTTATTTTATTCTAAAAACATTACGGCTTGTTGAGAAAGCCAAACACCAAATAATACTCGCGGCGGCGGAAAAGGTCGTTGTCACCGCGTACATTAAAAGAAACATTCCTTTTTGTAATTTTGTAAAACGCTTCGTAGAAAAATATTCCTTTTGTATAAAAGTAAAAGTCAAAGGGGTTTATACACCGTATAAAAGAAAGTTGTGTATAAAACTAAATATTCCTCAATGAAAGGAGATTGAAACGAATTCCCTTACAAAGATCATTTTTAAAATAAAATAGATATATTTTGTGTATTCACTATAATTACACATAAAGAAAGTACAAATACTAGATAGGACATAATAATATCATGACATAATTTGAAAGTAGGAGATTAACCCAAAGAATGGTAATTGGGTTAAGAAGTTCCCTTGCCTCGGGTCCGACTTGACTCGATCGTTCTTTAACGTCCTGAATAATAAACTTGAGTTAATTTATACTTGATTAAGAACCTTTTTAAAGTTCATTATTCCTTTTATATCACTTATTTCCATGTTATAAACATTATGTAACCATTTAAGTTATTAATGTTTATTTTTTCAATATTTGGTTCTTAAGTCGAAAGTGGACTTCTTACAATTACATGTTGTTTTTGTGTTCAAAGGTTATTTATATCCAGAATGACATTCCTGATTTGGATATCATATATATCATATATATCCAGAATATAAATGTATTTATAATATTACATAATCATTTAGAGGTAAGAAATGAAATGCACCGTTCATGGAGATGGTAAGCCGTACGTACGCATGAACACTACTTTCATTTCTTTGTCATATTAATGGAATTAAAACTAAATGAGAGGTATGTATATTCTAATTCCAGAATTATATTAATCATTTAGATGTATCATTAATTATATATATCCATTATATACATGTACTTTTAATAGTACATTACATTTGGGGATAAGAAATGAAATGCACCGTTCATGGAGACGGTAAGCCGTACGTACGCATGAACGCTACTTTCATTTCTATCTCATACTTTAATGGAAAGAAATAAAAATCATATAGAGGTATATTATAATTCCAGTATAACATCATATATAATAACATTAAATCCATCCTTTACACGTCCCACATATGGCATTAACGAATCACATCACTTTGAGGGGGCGGTAGTCCGCACTTCATTAAATGAAGATATCGTGTTTACCCATAATGGAAACCATAAAGGTATGCCCAAAATGAAAAATACAGAAGATTAAAGAAAACATAAACATATTATATATCATATATAAATATAGTGACATCTTAATGGCCACCTTTGAAGATGTTAAATGAGTATTGAACAATCATCGTTTCGGGAGGCAGAATTTCTCCATCCACGGAAACCGTATGTTCTTTAACCATTTGATGTAGTTGTGTGAGAGTGTAGCTCGAATAAATATTATAACAACATCCTAGTATATTTAAGATACTGTTGTTGTTACAAAAGAAGTAAATAAAAAGAGTTTAGAGGGTTGGAGAAGCAAAATAAAACAAATGAACAAGAGAGAATGAATTACCTTTAAAAGTGTAACTCCTTTTGATTTGAGCCTAAAGGCTTCCTTTGAAAGGATTCGGCCCAAATTTAATCCTCTAGGATGAGGAGAGGGATGTGGAGAGAGTAAATGGTCAGGGTTTGGCCGAGAAAAGGCTTGAGGAGTGTGTGAAATGAGGTAGAGGTGGGGGCCTTTTATAAGAGGAGAGGAGGGGAACTTTTGGAAAGTAAAGAAATATTACTTTATTTGAAAATGTGTTTCGATTTTAAAAGGTCCCACATTGATATAATTCGTGGATAAGGTGATAAATGTTTGAAATCCACTCATCCAATTGGTTTTGGACATGTGTAGTTCATAGATTTTACATTATCTTTCCATTTTGTTTAAATCGTCAAATAATGATGTCATCGCTGCATAATTATTATGTCATAAATAATTTAATTTATTTAATGTCTAAAAATTATAAAAAAAATACTATGATGTAGGAAATCATTTTATCTTTCCAATGAATATTTATAATCAAAAATCCGATCTTTATAACCCCATGTAAAAATTGTTTTTGTAAAACATATTATGTTTGTGTCATTTTTACATTTACATTAAATAATAAGTTATTTATGTCATTTCCCAACCAAAGTGTCTCCATGGGGTCCCCAAGTTGACCCATGGCTTGTCTTGGTCGGCCATGACACAACCAATGAGGGTAGGACATGTGTCAAGATCATCTCATTTTATTAAAGCATTATTTTTACCTTAAACTACACTAATTACCACTAATCGCGATTAAAAACTTAATAAGTTACAATTCACCAAAAAATTATTTTAATCTCATTGAACCACATTTTACTTCTTAATGACAACCATGTATGTCGGATTTTTGAAATTCAAAACACAATGATGGAAAAATTTCATTTAAACGGAAAATCAGTCTTTATAAGTACCACTTAGTGATTTCACTATTCATCAAAAATTGATGTTTTTCAGAAGAATTCCAAAAATTCACCCTAAGCTATATTTGATATTACAAATTCAAAAATGAAGTCCATTTTACAAAATTCAAAACATATAAGTCAAATTAATTAATTTAATAATTAATTCCCGCTGTCGTGACAAATAGCGTGTTTTTGTGAAACAATAAGTATCAAAAGATTGACACTAGTTTAAGTCCGATTTCGAAGTGAAATTAATTCCAACGACCACTATTGGATTAATGGTAAAAATATTTTCTAATTTCACTTTAAAACCAATTCAAATAATAATCTAATCATATAAATAAATTAGATCAAAAAGAGGTTTTGAATTAAAATACAACATTTTACACTATTCATAAAAAAATGAACTTTATCAGAAAGGTACCAAAAATTTACACAAAGTAAATTTTGATGCCCCAATCATAAATAATAAGTTTATTTTGACAAACATAGTTTATAAAATTGTCAAAAGATATATTTAAAAAGGGTTTTCCATCGTAGGGCAGTAAAACAATCTTTTAAGAATATTAGTGCATTCCATGCTTAAGATTGGGTTTATTTTCATTTTATGCCTCTAAAACACTATCTTAATCATTAATAGACATAGATAAAATATTTATTATTCATTACTTACTTGGGATGTTATATCCTTCCCCCCTTTAGAAAATTGTGCCCCCGTAATTTATTTACTTATCGAATAAATGGGGGTACTTATCCCTCATTGCATTTTCAGATTCCCATGTTGCCTCTTCAATCATGTGGTTTTTCCACGAAACCTTTACCTGGTGAATCACCTTATTCCGTAACACTTGCTCCCTGTGGTCAAGAATCTGGACCAGTTGTTCCCCATAAGATAGGTTCTCTTCCAGCTGAACAACCTCTGGACTCAAAACATGAGATGGATCTGGCATATACTTTCTTAACATCGAAATGTGAAAAACATTGTGTACCTGAGATAAACTTGGAGGTAAAGCCACTCGGTAAGCAACTGATCCAACTTTTTCCAGAATTTCATATGGTCCAATAAACCTTGGACTCAGCTTTCTTTTCTTACCAAATCTCATCACACTTTTCCAAGGAGAAACCTTGAGAAAAGCAAGATCACCTACCTTGAAAGATAGATCCTTCCTCCGGTTATCCGCATAACTCTTCTGCCTGCTCTGAGCTGTTCTCATGTGTTTCTGAATCAGCTGAACTTTTTCTGCAATCTCTTCTACCAATTCTGGTCCCGTCAACTTCCTTTCACCCACTTCATCCCAGAAAGCTTGATTTCGACATCGCTTCCCATATAATGCCTGAAATGGTGCCATCTGTATACTGGAATGAAAACTGTTATTATAAGAAAACTCAACCAAAGAAAGATGTTGGTCCCAACTTCCCTGATAATCCATCGAACAAGATCGTAGCATATCCTCCAAGGTCTGAATTGTTCGTTCTGACTGCCCATCTGATTGAGGATGAAAAGATGTACAAAAATTTTAATTCAGTACCCAACGACTTGTGAAGGCCTTTCCAAATGTTAGAAGTAAACCTGGGATCACGATCAGATACAATGGAGAGAGGAACTCCATGTAACCTCACTATTTCTTTAAGATACAAACGGGAAAGTTGATCTAGAGTAAAAGTATCTCGTATAGAAAGGAAATGAGCAGATTTGGTCAAGCGATCAACAATAACCCAGATTGCATTATTACCTCGTGATGTCCTCAGTAATCCCACAACAAAGTCCATGGATATATTCTCCCATTTCCACTCTGGCAATGGTAAAAGCTGAAGCATCCCTTTCGGTAACTGCCGCTCTACTTTAACCTGCTGACAAGTCAGACACTTCACAGTAAAATCCGCAATATCTCTTTTCATTCCATCCCACCAGTAATACTCCTGTAGATCTCTGTACATCTTAGTACTTCCAGGATGAACTGAAAACGGAGAACTATGAGCCTCACATAACAACTCATTCTTCAACTGTGAATCACAAGGCACACATAACCTCTTCCCAAACCTCAAAACGCAAACACAAACTTATCCAAGAACTCATGGAAAATTTTATTCATAAGGTCCATGAATACAGCAGGTGCATTGGTTAACCCAAAAGGCATAACTACAAATTCATAATGGCCATATCTAGTACGGAACGCAGTCTTCGGATCGTCTGCTTCTTTTACTTTCAACTGATGGTACCCCGACCTCAAGTCAATCTTCGAAAAATACTGAGCTCCCTGGAGCTGACACCACTTCATTCGATGGCCCAACATCTGCTGAAGTTGTTGCAAAGGATTTTACCACCCCTTTCTGCTTGTAGTCTGGCTGCATTCCCCAGTTGAGTTCTTCGTTGGACACTCGTTTGCATAATGACCCATTTCATTACACTTAAAACATCTTACCGTTGGCTTTTCATTTCCTTCTTGATCATCTTCCTTACAGTTACGAGCAATATGACCAGACTTACCACACCGAAAGCACTTACCAGACTCGGATAAACATTCTCCAGGATGCATTTTACCACACTTCTCACAGGATGGATATTTGGTTTTCTTACCTCCTTGCTTCTTTGATGAATTCTTCCCCTTTGCCTGCCAACTATACCTCTTATTCTGTTGTTTGTCATAGAACACCTGATCATCGGAAAACTCCATTTCCACCTTCTCCGCACATAGAACAAGATTTTCATAACATTTAAACTCATGAGAAGCTAATGCCCTTCGATACTTTGGCTTTAACCCTGAGTAAAAACGGTTTATTTTACTATCAAGATCTCGTATGAAGTTTGGAGCATACCTTTCCAATCGAGTGAACTTTTCTTCATAAGCAGCCACTGAATCATCCTCCTGCCTCAATTCTAGGAACTGTTTTTCCATCCTAAGACTAACCACCTTAGGAAAATATTTCTCAAGAAACATACCTTTGAATTCGTCCCAGTGAAGATCCTCAATCTCATCACTATCCCTTATATTTTTCACCATCGACCACCACTGATCAGCTTCACCTTCAAAACGATAAACAGCAAGACTAACCTTTTGATGTTCTGAACACCCCATGACCTCAAAAATCTTCTCCAGTGCTTTAATCCACACTTCAGCTAGCACAGGGTCAGATGATCCTCTGAATGATGGGGGATGTTGCCTCATGAAAGGTTCCACCACTGACATGTTCCTTTGCGGTTGATCTGGCTGATCTCGTGCATGGATACCACCACCATTTATAGCCTGAGTCAATTGTTCCATCACTGCAACAAACTATTCAGTTCCGATTCCGACCATCTCAGGTTGCTGATTTGGAATGTTATCTTCCTCCTGATGTCGTCCCAACATAGCTTCTTTGTTTCCTCTACGGAAAACCATTCTGAACACAGAAATATCTTAGGCGAAGCAACATGGTAATCCGTAAATGCTATATCATTTCAATCATATTATAATTTAACACTTTTCTAACTCCTAAAGATGTCTAAACCTCCCCCTGATACCAACTATAAGGCCCCGACCTTAAACCTTACTTAATATTGAATTAAATGAATAATTCACGTTGAGGATCTTTTCAGGTTTAGAGTTTTAGAGAATTAGAACATAACTATTACATCTCAAAAGATTACAAAGTAGTCATTTCTACTAAATTTCCATAATAAAAAAACTCTTAAAAGAAACATGTCTAGTTCCATGTTTTATATAGCATGACATTCTCTTGATCCCATCCTTGACCTTATTCCACATTAAGTCCTGTGAATGACATTTCAAAAAAACTTGGGGTGAGCATAAAAAGCTCAGTAAGGGATACAGAAAGAACGAAAACTGTTAGTTTTTCAAACATCAAGTAAACCATATATACTCTATCAAAGCAATACCTTCACTTTCATGAAGTAGTAAAAACTCTTCACTGAATAAAGTATCATTACTTACCTTTTTGTAACCAAAGGATTACCATAAAACCCATAAAAAGAACAAATAACATATATAAGGTAACTTGGGACATAAACATACTTAAGTGGAATAACCATACGGTCGACCTCCACACATATCACTTAATGGAATAGCCATACGGCCAATTTCCATACATACATAATGGAATAGCCATACGGCCGACTTCCATACCCAATGCATTGGAGGTTATAACGTAACCACCCGTCCTGGTATTCACGGCACCACCCGTCATATGGTTTATAACGTAACCACCCGTTAAAATGTCCAAGTACCAATATAAAATCATAAAACATTAAACCAATATAAAGGAATGATAACATTTCCACATTTCAATCACAATATATCATAAATATATTGACATAATAGAATCCTTTTTCAAAACCATTTTCAATACCAAAATACATAAAAGAGTATATGGTCTTTATTTTATTCTAAAAACATTACGGCTTGTTGAGAAAGCCAAAGACCAAATAATACTCGCGGCGGCAGAAAAGGTCGTTGTCGCCGCGTACGTTAAAAGAAACATTCCTTTTTGTCATTTTGTAAAACGCTTCGTAGAAAAAGATTCCTTTTGTATAAAAGTAAAAGTCAAAGGGGTTTATACACCATATAAAAGAACGTTGTGTATAAAACGAAATATGCCTCAATGAAAGGAGATTGAGACGAATTCCCTTACAAAGATCATTTTTAAAATAAAAAAGATCTATTTTGTGTATTCACTATAATTACACATAAAGAAAGTAAAAATACAAGATAGGACATAATAATATCATGACATAATTTGAAAGTAGAAGATTAACCCAAAGAATGGTAATTGGGTTAAGAAGTTCCCTTACCTCGGGCCCGACTTGACTCGATCGTTCTTTAACGTCCTGAATAATAAACTTGAGTTAATTTATACTTGATTAAGAACCTTTTTAAAGTTAATTATTCCTTTTATATCACTTATTTCCATGTTATAAACATTATGTAACCATTTAAGTTAATAATGTTTGTTTTGTCAATATTTGGTTCTAAAGTCGAAAGTGGACTTCTTACAATTACATGTTGTTTGTGTGTTCAAAGGTTCTTTATATCCAGAATGACATTCCTGATTTGGATATCATATATATCATATATATACAGCATATAAATGTATTTATAATATTACATAATCATTTATAGGTAAGAAATGAAATGCACCGTTCATGGAGACGGTAAGCCGTACGTACGCATGAACGCTACTTTCATTTCATTGTCATATTAATGGAATTAAAACAAAATGAGAGGTATGTATATTTTAATTCCAGAATTATATTCATCATTTAGATATATCATTAATTATATATATCCATTATATACATGTAATTTTAATAGTACATTACATTTGGGGATAAGAAATGAAATGCACCGTTCATGGAGACGGTAAGCCGTACGTACGCATGAACGCTACTTTCATTTCTATATCATAATTTAATGGAAAGAAATAGTAATGATATAGAGGTATATTATAATTCCAGTATAACATCATATATAATAACTTTAAATCCATCCTTTACACAACCCACATATGGCATTAACGAATCACATCACTTTGAGGGGGCGGTAGTCCGCACTTCCTTAAATGAAGATATCATGTTTACCCATAATGGAAACCATAAAGGTATGCCCAAAATGAAAAATACAGAAGATTAAAGAAAACATAATCATATTATATATCAGATATAAATATAGTGACATCTTAATGTCCACCTTTGAAGGTGTTAAATGAGTATTGAACAATCATCGTTTTGGGAGGCAGAATTTCGCCATCCACGGAAACCATATGTTCTTTAACCATTTGATGTAGTTTTGTGAGAGTGTAGCTCGAATAAATATTATAAAAACATCCTAGTATATTGAAGATACTGGTGTTCTTACAAAAGAAGTAAATAAAAAGAGTTTAGAGGGTTGGAGAAGCAAAATAAAACAAATGAACAAGACAGAATGAATTACCATTAAAAGTGTAACTCCTTTTGATTTGAGCCTAAAGGCTTCCTCTGAAAGGATTCTGCCCAAAGGGAATCCTCTAGGATGAGGAGAGGGATGTGGAGAGAGTACATGGGCAGGGTTTGGCCGAGCCAAAGGCTTGAGGAGTGTGTGAAATGAGGTAGAGGTGGGGACCTTTTATAAGAGGAGAGGAGGGGCACTTTTGGAAAGTAAAGAAATATTACTTTATTTGAAAATGTGTTTCGGTTTTAAAAGGTCCCACATTGATATAATGCGTGGATAAGGTGATAAGGGTTCGAAATCCACTCATCCAATTGGTTTTTGACATGATTAGTTTATAGATTTTACATTATCTTTCCATTTTATTTAAATCGTCAAATAATGATGTCATCGCTGAATCATTATTATGTCATAAATAATTTAATTTATTTAATGTCTAAAAATTATAAAAAAAATACAATGATGTAAGAAATCTTTTTATCTTTCCAATTACTATTTATAATCAAAAATCGGATCTTTATAACCCCATGTAAAAATTGTTTTCGTAAAACATATTTTGTTTGTTTCATTTTTACTTTTACATTAAATAATAAGTTATTTATGTCATTTCCCAACCAAAGTGTCTCCATGGGGTCCCCAAGTTGACCCATGGCTTTTCTTGGTCGGCCATGACACAACCAATGAGGTTAGGACATGTTTCAAGCTCATCTCATTTTATTAAAGCATTATTATTACCTTAAACTACACTAATTACCACTAATCGCGATTTGAAACTTAATAAGTTACTATTCACCAAAAAATTATTTTAATCTCATTGAACCACATTTTACTTCTTAATGACAACCATTTATGTCGGATTTTTGAAATTAAAAACACAATGATGGAAAAATTTCATTTAAACGGAAAATCAGTCTTTATAAGTACCACTTAGTGATTTCACTATTCATCAAAAATTGATGTTTTTCAGAAAAATTCCAAAAATTCACCCTAAGCTATATTTGATATTCCAAATTCAAAAATTAAGTCCATTTTACAAAATTCAAAACATATAAGTCAAATTAATTAATTTAATAATTAATTCCCGTTGTCATGAAAAATAGCGTGTTTTTGTGAAACAATAAGTATCAAAAGATTGACACTAGTTTAAGTCCGATTTCAAAGTGAAATTAATTCCAACGACCGCTATTGGATTTAATGGTAAAAATATTTTCTAATTTCACTTTAAAACCAATTCAAATAATAATCTAATCATATAGATAAATTAGATCAAAAGGAGGTTTTGAATTAAAATACAACATTTTACACTACTAATAAAAAAAATGAACTTTATCATAAAGGTATCAAAAATTTACACAAAGTAAATTTTGATGTCCCAATCATAAATAATAAGTTTATTTTGACAAACATAGTTTATAAAATTGTCAAAAGATAGATTTAAAAAGGGTTTTCCATCATAAGGCAGTAAAACAATCTTTTAAGAATATTAGTGTATTCCATGATTAAGATTGGGTTTATTTTCATTTTATGCCTCTAAAACACTATCTTAATCATTAATAGACATAGATAAAATATCTATTATTCATTACTTACTTGGGATGTTACAATTTCTATTGGGATAACATCCATCAATAAACCGATGTAGGTGGTCTAAATTGAACTCCCATAGTCATGATTTATTATATGTGTATGAGTTATGATATTTTTATATTCCATTGATAATTTAATTCCTAAATTGGATAAATTAGGAATATGGTTTTAACATGTGATTTTCCTTGGTGGTTAATTGATGATTTATCACATAACAAATGAAGGGGGTTTCCCAAATTGATCTTTTAGATAGATGATATTATAGTTGAGATATTAAATTAAATATGGAAAGATTAGTAATTGGGGGAAATTAATTATGGAAGGATGTTTGGCTTTGAAATTTAATTGATTGTAAAAGTAACTAGGAGGCATGATATTGACAAAGGATAATTAATCAGGAGAATTAATTATGTGTCATGTTGTGATTAATGATTATTAATTGTGAGAATTAATTATGACTTTATGGTTTTGAAATGGATAATTAATTGTGAAGAAATAACAGTGGAATAAAAAAGGTTTTGATTGATTAATTAATTTATGAATTAATTAATGGGTTATATGATTAGTTAATTTTTTAATTAACTAATTTCCTTTGAAATGTTTTACTAATTATTGCATTAGTAAATGAATAATGTGGAAAATTATTGAGAATTAATGAATGATTAAATGGTTTAGATTTTGTGGTGGTAGGCATGGCGTCCTAGACTGATTAGAAGTTGGGACTTGGACATGGATTTCCTCTCCAATAGTTATCCAAGCTTGAGATTTTGGAGTACTAGGAATGGAGACCTACACTCAAATAGATTTGTGGTTATAGGAGTAATGTATTACACTAAATGATTAATGATAATAATGAATGTTGATTCAAATGATATTTGGGGTGCTAGGATTAACAACCTACACCAAATGATTAATGATAATAAATGATGATCCAAATGGGAAACATGAATTGAACATGGAATAATGTGATGATTAAAGATTAAATAAAAATGTGATAACTGTTTAATTTATTCATTGAATTTATTTATTCATAAATATGTATTCACTATCTTTTGACTGGACTTGTTTTAGACACCGTTGGTGGTAGCCTACTGAGTTGTACTCACACCCTATTTGGGCTGCCTGATTGTCACCCAAGCAGACATTGTTTTTACAGAACAGGATAAGGGAAAGGCCCTATGATAGGTTACAGTTTGGGATTAGAGAATGGGAGAGGGAATCGAACGTGGTTCAGGACCCGTTTGGAGTCATTGGGTCTTTACTTTCAGTTTCATTGTAGACACTTGGCACTTGCATTTTCATAGCATGTTTTACCTTTCAGTTGAATATTGTATTCTGGGGTTTTGAATATATAATTTCATGTTATTTTTTGAGTTATTTAAAAACTTCTAATCTTGGTAATTTTTATTTCCTTCCACAGGTGTTTTATTCTGATAATAGTGGGTATAGTCTCCCTATGACTGATTTACCAGACCCTCACTACTATTCGGCACCCTCTAGCATACAGGGAGGCGCACATGAGGGCATGTGGCCAACCAGCTTGGGGAACCATTTAAAGGATCCAATGTCAGGTTTTCACAATGACCATGTGAACTATTTTAAATCTAAAGGTAACTCCATATTCTTCATGAGATTTATTTAAAAATATTAGAAATGATTAGTGAAATAAATGAGTAGATTTGGTAAATATTAAGGAATATTTAAGCTAGTTTGTTGAATAATATCTAATCCAAGTAAACATTTATCAAACTTGTCGATTGAAGGTAATCCCAAACTCACATTTCCATATACAAATCAATTTCATGATGGCCATAAAAGGAAGATCAATTATGAGTCTTATATATATTTCATATCATTAATTATTTTTCTAACGTTATGTTTTATAAATAAAATTAAAACAACTAACCATATTCTAACTATGTTTTCTAATGTAAATCATATCAATTATGATATTATAAGAAACTAATAGGACAATGCCACAAGTTTTTGTTAAAAATCATTTGTTAAAAGCTAGTTTTAGCTACAAACAAATATCAAAAACTAGGATTATCCTGAGTTAATTATTTTATAAACACTGTGGATATTAACATTTATTCAAGACCAACTATATTTCCATAAAAGAATACTATCTCATTGAATATATTGGGAGGAAACATATCTTCTATAGTTTAAGGATCTGAATGCACATGAGTTTTCATAGGAATACTAGACTCCACTAAGCTTAGTACGAGCAGTGGTTCCAGACACACATACTGGGTAGGAATTCAAAACCAAAGAGGTGGTTTATATTCACTATAAACGGTGATACATATGCTTTTATTTTAAAAAAATTTATTTAAAGATGTAGGAAATGAAAATATGTTATAGTTGAAAAATACTTATAAATTTAAATAATGTAATCTACGTATAAAGATTCAGGGAAACTGTATTCTGAATGTTTCTATGACTTGATAATACTAGTGATTATTCAAGATAAAATTGTCATGGATGGTATAATATAGTACAAATGATGCATGATTAATTATTGAATTGTTTGGTTTATAAAAAAACATATACATCACTCATTGTGAATAAAATAATTTTTTAATTCTACTAATCAAGGCATATTTCTAAGATCATCAAATTGGTCTATTGGTTGTGAATTCCTTATGTTTTTGAGTAATACTTTTGGAATATGTATATATGATGTGACCCAAATAGGAACTATGTTATATTTATGAAAGGTATAACTAGAAAGGGTCGCTGAAATCAATAAATGTTAATAAGATGTGTAGATTACATAAATGCATTTATGAATAAATCACTAATAGTGATCATGGAATATTTTTTTGGAATGAATGAACGGAATATATCTAATATGTTAGTGGGATAACTATAAGTTTTAATTATATATATGCTGATAACATGTTGAAAACAAATGTTATGTCTTACTAGTTTGTTAATACTGAGGAATAAAATTTCTCTAAGAATGACTTAAATTAGTAATCATATTCTTTGAAACTTGATCTACAAAATAGATATTTGGGTTTTAAAAATATATTCACAGTATGTATATTAACAAAGTATTGAAAATTAAAGTTGAAACAATTCAAGACTGAATTATTATTGGCATATAATCCTTCAAGTAGAACATACATGGTCATAGGAAGAGATTATGGAGATGAAGTGAATTTCACAAGATTAAGTGCTAAGAATTTATCTCATGTGACATGATATGTACTCATGTTTGATACTATGGATTTATAATGAATAGTAAGTGAATATCAAACATATCTAACTTAACTGTAGTAGCTACTGTGCAGTACTGTAGAAAGTACTTTAGCGGGCACTGTTTGGCACTATAACAGCTGGGAATATTCCCGTGTTTGGGCCTTTGGGCCACCGATTTAGTCCTTTAGTCTTTTAAGGACTTCGGGACATCCAGGCCTTTGGTCCAGTAAGGCATTCTAGCTAGTAAGTTCTTTGTTCCACCTCAAGGCCTTTGGGATACCTTAAGTACAGATGCAAACCAAACAACTTATAAGAAACAAGCTTCAGAAGGAGGAGGAGCAAAGAGCATTCACTAGTGCATAAGCTAAATGGATTGCAAGAATCAGAGGGTATGGCACCAAACATCGGGACAAGCCTGTGCATGCATAGTAAAGCCTAGCCAAACAGCCATGCAAAGGTGGAGAGATGATTTCACAATGAAGATGCTAGGGAGGATTAGTTCCAAGTTGTTATTATGGGTTGTATGTAATGTTTGAACCATATGGGAAATGAATTCCTCTAAGGCCTATGGGCAATGTAATACTTATGCCTACAGGCCTTGTAATGGTTCCACCTTACCCCATGAAAGGTGGATTACCAAAAATCAATAAAAATAAAGGCCTTTGGGACATTGGTTGAATGTTTAGCAACATCTTGTTCTAATTTTGGGTTATTCCAAAATAAATTGCCTTATAATTATTTAACTATGTTCGTAGTTAGGATGTCAAGAATTTGACATGGGAACAAAGTATGTATGCTCAGTTTTATCACTACATGAAGGATTTTATCAAGGTATTAATGTTGTAGTAAGAGGATTCACCACAAATACATGTTTATTTACTAACCCTAGTCATGGAATCATGATAGGCCCATCATCTATAGTCATGCTCAAAGGACTCGTTTTCAACATGAGATAACTAACCATTTTTTAGTAGTTGGGTCTAGTGAAAGTGGGATTCTATTAGATTTGGTTCCCTAGAACCGACTACATTGTACATTGGATTACTTATATATTAAAATAAGTGAATATTAATATATATATCTTATCACATTTTGATTTTTATTCTATATAGATTTGATGTGATAATGTCTTATAGTGTCCATCAAATTGATAAGATCATCGTAGTTACCTACTATAATGATAACCTTGAAATTCCATGATGATATTATTGAAAATAATTCTATAGTTAGATTATATTCTATGATATGGAATATAGTATATTGATTTTCAGGTTTGAGTACTCATAAGCAGATGAGACTTCATCTCATGAAGTCTTTACTTGGTAATCTCCAAGATGGGAGATTATGAGAACATACCTACCAGTATGAATTCCAAATGTTAATATGTTATCATATATTCTTATCTCTGAGTGTGTATAATGGTCCTTAGAATTTAATATTATTATTAATACATTTCATGACTCGCACATTTAGATTTATTGGCCAAAATTGGAATTCCATATGTTTATTGGAAGTAGGGTACATTGGGGGCATCAGGAATGACATGTTACTAATAGATAAGTCGAGGAAGGATTTTTCTATTACATCTTTAAGGAATTTCATATCTTGACCATTTGACTGGAATAGAACTTTCACCTTAAATTCAATGGTCATGGTGTAATGATGTGTTTATTTCAGAAGATCAAAGAAAGATGTATCAAGCATATTGGTCGATGACACTTATGTGAAACCTCATTGACAAGATAATGTGACAAAGGGATTATATTACATGGTGAGCATTTTTATATGGTTTCAGTCATTATGAAATTATGTTCATTCTATTGGGTTCCTTGACCCGATTCTATATAGTAGTTTTGGACTTTAGGAAATCCCACCTAATTCAAATGAGAAATAATCCTAGAGGGTCACACAGTAAGTTTTTTTATTGATCTCGGTTTAATTATATTGGAATTTAATTAATGGAATAAATATTATTCTCAAGGTCAAGGAATAATTTATTCATGTTTTATCAATCAAAAATATTTATTGAATATTTAATAAACATTTATTTGTTGGATTGTGGATAAAATATTTATTTATGAATAATATATTTTATTAAATACTTATTCATGTATTAAATAAATGTTGAGAAGTTTAAATGTACCTAGATCATATCTGGTTATACATATTAATTTATAAGACGGTAAAATAATATTTATCATTATGCTAGTTAGTGCACACCATAAAATATTATTGTCATTATTATTATATGGAATTGGTTTTGATTAGGATTATTATATTTTTTAAGGGTTGGTATGCTATTAAATAATTCTTAATATAAACTCTAGATCTATAAATATATGTTTATGTCTATTATGTAGATTTAAATGATAATTTAGAATCATTATACACAAAGGACTTCTCACAGAAATTCTTCCTTTCACTCATCCTCTTGAGAATGAGAATAAAAAGATATAATATATAAATACCCCAACCCCAGTCGCTCGGATCTGGTGCCTTAATTTATTACATTAGCATAAATACAAGTGTTGAATCTCAATAGACAGATTACTTTAGCTATATTGGAAACAAGATTACATACATGAACCTTACATTAAAATTAAGAATATAAAACAAAACATAGATAATCCTTTGATAAATCCATTATTTTACTAGTTTAACACTACATATAAAATTTCTTGGAATCATGCAAAAAATAAAACATAAGAAAGAGGTGATCTCAAATGCTCAGTAAGGGTAGGAATATAGTAGAAGCTATCATAAACAAAAAAAAACAATAGGTCAAGGTGAATAACTAATAACACATACCTTTAAAACATAATCTTGAGCATAATATGGAAGGAATAAAATCTGATCAAATAACTCCATATAAATAATCACATGAGAATGATGCTTAACCATGGATATTCTACTAGTCAAAAAATCACATGGAATTTCAATACTAATATCATAAAGAGGGAATGCATAATGCTAGAAATCATAAACATACCATCAAAGCTTCGACCAATATACCATTCATAAATGGGTAAGATAATAGTAAAAAACCCAATCTAGTTTATCTCATGAGACCTACTGATGCATTGAGGGTATATAGTGGGGCCCTCCCATCACTTACTAAGTCCAATTCATTCCTATTATGAAGGGGTAAAACATAACCTTCATAAAAATTCATATTAAAACTATTATATGAAATGTGAATACATGAAATATAAACTATTAATGGTATAAAAATAGAACATCCATAATCAAACTAATCATAACCCCTTCAATACATTATGATAGATTGTATCGTAATAAATCAAACTCAATCAAGCATAATCTCTAAAAAAGTATGTTGACGTAGATGAAAATAATATAAAAAATCATTAGAAATTTCATTAGATAAATATTCCTTTTTTAATTTAAAATTATTTATTTAAAATCTATGCATTTATAAAATAAAACATTTAAAAACAATAATTTTGAACCAAAGTGTTCCATAAAACATCGAAAAAATTGAGAGAAATTCTAAAATTAAATTTTTTTTAAAGCATTCATGTCCTTATAAATAAATCCAAAAAACCCATTTCGAATACATGGGTATGAATGAGCATGATTTAGAAGAATAAAGCATAAAAACATTTAAAACTATGTTTCAGTTAAAGAGTCCCTTACATTAAACCTTAAAAATATTCCTTTTGAAAACATTTGAATGAACTTAAAAATAGACATAAATTTTCCTATATAATACTTTTATAACCATATAAATAAATGTAATATCAATAATATTTAAATGGAGAAATAAATAAATCTTAAAATATTCAAAGCATCTCATACCACTTTGAACATTTAAATCCTAATCTCCATGAAAGAATACATTTATCAAAAAAATTAAATAATAGTAGTATAGATAAATATGGATATGAAATTTTACATTAGTTGTATATACACCTTATAAAAGAAGGTTGGTGTATAACATCAAAATATGCCTCAATGAAATGAGATTGAGACGAAGTCCCTTACCATGTGTTTTCTTTTGGGTGAATATTTTTTATCCTTCATTATTGTGGTTTTAAACATATCATTAAGTTGTTACGTAATAATAATAATATTTATGATATTATATATTAATAATTCATTACATTTTATTTAGTTTTTATTAACAATTCCATATTAATGTAATGTTTCGGGTAATAATGGATTTGTTTGTCGTATGTGTTTTGACTTATTATTCTTGATCCAAATACTTAGATAATGATTTACTTACTTAAAGAATGTAAAACGTGATTTATATATCATATATATTCTGTATATAAATATACATAAAAGATAGATATATGAAATGGAATACACTGTTCATGGAGACGGTAGGTCAGACGTAGGCATGAACGTTGTTTCCATTTTCTTATCATATTGAATGGAAGAAGGTAAATGGAATATGTGTGTGTGTGTGTGTATTATTCTAGTAGCATTACTATTCCATATATTTAATATTTATTTACTATATAAATTTTTATAATCATTCTTGAATGATTAATGTGGAAGATGAATCTTATCACGTCGTGGCTACGGTTGGTCATATGTACGCACAAGTGACAGTATCATTCCATTAATGGTATAAGGGTGAAGAATTGGATGGTATATTAATTATAAATAACAAATATCATGTAATATTTATTATTTATATCAATTATATCCATCATTATAAACATCAAAATAAATTAGTGATGAATAATAGGTTACACCACGGTGTGGAGATAGTAAGTCATACATACGCACGCGTGATGCTTTTACTTTTCATGGGATGGATAAATCATGGAATATGGTTGTCCCATAATCATAATAAATTCTAATAATGTATATTATATTTAATTTATTACTTTGTAATATAAAAAATATTTGAAGATTAAGTATAAGAATAAAGAACTTGAATAAGTTAGTAAAACAACTACCTCTTTTTCGAAGGACTTCCTTTAAATCTCATCTCAAGTGATTTATAGTGGGTCTTTTTGGAAGACCAGGACCTCCAGAACGCAGCTAATATTTTTTTAATGAGAAATTTTTAGGGTTTGGTTGATATAACAGGCTCAAATTGGTGTGATTAAATGAGGGAGGAGGTTCCTTTTATAAGATAGGGGTGGGGTATTCCTAGAATCGTTTAAAATATTAAATTAATATAAATTAATTTTATATTTCCAATAGCTCTAAAGTGATTCATTTATAATATAATATATGTATGGGTCTAAATTCCCCTAAAAAGTATTTTTAGACAAGCTTAGGTCCTATTTTTAACCATATATTTTGTCTTTAACCTTTAGTTAAACCCTTTAACTACTACTATGACAACATATCTTTTTACTCTTTATGGTTCATATTGTTACTATAAAATCAAAACAGAACCCCGAATGGGTAATTTATGACATATTTAACCTTAATATTTTTATTTGGCTGAAATTTATTTATTTTTATTAATTTGATATCATTTAATAAAATATTATTTATTTTAAAGTATCATTTATGTCAATTTTTATACTATTCATTATTTGCCATTTTGAAAATATCATAACAACATGATGACTTAGAAAAAACAATTCAAATATATCACTAATATGTCAAAGTTTTTTATAAAATTATTTTACTTCTTTATTTATGTCAAATTATATTTATTTTAATATTTTTAATATCATTTATTTGATATTTTTGATAATTAAACAATTACTGCATCATCATTATGAAAGCCATTAATTAAGTTATTTATTATATAAAAACTGAAAACAAATTATCATGATGAAGTTGAATGTACTAGATTTAAAATTACTATTTATAGTAAAATTTATCTTTTGTATAGCCCTATAATAAAAATGATTTATTAATTAAAAATATGAGTATGACATTTTTAACATATCTTTAAATAAAATATAATAAATGTCATATTCTTACCCAAGCAGCGTAAAATGGTTATAATTTTGGAATAAGGTTCATTTTGGTCTAAAAACACTCATATAATGAAATTAGGACAAGTGTTAGGGTAATTTTATAATATTATAATATTATTTTTACTTTTAGTTTCCCGTTTTACCCTTAACCCACGTAAATTAAACATTTAATAAAATTACTATTCAAAATATCCAAAATAATAATAATTTGATTCAATTAAAATCTAAATATCATACTAATTACAATGGTTTCTCTAAATTTTTTTAAATTCAAATCCCAAGAGTGGTTAAATTAATTTTAACGCTAATCTCATAGTTGTGGTGAGATGGCAGGTAAACGAAGACGTTCAAAAGTTCGACAAGTTTTTATATCTAATTTCAATATAAAAATGACTCCAATGAACTAAATTGGATTAATATATATATTATTGATATATTTTGACTTTAAAATTTAATTTAAACTATAATAATTATTTAAACTAAAACTTGTTTTTAACTACAATGTAGCATTTTTCATTATTCATCAAAAAATGAAACTTATCATAAAAATAACAAATATTTACCCTAATCTAATTTTGACATTAAGAATTAAAAAATAAAGTTTATTTTAAAAAATTAAATTTCTAAAATTTTTAAATTTTTTTTAAAATAGGTGCGCTGTTAAGAAGTGGTAAAATCACCATTTTGAAAAATATAGGTTTTTTTCGTAAAATTAGGTTTGTCCATATATTATTCATATATGATATATTAGATGAATATAAATAATTTTTAATTGAATATATAACATATATATTTCTTTAATAAAAACCAAGAGGAGTGATTTAATTATTTTATAAACACACTTGTTGGAATTTATATAGTTTTTTAATACTTCATTTATATTTAATGGGATTATATTTTAATTTCTAATTAATTGGTAACAAATTAAATAAATATTATTTTTGTACAAACCAAATATTTTCATAAGTTAGTTAATACTATTCATAACTACTATTTTAATGACTAGGTTATATCTTATTATATTAAATAATAATATTTTAATTATATACTCTTGTTTGGTAAAACTTAGTCTTGTGTATAATGTAAGTTATCGAAGAGAGTTACTATTGTGAGTAACATAAGCTCACTTAGTGTTTTATTCCTTAAAAGCTAAAGAATAATTTGAATTTATTTAAAAAGATAAATATTGTAAATTCTTGGGGTGTTACATTCTCCCCACCTTAATTAAATTACATCCTTTTAATTTAAACATGATCTCAATAATCAAGAGTTTGATATTTGAAAATACTATTGTTGAAGAAACCACAACATAATTAGAGTTAATAACACATATTAATTGTAAGTAGGAAAGGGATATGATAATTTCACCCCTAAATTAGTCTTCTGAGTAGGAGAACATTGGTGGCAAGGGAAGATGCAGACAAATAATTATAGAGAATTATAAAGGTCATTTATCATAAGGAAGTAAATTATCAATGAAAAGTTAAGGGCCTCAAAGCAACAAATTTTCAAAGATATAGAAGATCATATGATTCATCAGATATAAAGGTATTTGGGTAACATTTTTGTTTCAAGATATTTTTCTGAAAGTTGTGTAATTCCTTCACTTTATAAGAATGTGAGGAAATATAATCACACGATACGATCCTATAAAAACAATCTCATCCTTTGGTTGTGCCTTGAACTATTTATACATAATTTCTTAGCACAAGTTCCACCATTGGGTGAAGCAATACATTTACCTCTAAAACTATTTCCAAATATCATATTATACCATTCCATTAATGGTTAACTTTTCCAAAAATAAACTTATCATTAATCTTTCCACAACATGAAGCAGATCTTATTTGTCACATTCCAAACATGTGAATACCTTCATCATGATTTATCTTAAACATGGTAATAAATTTAATTATTATAAAAATTTACTAATAAATTTCATGCTTTCTTATTCCATAAATATAAAATAGACTATTGGATATACTTCATAATTCTAAAAATGTTGTAAACTCCATTAATGATGCCATAAAACACTTTTTCAATAAACTATTTATATGTTCCAATGTTTTCAGTACTATCCAATTTAATTTATCTAAATCAATAATTTATTTATTATGACATCATTATCTCTGTATGAGAAACATATTAAGGTTTATTTTTCCCTCAACCATATGTTTTCCAAAAAATAACATACTATTATGTCATTTTTTTAGGTCATCGGTACCATTCATCATATGATCTCAAATACTAAATGAAATAGTACTGCAGTACAATCCTTATATATTTCATAATTCTTATAACTAGAAAATCATTTACAAAATACTCAGATGAAAAAATTCATTAATATAAACAAAATTACATTGTTCAGTCCTCTTCATTGGTGGTAGTAGTATAATCCTGAACATGATTCGTTGGCTTCTTTCAGGGTACATTCCTTGGATGAATGAGACATTGATTTTTATAGTGTCCCATATCCTTTTAGAGGAATAATTGAACGTTGAAATTTTCTTTCTTTCTATTATAATAACTAACTGGGTGTCCTTTTTCACACCACTTATAACAAACTATCATTCCTTTCAATCAGTTACCAAGGTGTTTCTTTCCAAAATTATCACATGTGGGAAAATACTTCTTTCCCTTCTTCCCCTTATCCATATTTATCCCAACTATCCTTTTATTCTCATGATTCCCTATGAATTCACAATACTTAGAGAAATATTTATCTATCCCTTTATCACATGACACTATGTCCTCAAATGATGAGACTTCTTGGGATAATGTTTCCCTTTGAAATATTGGCCTAATACTAAGAAATATATGATCCTTATTACTCTTTGGATCACATGCATCGGTGAGGTTCACATTACTTCTACTAGGAAAAAATTCTAAATGAGTACATTCACTAAGTAAAAACATATCATAATGTATAATCCTAAAACTAGAAAAATAATTAACATAAATTTATTATTTTCTGTATAGCTAATCTCATAATCATAAACATGGTTTCATTGGGGACAAATTTAATTTTAAATCATTTAAATTAATTTATAAATAAAATGTGATTTATCATAAGCATATCGTCTGGGAGTGTCAAAATAGGTGCATAGTAAGGCCCATTTTTGTGTACCAGGTTACATCAAGTCAAGACCGAAACACCTTGTATGAGTAATTACTCCTAGGAACATTTGAGCTAGAACCACATCCACTTGTAGTATCTAGATAGGGATGTATTGCTAGGAATACCCACATAATCACTACCTTACAAAAATTATAGTGCCTTATTGTATACTTATCCTCAATTATATCTTATGGTTATGTTCCCTAATCTATGTTTTCTAAATCTAGTTTTCAGGGTTTGTACTAAACTATCTCTAATACCAAATGTAAAAACCCCAACGCTAGTATCCCGGAGCTGGTTCCTTACTTTATTACATTGGCATAGACACAAGTATTGAATCCCAAAGGACCAATTAGTTTCTTAGTCATGGAAACAAGATTATATTCATGAACCTTACATTACAATTTCAAACATAAAACACAACATAGATAATTCATTGAGAACTTCATTATTTTATTAGTTTAACCCTGTATATAAAACATCTTGGCATCCTAGGGAAAATATAACATAAGAAAGGGTTCATATCATGAGATCATTAAGGGTATGAATATAGTGTATTCTATCATAAATAAAAATAGATAATAAGGAAATGTGAATAACTAACAACACATGCCTTTAAAACATAATCTATGTCATAATATGGAAAGAATAAAAGATGGTCAAATAACATAATATAAATAATCACAGGAGAATGATACTACAGCATGGATATTATACTAGTTGGAAAATCACATGGAACATCAATACTAATCTCATAAAGAGGTAATTCATAAATCCAGACGTCATAAACATGTCATCAATGCTTCGTCCAAGACATCATACTTAAATACGTAAGACAATAGTCAAAAACTCGAACTAGCTTTTCTCTTGAGACCCAACAATGCCTCAAGGGGCTATATAGGGCCCCACTCATCACTTAATAATTCCAATGAATTCCTCATATGAAGTGGTAAAACGTAAACAACATAAACATTCATATTAAAACTAGCATAAAAAATGTAAATACTTGAACCATAATTTATGAATGGTATAAAAATATCACATCTACATTAAAACTAATCATAAAACCTTCAATAAATTATAATAGATTATACCATAAGAAATCAATCTCAATCAAGAATAATATTCAAAAAATTATTTTGAAATATACTAAAATATTATAATCAAATCATTAGAAATTTCTTTAGATAAATACCCATTTTTATTACTTTGAAATCATTTATTCAAAATTCATGTACTTATAAAAGAAAAAAATTTAGAAAAATTATTTTTGAATCAAAGTGTCCCGTACCACTTTGAAAAATTCAAGAGAAATTATAAAATTAAAATTTTTATAACATTCAATTCCTTATAAATAAATTCATAATACCCATTTTGAAAACATGGACATGAATGAGAATGATTTAGAAAAATAAATCTTAAAAACACTTAAAAGGTTGTTTTTGTTAAAGATTCCCTTACATAAAACATAAAAAATGTTCCTTTTGAAAATATTTCAATGAAATTAAAAATAGACAGAAAATTTCCTTTATAATAAATTTATATCCATATAAATAAATATAATATCAATAATATTGGAATGGATAAAGGATTAAATATTTAAATATTCAAAGCTTCTCATACCATTTTAAATATTTAAATCATAATCTCTATGAAAGAATACATTTAATAAAATATTAAATAACATGAGTATAGATAATATATGAATATGAGATTTCATATTAGCATTATATATAACTTATAATATAAGGTGGGTGTATAACATCAAATTATGCATCAATGAAAGGAGATTGAGATGAAGTCTCTTATATTGTGTTTCCTTTGGGGTGAACGTCTTTTAACCTCCAGTATAGTAGTTTTAACATTATTATTTAGTTATCAAAAATTCATAATTATATTATTGATATCATATATGATTAATTTATGAATTTATATTTCCTGTTTATAAACAATTCCATGTTAAAGGAACATTTTGGGTAATAACCGCTTTGTTTATCATACTTGTTTTGACTTGTTATTCTGGATCAAATTACTTAGATCGTGATTTAATTACTTAAATAATTTAAAACATTATTTATATATCTTATATATTCAGTATATAAATATATAAAAATGATATATATATGAAATGGAATACGTCGTTCAAGGATATGGTAGGTCGAACATACACATGAACGTTGTTTCGGTTTTCTAAGCGTAACGAATAGAAGAAGGTAAATGACATATATGTATATATATATAGATATTATTAAAGTAGAATTATTATATCATATATTTAATATTTATTCATTATATACATTTTTATAATCATTCATTAATGGTTAATCTGGAAGATTAATCTCATCACATCATGGATACGGTATGTCGTACGTACGCACGAGTGATGGTATCATTACCTTTGTGGTAAAAGGGTGAGGAATTAGATGATATATTAATTATAAAGAATAAATATCATGTCATATTTATTATTTATATCCATTATATCCATCATTATAAATATCTAAATAAAGTAGTGATGAAACAAATATTACACCACGTCGTGGAGACAGTAAGTCGTACTCATAGCACAGTGTTGATTTTGCGCCTGAGCTCCTGGCCGGCGGTTCGAGTTCGTCACTTCATCCATAGACCTGGGTGTTGGAGGTCGAGTGATGTCTTTCTGGATGTTGCGGTTGGTGGCGCTGGGATCCTGATTTGGTTCGATTTGTTGCCTTGGAGATCTCATTTGATGCTTGGATCAACAGTTTTTGGTGATGGCAGATGCTTCTCGAAGGTCTTGGAAGGTGGGGTTTTGCAGGTGGTGGTGCTCTGTGTGAGGCTTCAGCCTGGAGGATGTCGATGGAGATCTGGTTCTCCGTCGGTTGTTCTCTGATGAAGTTCCCATTTGTATGTTTGGTGATTTTGAGGATGACACTGAGGGTGATTCCGGCGGGTTTATCTGGCACGCTTTCTCCGGCAAAGGTGCTTCCGATGGTCTTGCTGACGACCTGTGTTGAAGGCGATGCGTGATGATGGGCTCTCTGCTCAAGGTGTGGCGCGTGGAGTTTGATGCTCAGTGGTTTGAATTTGAATTTTTAAATGTGAAATTTGGGGATTGTTTGTTTGGGTACCGGGAACCCATAAACCGGTCTTGGAAAATGGAAGAAAAAAATGATTTGCAGGAGACAGTAAGTCGTATGTATGCACGCGCGATACTTTTTTTTCATATGATGGATAAATCCTAGAATATGTGTGTCCCATAAAAGTAATAAAATATCATAATATAAATGATATTGGATTTATAACTTTAGAATAGAAACAACATATTAATAGGAACTACAAGAATAAATGAACTTGAATGAGTTAGTAAAACAATTACCTCTTCTCAACAGACATTCTTTAAATCTCTTCTCAATAGATTTAGAGTTGGTATTTTTGGATGACCACGACCTCCATAACATATATAATAATTATTTATGATAATTGGGTATAATTTGGTCGATATAGAAGTTTCAAAGTGGCTTGAGAAAGTGACATAGGAGGTGCCTTTTTATAAGAGAGGTGAGGGGTACTCTTAGAATCCTATAAAATATTAAATTAATATAAATAGATTTTCTATTTAAAATAGTTCCAAAGTGAGTCATTTAAAATATATTATGAGTATGTGTAGAAATTTTACTAACCAATTATTTTGAGAAAAGTTTAGGTCAAATTATTATCCTTGTATTTTTTTCTATAACACTTAGTTAAACCCTGTAACACTTACCAGGACAACTTGGCTTTTTACATGTTAGGGTAAATATTATTACTATAAAATTCCTAATGACCCCCAAATGGATCATTGATGACATATTTAACATTATTATAGTTATTTGGAAAAAAAATATATTTTTATGAATTTCATATCATTTAATAAAATATTATTTACTTTAAAGTATCATTTGTGTCTGTTTTGATACTATTCATTATTTGTCTTTTTTAAAATATAATAAAAACATGATAACTTTGAAAAAACACTTATATTTTATCACTAACATGTAAACGTTATCTAAAAAATTCTTGGAGGAAATTAATTAGGTCAAATTATATTTATTTTAATATTTTTAATATCATTTATTTGATATTTCATTTAATTAAACAATTATTGCATTATCATTATGAAAGACTTTAATTAAATTATTTATTCTATAAAAATTAAAAAATGAATTATCATTATTAATATAATTTTATTATATTTCAAATTACTATGTATATTCGAATTTTTTTTCTATATAACCCTATATTAAAAATGATTTAGTTATTAAAAAATATGAGTATGACATTTTTAACTTATAATTAAATAAAATATAATGAATATCATATTATTACCCAAGTGGATTAAAAAGGTAATAATTTTGTAATAAGTTATATTTTGGTCAAAACACACTCATCCAATGAAATTAGGACATTTTTTAGGGTAATTTTATAATATTGTCATATTATTTTTACCTTTAATTACCCGATTTACCCTTAATCATGATAAATACAAATTTACTAAAATAACTATTCATAATCTCAAAAAATATTAAAGTGATAATTTTAAACTTTAGATATAATACTTATTACAAATTTTCAAGTCCATTTTTCAAATTCAAATCACAAAAGTTGCTAAATTAAGCTTAATGTTAATCTCACAGTCGTGGTGGGAAGGCGGGTAAAAGAAGACGTTCAGAAGTTCAATAAATTTTTATATCCAATTTCAATATAAAAATGATTATCATGACCTAAATTGGATTAATATATGTATTATTTATCAATTGTGACTTTAAAAATAAATTTAAACTATAATAATTAATTAAATGAAAAGTTTTCTTTTAACTACAATGCAGTATTTTTCACTACTAATAAAAAAATAAAACTTATTAGAACAATACTAAAAAATAACCCCGAGATAATTTTGAATTCTAAAATACAAAAATGAAGTTTATTTTGAAAAACAAAGTTTATAAGAAATTTAAAATTTACTTTTAAAATAGGTGTTCCATTAAAAGGAGGTAAAATTACCCTTTTGAAAAATATAGGTTTTTATGTGTAAAATTGGGGTTTTTTGTATCTTTTTCCAATATAATATATTGGATGAATACCAAAAATATTTTATTTAAAATATAACATATATATTTCATTAATATAATACAAAAATAGTGATTTTATTATTTTATAAACTCACTTGTTCACATTTATATATTTTTTCTTTAGAAAAAAATTTCATTTACATCTAATTGGATTATATTTTCATTTCTAATTAATTGTTAACTAATTAATTCATATTATTTTTATATAAATCATATATTTTCATAAGTTAGTTAATAATGTTCATAACCTCTAGATAAACTACAAGGACTCAGCTTTAAACATTACATAATCTTGAATTAAGTTAATAATTCACATTGAGGATCTTTTCAGGTTTGTCGCTTTAGACAATTAGATCATAAAATATACCTAACAACATGAAAATTACATGGATACACTTCTACATAGTATCCATTTTATCATAAAATAAAAACCCTTGAATAAAAGAGTAATGTCTAGTTCCATGTTTTAGACAGTATGACTTTTCCTTGATCCCATCCTTTACCTTATTCATTTTAGGAGAAACATTAACGTTTACCTATGTCATGTTACCCAATGCATTGGAGAGATATCTCAAGATCACCCTCCCTAGGATTATCACGGAACCATCTCTATACGTAAAAAATTCCCAAGAACTATAACATATTCATAACACATAAAATAAATAGAAAGGAAAGATAACTTTTCCACATTTCAATCACAATATATCATTTAAATATATTGACATAAAAAATAAATTATCAAAAGTATTTTCAATACGAAAATATATAAAGGATTATATGGTATTTTATTCCTTTTAAAAACATTACGGCTTGTTAAGGAAGCCAATGATAAAATAATACTTGCGGCGGCAGAAAGGTCATTGTCACTACTTACGTTAAAATGAAACATTCCTTTTTTCATTTAGTAAAATTCCTTATAGAAAAAAATTCCCTTTTAATGAAATGAAAAATCAAAGGTTTTTATACACCATATAAAATAATGTTTTGTATAAAACAAAATATGCCTCAATGAAAGGAGATTGAGACGAAGTCCCTTACCTCATGTCCGACTTGACTTATTTTTTCTTTAATCTCCTGAATAATAAACTAATGTTAATTTATACTTGATTTAGCACCTTTTACTACTTTATTATTCCTTTTATATCACTTATTATCATGTTATAAACATTACATAATCATTTAAGTTAATAACTGTTGTTTTGTCGATATTTGGTACATTTGTCAAAAAAACTTCTTATAATTACATGTTTCCTATGTGCTCAAAATTCCATTATCTCCATAATGATATTCATGATTTATATATCATATATATCATATATATCCAGTATATATATGTATTTATAATTGTACATAACATTTGGATATTAGAAATGAAATGCACCGTTCATGGAGACAGTAAGTCATACGTACACATGAATGCTACTTTCATTTCTATTTCTTATTTAATAGAATGAAAATTTAATGATGCATAGGTATATAATAATTACTATATAATATCAGATATAATTTCATTAACTCCATCATTTATACGTTCGATGTATGGCATGAATGATTAATATCACTTTGAGGGGGAGGTAGTCTGTACTTCCTCAAATGAAATTATCGCGTTTACCTATTATGGAAACCATAAAGGTATTATATAAATGAAAAATATAGAAGTATAGAGATAATATAAATATAATATATATCACATCTAAATATAGTTACATCTTAATGGCCACCATAATAGGCAGTAGGATATAATTGAACAATCATCATTTTGTGAGGCATTAGTTCACCGTCCACAGAAATAGTATGTTCTTTACTCATTAGATGGAGGTCTGTGTAAGTGTAGTTTGAATACATATCTTAATAAAAAACTATTATATTGAGTATAGTGTTGTTTTTATTTAAAATAATAATAAGAAGAGTATAGTGAGTGAAGAATTAAAATAAAAGAAGATAACTTGGGGGAAGATGTTACCTTTAAATTGGGCAACTCCTTTTGGTTTGAACCAAAAGGATTTCTTGAAGTGCCTTCCGTATAAGGTAAGTCTTCTAAGTTGAAGATAGGGATTTTGGGAGATTATTTTGGCAGAGGTTGGATGATTCAAGGGGCTTTTAGAGGTTTGTGTAATGGGTTAGAAGTGGTGTCCTTTTATAAGAGGGAGGAGGGGCTCTTTAGGAATGTTTGAAAGTATTATTTTATTATAAAATAATTTTCGATTTCAAAAGGTCCAAAACTTATTTAATTAAAATATAAGATGCATATAAGTCTAAATAAAATCATTCGATAAGAATTTTATAGGTTATGGATATTTTTTAATCCTTATCTTTTTTTATTTAACCCTTTGTTAACTTATCTAACCTTTTCCATGTCCTCTTATATATTCATACTATATAGTTAATATATATACTATAAAATTACAAGAAACTAAAAATTGATCATTAATGACATTTATAATATTATATGTCATTTTTCTGAATCATACATTTTTAGGACTATTTTATCATTTAATAAAATATTAATTGTTTTAAAAACTCATTTATGTAAATTTATAAACTATCCATATCAAGACTTTAAAAAAATCTAAACTAGCTTTATTATATCAAAAAATATTAATTAATTAAAATATAACAATTCATTATTATCCATAAAAATTGTGTATGTCATAAAAATTTTCAAAATAAATTTATTTTAATATTTATAAAATCATTTATTTGAATCTTTTATTAATGAAGTAATTACTACATCACCATTGTGTCATAATTAAATTTATTTATTTAATGTCTAAAATTTATAAATAAAATACCATGATGTAGAAATATTTTTAGATTTCAAATAAAGATTTATAGTCAAAGTGATCAGTTATATAACCCCATATAATGAATTGTTTTACTAAACGATATGTGTTTTTGTTACTTATGTCTTTACTTTAAATTGATTAATATAAAGTTTCATTATCACTCCCATGTGGCTTCATGGGGTCCCAAAATCGACCCAAGGATTCCCATGGTTAGAAATGTATCATCCAATAGTATTAGGACATGTGTTAGGATAATTTAATATTATTATAATATTATTTTGTTACCCTTATTCTTTCACAACATTGGAACATGACTGTTCTACCTGGGATAGACTTGGAGGTAAATCCACTATGTAAGCAACTGATCCAACTTTTTCTAGGATTTCATATGGTCCAGTGAATCTCGGACTCAACATTACCTTCTTTCCAAAATGGATCACACTTTTCGAAGGAGAATCATTGAAAAAGATATGATCACCTACCTCAAAAAAAATACTTCCTTCCATTATTTTCATAACTGTTCTACCTGCTCTGAGCTGTTCTCATGTGCTTCTGAATCAACTGAAGTTTTTCTCTCATATCTTCTACCAATTCTAGTCCCACGAGTTTCATTTCACCTACTTTATCCCAAAAGAGGAGTTTGACATCACTTTCCAAATAATTCCTCAAATGAAGCCATCTATATATTAGAATGAAAAATATTTTTATATAAAAATTCAACCAAAAAAAGATGTTGGTCCCAACTTTTTTGGTAATCCTTTGAACAAGCACGCATCCAATGTCTGAGTTTTTCATTCTGAATACCCATCTTATTGAGGATGAAAAGATGTAGTAAAATTTAATTTAGTACAGAATGACTTCAGAAGGTGTTTCCAAAAGTTAGAAGTAAACCAGGGATCATGATCAGATACAATGGAGAGGGGAACTCCATGCAACCTGACTATCTCTTTAACATACAATCGATAAAAATGATCTAAGGACAAATTATCTCGAATAGGAAAGAAATGAGTAGATTTAGTCAATCGATAAACAATAACCCAAATTCCATTATTAAATCGATAATTTTTTGGTAATACCAAGATGAAATCCATGGAAACTTTTCCCCATTTCTACTATAGAACCAATAAATGATGAAGTATCCATTTTGACATCTTCCACACTGCTTTAACATATTGAAAAGTCAAACACTTTAGAGTAATGTCAAGAATATCTCTTTTCATTCCATCCCACCAGTAATACTTCTAAAGATCTCTCTACATTTTAGTACTACCAGGATGACCTAAAAAATGAGAACTATGAGCTTCACATAACAAATCATTCTTAAAATGTGAATCACAAGGAACACATAATCTCTACCCAAATATCAAAATACAATCATTATCAATGTTAAAATCATGTAACTTACCCTTATGAAACAACTCTGCCTTTTTCTACAACTCACTGTCCTCTTTCTGTGCTTGATTAATTCTGTCTAATAGAGATGATTTCATTGACACCTGAAACAAAACAGGGGAATTTCCTACACCAAAAACTTCTATGCCAAAGTCCATCAAATCATTAATCAAATGATATTGTTCCAAACGTAACATGGTTAATGTAGCATTACTCTTTTGACTCAAAGCATCATCCACTTTATTTTCCTTTCCTAGATGGTAATGAATCATATAATAATAATCCTTTATTAATTTCAGTCATCTCCTCTGTCTCATGTTCAATTATTTATGAGTAAATATATACTTCAAACTTTGTTTGTCAGAATATATTTCACATTCTACTCTATACAGATGATGCCTCCAAATTTTTAAAGCAAAAAACAATAGTAGTTAATTCAAAATCATGTGTATGGTAATTTAACTCAGGAGGTTTCAACTGATGTGAATCATAAGAAATTACATGATCATTATATATTATAACACCACCAAGTCCTTTTAAAGAAGATTCGCAATAGATAACAGATTCACCATATCTGGAAGGTAGTGCCAAAACTGGAGCATTCACCAATCTTCTTTTCAATTCCTGAAAACAATCATCACATCCTTTTATCTAGAAGAACATAATGACTTTTTTAGTTAACTTAGTCATTGGAATAGATAACCCTGAAACATTTTCAACAAACCTCTGGTAATAACCTACTAAACCAAGAAAAATACATATGTCAGATATATTTGTAGGTCTTGTCCATTCTTAAACATCTTTTGTTTTATAAGGATCAATAGTTATGCCATTTTTTAAAACAATGTAACCAAAGAATGAAATATGTTGTAACCAAAACTCACACTTGCTGAATTTTCCATATAGTTTCTTTTCTTTTAAGGATTGCAAGAAAGCCCTTAAATGACTTTTATGTTCCACTATAATTTTGGAATAAAAAAATATATCATCAATAAACAAAACCGCAAACTTATCTAGTAACTCATGGAAAATTATATTCATAAGATCCATGAATACAGCAGGTGCATTGGTTAATCCAAAAGGCATAACTACAAATTCATATTGGCCATATCTAGTATGAAATTCGGTCTTTGGAATGTCTACTTCCTTTAATTTCAAATGATGGTACCCCAACTTCAAATCAATATTCAAAAAATACTGAGCTCCCTGAAGCTGATCAAACAAATCATCGATATGAGTTAAAGGATACTTGTTCTTAACAGTGTTGTTATTCAATGATCTATAATCAATAAAAAAGTCTCATTGAACCATCTTTCTTTTTAACAAACAAGATAGGAGCAACCCATGGTGATGTGCTAGGTCGAATGAAACCTTTATCTAATAACTCCTGCAATTGCTTCCTTAACTCTAAAAATTCAATTGGATCCATTCGATAAGGGGGTTTTGAAATTGGCACAGCATCAGGAACTAAGTAAATAATAAATTGAACTTCCCGATCAGGTATTATACCACCAAACTCATCAGGAAAACCATCAAGATACTCATTTACCGCTGTCACATAATTTATCTCAACAGTTCCTTTGTTTTCAACAATATGTGCAAGATAACATTCATTTCCATCTTTTACTAGTTTCTCAGGTTCCTGATATGTTATCAAAAGTAAGGGTTTGTTCTTGTACAGAAACTAAAATTATTTCTGAAAAGAAACCTATTTAGCACTACAGTCAATCATAGCGTGATAAATAAAAATCCAATCCATACCCAAAATAACATCAAACTCTACTAGAGGAAAAACTATATGTTTTATTGGTAGATTCTTTCCGTACATAAGGACAAGAAGGTTCTTATAATTTCTTTTTGTCTCAACATTTCCTCCTAGTGTTTTTACCATAAGTTTAGGATTCATATCTTGAGATGGAATTCCCAATTTACTAGAAAAATTCTCAGAAATGAATGACTGTGTAGACCCTGAATCAAACAACACATTGGAATAATATTAATAAACAAGTAGTGTACCTGAAACTACTTTATTTGATGGCCCAACATCTGCTGAAGTAGTTGGAAAAGATTTCACCACCCCTTTCTGCTTGTATACCGACATCTTTCCTTTAATTGAGTTCTTATTTGGACACTCATTTGCATAATGACCCATTTCATTTCCCTTAAAACATTTTACTAACTATAAATCTGATTTTGTCTTACCATTACCATGATCTTTTTCAGCGCAATTACGAGCTTTATGCCCTATTTTACCACATCGGTAGCACTTATAATAATTCAATAGACATTCCCCAACGTTTTTTACCATAGTTTTCATAAACTATAAACTTAAGTTTCTTACAATCATAATTTTTTGAAAAGTTCTTACCTTTTTTCTACCACCTCAACCTCTTATTCTGTTTTTTTCTTCAAAGAACATTTTATCATCGGAAAAAATCCATTTCAACCTTCTCCATACATCGGATTAGTTTTTCATAACTTTTAAACTCATGAGAAGCTAAATCCCTTCAATACTTTGGCTTTAATCCTTAGTAAAATGATTTATTTTACTATCAATATATCTTATGAAATTTGGAGAATACATTTTCAGTAGGGGGAATTTTTCTTCATAAGTAGCCACTGAGTCATCTTCCTTCCTCATTTCCAAGAATTGTTTTTCCATCCTAAGATGAACCACCTTAGGAAAATATTTCTCAAAAAACATACCTTTGAATTCATTCCAATCAAGAGCATCAATCTCCACACTATCCCTGATATTTTTCACCATCGACAACAAATAATCAGCTTCACCTTCAAAATGGTAAAGAACAAGAATAATATATTAATGTTATGAACACCCCAGGACATCAAAAATATTATCTAGTGATTTAATCCACCCTTCAGCTAGAATAGGGTTAGATAATACCCTAAATGATGGGGGATGTTGCCTCATGAAATGATAAACTACTGACATGTTCCTCTATGGTTGATCTGGTTGATCTCATTAAGGGACACCACCACCATTTATAGACTAAGTCAATTGTTCCATCACTGCAAAAAACTATTCAATTATGATTCTGACCATCTTATGTTGCTGATTTGGAAGGTTGTATTCCTCTTGATGTCATCCCATCATAGCTTCCATGTTTCCTCTACAGAAAACCATTATGAACACAAAAATATATTAGGTAAAGAAACATGGTAATCTGAAAATGTAATATTATTTAAATCTTAACAAAAATTAATTTATGGATATTAGTTTAACAATATCCTAACTCGTAAATTTATCTATACTGACTATTGATACCAACTACAAGGACCTAGGTTTAAACATTACATTATCTTGAATTAAGTTAATAATTCACATTGAGGGTCTTTTAAAGTTTATAGATTTCGATCATTATGTCATAAAAAATATATAACAACTTGAATATTACATGAAGACACTTCTACATAGTATTCATTTTTTCATAAAATGAAAACCCTTGAAAAAACGAGTGATGTATTGTTCCATGTTTTAGACAGTATGACTTTTCCTTGATCTCATCCTTAACCCAATTCATCTTTAATTCCTATGAAAAACATTTCAAAAAAACATGGGATGTGCCTAAAAAGATCATTAAGGATTATAAAATAAAGACAGAAAACATTTTTCCATTAATACATACCAAGAAAAATCCCTTTAACAAACCTCATGAAATAAAAAGATTTATGAATAACACATAGAAATCATAAATCAAAAATAGAACTTGTGGAATCCATAACATACTTATTTTGTAACTTTCAAAGGTACGTAGGCAGTTACATTTGGAATACCCATCAACGTATATTCACTAAATATTTTAGGAGAAACATTAACGTTTACCTCCAACACATTACCCAATGTATTAGAGAGCTATCTGAGGCTCACCGTCCCTAAGTTTATCACATAACCACCCGTATACATAAAAAATTCCCAAGAATCATAATATATTCATACCACCTTAAAAAAACATAAAGGGATAATAAAATTTCCACATTTCATTCACAATATGTCATTTAAATATATTGACATAAAAAATTCATTGTCAAAACCATTTTCAATACCAAAATATGTAAAAGTGTATATGGTATTTATTTTTCTTTTAAAAACATTACAGCTTGTTAAGTAAGCCAATGATCAAATAATACCTTCGGCGGTGGAAAGGTCGTTGTCACTACTTACATTAAAAAAACATTCCTTTTTGTTGATTAGTAAAACACCTCATAGAAAAAAAATACCTTTCAATGAAATGAAAATTTAATGGTTTTTGTACACCATATAAAATAAAGTCGTGTATAGAACAAAAAATGCCTCAATGAAAGGAGATTGAGACGAAGTCCCTTACCTCGTGTCTGACTTGACATTTTCATTCTTTAATCTCCTGAATAATAAAATAAAGTTAATTTATAATTTCTTAATAACCTTTTCCAAGTGTATTATTCCTTTTACATCATTTATTACAACGTTATAATCTTTGCATAATTATTTATGTTAATAATTTTCGTTTTGTTGATATTTAGTACTTGGGTCAAAAATAAACTTCTTATAATTACATGTTGCACATGTGGTCAATAGTCCATTATCTTCAGAATTATATTCATGATTTATGTATCATATATATCATATATATCTATTATATATATGTATTTGTAATAGTAAATAACATTTTATGATAAGAAATGAAATGCACCGTTCATGGAGACGGTAAGCCATACGTACGCATGAATGCTACTTTTATTTCTATTTCGTATTTAATGAAATGAAAACATAATGATAAATATGTATATTATAATTCCAGTATAATATCATATATAATTTCATTAATTCAATCCTTTATACATTCCATTTATGGCATGAACGAGTCATATCACTTTGAGATTATCACTTTTTCCCTTTTTGGAAACAATAACGGTATGGAATAAATGAAAAATAAATAAGTATATAGATAATATAAATATAATATATATCACATATAAATACATTTCTATATTAATTTCCACCATAATAGGTGGTAGGATATAATTGAACAATCTTCATTTCGTGAGGCGTTAGTTCTCCGTCCACAGAAACAGTTTGTTCTTTGCCCATTAGATGATGATTTGTGTATGTGTAGTTAGAAAAATTATCATAAAAACAACCTATAATATTTAGGATACTATTTTTTATTTAAAAAAATAATAATAATAGCATAGGGAGTGAAAAAAAAGTAAAATAAGAGAACTTAAGAGAAGACGTTACCTTTAAATCGGATAACTCCATTTGGTTTGAACCAAAAGGAATTCTTGAAGTGCCTTCTTCCTAAGGTAAGGCTTTTAGGTAGAATAGAGGGATTTTGGGAGCTTATTTGGGTATATTTTTTATTATACAAGGGTCTTGAGAGGGGTGATTAATGGGTTAGAAGTGGTTCCCTTTTATAAGAGGGAGGAGGGGCTATTTAGGAATGTTTGAAAGTATTATTTTATTATAAAATGATTTTTGGTTTCAAAAGGTCCACAACATATTTAATTCAACTCTAAGGTTCATATAAGTCGAAATATAATCATCCAATAAGAATTTTATAGGTTTTGGATATTTTTTTAATCCTTGCCTTTTTTATTTAACACTTTGTTAACTTATTTAACCTATACCATGTCCTCTTATATATTCATACTATATAGTTAATATATTTATAATGAAATTTCAAGCGACCCAAAATGTATCATTAATGAAATTTTTAATATTATATATGTCATTTGGCCGAATATTATATTTGTTAGACTATTTTGTCATTTAATAAAATATTAATTATTTTAAAAACTCATTTATGTCAATTTTTAAACTATTCATATCATGAATTTTATAAAATCAATAAAAATTTTATTATTTCGAAAAACCTTCATTAATTAAAATATAACAAGTCATTATTATCCCTAAAATTCGTGGATTTTATAAAAAGTTTTAAAATAAATTTATTTTGATATTTATAAAATCATTTATTTAAATCCTTTATTAATGAATCAATTAATGAATCACCGTTGTATCATTATTAAATTTATTTATATAATGTATAAAAATTATAAATAAAATAAAATGATATAGGAAATCTTTTTAGCTTTCAAATTAATTATTATAGTTTAATATATAACTTATAAAATCCCATATAAATTTTTTTTTTACTAAAATATATATTTTTATGTTTCTTTTGTCTTTACAATAAAATAATTGATATAAAGTGTCATTATCACTCCCATGTGGCTCCATAGGGTCCCCAAATCGACCTGAGGATTCCCATGGTTGGAAATGTATCAGGAAATTGGATTATTACATGTGTTAGGGTAATTTAATGTTGTTATAATATTATTTTTTTACCCTTATTTACCAAATTTTCCTTGTAACCATGGTAAATAAAATACTAACTGAAGTAAATATTCATAATGTCTAAAAATAAAATTTACCTGTTTAAAAAAATTTCGACCTACTGATTCTAAATATGGAATCCATTTTTCCAAATTCAAAATAAAAAATTTGTAAAAATTATTTTAAAATTTATTATTGTTGTCAAAACAGAAAGCGTGTTTTTAAGAAATAATAAGTACCAAAAGATTTAACTATGTTTATGTCAAATTTAAGACTTAAATTAATTCCAAAGACCAATATTGGATTAAATGGTAAAAATATAATCCAATTAAACTTTAAAACCAATTAAATGAATAATATAACTATATAAAAATATTAGATTGAAATGCAGTTTTGAATTAAAGTGCAGAATTTTTCACTATTCATTTAAAAATGAACATTATCATAAAAATACCAAAATTTCATCCAAAGTAAATTTTGATGTAACGATTCTAAAAAATAATATTATTTTTTCAAATAGAACATATATAAGTGGAAAAACTATATTTAAAAAGATTATTCCATCAAAAGGCAATAAATCGACCTTTTAAAGAATATTAGAGTGTTTATGCTTAAAATTGGATTCATTCACATTTTAAGCTTCTAACATTTATTGGATAAATGTAAAAACATTTAACAGAACTGTATAATCATATTTTAGTTATTTCTATTCATTCCCACCAATACAACTTTTATGCATTAACTACCATTTAAAATAATAATAATGTGATATTATTTTTTGGTATAACTCAATGTTGTGTGCAACGTAAGATTTTAAGAAACCCATTGTTGTGTTTCGAGTATGCCGTCGATCATAGCATCCCCTTTAAATTAAAATTAATATTTAATTCACAAATATTAATAAATATGAAAATTTCATATTCTTTATTTACCTAGGATGCTACATAAATGGATAGGTTATATATTATTATATTAAATGATAATATTTTAATTACGTACTCTTGATCGATAAAACTTGGTCTTTAATATAATGAAATCTATCAAAGAAAGTATCTCTTGTGTGTAACACAAGCTACTCATTGTTGTGTTCATTATAAGATATACCATATATTATATTTATTTAAAAAGAAAGTTATTATAAATTCTTGGTGTGTTATAGAATCCTTTAAGCCTAAAGGAACTAGAAGCGATCAAGATGAACAACATAAGAAAATAGATTCACAACTCTAGCACCCAAAATCTATTGGTTTCATTTAGAGATCAAAGTATCATGTGTGGATCACCGCTTGAGGGATTCTAAACATGGACCCTACCAATTCAACAAAGTTGATCTGAATAGGGTTTCAGATTATCAATATCTTCATCATAAAAAGATCCTCATATTGGGTATTCTTTCTTTATATTTAATATAAATTAATTATATATTTAATGTAAAAAGACACTCTATGGGTTTTTTTATTTTCCTATGTCAATATTTAATGGAAAAATTTTGTTGGTCATGACATTTATGTCCTACACAATTAGTGAATGGTCCATCGAATCGACAAAACATGTAAAATTATTTCACCCACCAAAGGCTTCTGTTGAACATGAAACCTTCAATATGATCCATCTTAGAATTTATATGCCATACTTAGATATAAGTCATATGCTCTCGTTCCTTTACCAAATTTTTAATCAATTTTAATCTTTTATGACTAGTAAAGTCATGAAAAAAACATAGATTCATACACTTTGGCATTAAGTCATTTGAAATGAATGAATTCATGTAGAGAATTCATATGATAGATATGAAGTCTTAAATACTATTAGGAAAGTAATACACCCTCTTTGGTAATTCATATAGAATGGAATGAAGTTATACAAAATGCATAGTGTCTTATGAAATGACTTGAATACGTGTGATCTACTTCAGAATCCATAAAAAAAATTGGTCTTATGAGATTATTCTAAAGTCGTAAGAAAGTATGTAAAATCATAAAAATACTTCAAAATTAATTCTAAATGTTTAAAGTAATAAAATTTACATAATTAATAAAAAAATTCATAACATCTTCAAGCTACTCCATGGATTCTTCAAAATTCCTAAAACTGCATCTAATGTATTCTCTTACTAATTTCAATAACTATAAATCTAAATGGTCTTTAGATAATTTATCCATTCTTCAACACTTAAATATTATAATTTATCCAATATTTTTTCTTATTTTAAAAATATCTTACAAGTTTTACATAGTCTCAAACTTCTCAACACATTTATAAATATTGTAGATAGTACTTTAAGTAAGTAGTACATGTCTTTTCAATATAAACTAGCACTCCAATAATCACATGTTTATGCTACCCTTTTAATCTATCTAGTCTGTTATTCAAGGACAACAACTTTATTACCCATGATTATGGGAATATCCTTCACTTCCTTTGGGTTGATAATCAATATGTCTCCCAATACATCCCCTTTTCATGATGACATTGACAATGACACCATAGCTAATCAACAACAAATACAACTTCAACACAAGGGAACTTTGGTCTCCCTCTTTGTATTTGTTTTTAATTCCACATTTACTCCAATAGAAAATGTCATTATTATCCCCCTAATTAAAAGTGAACGTATATTGATACAAGCCTCTTACACATATTATTACAGAATGTTTAACATAAATATCCAATAAATACAACCATAGAATCCAAAGGCCTGGTGTCTTTAAAAGACTAGGTTCATAATAGATAAACATGAAACTAAAAGTAAAACATCTTTATTTTAATTTATATAATTTGATTTTAATTCCCTGATATTTTAAAATTATATAGGAGATCCTGGGGAATACAGAAACAAAAGGGGTGAGTTATAAAGTATAGTAAAGGAATAAACATGACTATAGAGCATATTATAAGAGACAAATGGAAAAAATGTGATATCAAAAAAGATATGGATCCTAGATAATAATATTAAATCATGAAATAAATAATATGGCATCATCATATCATGGAATTATAGTAATGTGGAAGAAATATAAAACATGGAATAAATATAAATCGTGGAACACTTTCTGGACAACATAACAGTGTGGATAGAGTCCTATTATAGATTAGGTTTACTCCCTAATCCCATACATATCATATCATGAGATATAAAAATTACTCAATGCCTTAGAGAACAATTTTTTCACAGCCATCATCACATGTACATACATATGTGTTCCATGTAAGGTAATCAAACATAAGGCATAAGTATAAGAAATACCCATGGAATGTAATGGGTTACATAATCTAGACTAAAAGTATATTCAAAGGATATTACAAAAATATTCCAAATATAAGAAGGAATTATATATTCTAGATTTTCATATTTGAATCAATAATCATAAGTATCAAATATGGAGTTAATTGTAAGAATAATTTATGATAAAGCATAGACAATTTGGTATAGAAATGAACCTTTACAATTATGTTTATAAGGATGGGTTAAAAACTTTCAAAACAAGCATGATTATGTAACTTTCATTTAAAACCAAAGGTAAAGCAAAATGGTTGTCCCTAAAATATTTGTTATTTTATGAAAACATTAAATGGGAAAATTACTTTACGAGAGTGTGTTACATGAAAATTTTAAGGGACAAAAAACCTTTCCTTAATCAGGATTGATTCAAAAAAATTATCAAGAAATGAATATAAGGCATGTATAACCCTATCAAAGAATGGGTGAATAAGTTAGGTATATATTTAAGATACAAACATATATAACTTATTATAATTCTATGATATTAAATATAGATATAAATTGGGGTCAGGAGAGATAAGGCATAACTCAAAGAAAATGGGGTGGTTTAAAGAGTTCCCTTACCTCAGGTTTGGATTTGCTATGGACTTACACATTACCTCTCGAATAATCAAAATAGATATATTTAATAAATTATTGATAAACTTTTTTAAATATATTTTATTTATAATCAAGATTTTTTTTTGAGTTATTTAATTGAGATACCATGTATATAATTATTATCCTGAGGTCGCTTTATTTATAGATAATCATGGAAGTTATTTATGAAATGGTTACATAACTCTAAAGGTGTGATGAAATGATGTTCATGTTATTATAGGATTTCAAAATGGTTATAAAGGTAAAATATTATTAACAATACACATGGTTTATAGATTTTAATTGTTAATTCTATACAGTTAATTTACTTAGGCGGTTTTTCCAACCACGATGAACTTATTTTTTTCCTTTAACTTTATATATATTAATAAATTAAATAATAATAATATATAGATATATACTTATTTATATAATTTTTAACTATGGTAATTTTATTAAGACCATCCATGAAGGTGGTGGTGAAAAATGAAGTATGTTTTTCATGGAGGCACTAAACTGACCCCAATATGAACAATCATTTTCATTTTATCATTGATTGTGGGGTGGGTAGAAAGTGTATATTCCACCATAATAATAACATATTATTATATTTATGATATTTAAGATAATACTACAAGGTGGATGAAAAATATATGTGGTTGATAGAAGATGAATAAAATGGTAAGTGGTTTGGTTGGATATTTAATTCTTCCTTTGGGTGTCTCCTCTTAGGTCACCCATTATGGCTCCTTGGAATGGTCTTTGATTATACCAGAATCACTAAAAAATGAGGTATAAGATTAGGTATAAATTTGGAGATCTCCAAGTATTATAAGGTGTGAGGAGAATGAGTGATATTTAAAAGGGGAGGAGAGGGGGTTTTTATAATATAATATCCATTAACTTATTATTTTAGCTCAATATTATTAATAAGGACGAATCTTATGATTATATAATGAAATTTGTGCATGTGAGTAATATATAATGGTTTCTTACATTATTCATCAAATTTTTTATTCATGTATTCAACTTATAATGTTAAATATCATATTTTGTTATATTTCACTATTCATAAAAAAACATATATTTTAGAAAAATACCAAAAAAATAACCTTAAATAATTTTAGATGTGTAGATTCAAAAAAATGAAGTCCATTTTATGAAAATACTTTCATAAATGTAATAAAATTAATTTTTAAATAAAATCCTTATTTATTTGAAAAATACTAATTTTAGTATTATGGTCAATTTGTGGGCCCTTTGAAAAATTACTTATTCTCTCAAAAAAGTATATTATCATTATAATGAAACATAATATAATTTTATAAACCCATTTTTTGAAAAAAAAAATGTATTTTTATATATATCAAAAAAATTAAAAAACTATATGTGTTTCACAAAAAATACAAACACTTATTTTATCATTATTAAAACATTTATATATTTGTATCATTGTATAAATTTATTATATATTAATTTTATAAGATAACTAAATATTATTTTACAATTAAATAGGTCATGTTACTATTCTAAGAGTTAGGTTACTATTCCTAATTTCTATATTATTATTCCAATGATCATATTTGTAATGGTAATATGGGTTTTCATCCTTCTATAAATACCACGAATTTCATTCATTCTTCATTAACTTATATTTTATATCAAGGTTTCATATATTTTAATTTTAAAAATTCATGTTATAATAATAATATACATTTTTTTATATAGTGTTGTTCATGGGTGTGATCATTTTAGGGGATCGAGAATATCCAAATTTTCATATTATAGTTATCTTATTTTCTATTTTTTATCCCATTATAACACTTTCAATTATTGTGGTTATATTTATTCTATAAATTTATTTTTCAAGTAAAATGGTGTTGGTTCTATCATGTGGTTCATATTCTTTATATAATAATAAATTTCTATGTATAACCCATGAATAAATTCTAAATGTAAATTTTATTCATAAAAGTATAGGTTATTATGTTTCTCCCTTTAAAAAATATTTTCCTAAAAATTTCATTTCACCCACTAAGATGAATACTTATTAGGGTAATTTTATTATATTTCTTCCTCTATTTACCATGTATCCTCGGTGTACTTATGGTTTTTCTATTGTACTTTGACTAGGTGAGTAGTCTTATTGAGTAGATTTTTGTCTTTATGGTCCAAGATCTTCATTGGTTTCTCCTCATGAGAGAGATCATTCTACAATTGTACAACCTCAAAATTCAGAAAAGGGATGGATATGTCATGTACTTCCTTACAATGGATACATGGAACATTTCATTTACTTGATATAAATTTGGTGGGAGTGTTAGTATATAGGCCACAACTCTAACACGATCAAAAATCTCAGAGGGGGTGATGTATCCGGGTCTTAGCTTTGCCTTCTTCTCAAATCTCATGACTCTCTTCCACAAAGATATGGTAGGAAAAATTTATCTCTAACCTAAAAATATAATTATTTTAAATAGTTATTAGAAAAAATCTTTGGTTGAATCGGATCTATCATGATGTGTTGTTGAATGGTCTTGGGCTTTTCTCCCATTCTTTTACCATTTCAAGTCCCAACAGATTGCATTCACCAACTTTATCTTAGCATGTAGGTGTCTTATATCTCTTACCATAAATGGATTCATATAGAGACATATGTATTCTCAATTGAAATCTATTATTATATGGTAACTATACAATAGTAAGTTATTAATACCATCCTCCTTTGAAGTCCATCGAGCAAGATACCAACAATTCCTTAACTTTGTGGATTATTTTCACAGATTGGCCATTAGTTTGGGGGTGATAAGCTATACTGAGGTTTAATTTAATGTTTATATCATGTTGGACACATTTCTAGAACATTTAGGTAAATATATGATCTAAATAGGATATAATATATTTTTGTTCCATATAGCCTCTCCACATACCAAATTTATATCCTTACAGGTTTATCAAGGGATAAGTCCTTCAAATTTCAATGATGTGAGAATTCTTTATTAGATATCCCACTACAAACCATAGAGTAGTAATTTTTTCTAGATTTATTTTAAAGACCTGTGAAAAGGTCCATGATGATGTTTTCCCATTTCCATGTAGTTATGGGTGATAATTGTGTCATCCCCTTGGAATTTTCCCTTTATACCTTCACTTGCTGCCATAACAATCACTTTGGTGTATATTTCACAATCTCTTTCTTCATATTTCCCCACCAATAGTGATCACAAAGATCTCGATATATCTTTATTCTCCCAGGGTGGATGGATAATGTCAATTTATGTACACCATTTAGTAATTCCTTCTTCATCTAAGGATTTTATGGTACACAAATTTGTGGCCCAAATCATACAATTCCTTCAAAAATATTGAATTTTGAGAATTTCCCTTTTCTTATTGCATCCACCTTCTTCTACATTTCCATATCATCCGTTTGACCATCCTTTATCTACTCCAAAATATACGGTTGAGTAAATATTTGAGCAAGGTAGGATGGTTTTAGTTCTTTTATGACTTTTATGTCCATCCTTTACAAGTCTAAGAAGATTGGATTCATATCAATTCTCATCATTGATAAATTTGAAGGTTCCTTTATACTAAAAGCATTTGTTACTTTATTCACCTTCTCAAAATGGAAACGGCTTAAGCATCCATGGTACTTGATCATATCTAACCATCTTCATTGGTGCATGTTAGTCTCCTTTCAAGTATGTATATATTTGAGGCTCTTATGATTAGTATATATTTTATACTTCTCCCCATATAGAGAATTTCATCTAATATTCAATGCAATGATCAATATATCCTACTCCAGATCATGTGATGGATAGTTATATTCATGAAATTTTAACTACCTTGAGGTGTAGGTTATCACTTTATTATTTTTCATTAGTATAAAACTCAATCCATTATTTTAAGCATCATTGTATACCCTTAAATGTCACCCACATGAGAGTATTGTGAGTGTTGGGGTAGTGATAAGAGTCTTTTTCAATTCCATGAAACTATATTTACATTCATTTGATTTGAAAAATGTTTCTCTATTTCTATTTATCTTTGTTATAGGGTTTTAAAATAATGAAAAGTTTCACAAAAATCATTGATAGTGCCTAGATAGTCCAAGTAAACTATGGATTTCCATCATAGATATTGGTTAGGACACTTTTTAATTGAATTTTATCTAAGAAGGGTCAATTGATATCCCTTTACTAGTGATTACATTCCTTGTTAATGGTAATTCTTTCATAAAAAACTAACATTTACTATACATTTAATATAACTTCCCCTTTCATAAATCCATTAGCATAGTACTCAAATGATCCTCATGATCCTCCTTATTTTTAGAGTATATCAAAATATAATTTAAAATTACAACCATAAATTTGTTAAAGTAATATCTAAAGACTCTATTCATTAAGTCCATGAAGATTTTTGGAGCATTAGTGGGTTTGAAGGGAATCACTGTGAACTGATAAGGTCCATATATAATTGGAAAGTTGGTCTTGAGAATATTTTCCATCTTAAAATTTAATTAGTGATATCCTATCTTCAGGTACACCTTAGAGAAGTATTGGACCCTATATTGCTGATCAAACAAGTCATAAATTCGTGGTATGGGATACTCATTCTTAATCATGATCTTGTTGAGTTCGTGATAATTAATGTAGAGGTTAATTGAACCATCCTTTTTTTTATGAAGAGGACTGACATTACCCATGGAGAAGCACTCGAGCATGTAAAACCCTTGTCCGGATTATCGTGTAAATTATTTTTTATTTCTTAAAACTAAATTGTGTTCATTCTATAAGGAGTCTTGGATATGGGAATAGATCTAGGTATAATTTAAATTAAGAACTCAGAATCTCGATCAAGAGGAGTTCTAAGAAACTCTACATGGAATACATCAATATAATCCCTCAAAATGGGCATGTCTTCAATCATGATCTCTCATTTTTCTCAATAATTTTAGTTTGATATTATTTCTCATAAGGTTAAAATATCCATTCATGATAAAAATATTCCAAATGATATTTATCCTCCTCTTTTCACTTGTAGAAAATTGGAGGATTACTTGGGATATGGAGAGTGATTTCCGTCTCCTCAAAATTGATGTTGGGATTGTATAAGGACAACTAATCCATGTCCAGAATAATATCAAATTCCACTTAAGTAATTTTGACAATATTTATTAGGAGTTTTAGTCCAAAAACATTTATTTGGGAGGATTTATATATTTGGGATGCAATAATTTTCATTTTTGTTTTTCTAACAGATAACTCAACCTCCATATTTTGAGGTTTTGTTTGAATAGTTCAACTAAACTTGCATGATATAAAAGAATGTATAAAACTATAATAATATAGTACATTTAAATTTCATTAATGTATAAGGAGAGCACCTTTAACCATTTTATTATGTCTTTAGTCATTTATTATATCCAAAATAAACTTGGGGATTAGAATACTTAAACAAATAAACATATAAATAGGGATACTATGATATTAAAAGTAATAACTTATAAATAACATGTATATCCTAATTTATGAGTCTCTATATTTCAATATAGGGTATACATGGTAATTTTACTATTAGTTTTTCTAATCAAGAAATCTATTCAAGTCCTCTATAATGGTTCATAAATAGGTTGTGAATTTACCGAAGCATATTTCTATGTAGTATGAAACCAATTGTATAGGAAGGCCTCTTTGTCATGAATTGGGTACGGGTTGGGTTAATACCCAAAAATCACTTTCAATGTTATTAACCCTAGGTATATTTATTCTTGATCCACATCCATGTATAGTATCTAGATAGGGATAATTTCATTTCTTGGAAACCACTCGCTCTATACCTTACTAAAATTTCAATATTTTTTACTATACATAGGATTATCCATAATGTTTTCACTAATGTATTTTTGTCCCAATCCCAAAAATTAACTATTCATTTCTATGATATCAAAAATATAAATCCAAGACACTTACACATATTATCACATAATTTTTAATGTAAATATCCATTAAACAACACCTTAAAATCCAGAGGACCAGTGTCTTTGGAAGACTAAGTACATAATTAATAAATATGAAACTAAAAATACAATATCATTATCTTAATTTCCATAATGTAATCCCAATTCCTTTTGAACTTCTAAAACTAAATATTATATCTAGTGGAATACATAAACAATAGGGGTGAGCTATAAATCCTAGTAATGAAATAACCACAAAAATAGAGCATAACATAAGAGAAAAATGGAATGACATGATATCATAAAATACAAATCTCATGAATAATCATATGTAATAATGACATAAAGAGTATGGAATCATAATATCATGGCATCATAGTAATGAGTAAATTTATAAAACATGACATAAAAATAAGTTAAATCTCACTTCCAAGGCAACATAACATGGTGGAAAGAGACCTATCATAGATTAGATTAACCTCCTAATCCCATACATATCATCTCATGAGATATAAACATTACCCAATTAATTAGAGTTCTATATGGATGAACCCATCATAAAATGTATATTCATATGTGGGCCACATAATGGAATAAGACATAAGGCATGCGTATAATAAAATCCCATGGAAAATAATGGTTAACATAATCTTACATAAAAATATAATCAAAGGATATTCCATAATTATTCTAAAGAGATAAAGGAATTAAATATTTTGGGAATTTCATATTTTAATCAATAACAATAGGTCTAAAATATTGAGTTCATTTAAAGAAAAAATCATGAGTATGGGTAGAGAATTTGGTATAGAAATGAACCTTTAAAATGATGTCTTAAGGAATGGGTGAGAAAAATTTAAAGAAGGCATGAACATGGAATTTTATATAAAATATGAGGTAAACCAAAATGGTTATACATAAAATATTTATTATTTTATGAAAACATGCAGTGATAAAAAAAATTAAAATATTTTGTTCCATGAAAGGTTTACTGGATAGAAAAGTTCCCCTTAATCGGGTTTGATTCATATAATGTGTCGAGAAATGAATATAAGGAATGTATAACACCAAGAAATAAATAGTGAATAAGATAGGTATATATGTAAGAGACATATATAAAGAACTTATAATCATTACATAAAATTAATTAGATATAGAAAATTAGGTAGAGAGAGATAAGACAAAACCCCAAGAAAAAAAGGATGGTTTGGAGCGTTCCCTTACCTAGAGTCTAGATTTTCTTTGTACTTTCACATAAACTCATGATAATAAAATTATATTTATTAAATACATGATTGAGAACCTTTTTCAAATATAATTTATTTATTATCAAGGTTTTATGTAAATACCTAAACTCAATATCCTAGTGTAGGTGGTTGTTAAGTTGGCACTAGATATAAGCAATAACATTTCAAAGGACTAAATTATTTAGTAGTCTTGGTAAGCTCAATACATACTTGAAATTCATATTACATTAAAAAATAAATAAATGAACTGTTTTATTTTAGAAAACCATTATTACCCTTAGAACATCTCTTTATATCAATCACAAAACACTTCCTGGAATCCTTGGAAAAGTGAAACATAAGAAATGGTTGATCTCAGATGCTTAGTAAGGGTATACATAAAATAGAATCTATCATGAATTAATAAGAATAAAAAAATATAGATATATAAATAACTAAAACATTTCCCATTTAAATAATAACTTGATAATAATATATGTGTAATAAAATATTATCAAATAATCCATATAAACAATCACATCAGCTCAAAACTTATCCATGGGATATTCTAACTAATAGAATAATCACATGGACATCAATAATTGATTTTATAATGATAAAATGAATAACTCCAAACATATAAAACATGTCATTGAGGAATCATCCAATACATCTTAAAATACTATAAAGGCTTTGTTCCATGACTTCTAAAATAAATGGGTAAATCCATAACAAAAACCAAAGTTATTTTGTCTCATGAGACCTACCGATGCATCAAGGGGATATAGTGGACCCCACTCATCACTTAATAATTCCAATTCATTACTTATATGAAATAATGAAACATATTAAATGTAAACATTAATATTGATACAATTGTATGAAATGTTAATAATTACCCTAATCAATATACATAATCATGAACCTAATAAGGTAATATGGATAATGGTATTAAAATAGTATATCTATGATCAAACTGATCATAAACCATATAATTGAATATTTTAGACGGTATCAAAAGATAATAATCTCATTAAATCATAATATTTAACAATTTATGTTTACATTGATGAAAATACTTTAAAAATATCATTGAAAATTCTTTATGAAAATAACATTTTTCACATTAAAATCACATAATTTTAAAAGTTCTGCACATATAAAGGAAGAATTTTTCTTTGAAAATAATCTTTTAAAATTTTAGACGAATATTAAAAGAAAATATTATTCATGATGGTGGAAAAAGGTGTTTATTATGTATACATTTTAGAAAAACATTCCTTTCACACTATTTGTAAAAAAGGTTAAAAAATGTAACTTATTTAGAAAATGATAAGAAGATTCCTTTGGCACAAGAGCCTTAACCCGGTTGGTAAGGACTCTACAAGTGCATCCAGGAGACCTGGGGTCAAATCTAGGTGCAGATATTATTTCCGGGGGTACTGTAGCAGTACTGTAGTGGGAACTATTTGGCACTGTAGCAGCTGGGAATATGCCCCCCGTTTGGGCCTTCAGGCCACCAATTTGGTCCCCGGGTCCTTTAAGGCCTTCGGACCACCTAGGCCTTTGGGTCAGCAAGGCCTTTGGGCCACCTCAAGGCCTTCAGGCCACCTTAAGTGCAGATACAAACCAGACGACCTACGTGGAACAAGCTCTACAAAGAGGATGAGCAATGAGCTTTCACCATAGCAGAAGCTAAATGGAATTTAAGAATGAGAGGGTATAGAACTGCCATCGGGACAAGCCTGTGCATGTACGGGAATGCCTAGTCGAATATCCATGCAAAGGTAGAGAGCTGATTTCACGATGAATATGTTGGGGAGGAGTAGTTCCAAGTAGTTATTCTAGGTTGTATGTAATGTTTGAAGCCTACGGGCAAATGAATTCCCTTTAGGCCTATGGTCCATGTAATACTTATGCCTATGGGATTTTTAAGGGTTCCACCTCACCCCTTGAAAGGTGGATTATCAAAAATCAATAAAAAATGAAGGCCTTCGGACCATTGGAGGATAAGAAGATTCCTTTGAATCCATTTTTGTAAAAAGTTAAACATGGGTAAAAAAACTTTAACAATCATAGGAGAATATTAAAATATATATATATTTATAACATATATACATGGAAGATAAATATTCCCCAATATAGATTTTAAAATAAATAATCCCAAATAATTATGAGATTGTTAAATAAACCCTTACCACATGGGTTTCTTTGGAATTATTACCCCCATAAAATCAATAACTTCAAATAAAACATTAAATTCAATAAATTCAAATAGATACATGATATAACATATAAAATAGTCAGTATATACAACACACAAGTGGTGAATATGGCATATGTCTCACAAAAGTAAAATTGAGATAAAAAACTCTTACAAATATCATAATACACTAAAGTGAGAATTAATCAAAGAAGTGATTATGTGTGTTAAATATAAATATACATAATAAAGTGTAAATAAAAAATAAAATAACTATTTTCATTGCACATATAATCTTATAATATCAATGACATTAAATAAGTCATATAACCTAATAAAAAGAAATTCATTTATGAAATTCATTTCCAACTGGTTACCTTCAATCCAAATACCATTTGGGTGAAATAATTAAAATTAAAAATTAAAAATACCATAAAGTATGAAATATTCATGATATTACATGTAAAATAGGAAGTACATACAACATTTAAAATAAATTAGGTGCATAACAATACAATGCGCCTCAATAAAAATAAATTGAGATGAAATCCCTTACAAAGGTCATACAATTGAAGTGAGAATTAGTAAATGAATTAATTATTTGTGAAAAATATATATCCATGAAATAAAATTTTAAATAAAACAAATAGAAGTTAAATTTTAATTCTTATATAATCCTGGCATGACATTATCATTGACGAAGTAATATAACCTAATGAAACGAAATTGAGTTAATAAACCCCTAACAGCTTGGTAACTTTCAAATCAAATCCCCTTGGATGAAACAAAGTGAATAGTAACTTAAATTAAAATAAATTTTTAAGTATTAATGATATAATATGTAAATTTGTATGTTTATATTCCATATAAAATAAATTAACTTCATTGCAATAAAATATTCCTAAATGAAGGAAAATTGATGCAAAATCCCTTACTTCAGGTCTGACTGGATACGTAGGTGCTCTAAACTCTTGTATAATAAATTTAGATTTATTATAATTAAATAAAGGAACTATATTAATATCAATTGTATCATATATGATCCATTTATAACATTCTATCACCTATTTGTTAATAATATTTTATTATTATCATTATTTCAAGTGTTAAATGCTTTCTTTTTCAAGTATGTTTTGGTTCAGTAGTTTCATCCCTTGTAATTTTATTATAGTTACATCATATAAAAAATGTTAATAATGATATAAATATCATATATATTCATTATATATGAGTTTATAGTAATCCATAAAAGTTAGAGATAGAAAATAAATTACACTGTTCAAGGAGACAGTAGGTCGTACGTACGCGTGAACATTGTTTTCACTTTCCAATAGATGGAATGATAGAATGGTAAATAATAGCTCAGATTTATAAAATAATTATTATATCTTATAAATAATATATATTCCTAAAATCCATCCTTATTACCATTCAAGTAAAATAGAAATAAAAAATGAATCACATCACTTCTTGGAGATGGTAGTCCCCACGTACGCACGAGTGACGTTGTTGTTTCCCAACAGTTTGAAAGGAAAGAAGTTAAATATGATATTATGATTAAATGGTTATAGTTATTTCATAATCATAATATATAAACATTAAACCCATCATAACTTTCATCCCTAAAATATATAATATAGTGATGAAAAATGAATTGTATCGCTACGTGGAGACGGTAAGTCATACGTACACATGAGTGATACTTTCACTTACCATTTGGTGGTAAAGAAAATGGATAATGGTGGTTTCATAATGATGATAAAATTTAAGTATATTCATTGTAATATTCATATTTGAATAAAGATATTTTGGGTTTCATTTATGATCAGTGTTGTGTGTTGTATATTCTATCGAACATATTTTTATTTTACAATATTGGGATGTTACATGCCACCACCACAATAAATTTCATCCTCATTATTTTAACCTTTTATTGGTAATAATGGGATTGAAATTTGAAAATTCCTTTATGGAAATCCCATATTTTAAAATTGGATAATAAAATAACCTCTAAAAATACGGGAAAGGAAATGAAAAGGTCACCAAAAATAAGTTTTAAAATAGGATAATATTACTGGGACGTGAAAATATGGACATGGAAGAAAAAACAAGCATCCAAGTATTAATAGAGAGTGATATAGAACATTGCTATGTGAAATAAAAACATACCAAAACCCTAAATATGTGATGGGTTAAAAGACCCTTGATTTCATTGAAAGAAAATTAAATGAATAACATTTTTATTTCAAGTTCCTTTTCCTAAAGTTGATGGATTATTTTTCTATCCAGATAAAGTAATTGATAAAATAAACTTACTTGGTTTCCTTCCATGTCATAACAATAATTTCATCATTTAGTTGTGCTTCGATCACAGTCGAATTTATCTCTTATTCTAGGTAATTAAAAATTGAGATGAATTTTTTATGCCTGAAGAACTTTTTAATGAATCATAAGATCCATAGGTCATTCCTTTGGTCCCTAAATATTTACTAAAACCAAAATGGTTTTCACAGGCTATCCAATATAAAAAAGCATACTTTAAACTCAAACAATAATTCCAAATGTTCATCTTAATCCATTACATAAGTATTTAACCTTAATAATCCTCCAAAATATTACTGACCATATTCAAAAACCAAAATTTTGATCAGACATTTATACCTATAAAATATAGAGTGATTCATAATGTCATGTTCCAAACATATTTATACCTTGATCACATATACTAATAATCAGAATCACCATTATCTTTATTCATATTCCATATATCCCATATAACACTAACTGAAAATTATATTTTTATTTAATTTTGAAACCCGCTTTTTGGGTGAGCGGAAACCATACACGAGATTAACAGATCACCGAAATCCAAAAACCGCATAGACGAAATTCACATTCGATTAAAAATTCAAAAACATGACCAGCGAACCACCTCGGGACACGGATCCACAGGCAGCCTCCTCGAGCCTCGCCCCGATGCCATCATCATCATCGCACCATCAGCAGAACATCGAAAACATCATCACCTTTAAAACTGTTGTCGTCACATGCCCATCATCGGAGCCTGTGATCGGAATAGTCAAACCGTAGAAGAACATCCAACCTTAGAAAATTTCTTTCAATGTTGTAGCCCTTCCACCGAACTCAGTCTATCACCAGCATCGCACACCAACTGCACACCGCACAGAGCATCAACCATCACTGCAAAAACAAACCCCACATAAGCTATCACTGGAGCTAAGAGGAGATAAACGATCCCCAACTCAACCCAGATTCCGACGAATCACCACCACTGAGTCAACACACGAAGTGAGAACCTAGGAGTACCAATAGAACAAATCCATCCAAAACAAAAATATATGCAATGACGAAAAAATAAAACCATCACCAGAAATATTAGAGGAATCCCACCCGAAAACTAGATCGAAGTCCCTTCACTGCCATCCAAAACTCACGCAGATCCATGCTCAACCACCAGATGTGCATAAACGAAGAGGCGACCCCAACCACGACAGCTAGTCCTCGACCTCTGCTTCTACTCTGTGCCACCATAGAACCCCATCCTTAAAAGGGGAGTTGGGTGAGAGAATATGGAAACGGAGTGCAAAGCCGAGACGGCTGAGCCCCAAAGTCGCACGACACCACCGCAGAATAAGAGACGCCACCACGAATAGTCGTGCAAGAGGGAAGCTGAGACTATCTGAGAAGAAGAAAGGAGGCAGCAGGGAGAGGGAAACCTAGCGTTGTGATTCCCCTAATGGGCTCATTTCTATCCTATGAGTTATTCTACTATTATCCCATAAAACACCAATAACCTAAATATTAATGATTTTTTTAACCTCAAAGTTTTTCTAATAATATTTACCTCACACTTCCAAAAATGTAATAGCATTCATCCTAAATAATACTTTATGTTAAACATAAAGGTTACATATACTTTAACCCAATGAATTTTCTCCCAAAATGTCATTAATCATATCAAAATCTCAAAAAAAAATTGATTCCTATGATATGATTACCAAAATCAACATATTATTTATCTATAAAATCATTTTAAGTAAAAAATATTTCATACTAATTAGGACATCATGTAGTCTAGTGGTAGGTGTCATACCCTTGTCACGCTTTGGTTATGGGTTCAAGCCCCGTGACCTTGCTAGATGCAATGGGTTATCAACTATTATATGGTTTGTCCTTTTTCTAAAACTATAAAATTCCCATGAATATTATAAACAACCTAAAAAATAACTTTACTCATCAAGTCACCTTTTTTTACTGCTAAAGTTTTCTATATGATATATTCCCAAAATGTAGTAACTATGATAATCCATAAATAAATTAAACTCAAAATAATATTAACCTTAAAGGTTATCAAAAAATTTAAACTTATTTCCATAAAATATAAAATCATTATTTCCAAAAAAATCATTTCAGTCTAACATGTACTACACCAAATGGTTTTATTATCATAAATGTCTCCCAAAATATCATATTAAAATCTCATCACATAAAAAATTTAAAAGGGGTATATATGCCTTTAAAATTATGATCAACCATAGATGTATTACCCCAATACACTATAGGTTTATCCCAATAGCAACCACATATTAAGGTTCATCATTCCATTAATCATGTTCTTCCATAAAATATTACGCAATCACTGAATTACTTTTCCTGGTTATCTTTACCATTCAATATATACTTTAAAATCCATAAATCAAAACTAATGAGGATAAATCCTTAGATGTTTCATTATTGCTTTAAGAATAATACCATTGATAAAAATACTTCCACAACACAAATACTTAAATATTTTCACTTCAACAATTTTTATAGTCTAGGTTTTTCTTTGGTATATAGAGTAACACCTAGTTTAGATCATTGACTCGGATAATTCCCAAGTTCCCCACATATAAGACATTGAATTCCTTTGAAAATTGTTACTCTATGCCCTCTATTTTCACATAGAAAAAATAGTCCCCTCAATTTTAGATATTATTATATGTTCTTCCTCCTATATTATCGATAACAAGAGAATTAAACTTTCTTACTTCTATGATTGTTTCCACCTAAACCTCTGTTAATTTCAATTTTCCTCATATTTGATGTGTTGGGAATCTTATTTAAGTTTACATTTTTTAATTGTATATCATGATAGTTGATTAGTAAAAATCATAATATATTTCTCTCAAATTATCATCTAATTGTGTTCCTCATAATCCATGAATTGTACATCATGTTTATAGTTAGCCTGATTCCTCCTAGTTCTATCTGTTGACTAAAACCAAAAAAGCAAAGTGTAAGCATCAAAATACTATAATTAGTGTGATCTATCAAATAATCATGAAATATTATTAAAAATATGTATAAATAATCACACATTCTTCTCAATTTATGAGTCCATAGGTTTAACCTAGTTTTTTTATGGTCATTATCAAATCTATAGGATGTTATCATATTCTTAAACTTATCCTCAAAGCCAGTCATGGGGTTATATTCCTAAATCTATGTTTTCCTAAATCTTTTTCTCATGGTTTAAACTAAACTTACTTAAATGCCAACTACAAAGACCCCAACCCCAGTATCACATAGTTGATGGTTGGTTTATTTTATTGGTATTAGATACAAGTAATCACATTCCAAAGTACTAAACAATTTAGTAGTCTTGGTAAACTAGGTACATACTTGAAATTCACATTACATTAAAAACATAAAATAAATAAAGTGTTTACTTTGATAACACCATAATTACCCTTATCATATCCCTTCATATCAATTACAAACCACTTCATGTAATCCTAAGAAAACTAAATCATAAGAAAGGGTGAGCTCAGATTCTCAGTAAGGGTATGCGTAAAGTGGCGCAATCATGAATAAATAAGCATAAAAATATGTTCTGGTAAATAAATGAAACCTTTGAAATTTAAAAAATAACTTGATCATAACATGGAAGGAATAATGTATTATTAAATAAGTTATATAAACAATCACATGAGCTCAAAACTTATACATGGATATTATATCTAATCTAGTGATCACGTGGACATTAATAACTGATTTCATAATTATATAATTTATAATGTCGGATATATGAAACTTACCACTGAGGCCTCAGATAAGAAACCTAAAAATATAATCAAGTCCTTGTGCCATGAAATCTAAATAAATGGTAAAGGTATCAGCCAAAACCCTATCTAGTTTATCTCATTAGACCTGCCGATACTTCAAGGGGCTATAGTAGACCCCACTCATCACTTACCAATTATAATACATTACTAATATGAAATGGGTGAATCATAATCAACATAAACATTAATATTGAAACTAAAATATGAAATGTTAATAATTACCCCAATAAATAAATATAATCATGAACTATCCAAAGTAATATGGAAAGTGGTATTAAAATAGTGCATCTCCAATCATGCTAATCATAAACCATATAATAAAATATGGTAGATTGTATCATAATATAATAACCTCAGTAAATCATATGATTTAACAAAGTATGTTAACAAGATGAAAATACTTTAAAAATATCATTGGAAAATTCTTGGGGAAAATACCCTTTTTCACTGTAAAATAATTATTTTTTAAAAGTCATGAACATATAAAGGAAAACATTTTATTGGAAGAGAACCATGTAAACTCGAAAATTAATATTCAAAGAAAATATTATTCATGATATATGGAAAATATTTCCATGATTTATAAGTTAAAAAAACATTCCTTTCACATAGTAGTAAAATAGTTAAAAAGTGTCACATTCAGAAAATGACCTGAAGATTCCTTTTAAACCATTTTTTAAAAAGTCAAACATGATTAAAAATGAATATTAACAATAATAGGATAATAAAAAAACCATTTTTGAAAATATTTTTTGAAAACATGGACATGGAAGATAAATATTCCCCAATGGATATTTTATCAAAAATAATCTAGAATAATGGTGAGATTGTGAAATAAACTCTTACCACTTAAGGTTTTTTGAATCGTAGTCCCCATGAAAGAAATAACTTCAAATGAAACACTAAATAACCTGAATATAAATTGATTCATAATGTAATATATAAATGTTTTAGTATATACATTGCACAAAATAAATAAGTGGTGAATATGAAAAATTTCTCAAAGAAGTAAAAGTGAGAAGAGAAGACCTTACAAAGCTCATAATACACTAAAGTGAGAATTAATCAAATAAGTGATTATGTGTTTCCAATTTAAATTCCTTTAAAAAAGTTTAAATATAACATAAAATAATAAATAGTCATTAAAAAAATAATCTAAGAATATAATATATATTGAATAGGATATATAACCCAATGAAAAGAAGTTGAGTTATGAAATTTCTTACCACTTGGTAACATCCAATCCAAATACTTTTGGATTAAATAATTCAAATTGAAACATAAAATACCATGAATTATGAATGATTCATGATATTAAATTTAAAAGGGTTAATAAATACACCATATAATAGAAATTATGTAATGACCCGAAATTTTGAATAAATCTTGTTTCCTAATTTTATGTGTTATTTTTATTTATTTTTATACTCAACAAAAATGTTTCATTTGATAATATGATTATAATTAAAATGAGACTGTTGGGTTTAGACGGTTATATGACCATTGGTCAATATGACCGCTGGAAACTAAACGTTTTGATTATTGTCTCTAAATACAAGTAATCTTGGTTAATTATTATAGAAAGAAGATTTGATGGACTCACCCAGTAGTCTTGGACCGATCGAAGCCCATCTAACAGAACTTGGGAAGGAGGTAGCACCACTGGGCTTTGCTCTGGACCAAACCCAAGCCAAACTTCATCGTGTGAATCTAGAATGGAATCTCCTCTGCAAGAAGTTCAAACTGATAGAAATTACTACTCGTGCGATGTTAGCCGAGCCTCCCTCAGATTCTCTCACCTTAGCACACCATACACTTAGGTCCTATTCTGGTGTGATAAGGGGCTATGTAAGGAGACTGTAACTGCCTTGTGTAATCCTTTGTTTTAAATAAAAAATGGGATTTCTTCTTATGATGAATTTTATGAATTTTGAAATGATCGGATAAATATAGTATGCATATTTTTGATAAATTTTAGAAAAAAGATATTTTAAAAATGTTTATGTAAACCTTAAATAATTAAAAATGTGTAATGATTTTCAAAAAATGGTCTTCTACAATTATGTTAAGTATGAAATTTAGAGTCTAATAAGATCAACTTGATTTTTGATGAATAGTAAATTATGAATAGTGATTTTATGATTAGGATTAGTAATGTGTCCAAATGGATTAATAATCTCACTTAAAGAAAGAATTAATATAATCTGGGCACCTCGATTAAGTAATGTGATTCAATAAAATGGTTAAATAACAGTTTCATAAATTATTATTCAATTATTAGTTTTGTCAGGTGAATAGTGTTTTTTTAATTAAAAATTTAATTAAAAATATTTAGAAAATTATTATTATAAAATGGATTTCATTTTTGAACTCAGAGCGTCGATATTATGTTATGGTAATTTTTCGGGATTTTTCTGAAAAAATGAATTTTCAGTGAATAGTGTATTTATTTAAAAATTAAATTAAAAATAATTAAAAAATTATTTTTATAAAATGGAGTTCATTTTTGAAATCAGAGCATTGATATTTGGTTAAGGTAAAATTTTGGGATTTTTCTGAGAAAGTTGAATTTTCAGTGAATAGTAAAAATACAGTTTTAGGGTTTCGGTATGTTTAATGATCTCATAACTGTGTCATGATGATGTCATGAGATATTTTAAGGGATGGCCTGCGAAAGGTGATGAATTATTTTATTGGGTCCCCATGTGGCCTAACTCCATGGGAAGTACCATGGGAGGGCCCATGATTTTGAGAAAACAACTTTTGAGGTGTCCCTTGGCCATTAATGCCTTGTCCCCTCACTTTCCCTATAAATACCAAGAGATACTCTCATCCTTTCGACGCCCCACTCTCCCCCAACGAAGTTCTGGTCTCATTACCTCCCAAGGTGTCCTCCCAAGGTTCCCCCATGCCCTCAAGGTCCCAACCATTGAGTTTTAAGAGTTACGTTTTAAGGTAAGGGATCCAACCTCTCTCTTTCATTTCAAGTAATCTCTTTTATGTCATTACTTTTATGCTCCATGTTCTTATATTGGAGGATGTTATTTTATACTCCTCTTACTGCCCTTTTCATGTTCATATAATGAGAGATCCCCTCTTACTCTCATTATTTCGTTTTATGAAGTTTTAAGTGGCGCCGATAGGCTACCGAAATTTTTTTAACAGATTCTTTCTCCCTTCTCATTTTTCAAGATCTATTTTCGTGTAAAGTATTTCAAGTTCCTTTTTATTATTTTGGGGTATGATCTCTAAATTAATCATACTGATCATTTATGATCATATGATGAGAGACCCCATTTGATCTTTTCAATTCAGTATTTTGAAGTTTTAAGTGGCGTCGTTAGGCTGCCGAATTTTTAAGTGGTTCTTCACCCTTCTCGTTTTGAAGTTCTACTTCCATGTCAATTCTTTCAAGTTCCTTTTTTATTATGTTAGGGTATGATCTCTAAATTTATCATACTGATATTTTATGATCATATTATGAGATACCCCATTTGACCTCTTCAATTCAGTATTTTGAAGTATTAAGTGGTTCCCTTAGGCTGCCGAATTTTTAAGTGGTTCTTCACCCTTCTCGTTTTAAAGTTATACTTCCATGTCAATTCTTTCAAGTTCCTTTTTATTATGTTGGGGTATGATATCTAAATTTATCATACTGATCTTTTATGATCATATGATGAGATACCCCATTTGACGTCTTCAATTCAGTATTTTGATGTTTTAAGTGGCGCCGTTAGGCTGCCGAATTTTTAAGTGGTTCTTCACCCTTCTCGTTTTGAAGTTCTACTTTCATGTCAATTCTTTCTAGTTCCTTTTTGTTATGTTGGGGTATGATCTCTATATCTATCATACTGGAGTCTTATTTTCATATGATGATAGACCCCATTTGATCTCTTCAATTCAGTATTTTGAATTTTTAAGTGGCGCCGTTAGGCTGCTGAATTTTTTAGGGGATTCTTTCACCCTTCTCATTCTTTTCAAAGTTCTACTTTCATGTCAGGTATTTCAAGTTCCTTTATAATTATGTTGGGGAATTATCTCTATATATATCGTACTTAACTCTTATGTTCACATGATTAGAGACCCTATTTGATCTTTTCAAATAATTTTTTTTGAAGTTTAAGTAACGTCGTTAGGCTGCCGAACTTTCATAAGAGAAATCTAATTTTTGTCTTCCTTCCATGATTTTCATTTCAAATGTTATTTCCTTCAAATTTCATTACCATGATCATGTTCCCTTCTTATTCTGTCCATCTACTGTTTTATGGGTCATTTATGAATGTTTGACCCATTTTCCCTCTCTTTTTAATGTCTTCTAAAACCTCGTAACATAGCTGTTATGCTGCAGAATTTCCGTCTCAAAATGTCTCTCTCTTTTTCTAAAGTTATTTTATATTATTAAGTGAATACTAAAAGCTCTTTCTTATAAAGGGTTATTCACATATATACCAAAATGTTCTATTTTAAATTATAGGATTTACATACATGATACCCACCTTCCTTTTCTGTGGGTTTTAAAGTGACTTAAAGATCATGTCTTTAAAGCAGTTTTTAAAACGTTGTGATTATGAAATGAAACCCATTTATTGTACGCTATATGGGTTATTTATGAAATTTTTTATGATTATATATGTGGCTCAAATGATAATAAAGGCAAATTTAAGGTTGCTCCCTGATAGCGCTCCAATGCATTGGGTAATGATGTAACCACTAGAGATTACAATTTTCACGATACCTTGGTGAATAACCTTGGTAATTTTCAAATGACACCTTGGGGATGGACCATGGTGATATGTTCAAGATTTTCTATGTTAAATGATGTAGCCACATCTTAAATTTACGAAAAATGTTATTTTTATTATGATATGCCACATTATTTTTTTTATCATGCCTTAAAGTTCTTTTTCATGACATAGTTGATGTATCTCAAGTTCACATGTTAAATGTTTCCCTTGTATACCTTACTGGGATTTCTGCTCACCCTTTCATTTGATGTATGTCCCCAGGTTATGAGATGCAGTAATGAACCTAGGATGAACATGAGGAGAAGCCTTTCAAGTGTTTAAGAAGAATGTTTTATGTTTTCATTTTTTAAGTTCCTAGTTTCCAAGACACTAAACCTTAAAGATCCTCAGTTTTGTATAATGTAATGAATGTTTATGTGATAAAAAGGAGGGATTCTATAGTTGGTATCAAAGGATGGTTTAGTTATTTGTGGAAATTAGGATATTAAAACCTTAGGAAGAAGCCTATAGAAAAGTTTATATATAGGAAATCTTCCTGGTATTTTGGTGAGTATTGAGTAATGGGTTGCCAAGAAAATACATCCCTGTCTGGATACGAGCAGGTAGAGGTGGATCTGGAATAGATGTACATAGGGGTAAAACCCAAAAACACCGCTTTCAGCTAGACTCAAACGGGAACTGGTACACGACAACGGGCCTTGCTGCACTCTTGGTTACGACACTCCCGGGGGATATGCTTTGGTAAATTCATAAGCTTAGTATGAACCATTGTTAAAGGAACAAAGATAAAATAAAATAAAGATTCACATAAGAATATATGATCATGGATAACCTAGATGAGAACCTAGGGGATCACAAGTTAGGGTATACTTTTCTTCTACAAGTTATCCTTATATGCTTTAAGTTCCTTTTCATGATTATTAGCTATGTATTTAAGCCCCTAATTATACTTTCTATTCTTAGTTAATGGTGGGAAATGGAAGAACATGTCCCAACAACCAATGTGATAGGAAATGCAACGATTTCTGTATTAATATGAAAGAGATGATTAGGGGATTAAAAGATGATTATTATTTTGGAAGACGTTCACTATTTTGGGGACCCTATATGATCGAGGTAAATATATTACTACGGTATTTTCATTGAGGAGTATGGTTGACTTATATTTTGAAGAATCGATGAATTTAAGGTGGACTTAGAGTAATTTAGGTTACTTATGGGAATGATTAACCTATCTTGGTTAAAATATGTTTAGGTTAGCTACTTTTGTTATAAGATGTTAGGAGTGGTTGATGTTGTTTGGAAATGAACAATGAAGTTTATTTTGGAAGACTATGTTATCAAATCATTCTTGTATTTGGGTTTCATTCTTAGTTTGGTTTATTTTGAGGAATCTTAAGGACCGTTATTTATGGAATGTTCTATGATGAACTTTGGGTAGTACCATAGAACTTTGAACATTTAAAATTAGTTTCCATTCCTATGGGATTCTTTATTTATTTTTTGAAGAGTTGCTTTACCTTACCCTTTCTGTTTTTGGGATAATGTTTAAAGATAGAAGAAATAGATAGTTAATATTTTATGGATTATGAAGATGATTCTTGTGTTTTGATGAGACCAAGTAGTTTTGAATGCTCATAGCTTGGAGAAAAGATTAGTTTTGGGTAGAAACATATTAAATGATGAAACTCTACATGAAGATAGGTATATTTTCTTATGTTTTTGTTTTATGTTGTAAATGAATTCCTCAAAATTATGAAAAGGAACGTAAAACAAAAATGTGGTTGGTTTACGTTTCCTACTAGGTAATCAAAGACTGTTTACACACATCATAAGTTTGGGATTTTCTTATGGTTAACTTTCTCCTAACCATGTTCTCTATCACTCTCCCCCAGAACTTGACCCCTTGTTTTTCTTCCATGTCCATGTTTTCCTACATGGAATCCTAGTGTGGGTTAACTCGGGTGACCTTTGTACTTCCCTTTCTTTCTTTTAAAATAATAATTTTACTGACTCCTTTTCTGATGTGGGACTTTCAATGAAATTTCAAAACGCAATTTTAAAAATTGCGAGGAGGCAATTTCTTAACGGGGGAAGAATGTAACGACCTGAAATTTTGAATAAATCTTGTTTCCTAATTTTATGTGTTATTTTTATTTATTTTTATACTCAACAAAAATGTTTCATTGGATAACATGATTATAATTAAAATGAGTCCATTGGGTTTAGACAGTTATATGACCATTGGTCAATATGACCGCTGTAAACTAAACGTTTTGATTATTGTCTCTAAATACAAGTAATCTTGGTTAATTATTATAGAAAGAAGATTCTATGGCCTCACCCAGTAGTCTTGGACCAATTGAAGCCCATCTAACAGAACTTGGGAAGGAGGTAGCACCACTAGGCTTTGCTCTGGACCAAACCCAAGCCGAACTTCATCGTGTGAAGCTAGAATGGAATCGCCTCTGCGAGAAGTTCGAACTGATAGAAATTACTACTCGTGCGATGTTAGCCGAACCTCCCTCATATTCTCTCACCTTATGACACCTTACACTTAGGTCCTATGCTGGTGTGATAAGGGGCTATGTAAGGAGACCGTAACTGCCTTGTGTAATCCTTTGTTTTAAATAAAAATTGGGATTTCTTCTTATGATGAATTTTTTGAATTTTTAAATGACCGGATAAATATAGTATGCATATTTTTGATAAATTATAGAAAATGGATATTTTAAAAATGTTTATTTAAACCTTAAATAATTAAAAATGTGTAATGAGTTTCAAAAAATGGTCTTCTACAATTATGTTCAGTATGAAATTTAGAGTCTAATAAGATCAACTTGATTTTTGATGAATAGTAAATTATGAATAGTGATTTTATGATTAGGATTAGTAATTTGTCCAAATGGATTAATAATCTCACTTAAAGAAAGTATTAATATAATCTGGGCACCTTGATTAAGTAATGTGATTCAATAAAATGGTTTAATAATGGTTTCATAAATTATTATTCAAGTATTAGTTTTTTTGGGTGAATAGTGTTTTTTTAATTAAAAATTTAATTAAAAATATTTAGAAAATTATTATTATAAAATGGATTTCATTTTTGAACTTAGAGCGTCGATATTATGTTATGGTAATTTTTGGGGATTTTTCTGAAAAAATGAATTTTCGGTGAATAGTATTTATTTAAAAATTAAATTAAAAATATTTAGAAAATTATTTTTATAAAATGGAGTTCATTTTTGAAATCAGAGCATTGATATTTGGTTAGGGTAAAATTTTGGGATTTTTCTGAGAAAGTTGAATTTTAAGTTAATAGTAAAAATACAGTTTTATGGTTTCTGTATGTTTAATGATCTCATAACTGTGTCATGATGATGTCATGAGATATTTTAAGGGATGGCCTGTGAAAGGTGATGAATTATTGTATTGGGGGCCCCATGTGGCCTAACTCCATGGGAAGTACCATGGGAGGGCCCATGCTTTTGAGAAAACCACTTTTGAGGTGTCCCTTGGCCATTAATGCATTTTCCCCTCACTTTCCCTATAAATACCAAGCAATACACTCATCCTTTCGACTCCCCACTCTCCCCCAACGATGTTCGGGTCTAATTACCTCCCAAGGAGTCATCCCAAGGTGCACCCAAGCCCTCAAGGGCCCAAACATTGAGTTTTAAGAGTTACATTTTAAGGTAAGGGATCCAACCTCTCTCTTTCATTTCAAGTAATCTCTTTTATGTCATTCCTTTTATGATACATGTTATTATGTTGGAGTATGTTCTTTTATAATCCACATACTTCCCTTTTCATGTTCATATAATGATAGATCCCCTCTTACTCTTATTATTTCGTTTAATGAAGTTTTAAGTGGCGCCGATAGGCTGCCGAAATTTTTGTAACAGATTCTTTCTCCCTTCTCATTTTTCAAGATCTATTTTCATGTAAAGTATATCAAGTTACTTTTTATTATGTTGGGGTATGATCTCTAAATTTATCATACTTATCTTTTATGATCATATGATGAGATACCCCATTTGATCTCTTCAATTCAGTATTTTGAAGTTTTAAGTGGCGCTGTTAGGCTGCCGAATTTTTAAGTGGTTCTTCACCCTTCTCATTTTGAAGTTCTACTTCCATGTCAATTCTTTCAAGTTCCTTTTTTATTATGTTGGGGTATGATTTCTAAATTTATAATACTTATCTTTTATTATCATATGATGAGAGACCCCATTTGACCTCTTCAATTCAGTATTTTGAAGTTTTAAGTGGCGCCATTAGGCTGCCGAATTTTTAAGTTGTTCTTCACCCTTCTCATTTTGAAGTTCTATTTCCATGTCAATTCTTTCAAGTTACTTTTTTATTATGTTGGGGTTTTATCTCTAAATTTATCATACTGATATTTTATGATAATATGATGAGAGACCCCATTTTACCTCTTCAATTCAGTATTTTTGAAGTTTTAAGTGGCGCCGTTAGGCTGCCGAATTTTTAAGTGGTTCTTCACCCTTCTCGTTTTGAAGTTCTACTTTCATGTAAATTCTTTCAAGTTCCTTTTTGTTATGTTGGGTTATGATCTCTATATCTATAATACTGTAGTCTTATGTTCATATGATGATAGACCCCATTTGATCTCTTCAATTCAGTATTTTTAGGTTTTAAGTGGCACTGTTAGGCTGCTGAATTGTTTAGGGGATTCTTTCACCCTTCTCATTCTTTTCAAAGTTCTACATTCATGTCAAGTCTTTCAAGTTCCTTTATAATTATTTTGGGGAATTATCTCTATATCTATCATACTGAACTCTTATGTTCACATGATGAGAGACCCTATTTGATCTTTTCAAATCATTTTTGTTGACGTTTAAGTAACGCCGTTAGGCTGCCGAACTTTCATAAGAGAAATCTAATTTTTGTCTTCCTTCCATGTTTTTCATTTCAAATGGTATGTCCTTGAAATTTCATTACCATGATCATTTACCCTTCTTATTTTGTCCATATACTGTTTTATGGGTCATTTATGAATGTTTGACCCATTTTCCCTCTCTTTTTAATTTCTTCTAAAACCTCGTAACATAGCTGTTATGCTGCAGAATTTCCGTCTCAAAATGTCTCTCTCTTTTTCTGAAGTTATTTTATATTAATAAGTGAATACTCAAAGCTCTTTCTTCTAAAGGGGTATTAAAATATATACCAAAATGTTCTATTTTAAATTCTGGGATTTACATATATGAGACCCACCTTCCTTTTCTGTGGGTTTTAAAGTGACGTAAAGATCATGTCTTTAAAGCAGTTTTTAAAACGTTGTGATTATGAAATGAAACCCATTTATTTTATGCTATATGGGTTCTTTATGAAATTTTTTATGATGATATATGTGGTTCACATGATAATAAAGGAAAATTTAAGGGTGTGCCCTGATAGCGCTCCAATGCATTGGGTAATTATGTAACCACTAGAGATTACAATTTTCACGATACCTTGGTGAATAACCTTGGTAATTTTCAAATGACACCTTGGGGATGGACCATGGTGATATGTTCAAGATTTTCTATGTTAAATGATGTAGCCACATCTTAAAGTTATGAAAAATGTTATTTTTATTATGATATGCCACATGATTTTTTGTTATTATGCCTTAAAGTTCTTTTTCATGACATAGTTGATGTATCTCAAGTTCACATGTTAAATGTTTCCCTTGTTTCCCTTACTGGGCTGTCTGCTCACCCTTTCATTTGATGTATGTCCCTAGGTTATGAGATTCAGTAATGAACCTAGGATGAACATGAGGAGAAGCCTTTCAAGTGTTTAAGAAGAATGTTTTATGTTTTCATGTTTTAAGTTCCTGGTTTCCAAGACACTAAACCTTAAAGATCCTCAGTTTTGTATAATGTAATGAAAGTTTACGTGATAAAAAGGAGGGATGCTATAAATTTGGTTCATAACATTACAATATGCCTCAATGAAAATAAATTGAGATGAAATCCCTTATAATGGTCATACCATTGAAGTGATAACTAATCAATGAATTAATTATGTGTGAAAAATGTAAATCAACACAAAAAAAGTGGAAATAAAACTTATAAATGTTACTTATCACGTAATATTGTCATGGCAAGATCAATGAAGAATTGATATAACCCGATGAAAGGAAATTGAGTTAAGAAACCTCTTATTGCTTGGTAACTTTTAAACCAAATCCCCTAGGATGAAGTAAAATAAATTGTAACATAAACTATCTTTAATACTTATAAATTAATTGTATAATATTTAAAATGGTAAGTGTATAAACCATATAAAATAAATTAGGTTCATTGTAATAAAATATTCCTCATTGAAGGAAAATTATGACAGAATCCCTTACCTCAGTTCCAAATTGGCATGCGAGTGCTCTAATCTCGTGTATAATATATTTAAATTTATTATAGTTACATAAAAATACCATATTTATATCTATGAAAACATATATTATCCATTTATAACATTTTATCACCTTTTTTTAATAATTTTTTATTATTATCATTATTCTAGATGTTAACTACTTCATTTTTCAAGTATGTTTTTGTTCTGTAGTTTCAGTCCTTGTACATTTACTATGGTTCAATAATATCCATATTTTTAATAATGATTTAAATATATTATATATTCATTATATATTGATTTATATTAATCTATAAAATTTATAGATAGAAAATGAATCACATCATTCATGGAGATGGTAGGTCGTACGTACATATGAACATTGTTTTCACTTTTCAATGGATAGTAAAAAAGAAAGTTAAATAACGATTAAACTTTTAAAAAATATTATTATATGATATATATTCATAAAATCCATTCTTATTATCATCAAATTAAAATATAAATGAAAAATGAATCAAATCACTTCGTGGAGGTGGTAGTCCAAACGCATGCACGAGCAATATTATCGTTTCCCAAAGGTTTGAAAGGTAAGAAGGTAAATATGATATTATAATTCCATGGGTATAATTATGACATAATTATAATATCTAAATTTTAAAATCATCATAATTTTCATTCATCAAATATGGTGATGAAAAATTAGTTGTATTGTTATGTGGAAATGGTAAGTCATACATACGCACGAGCGATACTTTCACTTACCATTTAATGTGAAAGAGGGTAAATAATGGTGGTTTCATAATCATGATAATATTTAAGTGTATTTAAGATACATATATTACAATATTATGATAAATTCTATATATATATAATAGTAATTAGAATAAATAAATTGAAAGAGGTCGGGTAAAATGAGTACCTCTTCGAGAGAGAACTCCATTACATCCTTCTTTAAGGAACCTAAGGTTGGTATTTTGAGGATACTATAACCTATATAATGTGTATATGGAATTTTATAAGAGTAATTTTCATGATTATTTCGAGATATATGCCTTAAATTTGTTTAAATAAGTGAGGGAGGTGGTGCCCTCTTATAATTGAGGTGAGGGCCACTTTTGGAATTTCATAAAATTAAAATATAATATGACTATTCTAGATTAAAATGATTCCAAATGGTTATGAATTATAACCTAGGGTTGGATATGGTTTAATTATCATCAACTAATAAAATTTGGATATTTTGAATTATTATTTAAAACCTTACCTTTTGATTTGACCCCTTAATTAACCTACTATGTAAGCATTTAAGGTAACTATTTATTCAATAAAATTTAAAATTAAATTACCTTGATGAAGATACATATTTTATATTTAATATTAATATTTATAATTGAACATATCCTCTATTTATCCACTTTTTATAAATATTATTATTATTAAAAACAAGAGTGCAACATTTTTTACTTTTCATTATATAATAGATTATAATGGTCATAATCACACTCAAATGGATAAAAAAAATCCATATAACCAAATCATAGATGATTATGGATGAAATTAAATAATAAAATAAAATTTATCCAAATTTTAAGGTCATTTATATTCCGTATAATTTTATTTTTAACCTGTAATTACCTCATTAACCCTTTTTCATGGAAACAAAAATTATTAAAGTTACTATTCATATTGACCATAAATAAAAGGAACCTATTTAATAAATTTGAAAATATTGATTCAAAATATTGAATATATTTTAACAAATTAAATCTCTATAAATTTTATAAATTATTTTTAAAATAAGTGTGCAAAACATGATGAAAATTTATTTTAAAAAAACATTCTTTTTCTTAAAAATTTCTTTTTTATATAAAAATGTTTTTATACCAAATTAAATAATAAAATTTATTCCAATGAACATAATTGTATTATTAATAATACCATATAACTAATTTCACTTTGAGTCTATTTTAACATTAAATGGAACCTTGTAAATGGTTATAATAAAAATATAGTTTTCTATAAAAATTGTTATTTTTCACTATTTGATGGAAAATAAATCTTTTCTGAAAAATCAGAAAATTTCACCCTAAGATAATTTTTATATGATGATTTCAAAAATTATATTATTTTTATAACATAAAATTTATTTAAGTTTCATAAATTAATTATAATATTTTCTCACAAAAAATATAATAAAAATCATTTTTAAAGAAAACGTATTTTTGAAGCATAAAATAGTTTTACTTAAAATTGAGCACTTATTTCATAAGAATTTATAAATTAAATTTTATTGAGTATCTCCTTTATATTTATATATATATTATAATTTGTTTATGTTGGAATCACCTGTTTTGATAATCCCAAATCATGCTTAAACATTAATTATGATGTATTAAACCTTTGCATTAATCTCATTATTCTATGCTTAAACGTATTTTATTCTAAAGAGTTCATATTCTTACTCTCATAACTTTACTGTAACAGCTTACAGTAGTATTTACATAAGTTTGGTATTGTTAGCTAACAGTCAGAGTTTTCTTCTCAAAGTCACAGTTACAGTTAACTGTCACCTTAAGTTACTGTTGCAATAAGTTCACAGTTACAAGGTTACAGTCGAAGATTAATACAAGCTTACAGTTACAAGTCTACTGCTATCTATTGTCAAAGCTCACAGACGAAGGTCACAGATACAAGACTTCTGTTCAAAGTTTTCTCTGCTCAAGTTCATAGTCGAACAAGTCTACAGTTGAAACAAGTTCGCAGACGAACTAGCCTACAGTCATAAGTCTACAGTCAAGGTTACAGTTAGACAGCTTCTGTCTACTAAGTCTACAGATGATCGAAGTCTACAGTTGACAAAGGTTACAGCTCTACAAATTTGATGTTACAAGTCTACAGTTAGAAAGGCTACAGCTACATGGAGTAAAAGCTACTATTGCAAGCCTACAGACAGCAAGCCCTGTGTTGAAGTCCACAGTTGGAAGTCCACAGTTGGAAGTCCACAGTTGGAAGACCACAGTTGAAGTCAACAGTGACATACATTCTCGACTCACTGTTTTAATATCTTTATTTCCTACATTTAATTTATTTTATTTTTCTAACGGTCATATCATACATTTTGATGATTTGTCAAATATCTGATAAAGGTTGTCGGATGTCAGGAACCCGTACCTCGTACCTGCTGAAAAGAAATCTTTTCTGTCCCCTGTCGGGAGATAAATACGAGAAGACTACGCTGCCCAAAAAAAATGCTAATGCGAATGCGAACCAGAGAAGTGCGTGGTGGACGAAATATACCAGAAACACAAGAAGATAAAAACGAGCTCCATCAAGAACACAGAGAAGCATATAGACAATCAAGTATACTCGAGAAGTGTTCTGTGCATACAAGAAGAACCCTGAAGAACTTCATCGACTACATTCTCACTACCTGTGAACCTGAAGCATACGACACTCTGTTTCTCAAACAGAAACGAGAAGAGGACTCAAACTCTCTTCTGATCGAATACAAGAGCTACACTGAGATCACCAGAACCACTTCTAAACTCTACATCTCTTGTTCTGTGATTTATTCTACATTTTGAGCAGTGTGTGTTATCTGCTGTATTAAACACACACACTGACTCCTGTACTTTCACTGGAGGATCTGTAAATCCTCAGCAAATCTTTTTGCACTCCATTTCCCACTGTGGATAGTGGTAGAGGTCTTGTGACCTGGACAAGCTTGCTGCTGTTGTTTGTTTTCCCACGAAGAACTGTGGTAGAGGTCTTGTGACCTGGACAGTGTGTTCACTGTTGTTAACCCCGATCCAGGGTGTGGATCATTCTTATATAAAATTTTGAGAGGACTAAGTCTCGTCTTGAGACTGAACCTCTTGGTTAATTTTCTGTGCTTATAGTTATACTCTATATCCATACTATACATATTTATTTCATTTTCCGCTGCTATTACTTTGAAATATAATCTATCTTCAAAGATACTTTGATAATTAAATTAGCAAGTGTTTATATTTGTTATAAATCAGTAAGTTAGTTTCAAAAGTTAATTTAATCATAAGATTAAGTTAACTGAGAATTAATCAATCTTTGAGAAACTAATTGAACCTTTATAATCTATATAAATTCACTACAGTTTAATTTGTTTTTGAAATTGGGGGATTTTGATAGAAATTGTTTTTAACAGAAATTTTAATTGGAACTCAATTCACCCCCCTCTTGAGTGTCCACTCCGACCAACATTTGGTATCAAAGGTTGTGTTTAGCTCTGTTATACTTGCTCAAAGTTTTATTTTAACTCTCTGTTTTTAAACTGTGATTGTAGTTTTATCTAAAAGATCTTAAATTTCTATTAGTTCTAAATTTTATCTCTTTAAAATATTTTCTAGAATTTCCTTATGGATAATAGACTAGAAGGTGCTGCTACTAACAGGCCACCCTTCTTTAATGGTGTGAATTATGCCCAATGGAAGCTCAAAATGAAAATTCATTTGGAAAGTATGGGTTTTGATATTTGGACTGCTATAGAGTCTCAATACAAGATTCCAGAAACTGGAAGAATAACTTGGGATGAACCTACTAAGGTAGCTTACAATAATAATTGTAAGGATGTGAATGCTCTCTACTGTGCTCTAGGAGATGAGGAATTCAATAGAATTTATGCATGTAAAACTGCTTTTGAAATCTGGGACACCTTAGCTGTTTCTCATGAAGGAACAACTAATGTCAAGGAAATGCGGTTAAATACTTATACTATCAAATATGATAACTTTAAGATGAAAGCTGATGAACCTATTTCTGATATGTATCTCAGGTTTAATGAGATAGTCAACACAATGAGCTCACTCGGGAAGATTGTTCCAGCAAAGGAGCAAATCATGAGATTATTGAGATGTCTGCCTGACAGATGGAGAGGCACATCCGTTTCAATTAGAGAATCCTGTGATATTGGAACTTTGCCTGTCAAGGAGCTAATTGGTAAACTGATGATGTACGAAGAAGAGCTAAAGGTGAATAAAGAGGAAGATGAGGAACCAAAACGAAAATCTGTAGCTTTTAAGTCTACTGCATCAAAGAGCAAAGACAAGGAGAAAGTGCATATACCAACTGAAAGCTCATCTAGTGAAGACTTAGATTCTGACAGTGATGCCGAGATGGCACAAATAGCAAGGAGATTCAAGAAGTTCTATAGGAAGAAGAAGTTCTTCAGAAAACCAAACTACAAGGGTAAGTATGATAGACAAGGTAAGTGGAAGAAAGATTGGAAGAAAACTGATAAAGAAGAAGACATAGTTTGCTATGAATGTAAAAGGAAAGGACACATCAAAGCTGACTGTCCTAAGTTAAAATTCAAGAAGAAATATGAGTACAAGGACAAGAATTATAAGAAAGCTATGAAGGCCACCTGGAGTGCTTCAGAAGACAGCACAAGTGAATCAGAGTCCAGTGATTCTGAAAGAAATCGTGCTAATATGTGTTTCATGACAAACACATCTGAGGTAACCTTAGACACTCCCACTTTAAACTCTTATTATTCTGAAGGTGAAGCAGAATCTGGTTCTGATTCTGAAAATATGTCTAAAGATGAATTGACTGAATACTGTAATATGCTCGAAGAAACGTGTAATGAACTAAAGGATAAATATAAGTCTTTAAAGAAACAGCATGCTCTTATTGCAAGTGTCAAGTCTGCACTTGATGTAGAAAAAGAGAAAAATGTTCAATTATTAAAGGAGAATACAGAACTGAAACTATCTAATGAACAACTTAGAAAGGACTTAGAAACATTCACAAATGGAAAAGATACTCTAACCCAACTACTAGGAAAGCAAGTTGCACCTAAGTATGCTACTGGATTGGGATACCAACCTGGACAAAGACAGTTTACTAAAACCCTATTTATTTCCAAGTCTGAAAAAAATCCTGCTAGTTCCAGTTTTGGAAATTCATATGCCTCAACTGGTTATTTAAATAGTTGTAGATCAAATAAAGTATATCTCTCTAAATCTGTTGCATCTATTAATTGTATGGGACCCATAAGACAAATCTGGGTACCTAAATCCTTGATTGCTAACATATCTGGACCCAAGAAAATCTGGGTACCAAAGTCATTTCTTGTCTAATCTGTTTTGTAGGAAATCTGTTTGAAAAGAAATTACAAGAAGGTATGGTACTTAGACAGTGGATGTTCAAGACACATGTCTGGGGACTATTCTTGCTTCAAAAGCTTAATAAAGGTTGATGGAGGATATGTCACTTTTGGTGATAACTCAAAAGGAAAAATCATCGGCTTAGGCCAGATTGGTAACACTGACTCAGTATTAATTTCCAAAGTTTTATTTGTTGATGGACTTAAGTACAACCTGCTTAGCATTTCTCAATTGTGTGATGATGGCTTTAATGTCAAGTTTGAAAACAATTCTTGTGATGTTTATAATTCCAAAAATGCTTTAATATTTTCTACCTTAAGAAATGAAAATGTTTATGCTGTTGACTTAAACACTTTAGCTAAACATAATGTTACTTGCTTAAATGCTTTTCATAAAGAGTCTTGGCTGTGGCATAGGAGATTAGGACACTGCAACATTCATTCACTTAGAAAACTCTCTAAGAAACACTTAGTTAGAGACTTACCTAAGCTTGAATTCCCAAATGACAAAGTGTGTAATCCCTGTCAGAAGGGAAAACAACACAAAGTTTCTTTTAAACCAAAGAAAGAAGTTTCAACTTCTCAACCACTTGAACTGGTTCACATGGATTTGTTTGGACCATCAAGAATTTCAAGTCTAAATGGGAAGCACTATGTCTATGTTCTTGTAGATGACTTTTCTAGATATACTTGGGTATACTTTCTAGCTCACAAAAGTGAAGCTTGCTCTTCCTTTGTTAAATACTCTAAGTCTGTAGAAAATCTTAGTGGACTTAAGATTAAGACCTTGAGGAGTGATCATGGCCGTGAGTTTGAGAATCAAGAATTTGAATCTTACTGCTCACACAATGGCTATTCTCATAACTTTTCTGCCCCTAGGACACCCCAACAGAATGGTGTAGTGGAAAGAAGAAACCGAACCCTGCAAGAAATTGCTAGAACTATGCTCAATGAATATGACCTGCCAATTTACTTTTGGGCTGAAGCTGTTAATACGGCTTGTTATGTCATTAATAGAGTCTTGATCAGACCTGTTCTAAAGAAAACCCCTTATGAGTTGTGGAATAATAGGAAGCCTAAGGTTAATTACTTTAGAGTTTTTGGTTGCAAAGTCTTTATTCTGAATACTAAAGATAATCTTGATAAATTTGCTCCAAAAAGTGATGAAGGAATTTTCCTAGGTTACTCTATGTCTAGTAATGCCTATAGAGTGTTCAATAAGAAAACCAAATGTGTGGAAGAATCTGTTCACATCAAGTTTGATGAGACTGATCCACATGAGTCTAAAACTTCTCTTGAAGATGTTGAAGAAGACTTATCTGTTCTGGACCTAAATGACAAATCTAAAGAACCTGCAATAAAAACATCCAGTTCTGGACTTTTTCCAGAATCTTCCTCTGTGGAACCCGAACCTATAGAGGAACCTGAAATCTCTAGTCCAACCTTTACCAAATCAACTAGGATTCTAAAGAATCATCCTTTAGATGTTGTTGTTGGTAATCTTGATAGAGGAACACAAACTAGAGCTTCTCTAAAAAATCAGGTTGAACATCAAGCTTTTCTTTCACAGCTTGAACCCAAAAATGTCAATGAGGCTATCAGTGATGAATTCTGGGTAATGGCTATGCAAGAAGAACTAAATCAGTTTGAAAGAAACAAAGTTTGGGAATTAGTGGAAAGACCTAAAGACACTCTTACCATAGGCACTAAATGGGTGTTTAGAAACAAAGTTGATGAGTTTGGTAACATAATCAGAAACAAAGCTAGGCTAGTTGCACAAGGGTATAGTCAGGAAGAAGGAATAGACTATGAGGAAACCTTTGCACCCGTGGCTAGACTAGAGGCCATTAGGATATTACTTGCTTATGCTGCTCATCTGAATTTCAAACTATATCAAATGGATGTTAAAAGTGCTTTTCTAAATGGATATATAATTGAGGATGTATTTGTGGAACAACCTCCTGGTTTTACAAATCCCCATTTTTCTAATCATGTTTTTTAAACTATCTAAAGCTTTATATGGTTTAAAGCAAGCTCCAAGAGCTTGGTATGATAGGCTCAGCTCTTTTCTTATTTCAAAAGGATTTACTAAAGGGATAGCTGATCCTACTCTTTTTATTAAATGGATTTCTAAAGATGTATTAATAGTTCAAATTTATGTGGATGATATTATTTTTGGATCTTCAAAAAATTCTTTATGTGTTGATTTTTCAAAAATAATGCAAAATGAGTTTGAAATGAGTTTAATGGGAGAACTCAAATTTTTCCTTGGATTTCAGATCTTTCAAAATAAAAATGGTATTATTTTGAACCAAAGTAAATATATTAAAGATCTTCTAAAACGTTTTTCTTTGGATGGCACCAAAGGCAGTGACACACCTATGAGCACCACTTGCAAGTTGGACAGTGATGAAACTGGTGAACCAGTGGATCAAACCAATTACAGAGGTATGATAGGTAGTCTACTGTACCTTACTGCCAGTAGACCTGACATCATGTTTAGTGTATGCATGTGTGCTCGATTTCAAGCCAATCCAAAAGAGTCTCATTTGACTGCTGTTAAAAGGATTTTCAAATATCTAAAACATACTCCCAATTTGGGATTATTTTATCCAAAAGGACAATCATTTGATTTATTAAGTTATTCTGATGCTGATTTTGCTGGCTGAAAGTTAGATAGAAAGAGCACCTCTGGAACATGTCACATTTTAGGCAAGTCACTAGTATCTTGGTGTAGTAAGAAGCAGAATTCTGTTGCATTATCTACTGCCGAAGCTGAGTATATAGCTGCTGGTAGCTGTTGTGCACAAATCTTGTGGATGAAACACACTTTACTAGACTATGGATATCAATTCAAACATGTCTCTATAAGGTGTGACAATACAAGTGCTATTAACATTTCAAAAAATCCAGTATCTCATGCTAGGACAAAACATATTGATGTGAGACATCACTTTCTGAGGGATCATTATCAAAAAGGTGATATCACTCTTGAGTTCATTGGCACTAAACATCAGTTAGCTGATATTTTTACAAAGCCTTTGAATTCTGAGAGATTAAGTTACATCAAACATGAGTTAGGTATGATTAACTATAGCACAGTTGAAACCTCACAGTTGAAACCTCACAGTTGAAACCTCACAGTTGAAACCTCACAGTTGAAACCTCACAGTTGAAACCTCACAGTTGAAACCTCACAGTTGAAACCTCACAGTTGAAACCTCACAGTTGAAACCTCACAGTTGAAACCTCACAGTTGAAACCTCACAGTTGAAACCTCACAGTTGAAACCTCACAGTTGAAACCTCACAGTTGAAACCTCACAGTTGAAACCTCACAGTTGAAACCTCACAGTTGAAACCTCACAGTTGAAACCTCACAGTTGAAACCTCACAGTTGAAACCTCACAGTTGAAACCTCACAGTTGAAACCTCACAGTTGAAACCTCACAGTTGAAACCTCACAGTTGAAACCTCACAGTTGAAACCTCACAGTTGAAACCTCACAGTTAGACCTCACAGTTGAAACCTCACAGTTAGACCTCACAGTTGAAACCTCACAGTTAGACCTCACCGGTGTACCTCACTGTTACATCTCTCTGTAGGCTGTTTCGCTGTTTTATCTTATTTTATTTTTGCAGGAATTCGAACCGTTTCTTTTCTTTATTCTTTTATTTCTAAATCCCTAAATGATAAAATTGAGAACATCGAACATATCTCAATCCACTCATCTCGACCCTTGCTCTCTCAAGTCCTAAACCCTAAACCTTCAACCGAACCTCGAAACCTCATTCAGTTCCAATGGCCAGAACAAAGCGACCCCCGACTGTCAACGAAGATGCACCAATGCCAAAGAGGATTCAAGTCGAATCCAGTGGCACCGGGAACGCCTCGATAAGACCTGTTAATCCACATCTGACTAAGAGAGAAATAGTTGCTGAGAAGGAGCTAAGTGAAGAATGGATTTTATCGAGCAGATCATTAGTACTGGCAGTGCTTAATGATCAAGGATGGACCGAATGCTTCGCAAACAATAATGGACCATACTACCCGAAGCTGGTGAAGGAGTTCTATGAATATCTACAGTTCGAGGAAGAGGATGATCTGCATAGACCGGTATCCAGAGTAAACGGCAATGAAGTCAGTTTTTCATCCGTTGAATGGGCTGCATGTTTAAGAGTTCCTCATGAGGGTATTTACAACTACTATTCTGGAGCGGCTCCTCCAAATAGTAGAATCTTTGATCATGAGACGGCTCTGGAAGAATTGACAGGCAATGGCACTGTAAGGAAGATTATTGCTACTGAAATGAATGGAGAGGACAGGCTTCTGTTTAAATTTATCCAGCATGTACTGAGTCCTAGAAGAGGAGATTTTGCAACTTTGAAGCATCAGGATATTTACTTGATGTACTTATTAAAACATGGAAGGAAGGTCAACCTTTGTAGGTTGCTGATGGCTCAGATGGAGGACATGATAAAGGCAAGCTCAAAATCAAGTGCCTTGTTTTATGCTAAACTCATTTCGGTTATGTTGAAAGTGAAAGGTGCAGCTGGAAGTCAGGAAGAGTTGATAGTAGCAAAGAACAGTGTATGTATCTCGAAAGTAATCTGCAAATTCATGAAGATCAGTTGGAATCCCTGGAAGAAATCATGGGTGAATGATGAGGAGAGAATCTATGAGAATTTTAGCCCTTCTACTCATCCCTCTAGACCGAGAGATAGGAGAGATCCAGGCTTAAAGCCTGATGAGCCTGAACTTGTATACTCAGATGATGAACAAACTGCAGTAGTTGGTAACTCTGCAAGAGAGAACACCCCAATTGATGAAGGGAGTGATCCTGATACTACTCACAGTCCTGTCAGGACAGTGACGTTTGGAGCAGCAAGCCCTCCAAAAGAACTACCTAGTAGAGAGCCTGTTCTAAGAGACAGTGAGACTGAGACTACAGAAGAAGAAGAAGAATCTCAATATTTTGTCAAGGACACCTCTGATGAGGGTGATACAGTCGAAGCAGAAGAGGCTGGAGCTCTAAATGAAAATCAAGAAACTGTTGCAGAAGAACTTAGTATGAGCCCTCTGATAGGGTATACAGACAAGTCAGTGTCTGACCAGGAAGCAGGAGTGGTCTCTACTACTGTTGTCATGGAAGTGGTTGATGACCCAACAGAGAAGGAGACTAACCTCACTGCTGAACCTACAGAGGAAGCAAGTATGGAACCTGCTAGAGCTACACAAGAGAACTTAGAGTTACCCAGAGTTGAGCAGATAGTAGAAAGTGTTCAGGAAGGACCTCCAAGTGAGGGGGAGCGTATTGGTTCAGTCTCTGTACTGTATGATATAGAAGGATGGACCTCAGATCCAGGATACATGGTGTTAGGACTCAATTATGAGGATTCAGATGAGGAAAACCAACCACCAAGAAATCCAGTCATCCTACCTAACAGCTCTCCAGTGTTAGAAACTGAAAGATTGGCCACCAAGGAAGACCTTGAATCCTTAAAGAATGAAATGAAGGAGACCATCAGACAGTCTGTTGCTGAATTGAAAACCAGTCTTTTTGATGAGCTGAAAAATGTAGAACAATCCTTAGAACTATCTCTAAGATGTGTTGTGGGAAGTCCAATCAAAGAAGTGATGGATGAAATGAAAGTGTGCCACACCCAAATTGAAAGCTGGACTGGAGCAGTAGTTTCCCTCAGACAATCAGTTGCTTCTTTAACTGCCCTGAGCAGTTCTCAGACACAAGTGGCCAGTGAGATTCGATACATCAAAGAAGTGGTCAAGCAGTTTGTGGAAGTATTTGAGGCTTTCAAGAAATCAGTAAAAGAACACTTTAGCAATCAGGATGCTGTCATTCAGAAAGTGATTGGAAATCTGACTCAGTCTTTCAAGGAGACAGTGGCATTCTCAGTCAAGTCCCTTCCTTCATCTAGCTCTCCTGTGGACCTTGAGCAGTTTAGAAGCCTGCTCAGAGAAGAGCTTACTCAGGCCCATGCAAATGACACATCAGACCTACAGATCCTTGCTACTACAAGAGAAGTCAGTGGCTTTGTTCGTGAGCACCTGCAGGCTGCTACTGCTTCTCAGGAGGCCATCAAAAGTAAAGTGGATTATTACTTTGATCGGATTTTCACCAAGCATCAGTTGAACAATCACTTCAAGCTCATGCTAGAAACTATGAAGCTGCCTCCTGTAACTCAAGCCTTCACAGAACAAGTTAGCAAGCTACGAGAGTTGACCCCGGCTTTGGATAAATTCTTAGAAAACAAAGATGACTTCTTATCTGCCATGGACAGAGGAGGAAACATTATCATGGATTTCAGGAATCTGCTCCTACCTTTTCTTCATGTGGACTGCACACCTGTTATAGTTCCTCCTGCCCTACCTGTCTCCAACCCCAGTGGTTCTTCAGTAATGTCTCCTGCTGATGCCCTCAGAAGCCTTAGACCACTGATACCTCGGCAAGCTACTCACTACAGGCCTTCAGGAGCCTTTGTTGCTGCCCCTCCAGACATTCCTGCTGCCATTCCTCAGCCTGTTGATCCTTCACCTCCTGCTCCATCTTCTTCCTCCAAAGGAAAATATCCCTTACCTCCAGATGAAGAGGATTGAGTCTGTTTATGTTTTTTTTTTTGATAGGGATCATGTATTCACATTTTGGGTCATGTATTGTACTCCTTATTAATACAATGTTTATCTTCTCTCTCTCTATCTTTCTTTTTGTTAATCACAAAGGGGGAGAAATAAAGCGAAATAGATAGGGGGAGAAATGGGGAGAAATAGGAAACTCAAGGGAGAAATGAACCTATACAGAGAGGATAAATCCTTGAGGATTATACCTAATTTTTGTGCTCATATTGCTAATACTGTGTTTTGCACACTTCTCTCTGATACTTCTATATTTCATACTGACATAATTTGTGATTATCAAAAAGGGGGAGATTGTTGGAATCACCTGTTTTGATAATCCCAAATCATGCTTAAACATTAATTATGATGTATTAAACCTTTGCATTAATCTCATTATTCTATGCTTAAACGTATTTTATTCTAAAGAGTTCATATTCTTACTCTCATAACTTTACTGTAACAGCTTACAGTAGTATTTACATAAGTTTGGTATTGTTAGCTAACAGTCAGAGTTTTCTTCTCAAAGTCACAGTTACAGTTAACTGTCACCTTAAGTTACTGTTGCAATAAGTTCACAGTTACAAGGTTACAGTCGAAGATTAATACAAGCTTACAGTTACAAGTCTACTACTATCTATTGTCAAAGCTCACAGACGAAGGTCACAGATACAAGACTTCTGTTCAAAGTTTTCTCTGCTCAAGTTCACAGTCGAACAAGTCTACAGTTGAAACAAGTTCGCAGACGAACTAGCCTACAGTCATAAGTCTACAGTCAAGGTTACAGTTAGACAGCTTCTGTCTACTAAGTCTACAGATGATCGAAGTCTACAGTTGACAAAGGTTACAGCTCTACAAATTTGATGTTACAAGTCTACAGTTAGAAAGGCTACAGCTACATGGAGTAAAAGCTACTATTGCAAGCCTACAGACAGCAAGCCCTGTGTTGAAGTCCACAGTTGGAAGTCCACAGTTGGAAGTCCACAGTTGGAAGACCACAGTTGAAGTCAACAGTGACATACATTCTCGACTCACTGTTTTAATATCTTTATTTCCTACATTTAATTTATTTTATTTTTCTAACGGTCATATCATACATTTTGATGATTTGTCAAATATCTGATAAAGGTTGTCGGATGTCAGGAACCCGTACCTCGTACCTGCTGAAAAGAAATCTTTTCTATCCCCTGTCGGGAGATAAATACGAGAAGACTACGCTGCCCAAAAAAATGCTAATGCGAATGCGAACCAGAGAAGTGCGTGGTGGACTAAATATACCAGAAACACAAGAAGATAAAAATGAGCTCCATCAAGAACACAGAGAAGCATATAGACAATCAAGTATACTCGAGAAGTGTTCTGTGCATACAAGAAGAACCCTGAAGAACTTCATCGACTACATTCTCACTACCTGTGAACCTGAAGCATACGACACTCTATTTCTCAAACAGAAACGAGAAGAGGACTCAAACTCTCTTCTGATCGAATACAAGAGCTACACTGAGATCACCAGAACCACTTCTAAACTCTACATCTCTTGTTCTGTGATTTATTCTACATTTTGAGCAGTGTGTGTTATCTGTTGTATTAAACACACACACTGACTCCTGTACTTTCACTGGAGGATCTGTAAATCCTCAGCAAATCTTTTTGCACTCCATTTCCCACTGTGGATAGTGGTAGAGGTCTTGTGACCTGGACAAGCTTGCTGCTGTTGTTTGTTTTCCCACGAAGAACTGTGGTAGAGGTCTTGTGACCTGGACAGTGTGTTCACTGTTGTTAACCCCGATCCAGGGTGTGGATCATTCTTATATAAAATTTTGAGAGGACTAAGTCTCGGCTTGAGACTGAACCTCTTGGTTAATTTTCTGTGCTTATAGTTATACTCTATATCCATACTATACATATTTATTTCATTTTCCGCTGCTATTACTTTGAAATATAATCTATCTTCAAAGCTACTTTGATAATTAAATTAGCAAGTGTTTATATTTGTTATAAATCAGTAAGTTAGTTTAAAAAGTTAATTTAATCATAAGATTAAGTTAACTGAGAATTAATCAATCTTTGAGAAACTAATTGAACCTTTATAATCTATATAAATTCACTACAGTTTAATTTGTTTTTGAAATTGGGGGATTTTGATAGAAATTGTTTTTAACAGAAATTTTAATTGGAACTCAATTCACCCCCCTCTTGAGTTTCCACTCCGACCAACAGTTTAATACCATTTATACCCCCCAATTTGATGGCTAGATTATAAAGGTCATATTTAAATAATATTTTGACACCCTGATTAGCTTTCTTCATTGACTTCTTGGGAGTATCTTGTTCAACAAATTTCTTCACTAATTTATCTCTCAAGGAAGAACTTTTTGTTTTACTTTTTTTATTAATATAATGTTGGGTCATTCTTTTCTCACTAGTTTAACAGTTTTTTTATACTTAAATATTTCAAATCTAACCATACTAGTGGACATATTTTTTACAAAAAACACAAGAGTTGTTCAATCTTTTAAATTTGTTCTTACTAGACAAATTTTCCATTTTACATGGAGATTGTTTTCCATCAGTAGGTTTACTTATTATATCAACTATACCCCCTATCTGTATGTTTTATAGAACTTATACTAACATATTGTGCTAGAAATGCATGACACTGTGTCCAAACTGTAAGCAACACCAACATTTTTGATTTAATCTCTTTATTTTTATATAACATGAAATATTTCTATATTTCTTTTCTTACTAATTTTTTTGAACACCATTGTTTTGGGATCATTTTGATGAAATGTTTTCTTTTAAATACTTTCATATATCCTTAACATATTTTTTTATTTCTTATAATTTGTTCTCTTACACATTTTTAGATTTTTTAAACCATTTTCATATACTTTTCACAAAAATAAATTCAAAGATAATTTGTTTAACAACATAGTGGGTAACATATTTGTATGATCATGATGTGTATGTTTATCTAAATGATATAAAAAATATTTTAACCACCATTTTGAGTCTCCTTAAAAGTGATAATCATCTCTATTTTTTTAGGAAACACATCTTTTCAAGATAATTTTTTGGGAGGTTCCAAGTTGCATATATTCTAGTTCTTTAAACATGATTTATTATTCAATAAATTTCATGTTGAGAAATTTTTTCTCATTTTCATTTGATCTCAACCTTCCTTCACATTCAATTTTAAACATTTTATTTTGATCCTCATGTATTAGGATTTTCTCCAAAAAAATTCTTTTTATAGCTCATTTATCGTTTTTATCTTTACATCCAACTAGACCGACTTGAAATTCATGGAGATTTTATAAACCTTATCAAATTCATGGAACACATATTTTACAACCTTTTAAAAAAATAATTTGTCAGGAATACCTATTTGAAATTCATCATCAACCACTAAAATTATTTCACAGAAAAGTGAGACATTTTCATCATTAACATTCACCGTCTTTATTAGAGTGCTGGAGAAACTCATTTTATTTACCAATACTTGTTTCATTACATCAAACTATTATTCTATATATGACATGTTATCATCAATACCCTTGATGAATATAAATATATATATCACAAAATCAATTGGTATATTCTTCAAATAATCCATAATAACAAGATATAGGTCATTTTTCGATTTAATGAAACCATTCTCATATCTTCAACTTGAATCATTAGAGGGATGATAATCAATAGATTTAACAAATAAACTTGTATCATTATGATTACCTTCAACTATTGGTGTTTCCTCTGTCATTATTGACTTCGTTCACTACTTTTTGGACTCTTTATTTTTCTCATTTTGTAAATTCATGGTCAAAACCTATATTTCAATAGCAACAGGAGTATACATTGTTTCTTCCATTTGAGACTCTTCCTCAAACACTTAAAAATATTACTTCATCAAATTTCTATAAAATTACTGGGAAATGAACTTCTAGTTCAAATCATTGGGAACATATTCTCTAATACCAATTGTAAGCCCTAGTGGGCTAGTGCAGACACACCCAAGAGGGGTATGAATTATATTTGGTTAGCTTTTTACCAAATTCCAAATATTATTTTAATACTTAAACCCCCTTTTATATTTTTAACCTCTATGATCAATTAATATTCGACTAAATATTTTTTATCACCTAACCCACATACACCATGTGCAAGAAAGTAAATCATGAAAGCAATGTATGTGGTATTTTTTTAAGGTTAGGCGTCTATGTGGAAAACCTACTCCTTGTTGTTCTCATTAGTATCAGAGTCATAGAATTTATAATATAATATTATTATTAATTAAAAGAAAAGTGGGTTTTTTATCTTGATCTACACGCCCACCTTATTACACAGGTTAGGGGTTCACAAAATTCCACATGTGAATAAATCAAATAATATATTATGCAAATGAAGGGATCATTATATTGTATCCCACAATATTTAAATTACCATCACACCAGCTGTTATTATAAAATTCTTCATACTTTAATGTAGATTGAAAATAATGAATATTATTTCAATACATCGTGGATTATGGGGCGCCCACGTCCCCTTTCCCCATCAGAGTTCATCCAGCGAAGGGTGATCAACAACCTCGTGTGCAGGTACGAGGAGGAAGGGGTCATCCCAACTAGGGATATGGCCTACTTGGACCTGGAGGCCTCCAAGACCCACTGTCAATGCCGCCCTAACAGGCTGCACAGGGAGCCCTTGCTCCCCACCCCAACGTTCAACCGTTTTGGGAGCCTGTCCCCAGAACGCCTTGACGACTCCTCGCCTTACGCTGATGAGGCGGGTACCATCCGACTCAGCCCGCTCAGGGTCCCGACCCAAGGGCTCCAGGTAAGAGATCCAACCTGGCTGCGTCAGCGCCACCGTCCGACTCCACAGGAAGAGCAGGCAGGCTATGCCTCTACACCACCTGCACCAGCTCGTCTGACTCGACGTCAGCGTCGGGCCCGGACTGAGGACGCTCTCCCAGGTGCATCAACGTCAACATCTACAGTGGACCGAGCCACCGCCGACGTACATCATGGGTCCCCTTCATATGCTGAGTAGGGGCACTCCTTCGCCTGACCAGGATCGAGACCCCAACCGCCCCACGGGCAGGCTGGGTTGACTCTCTGGGTTGTAGGCCTGAGTGGTGATCGCCATGAACTAACCCACAGTGATGTCACCTCGTACGGAGGCCCTCCCTATACAACTGCTCCATAGAGCGCGGGCCTTCCCGCCCCGAAGCTCGTCATGGAGGTACGCCTCGTGCTACCCCCATCCCGAAGGAAGACCTGCCCAGCGGTAGTGACGCTCTGTGCGGAAACCTTTCCCGCGCCCACTATATAGGGTATGGAGTCCATCCTCCTGCCCCTGAATGCCGATCTGAAGGCACTGTCCATCCAGTCCTTCTCCAACGTGGGCTCCCTCCTTACGTCCTCTCTGTAACGGGCGAAGCTCCTCCTCACCCTAGCTACATGAGGAGTGAAGGCCAGCCTCGCTCCGCCCGCATAGACCATGGAGGTCCTCCCCATGCTCCTGCCGGTTCCAACAGAGGCTCCGCCCACATGGGTGATGTTCATGGAGGTCCTCCCCATGTACCCTTCAACATTTTCCCTGGTTCCCCTTTCCCTTCAGTTATCTCGAGTGGGGCCCCCCTCCGCCACTGTGCCAGCACCGCCCCGAGGCTACATGATGAAAATCAACCGTGTCCCGAAGAGCCACCCCGGGGCAGGAGAGCGGGTCGTCGCCGCCACAAGAAGAGTCCTGTGAAGGCCCAGGTGGAGATCAATCATGCCCGCTTCTCTGACTCGGAAGCGGAATGCGACTCAGTAATGGAACCTTCTCCCCGATCCTCCGTATCAAGGACTGGGGCAGGAACCAGGCACGTTAGCCTCATTCTCCCAGAATATGAGGTCCACCATATTCCCATCTCTCTCCGCATGTACATCCGGTAGGAAGAAATCTTGGGAATTCTGTAGGTCTCGACCGCGCAATCACTGCCATCGTCACTAGAAGCGCCCTCTACCTCTACCAGAGGTCACAGAGAGCTATTTTGGGGGCCAACGGCGGTAGAGCGACGACACGACCTGTCTCTAGTAGCCGCGACTCCTATGCTGGAAGCTGTGTCTATCAGCCTGTCGTATCGTGACATCGTGGCCATGTCACCTTACTCTTCAGAGGATACCCTGGAATTTGGCGGCCAGTCAGCTCGTTTGCCGTATTCTCCGCCGCCGAGTTTACTATCCCAGAGGTCCGCCTCGGTACCGCTACCGGTCCCTCAGCTGCCCCCGGTTGACAATTGGGGAAATACAGGACCAGACCCAGAGTCCGATCCCAGGAGCTTCTGGAGTATTCTTGCAGTGGATTGCTTCCCGGAGAAGTTTTGGCCGACGGCGGTGCTGAATTTTCACGCACCAGAGTCTCTTACCCCTGAAGAAGTGGGGTGCTTTTGTCGAACCCTATGGGAGACACACTTCTGCCTTTATTATGAACGGGTGTTGTACCCCAGAAGTCGAGAGCACTTCAAAGAAATCGGCGAGCAATGCCGCCTGATCGATTCGCCCGCACTCCTTGTGTCCCAGCACCCCATGTCGCCAGGCCGTCAGAGCGCCCTTCAACGGAAATGTGTTCAGAGTTTCAAAGTACTCCGCAGAATCGTCAGGGAAGCTACCCCCCATGTGTAAGTCTGTGGTTGGGGACACTATGCGGCTCTCCTCTTCGACCCTATCCGACGGCAGCCCGATTCGCTATGCGACATCGAGGACATGCCCTCGAGAGGGGTCGCGGTCCACATGGCTGACATAGTGGTCAAGGAAGACGAGCTTGAATTCCTTGATGGAGGCTTACCCCCCGAGGGCGTACCGCCACTGCTGGACCCATCAGGGAGGGTTACCCGTTAGCAGAGGAACCTACTAGGCCTCCCTGTACCCACCGAGTCCCTGGTACTTGGTCGAAATACCGGCAAGGGTAAGGAGCAGTTGGAACTGTCAAGCACTCCGACCCGTTTGACTCTGTGTAGAAAACTGACGAAGATTCCGAGAAGGCCACGTTACGCCAGCATCTTGCTGACCAGAAGAGGCTGGTTGACGAACTCTTGGCTGAGCGCGGTGTAGATCGGTGACCCGACTATGGTAATCCCAAGCCGGGGCAGCAGGGGCAAGAACAATTTCCCCTCGGTGAGATGCCTTCGGGCAACCCTGATCATGCTACTTCCGCAGACAGGGCAGAAGCCGGAACTTACAGCAAGAGGGCGCGATACGTCTCGCCAAACCCTCCCGAGGGACGGGGCAATCTGAAGAATCCAGTCCGGGTTCCCCCAGTCGCCCCGTAGGTTGTTCCTCCAGTTGACCCACGAGCTGCCAAAGCCATCTACCATGTTGAGGAACCTGGAAACGCACTTGTGGTTAGGGATCCCCGTCAAGATAGGGACTCCCACCCGGATGATCTTATAGTGGCGCTCACAGCCTGCCTCGAAGCGTTGGAAACGCGGCAGGTGGCGGTCCCACTGGATGGCAAGCCGTATCCCGCGTGGGTGGATGATATGACTGCACCTCTGGGTTTTGGGAACCCCGCATTCTTGCCCTTCAACGGGACAGGGGACCTGCTGCAGCACTTGGCTCATTTTTCTTCCAGTAGTGGCCCCATGCTGGGGACCCTGGCTCAGCAAGAAGCCGCCAAGCTCTGTTGTTTCATACAGACATTGGAAGGTCCAGCATTCGTCTAGTACATCCAGCTCCCTATCGGATCGGTGACCGGTTGGGAGGATATCCGCCGGCAGTTCCTATACCAGTTCAGCTCCACCACGCAGATGACTAGCATTGCAAACCTCTTCAAGTGCAAGCAAAGGCCTGATGAGCGAGTCGCAGATTTCATCTCCCGGTGGAAGGGACTTACGTATTCCCTCGACATGCCACTGACTCAGGAGAAATTACTGACAATGTGTGTGGGGAACATCAAGACAGAGCTGGTACCCTCCCTAATTATCCAGAACTACCCTGGAGGGTTCAGAGATTTCTCAGATAAGGCTCAGCGCCTTGAGGATGCCCTGAAACAGGCTAATCAGGCACGTTCGTTGCCCCCTATGATCCTGGCCAGGAGGACCGCCAGGGCTGAACCTGCCACTGTGGCCCAAATAGAAGCCCATAGGCAGTTGGAATTACTTCCATCGGCACCATCCCCGCAACCCCGCAGAGGTCCTCTACCTCAAGCACAGGCTCCTGTCCAGCATCGACTGCCTCAGAACCGATAGGCTCCCCCGCGCAATGCGCCACCGCCACCTAGGCGAGACAATCAGGTGTCGCCTCCTCGGTAGGCCCCTCTGGCCCCTCGTCAGGGCCAGTCCCCCAGGGCCCCCTATCTGGAAAGAAGGCACCAGACTTATTCGTTCAACGAAAATCATGTCTCTGGCTTCTTCCGAAGTGCTCTAGAGTAAGGGATTGTGTGTCTGCCCGAGTGCAGAAGGCCGATAGAGGCGAATCTCACCGATCACCCCAACTACTGCCCTTATCATCGGATTTTGGGGCACACCCTCAAGAAATGCTATGTGTTTAAATACTGGCTTCAAGACCAGGTCAACAACAACATAGTCATGTTGGGCCCGGCACCAGCGCAAGTGGCAGGTGTCTTTGCAGGGTCAGAGATCGGTAGCGACAGCGAAGCCGAGTGGCAGCAGGTTCCCAACCGCGGATCCTGGAAATACGATGACTGGATGGCTCAAAAAACCGTCGTTCATGCCCATGGTATCATCCGGTCATGCCTGAAGCAGCCGGAACCTTCAGAAGAAGTAGTCGGTACCTCCGCATCGTCTTTACAGTCGACCTCTTCCCAAAAGGGCAAGCGGTGACGACGTAAGAAGAAGCAACGCGCACAGCCGTTGCCGCCATCATCCCGCATTCTTGTTGAATTTATGCCCCCTGAAATGGGGATTCCTCCCAGAATCCGCCCGGTACTGGATGACTCCTCGAGGGACAGCCAGGGGTGCTCTTTGGTTAACATCGTGGAGCTGGTAAAGCCCTATATGACTCCCGACGAGGGGGAGCGCCAGGCGAACCTCCCCAACATTTCGAGCCAACGTCAACGTCGGCGGAATCGCAACCGCGCCGGTCATAGAGGTACGTCAACAGGAACTTTCAACCAAGTCGTGCATGCTACTGAGACTAGACAGCAGGCTCAGCGCAGAGCTCAGCACGTGCAACCCCGTCTAATGCCCTCAGCTCTACCACCACTGCCGTTTGTGCTACTAGATCAGGGAGAGCTGCCTCGTTCGTATCACAGTCAGTCTTGTCTGGCTACAGGCCAGCCTCTGCTGTCCGATCTTAGTCTGGCGACTACTCTCCAGGCTTCTACTAGTAGGCAGCAAGATGTACCCAGTACTAGCCGATCGCCGGTTCAACCAGCAGGACCCGCTATGCCTCCAAATGTCGAACAACCTCCTGTAGGCAGAGGTTTGCGTTTGGCATGAAAGTGTGATGTCCTGAAGCACCTGGCCAGCATTCCGGCAAGGATTTCTATCCTAGAGGCCCTTCGCCTGTCATCCGAAATGCACGAGGCACTTGCCGCGGCCCTAAGGAGCCCCATACAGTTTGAGACGGAGGTAGCAGCTGCAGAATCCTTCCATACCGAGATGATTAAAAACGCCTAATGTCAGGCGGTTATCTCGTTCCTTGGTAAAGATGAGGACCCTCTTCTACAGGGGCACATTCGCCCACTGTACATCACTGGCCACTTCAATGGCGTGGAAGTCTGCCGCTGCCTCGTTTACACGGGTTCAAGAATCAATCTAATTCCGACTCGGACGTTGCGAAAGCTGGGTCTGTTTGAAAGTTATTTAACTCCCTCTGACCTCAGAATCCAGAGGTACGATAGGACCGAGCAAACCCCAGTCGGCAAGATCCGCCTGAAGACTCAGTTCAGTGGCTTAATTTCCAGCATCGAGTTCATGGTTGTCCCTCAGGACACCGCCTACAACGCGTTGATGGGTAGCCCATGGCACCATCTGCATGCAACGGTCCCTTATTCGTATCACCAGTCCCTCAAATACTCACTCAACGGTCGAGTAGGCGTGCTCCAAGGAGATGCGTCTCCTTTTGCTTCTTGTGAGGCCTGCTATCTAGATGCAGGTTATTACAAAATTATGGATAATAAAATCCTAGTTAGTGAGGATGAACCCGCCCCGGTCACAAGTGATCCATGGGCAAGCATGGATGATGCCTATGTCCTCCCGATCCACCGATTGGAGGCCACGACCCCCGACATGGGGCAATGTTTTGTTGTTTTGGGTACACAAGGAAGGCAAGTTCCTGTGTCCAAGCGACGGCGGAAAATCACCTCGTACTCCTACATCAACCAGGCTCAGGTGATCCCAGAACCTCCTACCCCTGTACGGTACCGGGATGTCAAGCTTATGACAATGGCAGTGTTCCATACGTGTCTCTTCCGTCGGGATGGAATTAACCAACTCAGGATGACACTTCACCACTGCTTTGATATCATCAAACGTGGCCCCTTAGGCCGAAGGCCAGATGGGATAGGGTCGACTACCTTCATTGCTATGGTCTCAATGGAAAGTGATTCTCCTAATATGATGACCACTGCTACCCGAGCCGGCACCAGCTGCCCCTCAGGATTTCATATCCCAGAAGTACCTCCCGTCGCGGGAAATCTCCCCACGGGTGGAGAGGAAGACCTGTAGGATGCTCCCCCCGCCTTTGAAGAAGGCGTCTCTACCACGGTTGATGAACTGGTACAGGTGAAACTTGGTAGCGAGGCAGATCTGAAACCTACATTGATCAGTGCAGCCATGTTCCCCGAGGAGAGGCAGAAGTACGTAGACTTCCACAAACAACACTGTGATGTGTTTGTATGGAGTTACAACGAGATTCCAGGACTAGATCCCCAGGTAACCGTTCACCATCGGGGCCTCCTAGCAAAACATCGTGGGTTTAAGCAGCGTCCCAGGAAGATGCACCCTTCTCATGGTGCTATGGTTTAAGACGAAGTGGACAAGCTTATCAAAGCCCACTTCGTTAAGGAAGTCCAGTACCCCAAGTGGCTTGCCAACATTGTGCCAGTCAGGAAGAAGAATGGGCAGATCAGAGTCTGCATCGACTTTCGCGATCTTAATCGCCACTGCCCAAAGGATGACTTCCCCCTCCCGATGACGAAGTTATTGATTGACTCCACAGACGTGTTCCAAGCTCTCTCTTTCATGTACGGGTATTCCGGGTACAACTAGATCTGGATGGCCCCCGAAGACGAGGATTCCATTGCCTTCAGGGCTCCCCAAGGTACCTTTTTCTACCAGGTTATGCCATTCGGTTTGAAAAATGCTGGTGCCACTTATCAGAGGGCCATGCATCGAATATTCAATCCGATTCTTAGGACATTGGTGGAATGCTACGTGGATGACCTCGTAGTCAAATCATGTCAGTGCCAGGACCATCTCAAATACCTCGAGAAAGTGTTCGGTTTCCTCTGTTCCCATCACATAAAGATGAACCCGTGGAAGTGTTCCTTCGAGGTCACCTCTGGGAAGTTTCTGGGCTTTGTTATCAGATACCGAGGTATCGAGATCAACCCAGAGAAGATCAAGGCCATCAGCCAAATGCCTCCCCTGAGCAACATGCGGGAGCTTCGAGGCCTCCAAGGCCACTTAGCCTATATACGCCGATTCATCGCGAATCTGGCCGGCAAGTGTAAGCCCTTTTCCCGGCTCATGAAGAAAGGTTCCTCCTACGAATGGGATGAGGAGTGTCAGACCGCCTTCTAGGAAATCAAGAAGTATCTATTCAAACCTCCGGTTTTGATGCCACCCGTCTCCAGAAAGTCGCTGGTCCTTTACGTGACCGCCCTGGAAAGATCCCTTGGTGCACTTCTCACACAGAAGAATAACGAGGGAACTGAGAACAATCTCTACTATCTCAGCCGCATGCTTCTTGATACGGAGTTCAGATACTCCCCTATCGAAAAGAGCTTCCTTGGGCTCGTCTTTGCCGTGCAGAAGTTGCGACATTACCTGCAGCACCATGAGGTGCAATTGGTCTCCCGAGTAGATCCACTGATGTAAATCCTGAACCGCCCCATGCTGGCTGGCCAACTAGAACGGTGGGTGGTGATTCTCCAGTAGTTTGATATCAGGTCCGTACCTCAGAAGGACATTAAGGGACATGCGTTGGAAGAATTTTTAGCTGCCCATCCAACCACCGCGGATCAATCCCTAGACCTGGATTTTCCTGATGAGACGGTCCTCTCAGTCGATCATGTCGTCCCGTGTTGGCAAATTCATTTCGACGGCGCCTCCTAGAGCCCCACCGGTAGGCGGCTCAATGATCCCAAGCTCAACAGAGTGGGCCTGGGTATTGTCTTCATTACCCCAGCACAAGCCGTCCTGCCATACTCGTTCCTGTTGTCAGAAGGTTGTACGAACAACGAGGCAGAGTACCAGGCTCTCATCACCGGCCTCGAGATGGCCCTTGAGATCCATGTGCCCCATCTACATGTTAAAAGAGATTCCGAGCTGGAAATCAAACAGGTTAACGGCGACTACGTCGTCAGGAAGCCGGAGCTTGTACCGTTGCTAGATTACACCCTCCGCCTAATGGCCCAGTTCTCTTCTCGACCAGAGGTTACCCATGTCCCACGATCAAAGAACAGTCAAGCAGACGCCTTGGCTGTCTTAGCCGCATCGCTCGCAGAACCTGATCAAGATGATTTGATCATACATGTGGCACACCGGAGAGTCATTGCCCCTGTCACCCAAGAGGACAATGATGGCCTGCGGGTAAGTCATCTCACTGCCAGACCCTCCACGTCAGGGGTCCCGGGTTCTTCAGATGCAGTGGTTGAAGCCACTCCCGACTGGAGGGCACCTTTTGTCGAGTATCTCCAAAATGGTCGCCTCCCGGATGTCCGGGCTGAGCGCGAGCGAATACGACGCCGCGCGCAGCAATTTACCCTCCAGAGCGGCCCCAGTCTTGAACAAATCATTTATAAGTGGAGTTTCGATGGTATCCTCCTCTGTTGCATCCAAGGGGTAGAGATACCTCAAGTTATGCAAGAGGTTCACGCCGGTTCCTGTGGCGCCCATCAAGCTGGGCTGAAGCTGTCCCATCAAATCCATAGGTTGGGGTACTTCTGGCCCTCTATGATCCATGATTGTATTGGGTATGCCAAGAGATGCAACGCGTGCCAGGTTCACGCCAACTTCCTAGATCGGCCGCCGGAGTCCCTCCACCCCACCAAGTACTCTTGGCCATTTGTGGTATGAGGACTTGATGTAGTGGGACTGTATCAACCGGCAACAGCCTGCCAGTATAGGTTCATCCTGACTGCTACAGATTTCTTCTCCAAGTGGGAAGAAGTAGTTCGGCTCAAAGAGGTCAAGGCCAGTTCCATCGTTGACTTTGTGAGCTCCAATATTATCCACCGGTTTGGGGTCCCTCACACCATCCTCACCAATAACGGCACCAACTTATGAGCGGCTGAACTGAAGAAATTGTACGCCAAGTACGACATCCGTTCGAACCATACCTCCCACTACCACATGCAGGAAAACGGACAGATCGAGGCGTTCAACAAAACCCTCTCTAACATTCTGCAGAAGATGGTTGGTCAGAACAAGAAAAGTTGGCCGGAAAAGCTCCCCAATGCCCTCCGGGCTTATCGGACGACGACTCGCAACTCTACCCAGGTGACCCCATATTCCCTGGTGTATGGAGCCGAGTCCGTCCTACCCATTGAGATCCAGCTGCCATCGTTACGCACTACAGTTTACGATCACCATACATCAGATGAGATAGCCGAAATCCCTCTAGCTGAATTAGAAGAACTGGACGAGAACTGGCTTCGTGCCCTGCACAATCTGTAAAGGCATTAGGATAAGATAGTGAGGGCCTTAAATAAGAAGGTTCGTCTCTGCTCTTTTCTATAGGGCGACCTGGTACTGGCCCTTCGAGCGCCAATGATTCCGAGTAGGAAACCACCCAAATTAGAACCCAAATGGGAAGGGCCTTATATCATCCATAAGGTTTACCCCAATGGAGCATACTCCTTGGTGACCACCGATGGAGAGCGTATAACCCCTCCCACCAATGCTAAATTCCTCATGCAATACTTTGCCTAGGGAAAAAAGGGTCATGCACGACCCTAAACTGCAAAATGGTCCCGCATGAATTTAAACTGCACGTTATGGTCCTGCACGACCTTAAACTGCATCTTTGTCCTGCAAGACGATAAACAGCAAAATGGTCCCGCATAACTTTAAACTGCACGTTATGGTCCAACACGACCTTAAACTGTAAATTCCTGCACGACCTCAAACTACATCTTCATCCTGCAAGACGATAAACTGCAAAATGGTCCGAGCTCTATGACTTTAAACTAAGATCTCCCCATTCCTTACTGCCAGACGTTAAACTGCAAGCCAGTCAGGCCTTCCTGACCGAGGCTCAGCCTCAGGCCCCTCGGCCTCCTTGGGCCCCTGGCCCCCCAAACTGCAAGCCAGTCAGGCCTTCCTGACCGAGGCTCAGCCTCAGGCCCCTTGGCCTCCTTGGGCCCCTGGCCCCCCATCCTTACTGCAAGACGTTAAACTGCAAGCCAGTCAGGCCTTCCTGGCCGAACCGAGGCTCAGCCTCAGGCCCCTTGGCCTCCTTGGGCCCCTGGCCCCCCGTCCTTACTGCAAGACGTTACACTGCAAGCCAGTCACGCCTTCCTAACCGGACCGACGCTCAGCCTCAGGCCCCTTGGCCTCCTTGGTCCCTTGGCCCCTCGTCTTCACCGCGAGACGTTAAATCGCAAGCTGTTCAGGTCTCCCTGACCGCGGTCCGGCCTCAAGCCCCTTGGTTTTCCCTGACTTACCCTCTTGCCGGATTGTACGGTATGGTGTGGGACTACATCCTCATTCTCGTCAGATTACTTGTTGTACCTTACATATCCCCAAATATGATGCCTTCTCGTCTCGCATGACGTTAAACTGCATCTCAAGAACTATGTGTGGCTTGATTCCAATCTCAATGGGATACGTAGGAACGCTCGAACGCCTCGTCTTGAGCCCAGCCCCAAGCTTTTCCCTTCCACTATACCCCTGGGAATAAATCCCTTGGCGGATCTTTGTGTAGCAGGGAGTAGGCTTTCTTAGCCCCGCTCATACAACCCAGCTCACACAAGGATTTTAAGGGTCACACCATGTGCCCACTCCCGTTCTTCTATCCTCCCACGTCCTCACCACATGACGCTAAACTGCATGGCCTTCAAGAACTATGTATTTCTTGATTCCCATACTAATGGGATACGTAGGAACGCCCAGACATTTCGTCCGTTGGCCCCCCCAAAAGCTAAAATCTTCCCCTCGGGTCAAGGCATGGCAGGGTGCACACTTTTTCCCCAACTCACATCGAGCAAGCCTCGACCCGGCTGCACATCCCCACTGGAGATGTTTGCCACTTTCGTGGATGGATACAACTATGCTTCACCCACTCCGTGACTGGGATTCCATCATTTTTCACACCCGGAGGGACCCCCAAGAATGGCCGGATACTACGCCCAAGGGCTCTCCTACCGATACGGGCCAACGCCCCCGAGGGTTTTCAAGCAACAGGACGATACAAGTCCCGCATTGCGAATTTGGTCAGCGGTCGATGCTCATTTGTTGCTCCCATATCGGGTCACCAAGGGGACGCTGTGTTTCGAACATGGTCAACATCATCCTGGATCTTCGGGTCCACCCCGAGATATCCCAGACATCGAGTGCAGTGATTCATTCTACCCCATCCCGAAGTGACAAACTTCTTCCCGGGTGGTGCTAGCGATCGGGCCCACAGCCCCGATTCCCTATAGGGGTGTACGGTGTGGTGTGGGACTACATCCTCATTCACGTCGGGATAATGTACCACGCCGTACGCCTCCCCTTACGAGGCCCAGCCTCAGGCCCCTTGGCCTTCTCGGGTCCCCATCCCCCGTCCTCATGTAAGACGTTAAACTGCAGATCAGTCAGGCCTTCCTGACTGATGTCTGACCTTAGGCCCCTTGGCCTCCTCGGGTCCCCGACCCTCGTCCTCACTGCAAGACGATAAACTGCAAGCAGTTCAGGCCTTCCTGACCAATGCCTAACCATCAGGCCCCTTGGCCTTTCCGGGCCCCGGCCCAAGTCCTCTCTTATAGGAGTGTATGGTGTGGTGTGAGGTTATTTTATCATTCACGTCAGTCTCGTAATGACGGCACCATGTATCTCTCCTTCTGGAGTTGTTTCATCGACCCCTCTTCGGTGGTTCACCAATGTGCCTAAGAGTACTCTGGTTTATTACCTGGAATGCCAATCTTTACTCGGACACGTCCGCACCCGCTTTCCAGGATTTGTGTATCCCTGCATCAGGGCTTCCATCATCTTTCAGACCTGAAGGGACCCCCAAGAATGGCCTGGATACTACGCCCAAGGGATCTCCTACCGTTACAGGCCAACGCCCCCAAGGGTTTCGGACAACAAATCGATAAAATCTTGCGTTGCGAATATGGTCAGCGGTCGATGCTCGTCTGTTGTTCTCACCTCAGGCTAACGCGATATGGATGCTACGTTTCCACCATGTTTAACGGTTTTCCTCTATTTCCACGCCAACCCATTAAGCCCAAAATGTCGGGTACATAATTCACACCCTTCATCACTTCATCGTGTCCAAGTAGAGTCTCGGAACTCTTGGTACTTTTCCTCCGTGCACGTCCGTGCATTGGGGGAACAAGCCGCGTCAAATGTGTCCTTAGGGGCTCTCTGCCGACTCCCATTTGATGGACGCCCCAAGTATTGCGATAAGGATTCCCCCCCCCCTTGTTTCCCGCACCAAGTTTAACTCACGTGGGCTTAGGGATCGGGTTGACATCTGTGCTTACTCGGGAAGTTGTCACCATCCACAGTCCGATCTCTAAGACCACAAACGAATATTCTCATCTGGAACTACGTTCAGCTTGATTCCCATCATAATGTGATACGTAGGAATGCCCAGACCCCTTGTCTGTGGGTCCATCTTGAGTTTAGCAAATTCACCTCTCTGGTATTGCCTTCAGGACCCCGACTACGGGACCGCGTGGCGTAGTGCGGGATTATGTCCTCATTCACGTCGGGTTTGCAATAACTGCACCACGCTCACCCCCGTTCTGAGAGTTATCCCTCATATTCCTTGTCTAACATGACATTAAAAGGCACCCTTCATAACTACGTGTGGCTTGATTCCCATCCTCATGGGATACGTAGGACCGCCCGGATGCCCTGTCTTTGGGTACAACCCATTTAGGGAGCCAGTCTCTCCCCCTGTTTCACCTATTACCTCTATATAGGCCCCTCGGCCTATGGTCTCCCTCTCTGAATGGCGTAAAATGTGATGTGGGATCATGTCTCCATCAATTGTGTTTTATAACACTACGCATGTTCCCCGCCTAGCATCGTATCTGCTACCTCTACGCTGCATGACGATAAAATGCATGTTTGGTCCTATCATACGACCCTAAACTGTGACATTATCGTCCTGGCCGCACGACAAAAAACGGCACGAAATTTTGGTGACCTCGTGGTAGAGGACATCACATTGGGTATTGGTCATGTGCCATGCCATTTGTCAACGCCCATCACGGCTTGATCCTTGTGGCGACATCACGGCCTACTATTCTAGGCCTTTCGCTTCACAAAAAAAAAACCATTCACCTTAAAGAACAAACAAGATTTATCAAATTTCGCATATTTTAGTGCAAGGGCCACAGCCTCACTCCCCTTTTCCCCTGGCACTAGTACCTTACCGTGCCGCATTTCAGAACTACGTATGGTCTGATTCTCATCCTTATGAGATACGTAGGAGCACCCGGGCACTTCCCCACGGGCCCAACCAAACCTTTGTGTTCTGTCCCTCGACTCGAGCATTTCCCCAGAGAACGCATGGTAAGTAGAGCTTAGGCCCTCCTTTACGTCGGGTTTTGTTGCCATGCGTCCCCTGCTCCCTTTACCCATTTATGTTCTAAGGTCCATCAAGAACTATGTGAGTCTTGATCTTCATCCTTATGAGATATGTAGGAGCGCCCGGGCACTTCTTCCCAGGCCCAACCTAACTTTCACTTTCAGTCCCTTGACCGAAAACCACTCCTAAGGGGGTCGGCCGGCATGATATGGGATTACGTCCTCATTCACGTCAGGTTGTTCATCGCACCGTACACACCCCCTATTCCCATTCACGCCAGGTGTTTGAGTTACTCCACCATATGCCTCTTATGTCTCCTCCCATCCATGGTCTGAATTCTACGACCCTAAACTAAGATCTCCCCATGGGAAAGGAATCTGCTCCCTCTCTCTAATATGTCTCATTGTCGTATTCAGATGTGTTTCGACAAATAGCCCGAAGTGTGGGACTTTCGTACGGACATCCCCTTCGTCCCACGACCAAGCTTCGTGAGATCGCTATTTGGATCCTCATCCTCTTCCACATCCAAAAGGACCTTCAGACGACATGGATACTGGGATTAAGGTCTCTCCATGAATTCTAAACCTAAGGGGCCTCCAATCGTTTCGGGCCAATGTCCCTACGGATATTTGACAACATTTGTGACATGGTCCTGTGTTTCGAACATGGTCAACGGTCAACCCTCATTTGTTTGTCCCCATTCTAGGATAACGCGATATGGATGCTGGGTTTCCGCCACGGTCAATAGTTATCCTCCATCATCACACCACCATCATCGTGAACTGAATATCGAGTGCCATGATTCACACATTTACACTTCCTCATGTTCAAGTGGAATTCTATCATACTCAGCTCTTTCTCTTTGCGCATCTAGGTGCGCTAAATGATCATGTTAGTGTCATTGGGCCGGTATTCACCGAGCGTCCCTTTGACCTAACCTGCCCCTTTTTGTGTCAGGAAATTCCCACCACTACTGATTGTTTCCCACACCGAGCACGACTCACGTGGGCTTAGTAGTTTTGGTAGGATGTGTACCAACACAGTCGGGCTGCTCCTCGTCCCGTATGACGTTAAATTGTGCTTCCAGAACTACGTATGGCTTGATTCCCATCCTCATGGGGTACGTAGGAACGCCCAACTACTCTGCTTCGGGCCCAGCCTAATCCTCACTCTTGGTCCCTCGACCTGAAGAGTTTCCTCTAGGGGTACGTGGTGTGATTTGGACTCCATGTCCTCATTCACGTCGGTTTCATATCTACCGCACCACACGCTCCCTGGGATCTTCCCTTTTATTCCGCATCCTATCGTATGACGTTAAACTACAGGAGTCCATGTGTCCTCAACTCATGACACTAAACTGTGGTTCTACCCTAACTAAGTTCAGGATACCCCGTGTTAATCATGGGATGCACCAGAACCTCTACCATAGAGGATTTCACTTGTCAGTGTTGGTCTATGACTGCACTGCGCTTCCAGAGCTACATATGGCTGGATTCCCATCCTCATGGGATATGTAGGGACACCCTGGTATACTGCCTAGGGTCCAGCCCATAGAAATCATTAATCCAATCCTTCCCCTTTCCGCCCCCCTGGTCGGACCCCTCGCCAGAGAGGCCCTGTCCCAAAGAAGGAAGGATCCATGGCCAAGCCAACGCGCCCATCTAGCGTACTCCAACCACGGTGGTGTAACTATTTTAGTGCTAGATTCTGTTCGGACAAACCATCCCTCCATATTCCACGCTTTGCGTGCCCCTTATTCGGGCCCTCGTCCCCTTTCATGTCTGAAGGGACCCCCTAACGGCCTGGTCCCATGCCGCATCGGCTCACCTACCATCCTGGGCCAACGTTCCGGAAGACTGGTCGTGTTTGGAAGGACCCCCTAACAGTATGAATGTTTGACCTATGGTCCGCCAACAGTCCTGGGACAATGTCCCGAAGGATTGATCGACAACATTTGTGACATGGTCCCGTGTTTCGAACATGGTCAACGGTCGACCCTCATTTGTTGTCCCCATTACAGGCTAACGCAGTAAGGATACCGCTTCTCCTCCATGGTTAACGGTTGTCCCTTATTGTCACGTCATCCCCACAGTGTTCCGAATCTTGGGTATCATGATTCACACATCCCATTTTCATCTATTTGGACCGATTTCATCACCCCTGGCGTTGCACCGTTCGTGTGTAAGAGAACGTTGAAGAAACGGTAATTCGGCTGTCCAGAAAAATTCCTTCTCTGGTCAAGCCTCTCCCATCTTTCGAGAATCTGGACTGGTAATCCGAATCCCGGATGCCTAGAGCATGGTCTACACTCCTACTTTTGGTGGGATGAGAAGGCAACTATCTCCTGTTTCTCACATCAGGCTCGACCCACGTGGGCTTGGGGAATTGTCGCCGAACGTCCCGCAAACATTGTAGGGATGTAACAAGGCGATTCAAACAGAGGAAATCGTGCACGCTACGGCATTCAAAACAATGAAAGAAAAATTGAAGCACTTAAGTACCAATAAAAGGTTTTTGGTTTGTTACAATACCCGGGGGTCGACTCCCCCCATTGACGAGTTGACCCCATCAAAAGAGAGTTGTAGATCTGCCACCCGTTGGCTTGTGGCGTCCAATGATTGATGTCGCTGATTCAGCTCCCGCTCCTCCTCAGCAATGGCGGGGCATAGTTCGTTAGCCTTGGCTTTGGCCCTCTCTACACCAGCTTGAATGGCAGCCATCTTTCCAGAGGCCTGCCTCATATGCTCTTCTGCCTCTGCCAGCTGGGCCTTCAACCGTGAGACCAGCTCAGATTGTGCATTAAGAGAGGCTGAAAGCTCATCTGCCCGAGTCTGCATCTGTTGGACCTCGCCTTCAGCCTCCTGGAGCTTCTTGATTTTGGTTGCCTTCCTCCGCTACCAGCCCACGCTGAGCCCACGATCATGCTCCCGGATCTTCTCAGCCATAAGATCTCAGATGAGTATGTGAGGATGTTGGGAATCCACTCCCCCAGCGCACAGTTCATGCAACCGCGAGCGGAGTCTATCCATTTCGGCCATCCATTGCGCTTGGGGGGTGTCCTTGATGAAGCGCATGATCAACTTCCACGAATGGTGGAGGAATATGCTGTTGTCTTCCTCGTCAGAGGCCATTTCGTTCCAGTCTACACGATTGGTAGGCTCGTACGTGGGATACACCCGCAGGAAATCCTCGACAGGATCCACATCTGGTGTTGAATCCAGTACGACACCTGGCACCAAAGCAGGCGTGACAAGACTGGGACTGACCGGTTGATCCTCTTCCTCGGATTCCACCTCAAAGACTTTGGGTACGACCCTGCTGGTGGTCCTGCCAGTGATGATGTGCGTCGCATCTTAAGGAGATGGGGGGACTATCGCCACCATCAACAGCATGCCCCTAGGAGGGACGCCGCCAGACATCCCGACCAGTCTTGCCGCAGCAGCCCACGCCAGTTGGAGAACTGTACGACAGAGAGGGACATAAACGTTAGTTGGCAGGCATAGTCTACATATGATGACAGGGAAACTAGTAGAGGAGACTTGCGGAGATCGACCTCCTGGCGCTGCTCTTGAGCCGGTACTGACGGGACCCCGAGGCGAGGCCCTCCGTATACTGTTGGAAGGTCTGGAGATTCCGAAGGAGCCACCTCGGGTGCTTTGGTCCCACTAGACGCAGAACTGGACGAAGCCATAGGCGTAGGTTCTAAAGGTCCTACATCATCACCCACCAAGGGGTGAGAACGAGGCCTGCGAACAAGTTCCTCTTGCATGGCTCAAACATCGGTGAGAAGTCCATAGTGACCCAAGAACTGATCATAAGGAAAGAAGTTTGGAATGCTACCTCGAGAGCCTCTGCTAAATCATCGGAATCTGAGACTTGATCTCCGACCTCGCCTTCCTCCAACGGGCTCCCTCCTCCAGCCTCATCATCTCGAGAGGAGTCCTCTGATTCTTCAGGCAGGGGGAAGTGCTCCCTCAGATCAGCAGCCGATAACTGTGGGGGGACCGTTCGATTCAGCAGTACCCTCACTCAGTCTGTCATTGGGCGAGGGACACCACTGGAGTGAACATAATCCTCCAGCTCGTCCAGGTATTGCTCTGCCTCCACCGGAGATGCCATGAATCCAGCCCGGACTGGGCCTATGCCCAGTAATTCCATCCCGAGGCGATTCAAGTGGGCCCATATCTCGGGTGGGCTGAGGAATTGCTGGTTGACATCCCAAATGTCCCAGGCTTCCGGGAAGACAACATCCTCTGCCATGTCGATATGACGCAGCCGCTTCCCTGGAGCCTGAGTGGATATCCTATGAAATCCCCTCGGTGGCTGCCCCTCCGGATGGCCCTGCTCTTCTGGAATCACCGGATCCACCGCTGCTGCCATACCCTCGGCTGATGTGGGTCTCGCCACCATGGCAGCCCTGCTACCGCGAGCGTCCCTAACTGCCCTCTGACCCCGACCTCGGGATAGGGGAGGCCCACCGTCACCGACCCGAATAGTTGGTTGCTTCAGCATCTCCCATGGGTAAGCAGCCTCCCAACTAATGGCATACTCCCTCACCAATCAGAAAGCGGCGGTGGATGGAGGCAATACAATCTGCATCTTCCCATCTTCCAGTGTGAACATGAGCCACAGCTACCTCATCACACACGGGTGCTCCTCGTGACGCACCTCCCAGTAGACCTACGGGGCCAGCCTCTGGAGGCACCAGAACTGCCTCGCAAACCGATGTGGGGTGTACGGTTTTCAGAGTGGCTCACGATCTATTCATGCCACCAAAAATCCACCTCAAAAGGCCAGGAGGTAAGCCTGATGTTCTTCCGTTCCCCACCCGTCATCAGTAAGTATCCCCGTCGGTAATGGAAAGGGGTGGAAATTAAACTCATCCGCCCTCCAAACCCGATTCAGTACCATTGGCATGACTAGTTTGAATGGGAAGCTCCCGACCACGTTCAGGATGGAGGGGCGGAATTTCGATCCCGGCGGCGAAATGGGGTTTGGATACTCATAAATCCCCCTGATGTGCGCTGCGATTTACCCATACAAGAGGTGGAAGGGCCCGCATATCCTTGGCTACTTCTTGCCCTCGCTAATGTGCCGCAGCATTCTGTACAGTTTGGCGAGCATTGGAATCCCCAGATTGATCTGCTGCCCCATGGCCAACATGGACGCCATAATAAACGATCTGGGCCGCACCCCAATGCTTGTATCCCTCACCGGTAGGATCCAACCGCAGATGAGAGCCGTGATGAACGCCACCAGCCTAACTATCAGCTGTTGTTCAGTGCTAACACTGAAACCCCAAGTCTTCCATTGGCTGTCCTCCAAGACCCGCCAATACGAATGCCCTTACCCCATTGGGCCGCCCTCGGACAAGTTCGAGGCCTCAGCGGGAACTCTCGATTCTATGGGAAATTCAGGAAGCATTTGAACCATCTCCTAATGTGGACATCCCTCACTGCCTCCTTGTACTCTCCAGGGACGAGTGCCATCAGCGCTGACGTGAGTCGCGGAATTTTCTCTTTATCCTCCCACGCGCTCATGACGGGGAGGAACTCATCATACATGGCCCCCAAGATCGGAACCCCATAAATCTAGTGGACACCCCACAGGCCGATGCCCACCTCCCCGTGATGCAGGTGAAAGGTATTGGTCCTAGACGACCATCTTCTCAGCAATTCCGGCATCAATTGCTTCGGTTGGTAAATGTGGAATTGGGAGGCCCATGCCGCCTCATACAACCCCACTCTCCTCAGCTCGGCCCCAAACTCATCGCATGAGGCACCTACCCAGTAGGCCCAGGCCCAGTCATCAGTGAAGTTGCCGCCCTGGCACAGGTCCCACTCATCGGACCATCCCTTCTTCAAATCCTGCAAAGCCGCCTTCATCATGGTACGGTAGAGAGGAGGGGATGTCTCCGGTTGTAGTGGACTCCCGTCAATATCGTTCACATGGTTGTAGAGACAGTCAGCGGTGAAGGGTGTGAAGTTCTCCTGTGCGTGACCATCATCCGCCCTGAACCATTGGTGCTGGCATGGTGTGCTCCTGAACCAGCAAGTTGGTTCGTCCCTACTCGCTTCAGGGATGAAGACATCATCCCTCAACCCGAAGCTATACAATTGCAGATTCTTGCACTACAGATAATCCTTCTGACCCTCCAATAGAAGATCTGTCAAAGAATCGTGGTCCAAATGGCTTTGGACCATCTCCCCAAGGCCTAGATAGTCAGCCATCTCATCCCGACGGGCAGCATCTGCAAGCACCCCCAATACAGCCTCTTGATGGGCCATTTCGATTCCGTTCCTCAGAAAAGGATTTTTTCAGAACGGATCGCGAAGATGGATGGCGAAGCTGGATCACAAAGCCGGATCACGAAGGTCAGTCGCGAGACCCAACCGCGAAGTCTGGCCCAGGCCGACAAGCAGAAGTTCGCTTGGCGCGGATGCGGAGTCGGAGACCCGCGGTTCGCCGCGAAGCTCGATTCGTGGAGGGCTGTCGCGGAGTACGCAGAGCTTCGCGAAGTTAAGAGCACAAAAAGAAAAGGAAGTCTCATGAAGACAAAAGAGGTTGACCCCCTATTTATAGGCGGCGACCTCGGAGCATCGCGGCACATCTGGATCCGTGGCCCCGTTCAGCACCGCGGGTCCCCTTCGTGAAGCCGCATCGCGAACCGCCCACAATTTTGGCGATTTTCCCTCAAACATCGACCCTTCACCCTCCGCGGCTCTAAGTATAAGTGGGGGCATTTGTTGTCGCCAAAATATTGCATGAAAGGAAGGGACGAAATTGAAGGCTGACACGCTGCCTTGCGAAGCACCGTCACAAAGCACCAATGCGAAGCACCCCGAGCATCTCGGTCTCACGAAGCTCCAGAGGCGGTAACTCTCTGTGAACGCATTTGACGTTCACAAGCCCGCCGCGAAGCTCCAGAGGCGGTAACTCTCCACAAACGCATTTGAAATTCGCAGGCCCACCGTGAAGCTCCAGAGGCGGTAACTCTCCGTGGACGCCATTGACGTTCACGAGCGTGCCGCGAAGCACCTGAGGCGGCGTGCGAGTTCTGCTTCGCGGTTCCCCTTGCCTATAAATACTGGACTCCCCCTGAGTGCTGACGACGGAAAATCTGACCTTTCGGCTTCTCCTCTCCCGAATCGCGAAGCACCCTTTTCCCCCAGGAATCATGAGCTCCATGAGGTACTTCTACTTTGCGAGACGCCTTTGCTTGGTCTCATTTTGACCCCCTCTTCCGAGAGGGATGCTCTTCGCGAAGCTCAAGGGAATTCGCGAAGGAAGGGGATTCCCAAGGGAACCCGGGCAGCCACGGAGCGTTAATGCTTCGCAAAACACCCAACCCATACTAGTGATCCCTATGCTAAGGCAGGATCTCTACACATCGCGAAGCACCCTGCTTCGCAGCACCCTACTTCACGAGGCACCCCTTCTTCATGAGGCAGTGCTCTGCAAATACTGTTCCACTTCGCGAAGCACCCTCCACTCACACCTATGCCCCGTGATAAGGCCAAGGAACTCTGATTCATGAAGCACTCTCCTTTTCTTGGCAATTGATCTTCCCGTGCGACCCTCCAGGTTTGCATGATGTGATTTCAAAGTCCCATGGACAATACCACTCATAGCGTTGCTTCGCCTAATGCTTCTTCGCATAGGCACGCTAACGGCTATTGCGTCTTTGCATAGCCATGCTAACGTGGACCCCTCGATGGTTCGCTCCACACCCCCCCCCCTGACCACGACCTTACTAGTACCTTCCCTTCCCCAAGGACCAGAGGGTACCGGTTATGTAAGTCCTAGGGGTGCAGATTGAACCCACCACGTTCGAGCTGCAGGACGTTAAACTGCCAAGCCTCACATCCTCAACACATGATGTTAAACTATGACCTGACCTCATGCTTCGCATGCAGGGTCCCTCCAGCTCGAACATTTTTTACGCCACTCATCTCCACAGGAGTGGAATCACCCATCCACAAGGGATGATGTCCCCCTTATTGGAGTGGCGTATGTTCATTGGAGAAGGGCAAACCCTAGTTCCCCAACGGATGGTTACACCCCTGCATCTCCGTACTTCCCCACTACCAAGGTCAGTGGAGGGCATGATAGGGAACGAGGCGCCTCCCATCCTTGGTCCTAAGTCCCTCTTTCGCTGCGCTTTGCCGCACCTCGGGCCTCCATCCTAGAGTAAGTCCCAGCACCGTGGGCCGCCTAATGCATAAGCCCCTCTTCGCTTCTCAAGGACGCATCCTTCGTGACGTGATCATCAGGTCCTTGCAAGCTCTTGTTTCTCACACTGAGCATGACTCGTGTGGGCATAGAGTGAGCACCGACCCTGACCCCCACCCTCAGCGAACTATGAGGACTTTGATCCATGTCAAGGCATAGTACGTAGGAAGCCTCCATGGGGTTCAAGCCACATTACTCGATCATTCATTCACGTCGAGTTTCACCCACGTCCAGCATGACGATAAATTGCATGTCTTCATCCAGCATGACGTTAAACTGCACGCCCTCGTCCAGCATGGCGTTAAACTGCACACCCTCGTCCAGCATGACGTTAAACTGTATGCCCCTTGTCCCGCATGACGTTAAACTGCACACCCATTTGAACTACGAGGTCTTTGATCCATGTCAAGGCATGGTATGTAGGAAGCCTCCACGAGGTTCAAGCCCACCCATCATCCAATTCACGTCGAGTTCTACCTTCGTCCAGCATGACTTTAAACTGCATTCCAGTCCGACGGCAACCCGTTGTGACCAACCCGAACTACGAGGACTTTGATCCGTGTCAAGGCATGGTACGTAGGAAGCCTCCCTGAGGTGCAAGACCAACAATCATTGGCCCAGACCGTCTCCTTGTCGGTGTGCCAGCCCCCCCCCCCCCCATCTTCACCCAAACTACGAGGAATTTGATCCATGTCAAGGCATGGTACGTAGGAACCCTCCCAGAGGTTCAAGCCCATCTCCCATCGGACAAAGGTCTATCATTTACGTTGGTTCGCCGACACCCACCGCCCGTCGTTCATTCAGGTCAGGGTTCACTACTGTCTCGCATGATGTTAAACTGTATTCCATAAATCCTTTGAACTACGAGGACTTTGATCCATGTCAAGGCATGGTACGTAAGAAACCTTCCCAAGGTTCAATCCCACCACTAGTGGACCCACGGGTCTACCTTCACGTTGGTTCACCGATGAAACCCTTTGAACTACGAGGACTTTGATCCATGTCAAGGCATGGTACGTAGGAAACCTTCCCAAGGTTCAAGCCCATCTCTCATCAGACCAAGGTCCACCTTCACGTCAGTTCGCTAACGATGCTCATCAGATCAAGGTCCACACTCCTGCCGGTTCACCGACACCATCCCGAACTACGCGGACTTTGATTCCCTGCCATGGGGATACGTAGGAAGCCCTTTCAAGGATCAATCCCAACTTCACCATTTCCCTTGCAATGGTTCTTTTCCATTCCACCCTCCACTTCATTCATCCATCCACCATCCACCCCAATCCTCGCCCGGACCGTCATATCCCGGTGAGACCATGTCGGTACGCTCTTCTTCACAGCCGCCCATGGGCTAGCCCCGGTATCGGCATCCCTTCAAGGGAAATCCCTCAATCCGATCCATTCTAGTTAATGCTCTGATCGGGATGATCCATCTCCGCTGGACGTTAAACTCGCGGCGTAAACTGTGTTAAACACAGGGTGCTGAGGAAAACCTCAGATATGTCTCTACGGCATATAATTCCCCGCGCTCAATGTGGGATGCCTCAGGCTTCCACGCCCTCGATAAGCCCTGTGACCAGGGATAATAGACAGACATGTCAGGTTCCCCAGCTTCCAGACACGCTACTGATGCCTCAACGTGACTACTCCCTAGACTGAAGGTTGCTGCCCTGACTGGACCCTTTGGAATGTCCCAACAGAAGCAGTGTAATTAACTGGCGTCCATGGTAACATGGCACTGGGAAGAGTTTCATGAACTACATATTAAATCTATGAGGGAGACCCGGACTAGGTGATGAGTTCTGAGGAGGAATCCACAGAAGGGAGAACCGACATCCCATCATCCCGTTTCGATCAAGGAGCAGACGTCCCTGAATAAGGAGCGAATGCCGCCCGCCTTTGTAAAGTTGGAATGAGGGGCAACAAGCGCAGCGCGTCCTCCTCTGTGGATGGACAGATGCACGCGCCCCGACGAAAGCATCAGAAACAATATACTTAAATCATATGTTTTTACTTCTAATGCAACAAATCTTGCTTCATTATCAACATAAATATCTACTTCTCCCTTCTATAATTCCCTTTTATCTTTGACTCTATATTTATCCACATAAATGTGTGGTGCACATCTATTATCTAATACCCATAAGTTAGAGTTAGTGAAACTGACTTCTATAGCAGTCACATTTAAATACACAGAATGCTTCACTTTGAGAACAATTCTCAACCTTGTATTTCAAGGTCTAATTGGTCTATATGTTAAAACTCTAAGAGATCTCAATATGATTATCATGAAGTGATCCATAACATATTAAATTGAAACATATATGGGTAATTTTCATATATTATATCCTTTCATCAAGGACATATAATGAATTTAATCCCACTAAAAAGATGAAATCATACAATATATTCATTTGGTGAGATAAGATCCATATTTTTCTAAGTAATGATTTTGATTTAGAATTCCTATCATCACTTAGCTATTTAGATAGGTAATCATCCTAGTCATAGAAATTATGATTCATGGATAGTTGGGTAGGAAAATCTCTTCTTGGATCCATCGTGTGGACAAACTCAACTATATTCCTCTAGTATTCTAACTCTTAGGGTTTCCTGACTAAGTGTCACCCAAATAAAACATCAAGAACAGACTAATAGAAGAAAATCTATGGGCAATGTGATTTAGTAGAACCTACCCAAGGATGATCTATGTAACGTATCGACTCAGGAGCCACTAAAATGGTGCCACAAGTCAATGGGTCATATGGACTCAAGCACGCATCCCCATATTCCATAGGCTACTAACTAGAAGTGAGGGTCTAAGGTGGTATAGTGGGGAGACAATACCCTCATATTAGTGTAGTATAATGATAAATAATAAATAAATAGAAATAGAGGAGGACTTATATAAATGAAATAATAGCGGAAAAGGATACCATAAATAAGATTAGTAAAATAAGAAACATAAAATCATTAATAATACTCAAAATCCAGAGGCTATGTCATATACAAAATGATGTCATGGCATGATGATATAAAAAAAGGGATACTGGGCATACTAGGTACATACATATACAACATGCTATAAAAAAATACTAAAAGGTCAAAAAGGTAGCCCTACTATAATTACAGGAATATGATCAGTCCCCTACTCCTATGATTTATTCTATAATAATAACAAATCAAGAGTCAATGAATTAGTGATTTCCCTTATCCACACCTATAGTCATGAATTCTACTTGGGTACTAGAGGCGGCCCGAGTAGGGTATGAGTTAAAATCAGTAATCCACTACCAATGGTGTCTAGAATAATCCAAACAGTGTGTATATCATAATAGAGTTCAATTAAAAGAAATAATAAGCAAAGATGAAAATTAAATACTAGTCGGATCAGGTTCCATTAACAAACCTACTAGACTTTACCTACTTCATCATAGGCCATAATGAGACTAATCAATGTACCATATATAAATAATCATATATATATATATAATGTATGCATGTATATACACTCAATATGTAGGGACATTTATAGGTATATACATGGATATTAGGTTCTAGATAGAACCCAAAGCCTGACTCAGGCATCCATAACTCGTCTAACGAGTTATAGGCTATACCCTTGAATTTCATATGAATGTAAGATGTCATGCTCGTCACTCAAGATAGTGGGGTGAATCATCATGCCCATTACCTGATGTATAAGAATGTGAAACGTTGTTCTCATCATCCCAAGTAAGATAAAAAGGGTGAGGCATCATACCCATCACCCAACATATGGAATCATAAAATGTCATGATCAATAAATCCCTTAACTGTTTTTCCATAGACAAATATCCATGGTCAAATAATAATAATCATAAGAGATTTCCTCTAAGGCATTTATAACCAATTATCCTAATCTGACCAAGGGTGTCACTTTTCATATAATTCATGTCTATAATATATAACACATGGTGTGGACTTTCCGCCCACTTCCATTCAATTAAATTAAGACTTTTCAACTTGTAATGAATGTCAAATCCATATTAGAGTTAATCTAAACACTTAGATGGTGTTTTTTCATTTAAAATTTCTTCTCAAGGTGGGAAATTTATTCAACACACCCAAAGGGATGGAATCCATGAGGTAGTTAACCTATTATATATTAATATGGGTCTATGGTAGTTCTATAACATAGTGAAAATAATTTAAGAGGTAAAACACATTTTTAAGGAAACGTGTGGAAATGTTTAGCATGTGGAATAATTGAAAAATTCTATAAAACAACTAAAATTTTAGTGAAAATTTCTAGAAAACCTACCTTAGGCTCATAGGACTCTCCTCATCCAGTGTCGGCTATTGAATTGATTTAGAATAAGATAAATCAAAATAATGGACTGATGACCTAAAAATAGGGCATATGAGATCACACCAAAATAGCACAAGAGATGGAAAGATTAACTAAGAAATAAAATAATAGGATTAGAGATCTCACTATTTTGGATTCAATGCTTCCAACGATGATGAAAATTATGACTAGACATGGGAGTTATAAAAAATCCTAACCTATGCTAGAGGGAGATCCATGGAAGAAGAAAGGGGTTGCGCATTCACTTGAGGAGAAAAGAAATATGAGATATGGGTTAAAAACATTTTATGGAAAAATAGTGATTTACCCCTAAAATATGGGGTTTCATGATTTGGACACATAGTTGGCCAAACCGTGTGCCAACCATGTTTCCAGCACTATCCAAGACCCCCCCCCCCCCACATGGGCTAGGTGCATAGTTAAACTAGTCTGGAACAACCCATGAAAAATACCTCTATTAAAAACACTACATTTCCCACACGAGCCTGCATCCTGGATCACATAGTTGCAGAAAAACCGTGAAAACTCTTTTTATGCACTGAGTTTCCCACACGGTTAGCACTAACCATGTTCTAACCATGCAGAACGGTCTGCGTCTCCAATTTCTAGAGATTCGGGCTCCGAACAAGCCTCAGATGCTCTTGACACTTTCTTGAGTTTTTATGTCACCCTCACTATGATGAAACAAAGAAGTTAAATTGGAAAAACAATGATTCATACATTCATGAAAAGTCGGGTCATTACAACCTCCCCTACATAAAGCTACTCATCCCCAAGTTGGCCTTCTCAGGGTAAAGAGGAATCATCTGAGAAAATATTGGACCAGTAGGATCAGACATCAGCTTACTTATCCTGGGTCTCATCTTGTACTCTCCCATGATGTCATATCACCCGTACTAAAGGAACTCACCTACCTCATAGATTCTTCATGATTTGATCCATGATACGCACTGGGTAATCCTCAAAAGAATAATAAACATCTAAATCAAACACATCAAGTTGTAAAACATGGAACAATTTTGTATAATACTAATGGAGCTGAGAAACATGAAAAACATCATGAATAGACTAGTATCTTTGATAAATTACTATATGGTAAACCATTGGCCCGATTCTCTACAAAACCTCAAAGGGTACAAAAAAATCAAGGGGAAAGATTACCCTACCATCAAATCCTTTGGGGTCCCATCATAGTGAAAACACGTAAGAAGACCTAGCCCTAAAAATAAAACTCAAGAGGTATTTGGAATCAATTGGTATGACTTCTATCTAGACTGAGCTGTCATCACCCACTTCTTGATCAACTGGACATTCTCTAAAGTTCATTGAATAGGATATCGTCAAAGAAAAACTTCCTCCCCTACCTCTAACCAGAAAAAATGTTATCGGCATATCCTACTATATAAGTCCTCATAAGGAGCCATTGGTATAGTATCATAAAAACTATTATTGTATGAAAACTCAACTAGGGGTATGTGTTTCTTCCAAGAACCCATGAAGTCAATGACACATGCATGAAGTATGTTCTCTAACACCTGAATCATTAACTCTGTATATCTATTATTATGAGGGTGATATATCATTATTAGAATCACATCTGTACCCAAGGAATTTTTTAACACCTACTAGAACTGATATATAAAGAAAGCATCCATGTCAGATATGATAGAACATAGAGATCTGTGAAGGCGTACAACCTCCCTGACATATATTCTTCCTAGCTTGTCCAGTAAAAATATCTCTCAAATCGGTAATAAGTGGGATACCTTCATCAAACGATCAAAAAATACCCAAAAAATATCATTTCCTTAAGGTGATCTAGGAAAATATGTCACAAAGTCTATAGATTCATCGTCCCATTTCCACTCATGAATGGACGATGGCTAAAAATTCTCATCAGATATTGATGTTCTTCCTTCACTTGTTGATAGGTGGAACATCGAATGATAAAACCAGTTATCTTCCATTACATACTATGACACAAATACTATTTAAGTGGTTGTCGATAAATCTTGGTGACACTAGGATATGTTGCCCAAGATGAGGCCTGAAATTCTTGCTTCATTTCCTCTTGGATATCTTCTGGAACATAGAAATTCCTATGTATGCATAATATTTTATCCCCATCCACAGTCCAAATAGAAGATGAATCCTCATCTGAGAAACTTTTCCCTGGGAATAGGCCCTTAGGATCTGAAATTTTCCTCATTCTCATCATTCTAGAAGCGTAGAGGTCATTGTTAAGGTTGTGAGGACTTTATTCCCATGGTCCTCCTGAGCCTCAACATGCATCTTTGAAAAAAAGTCCATAAGTTGTCACTCATACCACTACAAATTTATCTTTTAAAAATGATAGCAAATGGCCTTTATCAATGCTTATAAATAACTGACTACCAAAGCATGGTTAATGGTTAGGCTTTATTAGTGCTCGCAAAAAGCACTGATAAGGGCCCCCTTTAATAGTGCTGATAAAGGGGGAATATTTTTGAACTCTCTAAGACCCCATTTATCAGTGCTTCCCTACCCCTTTATCAACACTCCCCTCCCCTTTATCAATGTTTTTTAACCACTCGCTAACCACCCCTTTATCGACTCTTCCCCACCCCCTTTATTAGCACTTTGTGAAATTCCATCCTTTTGCACATGCCTGGATTTGATCCTTATACCTCTCCTTTGGAACTCAAACACCATTACCATGACACCAAGATGTAGTATTGTGAATTTTATGATATTTCTATTTATATATATATATATATTTATTTATTTATTTATATAAATATATATTTCATTCAAAAATTTATATAAGTATTTTTAAATACATCTATAAAATATAGGTTTGTGTGTGTGTGGTATATATACTTATATTTATTTAAATATATTATATATTGTATTCATTTAAATATAATTGAATATAATATAAATATATATCCATTTATTAATACTCATATATATTATATAAACATTATATATATATATATATTTGTATAAGTATACATATATATATTCATATTTTTTTATAATGTAAAACATTGTTAAATATTGTTTTAAATGCATTTATAGAATATGCATTTATTTACATATATTATAATATACATATACATATATATTTTTATTGACACAAACATGTTTATATATAAACATTACTTATATAGGTTTATATATACAAATTAATACATTTGTATAAGTTAAAAAATGGATAGTTTTTTAATTTAAATAAAACAAATAATATTTATTTATTTTATATATTCATAAATATATTTTTATATAAATATGTTGACATGTGTATTTATAAAAGTGATTTATTATAATTAAATATAATTAAATATTCACATATTTAATTATAAGTAGAACTAAATTATGAAAAATGATCAAAATTCAAAAAAATAATATCAATATGAATGTAATTCTTGGGTATAAATTCAGTCACCACCAAGAAAAAGACAATAAGACCCCCTTAAAAAAGTCTGAAATTTCCTCAAATATTAATAAATTGGGATAACCTGACTAAAAAATTTGTTTTAGAGGTCTTCTAGACCTTTTATGGCCTAGAAAAATGTGAATCAAGGTTTCTTCAAATTGGAACGGTGGTGTTCTCGGTCACCGATGGAGACTTTCTCTCCCAGCTATCCCCCTCTCCTACTAGGCCTTGTCTAGGTTTTCCCCCTGAAACCCTCCACCTGGGGTCGGTGGCGCATCTGTGAGCCGCACATCTTTCTCCATTTCATCCCCTCTCTCACATCTTTTAGTCTTCTTCATGTTATGCGCTTATTTTTTATTTCTCCATGGAATTGCGACTTTATTGGTGCTCTCCTCGTGGAATATACTCTTTTGTACTGCCAAAGGATTTCACCATTGAAGCCTCCAGCAGCCACAAACCTACTTTAATCTTGTTTTTCACCTCTCCTCTCCAGGTCGGATTAGGAGTGATGGTAACACAATGGTTTTGGGTGATGGGGTTCGTCAATCATTGGTCATTCTAGCATTTCTATTTTGGATCGATCACGGTTCTGGATTCTTTTTTCATTCTCGTCATGTTGTCGATATTTGGGGACCTCGACTGCACAAACCCCTGCCCTATCCTCAAGAATCTCCTCTTTTCTCTGATTCAGATTTGAAGTGGTAGATTCACTATGGTTTTGGGAGGTGGGGTTCGGCGGATGAAGGGGCCCTTGTGCGGTATCTGTCGGTTTCAGTGATGGTTTTTTTGATTTATTTTCTTTGGCATTTGTTCTGTTCGATATCTGCTTGGTAGAGGTTCTGATTGTGGTTTCTGGTTTGGTATTGCTCTATTTTGGCAGTGGAAGAATCTGTCAGTGGTTCACGATGGTGATAAATCTGGTTAAGGTTTAATTCATTTTGTGTTTTGATGATGGGTGTTCGATGCATCCTGGTGTTGTTTCTGGCCTATGATGGCATGTTTGTTGTTGTTTTACGCTGGTTATGGATGACTATTGTATTTTTCGGCGACCAGTGTGTTGTTGGGGTGGTGACGACGGCGGTGGCACTGGATTGAATCAATGGTGGGCGTGATTGGATGGCGATGAAGTCTGTGGTGTGTTTCATGAGTTTCTTGTTCATTTTTGACCTGCAATTTCCCACTTTTTCGCTACTTTAGATCCTATATTTCCCCACTATCTCTGAGGTGGAGCTACATTGTGGTCTTCAAGGCTTTTTGGGATGTGGGCTTGATCAGGCGGCTATGGGAGGTAGAAGGTGACGACATTTTGATCGTTGGTGACGAGGATGGGTTCGGCTCCAGCGATGATGATGACAAAAGGGATAGAATCTTGCTCGTGGTCCGAGATGATGATGATGCCCCCTTATGAATTTTGTAAATTGGAAATATTTTTTTTGTTTTTTAATTTTAAAATTTTCAATGGGCGGGGTGGTGCAGTGGGTGGGATTCTTAGTTGGTTGGTTTTTGTAACCCCTTGGATTTGTTTCGGTTCAGACTTACCCTAAAGTGTCATTAGAAAATAAAAATATGGATTGTGGTGAATTAGAATGGTGTATATATCTTCTCAGGCTTTTATTTGATATCTGGTATAACCCAAGCGAAAACCTAGATCAAAATTTATTGTTCTTTGAAGTTCAAGTAATGTTATCAACATATCTTAGACCCTTCATTAAATCATTTAATTTTTATGTCATTAAAATTTTATTAAATTACTATTACTTGATAATAATAGAAAATTATTAATCGATAATATTTTTTAATTATTTTTTAATTCAATTTCTTTAAATATATTATATATTAATTGTAAATTCCTATTTTTCATTATCTTAAACATATTATATATATATATATATATATATTATTTATATAAATATAAATATATTATTATATTATTATATTATTTTTCATGAAATGTAATATTTTTAAGAAATATACCCTTTATCTGCGCAAGAAAAAAATTACTGATAAATGGGGGCCTTTATCAGTGCTTGTAAAAAAAGTGTTGATAAAGACCCCCCCCTTATCACCACTTTTTTACTAGTGCTAACAAATTCCCACCTTTATTAGCACTTTTTTCTAGTGCTAATAAAGGGTCCACTTTATTAACACTTTTTTATTGGCACTGATAAATAGGTGAATTTATCAAAACTTTATTTCTAGTGCTCATAAAGGGGCCCCTTTATCAGTTCCTTTTGAGTAGCACTGCTAAAGGACCTCCTTTATCAACACTTTTTTATTAGTGATGATAAAGGTCCCCTTAATCAATTTTTTTAGCACGGATAAAGACCACATTGTTAGCACTAAAAAATAAATAATAAACCCTAATTCTAGATAAACCTAGTTTTTTATTAGTGTCACTATTGGGATCCTGAAGTGCATGTGTATGATTCTTATAGCATGGAGCATTAGCTATAACATTTCCTTTTCCAGGCGTATAGGAAATCTCTAAATCAAACAATTACAGGTATTCAACTCATCTATGATGTCTGAGATTTAGATCATGCTATGTAAAAATTCACTTAAGGCTTTTGTGATCTGTGAATACCACAAAATACTCCCTAAGTAAATAATTCCCTTAACAATGTAAATCATAAACTATAGATTCTAGATTGAGGTCATGTGTTGGTTAATGCCGCTTGTGAGGCCTCTACTAATGATAAATGTATACTATGACTCACTAATCTTGCATGAGAATTGATCCCAACTCAATGCCTAACACATCACAATAAACTATATGGCTCCTTACAATATCTAGCAAGATCAGAATTGGTGTTGAGTTCAACCAATATTTCAACTCATGATAGGGTCTTTCACAATCTTTTGACTATATCAATTTCTCACCCTTCTTAGTCAAGCTCATAAGAGGTGATGTTAACCATGAGAAATCCTGGATGAAGTGTTTGTAATACCCATATAGACCCAATAAACTCTTTATATAATATATTTTCTTGGGATTCTCCTAGGAAACTACACCTCTCACATTATTTGGGTCTATTAATACTCATGACTCTGAGATGTTATGACTTCGGCAGTGGACTTTGTCGATCCAAAATAGCAAGAATTTTGTAAAGTCGGTGCTCTCTCAATGTATTTATCATGATATCAAGATTTTTTCCATGGTCAGGTCAAAAACAAGAATACACTAAGATGTAGTCCACAAATACAACCATGAATTAATCCAGATATGGGTGGAAAACCCAATTCATCGGAGGCATGAAAACTATTGGTGTGTTCGTAAGACCAAACAACATTACCAGGTACTCATAAAGACCACACCTTCTTCACAAATCTATGTGAGGTATGTCAAAAGACCCAAAATGAAACTAATGATAGTATGACCTCAAAACAATAATTGAGAACACCCTCTCTCCTCAGATCTAATCAAAGTGTTCGTCTATTCAAGGAAGTGGATAATGGTTCTTAACCGTAATCTAGTTCAACTATTTGTGATCCATGCAAAGCCTAAGGTTATCATCATCATTCTTCGAAAAAAGGACCTGTAAACACTAATGAGAAGTTTTATGGCATATAAAAACCTTTTCTCCATATCATCCAACTGATTCCTAAGCTCTAGAAGTTTTATAGGTGCCATCATGTAAGGAGTAATGGACAAAGGTGCCGATCCTCGCACTAAATCTATTGTGAATTTTTCCTCTCTCACTGAAGGTAGACTAAAAATGTTATCAAGGAATACATCCCTAAAATGATCCACTATAGGAGGGAAAACATCCTGTTATAACCCCTGATCATCCAAGAAAAGACTATCAATCTAGGATGTCACTCTACCCATCCCCTGATGTTTAGGTCTTCATCGAGAAGCATGGACATCTCATTCTCCCTTGTGAACATTTCTACTACCCTATGGTGATATGAATGTCACCCTTTGGTGATAATAGTCAATATGGGATTAATAGGGAACTAATAATTCTATCTCAAGAATTAAATCAAACCTTATCACATATATGATTAAAAGATTCCCCACAAAAAGTTATCCACCTATATCAAGGGGGAAATCCTTACATTGGTGAAAAATATTAGGTTGGATACCCAACGGGGTATCGAGTTTCATGATGCCACAAAAGTACTCTATCTCAGGCCCCATACTCACTAGACTTATTGAATATGTAAAATAGTGTGATGTGTTGGTTCTAAGCATAGTGGAAGCATGCAGTGGTGGGTGATATATTAAAATTTCATTTAATAATCATTGTCTAAAACCATGAGTGAATATATTTAACATCAAATTTATAATTAATTTATTTAATATTTTAAAAAATAGATACATGGGTTTAGGAGATTTCTTCTTTGGTAAATGTTGATCATCTAAAAATACCTTTTTAGATTACCTTTGTTTTTTTGTGAGGATCCAAGGATAGAATCCATCTAGTGGTTATCCACACATGCTTTATGATCTCTAAGAAACACCATTAAGTCCTAGGGTTCTAGCACGGTGAGTAAAATATCTTTTGTTTTTTATTTTTTGATCACTCATTCTTCAGTCTTGATGAAGTCTCTCTTGCGCTTCTCATTCTTGAGAGGGAGAGAGAGAGAAGGAATAGATGAGAGAGAATTCGTTGAACACAACAATTCTCTATTCTCATTTTTTGGATTCTCTAAACAATATATATAGTCACCAATATATAGAGTTATGATTTAGGTTAAAATATTATTTAATTTCATGCCAACAATTAAATAAAAATTATTAGCTTTAATAAAATTCATGTCACATAATAATAATTTTTTTTGTGGTCCGCTCCAACTTACATAATAACAAATATTATTTAAACGGCTTGCCAATTAATATTTTTCACTGGACACAGTCTTGTTCTGTTCGAACTCCTCTTACATTTATTGAACACCCAAATAAAAATTTTATCCATAAATAAATATTTCATTTACATACCAGCGAATAAATATTTATTATATATTCAATAAAATAAATAAATATATTTTTATTCACATGTCGGAAGATAAATATTTATTTAATTCATGTGATCAATATAACTTGAATAAAATTATACCTCAGATGTTAGAATATTATTTATTATATTAATTAAACTCAAATAGAATTTAATCGAGATCAACAGAAACCCTTAGTGTGTGCCCCTCTAGGATACTTTCTTGTTAGCATTGGGTGGGCTTGCCTAAAGTCCACGATTACTATATTGAAATGGGTTTAAGGAACCCAAGTGAAATAACATAATGTCATAACATCAAAAACAACATATGAATGCTCACTAAGAAATATAATCCATTTACCGCAATATATCATCAAGAAGGTTGCATGAAGGTGTCATCTAGAAGGTTGCATGATGGTTTCATCAACCTATTTACTTGATTTGTCTTTCTTCAACTATCTGAAATAAACATATCATTACACCATGGCCATGGAAATTAATTTGATAGTTATATTCCAATCAAAGGGTCGAGATATTAGCTTCTATAAAGATGGAAGGGACAAATACTTCTTCGACTTATCCATTAATGACATGTCAATCACGACACACCCAATGTACCCTACTTCCCACCAATATATGGAATGAAGGTTTTTTTCAGTAAATATAAGTGTGAGAGTCATTAAATATATTAATAATAATATTAACGTCTAAGGACCATTACACATTATCACATATAGGAATATCTGATGACACCAAAACATGCAGAATTCCAACTAGTGTGTTTATTCTCATAATCTCCCATCTTGGAGATTACCAAGTACAAACTTCATGAGAAGAAGTATCATCTATTTATGATCACTCTCACGTGGTGGTCTAAATACAATGTATCCCATCATAGTACATTATCCAACTGCAGAACTATATTAAGAATATTGTCATAACACTTCAAGTTTCATATCATTGTGGGGAACTACTATAACCTTATTTTTGTGATAAATACTCTAGGATACTATTACACTAAATTCATATAGAAAAAATGAAAAATATGTAATAATATGTTGAATTAATATTCAATACATCGAATATACTTTCAATCAAAGTACAATTAGTTGTTCCTAGAAAACCAACCCAAACACGATGCACTTTTTTCTAAATAAAGTGGACACTAGTGTAGAGGCTACTAGAATAATGCCTCAAATAGTAGAAGTTATGGAACTATTTTCATCCAATATAGGTTGCAATTCATGTAAATGTCTAATACCATGGCCCTGATTCACAACCTGACTACCCTGAGCAAGCACTCTCTAATAGTGTTGTATGTTGTAAGTGATGATTCTGATTCACTCTACCATGAGTAACTCCTCAGCATGAGTTGCTGGTGGTATTCTAGCTACCATCCTAGTGAGATAACACTGGTCCCGCTCTAGATAATGAAGTCGGTGTAGACCCTGTCTCTCTAGGAATAGGTGGAAAAGTTCTGTAGAAGCCCTAGATATGCCTCATCCTTCCAAAACATCTGCGCTCAACTAGATATCACATACACTAGGTTTCTTGTGTCTAAGATTCCCACACTGGTGGTATATAAAGAAGATATAATTATGAGTTTTCTGAGTACTAATACCCCCATGAGAAACCTAAAAATGTCACTTTTTTATTCTAGAAGAACCATTAAAAAATATGTGAATTTCTGGTAATTTAGTTGGACGATACCTATGTTCAGATAGTAGGATGAAGGCTATATGCCATCCGATTTATTTACATATTTGTGTTGAAGATAATGTCTCTAAACTACATGTTGAGTCATTTTTTATTGATATGGGTTGGGAGTTTTGGTATAGGGAAATGGTTTTGTTTGAGTCCTGGTTTTAGTTCTGCTTGTCATACATAAGATTGGGTCATAGTGCAGAGAATTACCAGTGCAGGCCGTCACAGTTTTTGGGTGCTAGTGACTAGGCGACTCGATCCTTGACTAAACCCCATGTTGGTAAGATAATTAATATGTATGGGAGTATATTAGTGGATACTTGAAGAGGTCCAATCCGCAAGGATAGTAGGGATGTGAGTATGAGTAACTCAAATGATGTAATGAACAAGATACAGACAATGGTTCCAGCACCTAATCCAAAGGTATCTAATATTTTTAATAGACTGAGGCAAGAACTGGCCGGGACTTCAAAGTGTAATACACTAAACATGGCTCGTACTAGCCACATTCAAAACAACTCTTATTTTAGAGAGGTTCATTTGGATGTGAGTAATGTTGTTACGATAAGGGAGGAAGGAAGTAATGAGAAGGCAACTTGAGAGGGGGTGACCAAAATATTTGGTAACTATTTCCCAACCAATGCAGCTTCATTTTCTGAGGTTTTAAATGTGGGTAGTGGTGTTGTGCCCAAATAGGGTTTGTAGGAGTTTTTTCAAGACATGGTTCACCAAACCAAAACTAGAAATACAAGTAGTGCTACCCTATAATCCCAGAATCCGGTTCAACTACACAATAGTTTTGATGTTCTTGAAGTGGATGGATGGAATATAGACTAGCCAGACATGCCCTAGGCCAATGATGAGGTTTTAGAGAAGGAGTTGAGTGAATATGGAAACAATTTTTCTATATGTGAGCCTCTAAGTATAAGGGTAATTGGAAGAATACCCATAAAGAAAAAGGATTAATCCTCTTTACCGCCTCCAATGGAAATGCAATCATCCATGAAGTTAAATGCCAAGAAAATGGAAAGTGGGTTCGTTGACTAACAAAAGTCAGGTGGTGTGGGTGAACAAGAATTGAACTTTCTCTTGAGTTTAGAAGAAGAGTTTGTTTAACAGGTTCTTCTACTCAATGCCTCTAATGAGGAAGCTACCAAAATGATGGGGAGGTCACTACATGTGACTATCAGTGAGGAGAAATACACCTAGATAGAAAAGTAGGATTTGATCCTTGTTGGGGGCTTCAAAAATGGGATGATCATCCTTGAAGAGTACATCCAGTCATGGGATAAGTTGGCTTACGAGTTTGAAGATCTGATAATAGACGAACAAAACACATAGGTAACCTTTTTTACTTGGAAATTGTTTTGTGAGATTAACACTAGTAGACATGAATTGCCTTTTAATGGGTTTGTCATCTCTTTTTGTGGTTGAACATCTGGTTTCCCACTTTTCCCTTAAATGTTTTTTAAATAATAAAAATTTAATTTTCCTGAAATCTCTATCTTGGTCATCCCTCAATGTATGTGGAAATAATTAATCATAGAATACCATATAGGAGTCCCTTCATATCATCTCTCAATGTCAGTCTACCTGGGTAATGACATCCTACCATCTCTTGGCAGAATCACATAACATATAGGCAGCAAGCTTGACCCTCCTCTCTAAAGGAATCTCCATATACTCAAATATCAAAAGTTTGTCTTCCAACCCTGACTTAGCAGCTTGAGGTTTGCCATCCACCAAAAATGCGAGATATGTTGCTTCTATAATTCCCAAGTCATATTTTCCATATTTTTCAAAATTCAAGAAAAACCATTCATGGACTACATAATATAAAATAAAACCTCACAAAATTGTGTGTTAGTGCCTATTCTAGGAATTTTAGGTGGTTCCATAGGTGGAATGGTGGAAGCTATCACTAACGGCTTAGGGCCTACCACCTACAAAGAATTGTCATAACTTCCCTACTAGTGTATGAATTAAGGATTTCATGGTGGAATGATTCTAAAATTCCAAACACACATCTCAGAAAAGAATTTATCAGTTCAAAATATTTTTTTTAACAAACTAGGATAGGTACATAGCCTTCCTATTAAAATATCATGCCTCTCTACCTAATCCAAAATCCAGGTATAGGTGATAAAGGAAAGCCATAACAGGCTATAAGAGTCTGAAGAGACACCCCTAGCTACCCACTTCTAAGGCTGGGTTCAGGTCTAAGCCTCATATAACCCAACAGATGTTCTGATATATGGAGTTTCAATTGCAAGGTACAGAGGAAAACATCATTTAATTTATAATTATAATCCCATTTAGCAGTAACCATTTCATTTAAAGATTTAATTTCATTTAAGTTAATACTCTTTGTATATATATATAACATGGTCCAATTAAATTCATTGGCATTAACAATTTATAAAGGTCATACCTCTTATAAATTACAATTGGAATGTCATTTTACTACAATATGTCCTTTACATATGGTATCAAGATGTAACAAGTCATATGCAATGATTGGATTACATGAATAACTTTTCAAGATTTATATAAGTACATTATTTATAAATTACCATTGGAATTCAATTAATCTAATCAACTAATGGTGTTTTGGGTCATGGAACTAGTAGGTCCAGAACCCACAACATGGTATAATTGGCCAATTAAGGTGTCATCATTGATCTATGTGGGAAAAACTATTTATATTTATATAGACACTTTAATTGACCTAATTATGTATTCCCTTCAAGAAGCATTAGCACATTTCTATATATAATACTCTATAAACTATCTATATGTAGTAGGAAAATGCACGTGGAAAGAAAATGTGGAATGGTAAAATGCATGGAATATAAGTCTTAAAGTGCCTCTAATGATGCCTAAGATGATAATTCTATGTCGTGTTGGTCCAAGTAAAAATAAATACATAAAAATAATAATATCAATATTAATAGTGTCACAAAACATGTGTGTCACCCAATGGTGAAGTAAATACAACTGTAACAGGAAAACACCAGAACAACTATAACCCTACCCAAGTAATTTGGGTTTCCCCTATAAGTGTGTTTGATAATCCCAAGTACATGATCATTTCTAAAAACAATTACCATACCAGTCTCTTTTTTACACCCAAATAGTGAAACAAAAGGGAAAAAAATCTTTGATACCACTTTGTAATTTCTGGACCCGAGAACCACTAAAATGATGCCCCAATCAGGTTGGTCACATGACCTCAAGCATGACTCACCATATGTCAGATTCTTCTAAATAGTAGTGAGTTTATATGTTGTTATAGTGGGTATACTTTACCCAAATATCAAAGTAGCACAGTGGTAGATAATAAATAAACAAAAAATGTGGAGGCGTGATATAACATAAAACACAATGGAAAATGACACCGTAAATAAGTGTGGTGGAATAAAGAAACATCCAAGTAGTAATGATACTAAAAATACATAGGTTGAGTCATATAAAAAATGATTTCATGAAATGATTATGTACAAAAATATGATAAAAGTCATACATGGTTCAAGCATATAAAACATGCTATACAAAAATAAAAAAGGCCAAAAGATGGCTCCACTAGAATCACAAGAATATGCTTGGTCCTCTACTCTCATGCTTCATGATATAAGTAAAATAGATCAAGTATCTATAATAGGGTGCTTACCTAAGTCCACACCTACAATCATGAAGTCTACTCGGATATCATAGGTGGTCTGAGTAAGGTGTGAGATAAACTTAATAGTCCACCACCAATGATGTCTATAATAATCCAGTCAATATGTATAACATAGAAATGCATAGGTATAAGGAATAATAAGCAAAGTTTAAAGTAAATACCAATTGGTTCAGGTTCTGGCAGGACACTTGGCAGACTTTACCTGCTTCAGCACAGTTAGGAATGAGTCTAACAAATGTACCATATATAAATAATCATATATTTATGTAATATGTATACATGTATATACACTCTATATGTAAGGACATTTAGAGGCATATACATGTATATTAGGTGCTAGATAGACCTGGGGCATAACTTGGGAATCTATAACTAGTATAATGGATATATGCTTTAGTAAGGGTACAAGCATTGAATCTCATGTGAATGTGATATGTCATGATCATCAGTCAAGATATTGAGGTGAGTTGTCATCCCCTTCGCCTAATGAAAAGGAACATGGAATGGCATGCCCATCATCCAAGTAAGATAAGTAGGGTGAGATGTCATGCACATCACCCAACATAAAGGATCATGGAATTTCAATCTCAATAAATCCCTTAGTTATTGTCCACCTACCAATATTCATGGTCTAATAATAATAATCTTGAGGGGTTACCTCCAATACATTTATAACCAATTACCCAAATCTAACCAAGGGTGTCACATTTCATATAATTCATGTCTATAATATATAACATGTGGTTTGGACTTTCCACCTACTTTAATTCAATTAAAATAAGACTTTAAATTTTTAAAGGTAAGTAAAATCCATCTTAGAGTAAATCCAAACACTTAGATAGTGTTTTGGTCATCTAAACATTCATCTCAAGGTGGAAAATTTATTCAACACGTCCAAAGGTGTGAAATACAAGAGGTATGAAACTTATAATAATTTAATAAAGGTCTATGAGAGTTTCGTAGCATAGTGAAAATAATTTAATAGGTAAAACATATTTTTAAATAAATGTGTTGAAATTTACATTATGCGGCACAACAACAAAATATTATAAAATGGATAAACCTTTAAGGGAAATTTATATACCATATACCTTAGGCTTGTAGCGCTATATTTTTCTAATGTTTTCCTTTAAATTGAGTTAGAATGGGAGAAATATAATTAATGTACCAATGCCCTGAAAATAGGGCATATGAGCTCGAAAACAAATAGCATAATAGATGTAAAGATAAACTAAGAAAGGAAGTAATAAGATTAGATAGATTACAGTTGCGGATCTAATGATTTCAATGGTGATGAAAACAGAGATCATATGTGGGAGTTATCAAAAAGACCAACCTAGGCTTAGGAGAGATCCACCAAAGAATAAATGGGTTACACATTTACTAGAGGAGAAAAGGAATTAGAGAGATGCGTTAAAAACATTTCAAGATCAAAATGGTAATTTACCCCTCAAATATGGGGTTTCATAGTTTGGTCACATGGTTGGAAAACCCGTATGCCAACCATGATCTTAGAACTATCTAATAATCCCCTTCAATTTTTTAGGCACACAATTATAATAACCATGTGCAAGACTTGTTAAATTCCTCTCTTAAAATCTTTTTAGTGCCCACACAGGCATGCAGCCTGGCTCACATGGTTGTAGACAAACTAGGTGGCCTGTTATTATTCACTAATTTTTTCACACATTTGAGTCACATGGTTATCACTAACCTTGCACTAACCATGTGGCTCAGTCTTCCTCTCTAATTTTCAGAGCTCTGAGCTCTGAACAAGCTCTAGACGCTCATGATACCTTTCTGATTCCATAAAGAACCCTCACTAAGATGATAAAAATAATTTAACCTGAAAAAACAATGATTCTTACCATTATTAAAATTTGGGTCATTATAATCTAGTGCTACCTATTTCTTTCTTCCCTTGAACAAGATAATCTAGAGGCACTCTACTTTGGAAGAGCCTACCTGTTTAGATGATCGAGGCCTTAACAAGTGTCACTTTAGAAGTAATCTCACACTTATTATTTTAGGAGTTTCCTTTTAAATGTGTCACCAACATAATATGCATCATATTTATATTAAATTCATAAATATTTCATATCATGTGATCTTTCTTTTCTCATTTTTTATTCCTTTATGTATTCATGATTTTAAAAATTTAGTTTTGGAATCTCTATCCCATCCACCAAATTAATTTTTTCACACCACATTAATGTGTACCTCTTTACACAACCCACAAGTTTGTGTTGCTTTCCCAAAAATACAAGTCAATATATATTTATACATATCTGAATGCATCTCATACATAAGGTACATAGACTATTCATGTAAAGGAATAGAGTATTATAATATTAGAAATATACACATGAGTAAGTCTAAAGTGTAAGATAGCCAACCCCTCACCTTTCTAGAACAAGGCATAATCCTTTAAGAAATTTGATAGTCTGACCCCAAGTCTCTCTCCTAAGAGAGACTTTAATCAAGATAGGATTCAATTCAAGATATCTCTAACACCTAAGATGGAAAAAATATATTCAAAAAATATTATAAAGATACTAACACTAAAAAAAATCTATGTTAAGGTAGATGAAAACTAAAAATTATAGAGTCACACCTAGAATTTAATACAATGTTATATCTCTTAGAATAAATAGTTCACATGAATAAAGCCTAAAAATTATTCACACACTATAAAAATTTATAAATATGAATAATATAAAGGAATAAATAATTAAATTAAAAAATTATTTAACATGAGAAATGAATATGAATTTTTATATTTAATATAGGCTTGTAAAATAAATTTTATTAAGGGTAACACTTATCATTTATAACTAATTTATAAACAATAATAATAATCCCTTTCTTTATATAAACACTTTATATTATTTTTCTAAAAAATTGGGTTGGATCCAAGCTATCCTACCTGAGTAGACAAGCGTCACTAAGATAGTTTCCTAGCTCAAATACAGGTCAATCAAGAGTGGAAAATGGTGTTAGTGCAGTTTATTACAAAAAAGAAAAGTGTGGGGTGACACCAAGACAAATACACAATGTGGGGCGACACCACTGACCTATTTCATAAGGTGGTACCAAAGGATTTCAATGAAAAACCATAGTGCATATAGGGTAATGAATAAACATCATTCTAGAGTAAAGTCTAATGTGGGACATGTTCGGTAGGAAACTATTCATACCCATGCATGTTTTATGTTCATTTCGTGCTTCGTAAATTCATTTCAAGTTCATGTTGCACTCAATACACTCATGATTCCTCTGAATGTCATGATTAGCCCATCCTAACCTCACGTTGACACTCAATGGGACTTTAGGTATAGAAAAATGATGCTCTATTTTTTGTATAATGCAATGTAAGCATTGTTATCCAATATCCTTGTTTCACTTTACCCTTAGAATCACGTTAATAGCTTAACATAATGTCACTGGTGGAGTAAGAACATCCCTTTTTATGTTATCACATAATGTAAATCCAAACCATTACTGATGTATATAACATGTTCTTCGTTTAATAGTGAAGTAAACACATTGATACATCAAATATGAAGACTATGATACCACTTATGGTAATTAGAGGATCATATTATAATCCTAGGAAGTGAAATACAATCCAAAAAAATCCTGATCTATCTCCAATAGAATAAAAAATTCTTGAAAAAAAAGAACACCATAAAATAGAGCATGCCTAAAATGCCAAAGAAGCAACCTCTATCATCTTCTTTAATGGATTATGGTTTGATGATGATCATTGAAAAAACATATGTATGTTTGTATCCTATTTAAGAGATCCACTGGTTGAGGATCTATGATCATATCATAAGAACTCCTGTTCATCAAAGGGGTGCTAACACCTTCACTATGTGATGAACAATGATATGGGAAAGGAGAGGGCTTCAACAAGCTTTTCATGAAACTGATGATCATCAAAAATTCCTTATGCACACATGATCACAATATAAACCAATGAGAGGACTCTCTATATATAGTCAGTTCTCGATGCTCTTCAATGAATGAGGTTTGTCAGCAATACCAGCTTACATTACTATCTATTGGAGTGTTCTTTATTGAAACCTTTAATGAAAATGTGCAAGTGTTAACTAATCCATCTCATTGACTAGTAATCGATGGAAATTGTCAAGAGGCAGTGTGGCAGTTCCAGCCAAAGTAGAACATGTAGTCTGGTCTCATCACATGTAACCAAGTTATGTTAGCCTTAATGTAACCTCAGGCTTATTCTTAAGGATACGTTGGTGCCAATGTATCCTTAAGATATATACATCTTATACATGTATTTTTAGTAAACTTACAACAAGAAAGAGTAGAAAAATGTTGTGAACACCATTTACATGTACTTAAACCTATTTATATAGGCCTCAAGGACACTCTCTAACCCCCATACATTTACTCATGTGCGTTATAATGCACGAGTAAATAGTATGTGGTTATAATGGATTGTAAATTGTTGGTATAATGTATAGTTACATTTATCATATAAATTCAATGTTAAAACTCCTTTATTACATGTGTTAATGATAGCTTATGAGGTAATTTCATGTTATTTCTATAACATGTATTGTGATATTCACCTCAAGTCATATGATATTTCATCGTAGTGCATTATGATATATCTATATTTTAATAAACAATGTGCCCATGCATGGAACATGACTTTGAATATTGTCAGATACAAAATCTCTATAACATACCTTATGATATAGTCTAACATGTATCATATACATATTAGTAATTATTGAATATCTCTATGTTTCTATCTACTAGCATAAGGAACAGGGACAACACAACATTCCCATCTCAATTCCTTCCTCAAACATCGGTGGGGACCTCACATTCTCACATTGATTTCCTAATAATATTTCATTTTTTGTTAGAAAAAACTCAATTGATATTATTTTTCCTCCACAAAATATACAGATGGTCATATCAAGAAACAACACTATCCTCCTAAAACCACTTATAACTATACCACTACTCTTGGTGACCCATTCCCACATAATAAAAAGTAGATGATCATGAACACTTGGATGAACCTGCCCCATCGGCTCTAAACCCTAGTGGAAACACTAGATAAAACTTGAGTGACCAAGAATTGAATCCTTTAAGAAATATACCACTATAATATAGAAAATGTTTCCACATGATGGTAATGACTAAAAACTACACTCAAAATACTACCCTGAGGACCATGCTTCATGGGGAAGTCCTTGATCAAATGATCATTATGACATTTGATATAAACATTAAAAGAAAAAATATTACCCACCTTTGAAGGAGAATTAAATGCTTACCACCTTCTGGAAACACCTTCAGGTCTATCACTCAAGAATATACAATCATGAAAAGCTATGAAATCAATATTACATAAATTGGCCTCTCTCAGACTAAAGAAAAATGTGGGACCACCAATATTTATTAAAGATGAGAAACATATCTCTCTCCCATCAAGAGCCTACCATTTTAAAGTTAGTTACTCAGTTTCATCGTCTATCCACAAAACTTAGTGTTTCCTATAAATAAAATTAGCTAGCACACCACTGTTGTGAAAATTTTATTATAATGACCACCACAACCTCAATATTTATAGAGACCAACTATTAATCCATAATATTCACCAAAATTCCACAAAAATAACATCACAAATCCAAAAAATTCTCTATGAGAGTTTTTTGATTAGTTAGAACTCTTGTACTAAGACTAGAACAATCCCCATATACCTAATATGCTCCACCACAAATTGGTATGGGAAAATATTTGATTCATGTATCCCATGAACTCGGTAAGGGTATTCATCACTTCTACATTAAATCTCAATAAACTTATATTTTCTAGTAAAACATCATAACACCAACTCTTGGAATCAAAATCATTACATGATTCATTCTATCAATGAGGAAAAACTTACATGTTTCCCTTTATAAATCATTTTTGAATTCCTTCACAGTTATAGGAAGTGCATACTCTAATAAAACTGAAGTGAAAATAAGACAAGCTTACCATATGGTGGGTAGTTATCTACAACATCTTGAGGTTTAGGTTTTCTTACCATAAATATGTGTCTCACTCAACACTGGGGGCAGACATCACTTTCTATTCTTGACTATATATCACATTGAAATTATTTCAATGGGTAACCTATAATAATCCAAAATGTTAAAGGGTTAAAAGGATCAATGTTACTATCCATGTCCATAAGGCACACCTTTCTTTTTGGAAGCCTACCAAATTAGAACTCAATAGTTAAAGAGGTTTGTTCTGGAGTAGTGATTAGGATGGGTAACAACATCAGAAGATTCTCAAGGTGTGTGTGTGAGAGAGAGGATAAAACACATTGAAAAGAACATTTATTGTCTTGTAGATATATTCACTAGTCGGATAACACATTCAGGCATGTGGGTGGGACTAGGAGGGAATGTGTGTTTGCAGGGCAACCGAGGTGTCTATAGGACCCATTTTTTACATTGGTATCAGATGAGGAACCCTTCCGGAAGATCAGTGGCATTACCTAGGATTAGATATTGGGTCCACAATGAGGATATTGTGCTCTAAAGGGGGGTTAATGTAACACCCCATAATTTTAATGGGTTAAAAGGTTAAATTTTCTACCCATGACAACAAGGTACACCTTTATTTTTGGGGGCCTACTTGATTAGAGATCTATAGTTAAAGATATTTCAACTTGAACATTTTTTAATATGGGTGAAATCCTAGGAATTTTCTTAAGGCGTGTGTGAGTGAGAATAAAACACACAGAAAAGAACATGAGTTGTCCTTTAGGGACTGCCATTAGTCTACGAGGACAACACGTGTCTTTAGGGAAATTGGGGTGCCTACAAAGCCTAGTTTTTATATAACTAATATAAACCAAGGATAATATTTTTGGGTATAATATAATTCATAAAGGAATACCACAAAATCCCCCATTCTCCAGCAAGGATAAACACAACTCATAATAAGATGTGAGTGAAAAGATAATCACTATTAGTGTAATTCCTCTAGTAGTTTGAGGTCTATCTAGATGATACCTTGGAATATCAATGAATACGTGTATACAGTTGCATTTCACTAATAAGGGTCCAACATCTCAAGAACTCAAAACATTCTCAATGAGTGAGGAAAAAACTATATCTTGAAAATATGCTCAAAATCGAACAATTATAGAGCAGTCCCATCATGAGTTTGAGATAAATATCACCCATGAATGGCATGTTGTGTTGTATCGAGGAATCAAGGAATAATCATTATCTGGTAGATGGGTTTCTAACTAGATAGAATAAGTTAGTCACATACTTAAACCCTTTACCATAGGATGATTAGGGTCATCTCAAAATCTAGTAAACCCATACTATGGGAATTTCCATAGAGTAAACTACCTATGAGTTTTCCTGTTAAACTCAATAGGAACTATTATATTATCTATAAGAAGGTACACATAAAGCATAATGCAAAGAGAATCTATCTATTTTCATGGGGAAAGGATATCTCTCATCCAAATCCCTGAATCAATTCCCCATCGCTCAACTGATCAAAAGTGATAGGCTCAAGAATTAACACAGGCTCATCATGACCCTGCCTTTAGCTATTTTTGGGTAGCTACCTTCCTTTGATAGTATGATCCCATAAATATTAAAGCATATCTAGGTGAGGTAATACAGTAAGAACATGGGATATCACAACTAACCATTACATGATGCATTTATCATTCTGATTGTACCTCACAAATCAATGCATTGGGGTTCTGAGTCAATCGATGAATTATCAGTTTTAGTGAATGGATACATCGGCCACCACACTAACACTAGGTTCCCTAGTCATTTAATTGAACTAAAAACCCATAACATTGTTACCCAAACTCCTAAACCAATATTCATACGGACACTAACTCCCAAATCCTTTTATAAGACCTGAACAACTCCAATACCATTTTGAAACAACCTGAACCTCTAGGGTCCCACCTGGAAATATAGTGAGTCGCTTGTGCAACCCCAATCCCACCTCAAATGGGACAAGGGTTGGAGACCATACCTAATAAGACATAAACATACATGAGAGGCCTTAACCTATATCAAATCTCAATAGATATGCAATAAAATAGGTAGAATATAACCAACAACCACCATTAATATAAATAAACAAATAAATTGTATAACAATAGACGAATGGACAAAAAAAATATAACACAATGCCCTATGGGCTATTAGTCCACATGATAATGTTTTACTATACAAATAACACTATCATATCATCACTATAAATACTCTGGCTAATATCCCTCCAAAAATAACCATTTCCTATAAATACCACCATGTGCCACCAAGCATTAACTCCACATCAAAATCTCCAACTCCTCATCCACCAAGACTATCTCTAAATTGTGTGATGTTTGTATAGACAAACACATGTGGTACAACTCTCATGAAAGGGTAATTATAAAATTACTCAGTAGGTTAAACCCAAAACACAAATACAAGATGTAAAATCAAGTCATCTCTACTCATTAGAGCATGAGAGAAACTAGTATATAAAGGAAACTTAGGGATGTAGGGGTTTTCCAACCATCTGAGCACAAATTCTTATAGAATAATATCTCATAAGTAACCGAGGACACTCAATGTAGCGTAATATTAATGATACCAAAGTCTATAAACCAATCATAAGTCACACCTCAGTAAAAATTAAGGGTTTTAGATGATTCCTCAATTTCATCGTATATTAACTCCCCGTAGTTCATATACTTAAGGAATTTGAGAATTTCATAGAAATCACACTATCTAAATAATATAGCACCTCATAATCCTCTATGATATGAGTCTAGAGCTAAAGAGTGGAATCATACTTCATGGTAGGAATGCATATTGATTGAGGGAATGTTTCCCCTTATGGGGGACCCACCCAAATTCTCATTGAATAGACTAGACCTACCACAATCCATGTCATCTCCCATTATTGAACTGGGGGACCTGCACCTCACTGAAAAGTGTCAACTAGTCGAGGGATTACTGTCCTCTATGGAGGAATCATTCCTTATAACATTGGATGTGCATTGGTCAATGGGGTTATCAACTCCATGAGTGGAGGACCCACACCCCATCACTGTAGGGGGTTACCAACTCTACTAAGTATATAAAGCACCCACACCCAAGTATTTGTATACTACTTGAGGGGTTACTGACCCGATGTTTTCTCCAGGTATGTTACTCAACCTCTCATCATCTTTATGAGGCTAAGAATCATAAATTTCCCAAAAATATCTCAATAAAATTACCCACTAATATTGAAATTATATCCACCATGTTCTATATGAAAAATCACTTAAAATGGACTATTTAATCTCTTGTTTCTGATACTAGGGAAAGAATATGTGAAAAACACCCCAAACTGCCCAATACATGACATATTATACATGAGTATATGATGTGTAGCTATCAAAAGTATCCAGGAATAAGAAATTATAGCCTAGTTTATTGGGAAATCGATTTAAACTAGGTGTCTAAAGGGATGAATGATGTGTGGGAATTTCTATCTGTACTAGGTGAGTTTGTATCATGTATAGAGGTACATGACATTTACTTTACGGTACATGATATGTGGAACCATGCTTGATGGAGAGCGTGTACTCTGGGCACATTCCATGATTTCTCACTAGGAGTACATGACAGCTTGGTAAGGGATGCAGAGTGTGGGGATACGTTTCCACTTAACATGTACAACAGGTACACACCAATCTTCCACTTCTACATTACACGGTGTGTGTAACGGAACACACAATGTATGGATCTGGTGAGTTGGCCTGACATGTACTTTGGTACATGTTGAGGCACTCAGTTTCATATTACATGATGTGAGACCTACGGTCACACACCATGTAATGTTTAATAAACCATGACAACCCTAGCGTCATTACTCATGGGATACATGACATGTGAACTAGATGGCTACATATCGTGTATTTAGGTTTTATATACCAGGAATGTATTGTATTTCACATTCCATGCTACATATGTCATCGTCAACCCCACCTTCTGCCATGCCTTCAGTGTCTCTTGACCCCAATGTCACTGAGGCCTCAATCACACCTCATTGGAGCTTCACTGATCACATTTAATCTCATTCATCACCTTTAACCCTTTTTTCGAAGCTATCGGTAGGTACATCATCGAGGTCCTGTCATCACATACCTGTTTTCCAGAGAAAACTCGAGCGATCAGTTGTTCTTTTCCGAAGTTCCTTCCTATTATAATCAACCATGGCATGAATAATCAAGAGGGATAAATCAAATAATGGTGGTTGGTGGGAAGCCTGGCTAGCTAAAGAAGGTTCATGTTTAAGACCGGTGACATTTTTGGGATTCAATGGGGGATTAATTCAATGTTTGTTCAAGAAATATTCAAGGAAATATTTTGTACAATTAACATATTTAAGTACATTTAAAAGGACCAATTATTCACATATCTCAAAAAAATATCAGCATAAACATATTCAAATGAATATTAATTATTCATGAAATGTCAAATGAAATTCCATAAATAACTATTTCCATGATCTCAGATTATCTGGAATCAATTCAACTTGAAAAGTTGTGTTTTAATGTTTCTTCAAAAATTCAAGAACACATGATTGTAGATAGTAAAAGGAAGAAACTCAATATTTATCTAATTGTGAAAATAATTTTTCACTATTGAAATAATCAAATTTTTCATCAAAATTAGAATTATGTTTGTATTAGAATTTTCCATACTAAAAAAATTCACCAAATAATCAGGATTGCATAACTGTGATAAAATGAGGAATGAATTTCATGTTAAATCATAATAAAATATATATTTATTTTCATATTTAATTATTAATCAAAAATAATAATCATGATTTATTGGTTGAGGAATCCTTTTATAAGAGGGAAGGGTTTACCCATGTAGAGATTTATGTGAGCATAAATACTAAAATTTTCTACCACATTGGTGTTTTCACTAAAGTCCGGACGAAGACACCTCAATTCTTGATTGTTATTTCCACAACCTTAGAGAATGGTACTTTGTTGTATAATGAGTTGGATGGACCCTCTAGAATTTTCTGCCCCAAATAAAATAATAGAGGGTATATTTTTTCCTCAATGGTTGTTGCAACTCGGCCTTGTTGATAGTACAAACACCCCCACCTTAACACAATCATCAGGTCATGGCCTTCCAAGTACCACCGGTTTCCCCACATACACATTGTACCCTACCTGGGGCCCACCCACATGCCCAAAAAGATGATTTTACTAATGATTGTCCCCATGCACAAGCTCTTTTCAATGTGCTTTTTCCTCACTCGCACACACCATGGGAAACTTCCCATGAGGTTACCCATCATAATCACTACTCTAGACCAAGCACTCTTAACAAGCATGCTTAACTGTGGAGTTATAGTTAAGTAGGCTCCCAAAAAGAAATGTTCACCTTGTTGACATGAGTCGTATCATTTAGTCATTTGACCCTTTATCATTTGGTGGTGTTACATTCACCCCCCCCAGAGCGTACTGTTCTCATTGTAGACCCCACATCTCAACCCATGCAGTGCATTGCACTTAAGTATGGTTTCTTCCTATGATACCAATGTAACAACCGGGTCCTGCTAATAACACAAAAACCCCGCCTTAACACAACTATCGAGTCCTGGCCTGCCAGGTACCACCAATTTCCCCGAAAACACATGGTCCCCTCCCTGGGGCCCATCCATGTGCTCGAATGGGATATCTAACTAATGATTGTCCCCATAGGCCAACACATTTTATTTCTAATGTGCTTTTCATCACTCACACAAATCATAGAAAACTTCTTAGGAGGTCCCCCATCCTAATCACTACATTGGGACAAGAATGATTAATTATGAAGTTCTAATCAGGTAGGCTCCCAAAAAGAAAGGTGCACCTTTTTGACTGAGTCATATCATTTAGTCATTTAACCCTTTATCATTTTGGTGTGTTACAATGGATGATATGTTTTTGGTGGAGGAATTATCCCCCTATGTTTCCTTTAATTTTTCTTCTAAAAAATCTTCTTATAACTCCCCCACTATTCCTCATTAAAGATTCCCCTCATAATGTCTTAATCAAATGAATAAAAAATATTCTAACTCAAATTATTTTAACAAGTCATGTAATTGTGATTCATTCATACCATCACTGATCTCAAAAAAATAAAAAAAATAAAAATATTTTATTTTCATAATTTCAATGATTAAATATAGAACCAAAAATGTTAATTCTATAACTCAACACCCAGGCACATAATTTATATTTTTCCTAGGCAAAACACCTCATTCTAGACATGATTGTGTTTTCATGAATTTTCATCTAAGGCTCTTCTTGAGAGTTTTTAGTGTTTTCATGTGTGAGAATATTTTTTATTTATTAAATAAATATTAAATATCCCTTAAAAACTAAACAACTCCGAAAATTATCAAACTCCAGCCCATGCATAAGCACCACATTCTAGGACCATTTAAATAATTGGAGAATTTTCTATGGTTATTTACTGTGGTGAAATTTCTATTTTACCCTTTTTTGGGACCAATACTTCAAGAGTCAAAAATGAGCTAAGTCTCGCATGAGTGAAAATTCGGGTTGCTACTCAACTCACACAGTTTTTCTAGAACCATCCGATATAAGGGAAGAGATATTAGACTCATCCCTAGAAACAACTCAATTGAAAACTCCTCATCATTATCTATGGGAAGAATATACAAAATTATGTTAAAAAAATCTGGATAATAGCTAACTATCTTCAAAAACCTAACCTGGACAACTGCTTCCATTTCCACCCAACAACGTCATTGCTAAGTTGCATGATATAACCCTGAAACTCATTATTATAGGTCTATCTCTAACAACATTCACATTTCATTCAGCCTTAAACACAAACATCTCACCTTTTAGAGTGAGTAACATCACCATCAGACTATGGGAATCAATGTGAGAATTAAATTGATTAAACAATTTATTCATACTATGATATCAATCATGTGCATGGAATTGAAGTCCCATGAGGATTGCAGATTTCATATCTGAATATATATTTTTATAATATTATAAGATGTTTAATGATAATAGTTCATATAAACTAGTACCAAACCTATGCATTTTCATGACATAAGCATTTAATTACAAATTCAATTAAACATAATTTGGATTTTTTTCCAATATTCATTCCTAAAAAACAAGTGAATACAAGAATGAATTAATATAAATTCACTTATATTCTATATAATTGCATATAGGAATTCATATAGTATTCATGTTAATTATTTTTTATATACGTGCATACTAGAAAATAAGTACATATCTGAATATTTATACTGAAAAATAAATACCAATATGGAGTATATAGAGAATAAGTGCATATAGAAAAAACAAACACATATAAGTGCATGTAGAAATGCAATTATTTTCTATATGCATTTCCATTGAAATTAATATATAAATATTTACATAAATAAATAGGTTCATAATTGTACTTATTTTCTATATGCATACATGAACAAACTTATTTTCTATATATAACCTAGAATATACTTATAGAAATTAGTTCAAAAATAAATGTACTTATTATTTATATTTATTATCCATATGCATTTCCTTGGAAATGCATATAGAAATAACTACAAATGGAAAATAAGTTCATATACAATATGTATAAAGAAATAAGTTCATACAAAAATTTACTTATTTTCTTTATGAATTAAAATTCATGCTGAAATATCTTTATAGAGAAATATGTTTGTATATGTACTTATTTGTACATATAAATAAATATTCTATATTCATATTCTATATGCATATTCTATATGAACTTTTTAATGTATGAACTTGTTTTCTATATGGAGTAAATGTATAATTTTGTTGGCTATAATGAAAATATATCATGTATATATACTTCTAGTGATTAAAAGAAAAAATATATATTGTTAGATCACTTAGAAAAATGCATTTCCCAAAATTGTTGTACATGTTAATTAAGTACGATGTGATTTGGCTTCTTTTTGGAAATAACCTATAACATTTTAATGACCAAACAAATCCTAAGCTAAATTAGGTTTTTTCTCCAGATATATAATCAATAAAATGTAATGTTTTTTATTTTTTCACAAATTCATTGGGTTGTGTGTTTTTATAAGTTATTTAAGTCCAATTCATCCCCTTATTACTACCTTCTTGAATCTTGACCCCTCCACCCACCCTTCCACACTCTTTCCCACATTCTCACACACAATAACACAGAAAAAATAAGAATAAGTTTATAAATTATTAATATAAACATTTTTCTTCCTTCATGAAAGAAAATGCATGTGAATGTTCAACCAATTCTAGCTTTCTATGCCATGGTAGATTAGGGGAAATTTACATGTGTATGCTTGCACCAAGGAAGTTTATATAGAGGATCATGAATGTTGAAGTATTTAAGGATGTTGATGATAAAATAGATCAATTGAAATGGAGGATACTAGTGAAAGAGATTGAGGAAATAGGATCTATAGTGTCCATGAGTCTCAAAAACTAGATATCTCCTAGATACCTTATTTTGGGAACCTTGATCATATTTAAACATCTGAGAAAGTGGAACCTTGTTTAAAAGGAAATTAAAGGCCTCCATTTGCCTTAGTTTCCCTCCAATGCTGATGTCTATCTTGTTATATGCTTGATAAGATCAAAAAGAATACATGTAGTAATAAGTGTATATAGAAAATAACTGTGTTCGGAAAATAATAATGTTTGGAAAATTAGTGTGTTTGGAAAATGCATCAATAAATAAGTGTATAAATAAATTCACTTTTTTTATTTATGAATTAAAATTAATGCAGAAATATCTTCAAACAAAAATAGGTTTATATATGTAGTTATTTATACATATACAAAAATCCTCTATATGCATATTCTATAAGCACTTATTTATGCGTGCACTTATTTTCTATATGCAACAACAGTGTAATGATATTTACTATAATAAAAATATAGCACTTATATATTATTCTAGTGAATAATAGAAAAAATATATAGTGATGATATATATAGATCTAACATATTCCAAAACTTCATATTATTAATGAAAATTGTTTAAACAATTATACTGGAAAAAGTATAAATATTAATTCATTAATGATTATAAATATCACCGTTCAATTGATAATGAAAGAGTGGAACTATGAAAATGGTTCAAATATATAACTTATTTATTGAATTTTTTGTTTTACATTAATATTTATAGTGAAATTTTTTCAGATTCATATAATGGAACTGAATTATAGAATACAATTTAATATAATGAAATATGAATATTTCACATATTCAAACATCACATAACAGTATTGAACAAAATATAGAATAAATGATAGTGATTAAATGAAAATATGTTATTTCAATGATAAAATAATCATAGTGTTCAAATTGTACTATAAAATGAAAACTCCTAAATAGTAGACCTATTTTTTATTAAGACTCTTAAATTGAAGTAACACCGAATTTCAATTTTATTACAAATAGAATACAAGATATTTACCTTCCACAAGTTACACCAATCTTGGTTGGTTAGGATATGAACCTAAAACTATATAACTCTGTGATCTACTCATACCATCCCATGACTTGTTGTTGTCTTGATGATTTAAAATAGGGATGATCTAATAACTACAAAGACAAAGAACCAGAGTATGATCGGCCCAACTCAGTATTCACTACCTTTCTTTGGTGAGAATTTAGAAACTGATCCCCTCATGATATTTTTCTGAAACTTCTCAACTTTTATATCTAAGAGGTTCCTCAAAGTCTTCATTATTTCATCCAATTAAAATCTTAAAATAATGATATGTAACATTGTCAGGATAATAAAATCCTAAAATAGTGGCATATAATTTAAAGGTTTTTTATTATTAAGTGCTTCAATGGTACTACACTAGACTTATAGAATGTGATTAGTTTGAATTGTTAGTAATAATTAATCACAAAATTCTTAAATTATCAAGTCATATCTATAAATCATTTTCATAATTATATAGAATATTTCATTTGAAAGTATTAAAATTCATAAAAAATGAACCCAAAAAAAAAATCTATTGTACTATGTGTTATAGGTTTAAAATTGAGGAAAAATAGTACACACATATGGAAGGTTGACTTTGGAGATAAGATGGGTAACTCCTGCAGTTGGATGACAGATAGAGAATACATTGAATAAACACCTGATGTACTCATTCCTAAGGTAAGTGCATATAGTTAAACTGAAAAAATACATTGTATGTGATCTTGTTTGTATGTGATCATGTATAGAAATGCATAAAGTAAACTGGTAATGCATATTGTTTATATGAGGTACCCCTGCATATAGTAGTCATACATATAATGTATTTGATCCTTTATATATGATTAGTCATGTCTATGTGATCAAACATTGGATCTCTAGTATTCATTGAATGTGGACACATATAATTCCATCAGGAACCCCCTACTACACTCACTCTTGAAGGAAAAAATAGTTCTACTATTAATATAAACAGGATCACATACAAAATTTCATAAATATTTCTCGAGAATCATCAATTAATTCCCTCTATTGAATAAAAATAACCAAAATCCTTCACTAATTACTAAATTTAAATTTGTTATGACACCATGTCAGTTCTATAAATCAATAAAGAATTTGTGGAAGATGTGATAATAAAATAATGTGCAGAAATTTCACAGATGTAATAAAATTTCATATCGTTTATGAAAAATAGAATGGGTAGTATGGTTAATATTTTATGATTAAAAATTGCAGATAAAAATTTAAAAACAAAATATAAACAGAACACTTAAATCTTTATCAAGTATAATAAGTTAGATAACAAAAATTTAATTTAAACGTTTAAATCATCCAGGATATTGGAAATTTTAATCACTCTAAAAGTATGTAGGGATAATTTTTCTTGAATAACATCAAGAGTGTGAAAAGAAAGAGAGAACCTAAGTGTATATTGGATTAAAATTATTTTCCAACTTCATTGCTTTTGAGGAACCTAAACATTAATACAATTAATTAATTAAAACATAAAATCATGATAACATTTTCAATAAAAATTGTCAAGCTAATTAAAGGATATTAAAATCTATAAGGTGCGATTATTGATTGGATAATCATGGAAAAATATAAATTGATAATAAACATTAAATAATCATATAACAATTCTGGCTTGATATCCTTAAATTAGTCATGCTACATTACCTTAATAATAGGATCTACCATGATATCCCTACTCATATGATTATACCTACAACTAGATCAAAGTATATGAGAAGCCAACTGAAAATATGATTCAAATTCATGAAAAGATAGAACTAAAACCATTGAAAATATGAATTAATCATATGCATTTTAAATATGGAAAGGGTGAATATCATTATAAACTGACATAATAGATATTAAAGAAATAACCATAGATGGAAAAAAATAACCATATATGATTATTGGAAATATCATAATATCATAATCAATAATTACATCCAAAATAAAAAAAACTTGAAACAATATACTAAAAAGAAAAATATTAAATAGTTACCTTTTCGAATGTTACAGCTTAGGTTGCAATGGAACCTCTAGCATTTGAATAGCCAATTCTTCCTCTTGATATATGAAGGAAAAAAGTCAATTTTAGCCAAAATAAAAAGGCATGGATGAAATCAAATGAAAGGAAAAATAAAAATAAAATACATAGCCATGCATAATAACTTGAGATATGAATATATAATGGGAGGCGACGGGTAGAGTCTGAGATGGAATAGGATGAAATAAGAGAGGTAGAGATGGAAGATGGAGATGGAATGGGAGGCAGCAAGTTGATGTGGAGATGGAGGGATATATGATTATTCACATATTTTGATGCATAGAGATGGTATATAGAGGAATATATGATTATTGACACAAGTTTACACTTATTTTATAATGTATACATATAGTATGCCACTACTATATGCATTCATTTATGCATTAGAATAAATGATTGTTAATATATTCTTATACTATATAGACAGTATGCATACATGTAAATAAGTGTGACATGACTACTCATAGAGACACAATCACATACATCGTATGTGATCCTGTATATATGTGATCACATACAATGCCTTCAGAAACTGGAGATCCAATGTTTGATTTTCAAACAATTTTGTCTTGATATCCTAAAAACATGTAAAATTGAAAAAAATTAAATACATTAGAAGGAAATAGAAATAATTAAATCAAAATTATGGAAAAATAAATTAATTAACAGTGTTGGTTTATAAACATTAAGTGATGGTGTATAAAAATAAAATCATAGTTTTTTTCTAGGGATATTATTATACAACAATTTTAATCCTAATTCCATGGGTTATGGTAAACATGAATTTATAGGGTAAGCTTACATAAACATTATTTATAGTTATATTTTTCTAAATCTAGTAACATGTTAGGTGAAATAATCAAAGAAATTTATTCTTTTTATCATTTTCATAGTTAATTAAATGAATTATTAAATTTCAACTTTAATGTGATAGCTATACAATCAAAGGAATCATAGTAGAATTAATTTGAGGCTTCACAATGTAAAAAAATATTAGAAGATGAAACACCATCAGTTAAACTGAATATTCAACCCCCATAGAGAAAATAGTCAACAACCAAGATTAAAAATCATAGTTAGGAAATACATGCAGGAGACATGGATAGTTAATTCTAAATAAATCTCAATTCAAGCTTGAAATTTAAAATGTAAAGAGTTTTTTTAAAATTTAAAATATCACTCAAAATGGGGGTTCTCTAATTTTCTAACCTCAATCACATTTAAGTAAAAGTCACTGATGAAATCAATGATGAGCAACATGATAACAGATAACTCAATATGACTTGAAAGATAAATATAGATAAGGAACACCAAAAACCATAACAAAACCATACTAACTTCAGTAATAAATAACACAAGAAAACAATTGTGAAGTAAAATATTTAATTTATAATAAATTTGAATCACAATTTTAGTATATAATAATGAATTAAAACATCAATTTAAAATGAAATATAATATTCCATTTAAATGTAATTTTAAGCTCTAATGTAATCTACAATTTCATATTTATAGTAATAATAAATTCAATGCAAGTAGAACACCAGAAAAAGATATGAAGCAAGGGAAATGCTCCAAAGTAGTGGGGTTGGTAGCAATAAATTGAATAGATGACTATTTAGGAGACATTAGATGACTAATTAGTGGAAATAATGTGAGTAATTAGGAGAGGTAAATAAATTACAAGATATTGAAAGATTAATGGAAAGATAAATATAAAGGAAAAAGTAGCATGAAATTGGAATAAATGTTATATCATTGGTAAAATTTGTGTACCATGGGTAAACCATAGACACTTCCATACTCAGCTTGAGGGAGACTCCAATAATTCATGAGAAAGTATATTGTGCATAAGGGATTTATTAATTGTTTAATATATAGTTTCAAACATGTAAATATGGATTTAGAGGATGATAGTAATATGTGTATACCAAGACCTTAGTTGCAAGTTTCTTGCTCCTGTACATATAAAAAATAAATTAAGGGATTAAAAGGTGTTACTGGTACATGAGGATTGGAAAAAATTATAAAAATAGTTACAAGAGGTTTCCAAAACTTTTACATGTCTCATGACATGAGCGATGCTAGACCCTTGATGTTCACCAATTGAAAAACTGACTTGGATGTGGCACTTGCACCCAAGGTGTGGAACCTCCACTTATAAATGCATGAAAGAATAGGATGAGTAAATAAAATAGGTAAGGAGATAGATTCTTACTTTGATTTATGCATATCCTTTGAACAACTCAAAAAAAGCAATGGTCAAGATTCAGTGTCCACCAAATTCATAGAATCTTTGATCGAGAATATAATCATACAATTGGTGAAATTTCAGATTAAAAAGATTTATATTAAAAAAACATAATGATAAAAGTAATAATGGAATTTGGTAAGTAAAAAAATAAAAAAACTCACAAATAAACTATTATTGGATTGAAAATAATGAAAAATGGATAATCAATTATGAACAAATTAGAAAATGAATGAACCTCGGATGAAGTGGAATCGATTTAAAAAAATATATAAACAACCATTCTACTGAACATAAAGAAAGATACATGTGTGAAAAATAAATATATATACCCATATGCATTGTACTTTTACAAAAAAAAATATGAATAAATTGTTCAACAATTTGAACCTTTAAAAAATATGAACAATTAAAATTATGAAACCTGGTTAAAAATATGATTATTTTTAAAAATTGATCAATATAAATATGAAAATGTAAAAATATGAATGTTATATATTTTTAATCTTGAATATAAGCTACAATTTCATATTTATGGTAATAATAAATTCAATGCAAGGAGAATACTAGAAGCAGATATGGGGTTGGTAGTCAATTCACCTAACCTGTACCGGCCATGGAGGGAATCACTTCTAGGGGATGGACATCGAGAATGAGATATAATAAATAATAGGAACCCAAGGTTTAGCGATGAATATAGATATGTCGATGGATAAATGCCTCCTTTGATAAATGTAATTGTAAATCAGAATGATGAAAATCATAGTTAATCAAAACATACCATGTACCCAAGCCTAAACCTTGCTCTCCTCAATCCTTCTTCTTGTCTTTCAGCCCCTTGGGTATCATGCTCAAAATCTTTACATCAAACATGGCTTACTATTTATTCAGCTCCACCATCTATTTCTCTGCATAAAAATCCACCTTATCCTTATATCATTCATACAGAACCCACACCATGTGAAGGACCAAAAAATTTGTGTAGAACAATGTCATGAAATTACAGCAGCTCCCTGGAATGGAAAGAGCCCACAACCCAGCAATCGCAATGAGGAAAACACAGGTAATGGATAGAGATATTTGCATCTAAAGAGAGATGTGGCTGCAGAGATACATGGTCAACTATGAATTTGGATCCATATTCAGACTATAGAGGTATCATAGAGGCACGGTTGCAGAGATACGTAGTCGACTATGAACATGGATCCAAGGTCAGATTATGGAGCTATTGTAGTTGTAGGGTGCCAGGGAGGTGGAATTGAGGACATGAGTTGGCAAAGAGGCGGGTCCTTCACAATTAGAATTTTTATCTATAGTCATGACCCAAAATTGTGGCTATAGGGGTCAAAATTGTGGTTATAGGCTATATCGATGGTTCTAGCTGGTCATAGAATGTATTGGCAAGACTATAGTTAAAAGTTATAGCCAAGGTTCTCTGAATTTGTTAACATGGTTTCCCATCCTGGCAATAACACCCATATCTGTTCATTGTGGCACTCGGGCTATAGCCAGGGTCATCCACTATGGAAACAAAGCTACAACCATGGTTTACAACTGAGGATATAGCCTAAGTTAATTGTGGCTATAGCCCGAAATTAGTATGCATCCAGCCAGATTTGATCGTTGTACCTCCGCTATGTGCACCGGCTGCCTAACCACTACACCACGAACGACATTGTGTATATATATATAATTATATATATTATTAAAAACCATGGCTATAGCTTGTAAACTGTGGCTATATCCCTTCCCACCATTTCTTCATAGGTTAATTTTTTTCTCGCGCATGGGTGGGAGACCTATAGCCATGGTCTAACACAAACTGTGTCTATATCCCTAGGAAAAAAATTATGTAGCCACAGTTTTACACCAACCATGGCTATAGCACTGGGAAATAACTCTATAGCCAGAGTTTTATATAAACTGTGGCTATAACCCTCATAAAAAGACCTTATAGCCACAGTTTTACACAAACTGTAGCTATAACTCTGGAAAAAACACTTTGTAGCCATAGTTTTATAGAACCGTGGCTCTAACTGTAAAAAAAACTCTATAGCCATGGTTTCATTGAAATGTGGATATAGCCTTTGAAAAAATACCCTATAGCCACTATTGTGATATAAAATCATGGATGTAGCCTTAGTATGAATACCTATAGCCCCATTTTTGGGAAACCATGGCTATAGGTCCATGGCTATAGCCTAGTTTTCTAATAGTGCTTTCAGTTGGGAGGCAAAGAGGGGGAGATGGGGTCGGGGCGAGATGAGGAGATGAGAGGGAGTTGTGTATCCATGATGAAAATTGTAGCATGAGAAAGAGAACCAGTTTTAGGGGAGGACGCCTTCAACGCTGAGCCTAGTTTGATTTATGGGGAGGACGACAAAGAGGAATATATGACGGGATTGGAGAAGACATTCAAGGCGGATCCAGACACAATTTCTATGGAGAATAACGAAGTGAAAGATGTAGGTTCTGGGGGAGGAAGGCGGGAGGGGATGTAGGGGGGTGAGTAGAAATGAAGGAGAGGGATACATATATGGGAGAAACGTTGTGGATATTACACATGGAAGATCTTTTACAAGCATTAGTAAAGATAATGGATATATTTGAGTTTGAATACCCTCCAAACGTTTTCTAAATCATATCCAAATCATATATAATCATTAAATATAATACTCAGACCTGATTAAAATCTGGTTCAGAGATACTCGAACATGATTTACTTAGGTAAGGAATTTTATAGGACCATTCATTTAAATAAAGGTTAATATTAAAATTAATATGATACTGATAAAATAAAAAAACAATACAATAAAAATGATTATGTTAGTCCTTTTCCCACAGACCCCACTGTTAGCTCCGATGATCTAAATCAAATGATCACCTCCAAAGAACTTGGAAATCACATGAACCAAATGTTTGAAGTTCCTCAGTTTGTTTCATCACTGCTTTCATTCAATTCATAGAGTCTTTCTTGACATTAATTTGTCATTTTTTTTGTTTCATTCCTTTTTCATTTGGATTATAATTCATTTATAGGGTTTGATTTGTTTTTTACGTTACACTCATTTTTTAAAATTAGCATCCAACTCAGTTTATTAATCAATTGAAATACATCACACGTTCATTTTCTATCTTTTATTTTTAGATATTGATCTACTTTTATATTTTCATTGCATTTTATTTTGTTTTTTCTACATCAGATCTAATATGACACAATTCCATGTTTAATTATTTCATGACTTTCAACCGGTTTTGTGCATCCCATTATTTAGATGGTGATTATATTAGGATTAAGACATGAGATCACATTGGAAAAGATAAGTTAATGCTTTATTTTGGATGTATCATATAATTATTGGTTTATGGATGCTTTGATCCAATTAACATTGTTGACTATATTAATAAAATCAATTATTTGAAGTTAAGATCCATTATTTAAGTTCTTTATAAATGAACCTTTTTCCTTTTCCAATTCTTGTCATTTATTCAATTGTTTCAACATTATTTATTGGCTCCACCAAGCCTTTGTTTCTTACCATGAAGACCAGACGCCATTGAGAGTCATCCCAAGGGTAACCCCAACAAGCCCTTGGCTGGGGCAACACTAGGGTAGGGGAAACACGCCTCAGTTCACTCCTATTACTCATCCACAACACTCTCTCCTTCCATTTCAATTGTCGCACCCAAGAGGCAACCATGGAATATACCCCGCCTTTCACCGCTTTACTGATTGACGATGTCTGTTGATGCAGGTGCAACCTCCCTCCTTCCCCCTGCATCCCACCCAAACCTCCCTCGTTGAAAGCTGGAATCACCTCCCCCTCCCCCCATTGTCTCCCACATACACCACCTCTCATCCTTGCCCTGCCTAGCATTCCCCCCCCCACTCCCTGCGATGTTTCATTGTGCCCTCCATCCCACTCCAGTGACCCCACTGTCCAATCCCTCCTATGGTGGGGTTTTTTATTTTTTATTTTTTATAACCAAATTTATTATTATTATTCCTGACATCTTTCTATTTTTATTATATTTTTTTATGTAATCTATCTAGAATTATTGGAACTCAGGATCATTTAAGCCTGGTCCATTCCACTTGGTCGCTTCCATCTGTGTTTTTTTATTTTTCAGCAGGTAATTCTGAATTTCTATTTCATTCAGTTTTATAATTATTTAATTTTCGGATTATTTGTACTTTTTGTTTAATTGGCTGATCAAACTTTTATTCAATATATTTCAATTTACATGCTCTCTTTATTATTTTTTGAATCAATATATATATATATATATATATATATTATGAAGTGGAAATATTTTCATGATTAGTTTTGGGTAATAATATTATGTGGGTTGATCACTATTAATCTCAGATTACATATTCTCATTGATAGATTTGGGTGATTTAAAAATAGCGAAGATATATGGGTCCCCTAAAATGCCAATTCTGTAATAAAACATTATAAAAGTACAAGTTTCCTTCATGTATTGTACCATAGTAAGTGGGAGAATCACTATTCTTATGATTTTTTTTATCATTTAACCATTTTTATTAACCTTTTCATTGTTGTTATTATACAGTCCAATCTAATGCATCAATCATCTGCCAATACTGAGTCTGGTGGATGGAAATTAATACATTTACACCCTAGGATGTCTAGGGTTTGTTTCAATGATTATAAACAAACCATGATCCATGTCTATTTCACTATTTTTAATAATTCATTTTTTACTATTTTGGGTTATTCTTAATTAGTGAGGTTGATCCTATGTGACCAAAAACATAACAACTTTGTTCCTTTCTGTGTTTGGAGGTTTATGAACTATAATTGACCATGGTTTTAGTGACAACATGGATCATTATTTTTTTTCCTCTGAATATGTTCATTATCATGTTTCAAGATGCATAAAGATATTGTTCTTTGACTTTTCTTATTTTTCTTCTAAGCACCGAGCAATGAATATCATGCATAATTGCTTCCAAATGTTCTCAAAAATTCAAGAAAATATAAAAACATTATACTAAACAAATCATGACGTGATGTTAGTCACCATGTCATGGTGACTATATCTCCTTATCAAAATGGCATAATCCTCTATATGACCCAAACAAAACCAATTTCTTCTTTGATTTAAAAATATATTTTTTCATCACAGGGTCCACTGCAACATGGTGTCTATATCTTGGATGTTTCCCCCAAATATCAAAATGAGATGTTCATTTTGTTTCACTCTTCAAAATGTTCATCTTATTTTAATATTTTTTTCATGCCTATATAAAAATTCCATCATCTTTATTGACCATGGTGTGACACTTCAATAAATTGAATTACACTTGACATTTTATACTTATACATGGCCATGCCAGCACCATTTTGCAGGTCAGGGTCACTTTTGTGAACTTATCAACAAATCATGACATGATAAATACTCTTCCACAACATGGTTTCTTTTCTTTTTCCTCAAACTCTTACACATTTCTCCAACTCAACATTTAAGCTTCAACTACCTGAAAACATTAAAAACACATATAATTAGGCTTTATATAGTTCATTTAGTATTGATATTCATATCAAAATTTGGACACAAAATCTAGGTGTCTATTTCCCCAATGTTTTAACTTTTCCTTATCAATTAAAAAACTTTAATAAAGATAACTAAGGAATAAATTATGAAAATAGTCAAATATTTATAATTAAAAATTCTCACATCCATATTCATTATTATTCCAAATTCCCAATCCTTAATCAAGTAAATGTTAAAGTTGTGATATACTCATTATTAAATTATTAAATTCTATTATTTTATAATAAAATTTCCAGATATTCTTTTGGATAATGATCTTTTAATGTTTTCCTTTTTAATTTTCACATAAACACAAGAGATAGATTATTTTTTTAATTTTTCTTTTTATTTTCTTTCTTTTTTTTCAAGAGAGATGTGATTGAAGCTTTCCCAATCAATCCTTGAAACTAAAACCTATCACAAATCCTTTATTCCTACCATGAATAACCTCGACAATAACTATAATAGTTAAAACATAAAGAGGGATGGTTGTTTGATTTCATGATCAATCCAAGGTTCTTTGTTCACTTTTTTATTTTGTTTTTTTTTTCTTTTTCCAACCCAAATGTGCTTAAGGATAAATTAAAACATAATAATTATTATTCTATACTCAAATTAGTAATTTCCTTTATCTAGAATCATCTTAAGAATGAATTTATTAACTTTTGATTATATAATCACATCAATTTTAACCAATTCAGGGTTCATTAAAATAAATTATATATGATTTTTTTTATTGAATAATTATTTTTATCATGCATTGAATTGTTCTCATTATTTTTTCTATATGATTTGTTTATTCTCATGAATAATTTCTTTTATAATGCATTGAATTATTCTCATTATATATTTTACTTCAATTTTAATCAATTCAAGCTTCATTAAAATAAATTATATATGATTTTTTTATTGAATAATTACTTTTATCATGCATTGAATTATTCTCATTATCTTTTCTATTTTCATAAAGATAAAAAATATTCAAAGTAAAATATATCATAGATAAATGATAAGTGTTTCTTTTTTAAACCTCTCCTTTATACTCGAATAATAATGTTTAACTTGGTGTGAAAGAGGCATCATTAATATTCATTAAAAACATTAAAGGAATAAAGATAAAAAAAATATTATGAACAATATTTCTTATATTAATTCATATTTTTCTTATTTTTTTTAATCTTGGTGTCCTTTGAATCTTTGAATTCCATGATCCTTCAATGTTTCATTCACTTCATCATCATGGAGTTAGTTATTTTCAACCAGTAGGATATATCAAAATAACCAAAATGTACCATCGAGTAAATGAAACCCATGCTTTTCATTCATTTATGTTCAAGAAAGGTATTCCATTAAGCTCAAATAAATAATGAGAAATAATGGATACAAAATACATAAAAACATGAAATAATCCTAAGAATCTTTAGAATTAGCCTCATTATCCCCCTTTTCTGACTCCTACCCTTGATTCATTGGGGAGGTTGGAGGGTTATGACCAAGAAGTTACCTCCTAACTTGTTTTGGACAATACTGGTTCTTTGGGGAGCCACAACATGGTTCAATTCCATTTTCTTGGATATGGTTTGGATTGTGTCATGGTGATAGCAATGACCACTAGGATGGTTTTGATGTACTCACCGGACCAAACAACATAGGTTAATGTAACGTGGTCCAAAACATGGTGGAATTTCTTGTTGAATCCCTCCTTGTATAAAACAGGGAAAAAATACTACCACAACATGGTTTCTTAAAATGGATTGCATGTTTGGCCTGACTTTGAAAGATATTCTTGTTTTGGAGGGTTGGGTTTTGAAGGATTTTGGTTAGGGAAAAAGTAAGGGCATAGTGGATGACTATTGTGCCATGGTTTGGGTCTTTACTAGAAAACATTTCCATATCAATTTTGATTTCCTTCTTTTACCACTAAACTAACATTTTCATTAAATTATGAAGGTTTAGAGATGTTTAAGGGGCTTTGAAGACCTTTCCTTTAGAGTATCTACCAAAAACATCCCTAAACTAAGAAAATGAATAAAAATCCTAACATAATCCTAAAAATTGAAATTGTTTTTGAGTTTTAAGTGACTACTTGGGATGCATATCAGTTTACATTGCATTTAATGTCTAGAACCAAACATAACATTGATACTTTGATCAAACATGATGGAAACAACAAATCCAATTTGAGAATTCTTCAAGTAGAGCTCGAATCGTCGTCCATTCTACTTGAAGGAGTCTTCATGCTTTATTTAGAGATAAATAGCTCCATGAGGGTGGATCCTTATCACCACAAAGGGTCTTGATCAACATGATTTTTTTCCACCTATAAAGGATCTAAAATATGAGTTGAAAAAAGTACCTTTTCTCTCATGGTCATACCACTTTGTCTTTTCCTTTTACATCTTTTCATTATCGTATGCTTCTCTCTTGATTTCTTCAAGCCCATCTCGCTACAACATCCATTTCCTTTGACTTTATTCACATCCATGTTCACTATTTTGACAACAAAGTATGGTATTCGCCAACTTGATTTTTAGGTGGAATGGTTTCCCATACACCAACCAGATATATGACACACTAATAAGTGTTTTGAACACTGTATATTCGTCCAAAGTGTATCATCAAGTTCTTTAATCCAACAATTATTTCGGTTTGAGCTCATCATTTTCGCCAAAATTTTCATGATTTTTTGGTTGGTCGACTCCACTTCCCCTATAGTTTTTGGTTTATATGGGGTGATTTTGTTGTATTGTACTTATTATTTATCAAGAAATTATCTCAATACGTGGTTTCCGAAATGGGTTCTGCAATCATTAATGAGTAATCGAAGTACTCCAAACCAAGTAAATACTTTCTTTTTGAGGAATTTCATTACCACTCTCACTGTGTTTATTTATTTTGCTCTAAATTCCATCCACTAGACACATAATCAACACACACGACGATGTATGTGTTTTCGAATGTGCTTGAAAATGGGACCTAGAAATCAATTCCCCATACATTAAACACATCAACCTAAGTATTGAGTGTTGAGGCATATCATTTCTTTTTCCATTGGCGCTAGCCATTTGGAAATGATTTCATATAGCCATGTCATATTTTACATCTCAATGTAGGAAGTGTGATAAAATTTCCAAAAAAATGGTTGTACAGTTGTGGAAAATTACAATAAGCAAGAGCGGTGATCATTAGGGAGATCCTGCAAGGATAGTAACCAGTAAGGGAGAAACTGCAATGGAGTAAACCATTTCATGACTCCTGAATTCTTCATCGGTGGGGAAAACAATGTAAATAAACCCTTGAAATAGAGAAGATTGGATAAACTATAGTCATTCGAGCAGTAATAGATATGGGCATGAGATGCCTGATCTTTCTGTGGGGGCTTGGCAAGAAGGGCCAAAAAACACTATTCAAGATGGAACACTGGCCAAATGTGCTTTGTGGATTGCACAACAAGGTAACAAAGGCTAGATTAGAGAAGGAATATTCTATACTTCCACCTTGGTGATGAAAAATACTATTACTTACAAGTGAAGATTCCATGGTCCCACATATTTTTGCATGGGATCAGTCAGACTAGTATTTCAAGAGTTTCATTTGACTCTCTTCTCATGACTCGTTACCGATGGAGCCTGGAAAATGGTGTTCATAAATAATAAAAATACATGGATAAAAAAATACATAAAACACAAAAGAATCCAAAGACTCCTTAGAATTATCCTCATTATCCCCCTTTTCTAACTTCTCCACTTCATTCTTCGAGGAAGTTGATGGGTTATCACTAAGATGTTTCTCCCTATCTCGTTTTGGACGAAACATGTTATTTGGGGAGCCACGACATGGTGAAGTGTCATTTTCTTGGTTATGGGTTGGATTTCTTCTGGTGCACTCCCTAGACCAAAGAGCTTGGGTTATCACAATGTGGTCCAAAACATGGTGGAATTTATTGTTGTTTCCCTCCTTGTATGAAACATGTACAAACTACGACCACAACATGGTTTGGTAAAACAAAGTGGGTTTGGCCTAGCTATGGGGGGAAAATTGTGGTTTGGAGGGTTGGGATTGAAGGGGTTGGGTTTGGGGGGAAAACCAAGGGCATGGTGGATAAACATCGTATCATGGTTTGGGTCTTCTTTGAAAAACATTTCCATCTCAAATTTTATTTATGTACTCTTCCACTCAACACACATTTTCCTTAAATTATAAAGTTTTAGAGAATTTTAATAGGTTTAGAAGACCTTTCCTTTTGAGCCTCTACAAAAAAACTCCCTAATCTAAGAAAATGAATAAAAATCCTAACATGCTCTTAAAAATGAAAATTCTTTTTTGAGTTTTAAGTAACTTATGTGGGTTGTCTCCTAGCCAACACTGCATTTTAATGTCTGGAGTTAGATGTACCTTTGTTGCTTTAATAATACTTGGGAAAAAACACATCCAACTGGAGAATTCAAAGCTCGATCCTTTGTTCATTCAGCTTGAAGGAGTCTTCTTGCACTCTTTAGAGCTCAATAGCTCTATGAGGGTGGATCCTTATCATCGTAAAGTGTTCTGATCAACAAGATTTTAGTTTACCTATTTCTAACATGAGTTTAGAATTAGTACCTTTTCCCCTAGGGTCATACCACTTTGTCTTTTCCTTGTGGATATTTACATTCTCATATGCTTCCCTCTTGATTTCGTCAAGACCATTTAGCAACAAAAACTGATTCCTTCTAACTTTATTCATATTGATAAAGATAGTTTGAGAGAATCACCCATATTATTAGAATTGTGATTTCAAGCTGATTGCAATAGAAGGATCTAAGAAGAAAGGAGATGATACACCTTAGAAAGAGGAAGAATCCTCATTCATGCATAATCCCCACTACTGTAATTGAATATTCTCCATACCCTCTCTCATCCCCTCGCCTCCCTTTATTTCCCTCGCATGAGAATCTCATAGCAGACTCTTTTGTGGGACCCTTTAGGTTGTATGAGAAAATAAGGTTACTGATTTACCCCTCGTGTAAACCTTCTAGGGGTTGGTATACTGTACTCTATCAATGCCCCTTCTGAAATCTCAGTCTTTCCATGAAGATCGAGGGGGTATTTTTTGTGATGAAAATAGTTTTTTTTTTCTGGTAACTTCATCCATTGGACACCCCTTCCATCTGACGAGCCACTGGGGGACAACCATGTCACCCATCTTGACAGAGCATCTAGAAAGCACCTTATTGGGCTCCAGCAGGGTGGCCGCATCATCAACTAAGTTTTTCTTAAGGTTGGGTTGCAACTGGTGAGTACCAATCACCTTTTTAAGCTGAGACAGGTAGAAAATGTGCTGAATTTGGGACATTGGTAGAAGATTGCGCTTGTAGACCACTTTGGACCCGCTTTCCAGAGCATAGAAAATGGGTCGTAAAATTAGGGGGGAACTTTTGATTAATATACTAGGAAATGGAATTCTAGAGATGAGTAAAAATATTTAAATAAACCTTCTCCCCATCTTGAAAAAGATAGGTCATTCCGCTTCAAGTATACTTGTTGTTGCATGGAATTCTAGTCACAAGACAAATGAGGACAAAGTAGTTTGAAGTCCTCATCTCAGTTCTTCAAAGCTTGAGCCACTGTCTCCACTCGTACCTCACTGGGTAAGAATGTAAAAATTCTTGGAGGGAAATTACCATACACCACTTCAAAAGGGGTGGAATGTGACCCACCAGGTTGTGTTGTAACAGATCTTGGCCCATGGGACCCCAAATGGCCATTCTTTTGGATGTTCGACAATGAGGCATTTGAGATATGTTTCCTAATATTGGTTTAAAACTTATTTTTGACCATCCATTTGCGATGGGTAGGCGAAGCTCATCTTAAGATTAGTGCTTTATAGGTGAAATAGCTCAAGTCCATAAATTGCTCAGAAATAGGGGGTCACAATCACTCCTAAAAGATTTTGAGATGTTATACAGCCAGACTATTTCCTTTATAAAAACCTCTTCCACTCCATTGGTTTTGAATGGGATGGTTTAAGAGAATGAAGTGTCAATATTTTGAAGGTTAATCCACTATTATAAAGGTCACATCAAATCCCTCATATTTGGGAATCCCTGTAATGAAATCAATGAAAATATCTTCCCACACCACTTAAGAAATTTCTAAGGTCTGCAACAGCCCCGCTGGTGATATAGTGGAGTATTTATATCACGGACACATCTCACAATACTGGACATACATAAAAATATAATACCATGTGCCCGCCCAAAAAAAACATGCACCGAACTTCTTATAGGTTCTATAGTAATCGGAATGGCCACCCTAAGGAGTCGAAAGAAATTTTTTCAGGAGCTTCAGTATCTAGGGAGTAGTAGCTAGTATAACCAAAATTCCCTTGTACACAAACATTTGGTGAGATGATGTGAACCCTTTTAAGTGACTTTTGACCTGATTTCAATTCTACAGGATCTTGTCAAGGTAAGTATCTTTGTTGACACCTACATTCAGGATAACCCCATCTGATTATTTTGGGTTGTATTTTTATTATTGTAATTCTGGGATGTTAGCCTTCATTTGGGAAAGTACATCAACAACAAATTTTCCCATTCATGGTTTATATTTGATGTCAAAATGATATCCTATAAACTATTTAATCGATCATTTCTTATCCTCTATGGTTATATGATGCAACAATAAAAACTTTAGGCTTCAATGAGCAGAATATACCATAAAAGGTCGACCTAATAGTTAGGGTCACTAGTGCTCCATGAAAAGAACTAATGAAATTATCTCTTTCTCATATGTGTATTTAGAGAGATCTTGTTCATATGATTTTCTAATTTAAGTAATTGGTTCTTGGTTTTATATGATCACAACCCCCACCCCATGGCTGGATCCATCACACACCCTCAAATTTCTTCGAAATGTCTTGTCGGGTAAGAACTGGGACTATCATGAGTGCATGTAGCAAAAAATCAAAGGAATTTTTTGTTTCCCCTAGTGGAAACCATAATTTAGGGTTGATGTTGTGAGGGGTCGAGCTAGAGTGTCATAATAATTTATTAACTTATGATAATAACATTCAAGACCTAAAAAACCCCAGACGCCTCTAACATGTTTGGGAGTCAGCCAATCCAAAATTTCTTGGATTTTAATATGTTCAATGGAAACTCCATCATGTATGATGATGTGTACCGAATAAGAAAATTTGGGTTGGGTGAAAGCACTTTTTTGGTGGTTGATAAAGAATTGTGAGTCTTGCAAAATTTGTCAAACATCTCTAATGTGCTAGGCATGAAATAAATCGTTCATAGTGGCTTTAAAGGTAGGAGCGTTGGTGAGGCCATATGACATTATCAAGTATTCATAATGACTAGTGTGCATGCGAGATGTGGTCTTCTCTATATTTGAGGTCTATCTTATATAAATATGTTACTTATTATAGTTCATATAATAACTTTGGAATAGGGAATTTATCACTGATAGTTACCTTGTTGAGGTCTCGGTTGTCCGCACACATTCTCCACGAACTCTTTTTTTACTAATAAAATCAGGATTGAATAGACACTTGTGTTGTTTCGGATAGTTCTTTAACTAAAAATTTTCTCCACTGGGACATTAAATATCATTATTATGAGAATGTGGGTAGCAATATGGTCGTACTGATATAGGCCCTTGTCTAGGGACCAGGCTGATCTTATGGTCATTGAACAGCCACAGAGGGAGGCTGTTGGGCTCACTGAACATTGTCTGCCACTTGCCCAGCAGGATTTTCAGCTCAAGTTATTGATATTTGTTTAGTGAAGGTGGATTTACCTCAGTTTTTTTCCATAGCTGAGTGCTTCCCCTAAGCCCAACATCTCTTCTAGCTCGTGGACACAAAGAATTGGTATGTCATCCACTCGGCCTTCCATCTTTATAGAGGTCAATTCTTCACCATTTTGGGCTAGGTTGAAAGTGGCTGAGCTGGTGTTCTCCAACATTTGACATTCAGCGGCTTCCCGGTTCCCCCTCATCCTGCTTTATACCCTTTGGTAACTTCTTCAAAAAAGATTATCTTCATCCTCACCTAATTGTATCACTTGCATCTTGGAATCTGGGAACTTGTGAAATGGATTAAAAGTCTTCCTACACCTAAAAAATAACCCTTTCCTTCTCCTCCTCCCTTTCTTCAGTTGATAGGTGGTGGACCCCTTGCTCATGGGTCCTTTGGTGGGTTGTATCCTAACCCAACCCCCTCGTATAAGGCATGTTCAGTCTTTCATGCTAATATTGGGTTGAAACCTGAGCTGTTGTATTCCTAGGAGTTGAGATGCCCTCTGCAGGATCCCTTTGCATCCTGACTGCATATGTAGACCATTGTCTTGAGTGTGAAGCCCCACCCCTTTTTGTATTTCCAGCTTTACATGATGATCCAACCACGTTACTTAGAATCAAGTTTTTGGGGTATGTATACTCGATTTTGAATCTCATTGTACACCTTGAAGAAAAATATATGGCATATTGTTACTCTAGTTGGTGAGGTAGTGAAGAAACCAAATATTTAAATTGTTCTATGTAATCTTGGACTGATCCGTTCTAGTGAAGATCATCTGACTACTCATACAAGTTTTGAATCTCTATCCCGCTAAAGTGTTCCATTATTCCACGCTTGAGGTTAGTCCATGTCACTTCTGAATTGATTTCAGAATGGAAAACCAGTGAGTCACTATTCCCTCCATGCTGATCTAGGCGAGTGAAAATTTTTCCTCTGACATTTGGGGGTTCTGAAAAAAAAAACTCTGCTTGGGTAATCCAATCGCTCGGATCTGTGCTGATATGGTGAATTCCAATCACTGGGTGGACAACAAGGGGTCTTGGGTAGTGGTCAATGTTGTCTCCATCCAAATGGTGGTGCTATTTTGAGTGTCCTTGAGTCTGACATCAGAGTAAATTGAATCAAACTTCATCCCTCTCTCTAGTCATATGGTTGTAGCTTCAAAATGGACCATACTTAGCTCTATCCCACAGCCTTCACACACCAAAAGCGATGCTCCATCCCTTCAAGGCATGTCTGAAGACAGTTTTACATCGTCGTGTGGGGAAGGGGGATCCATCAGGTCTTACCAAAGTGATAATGAAACAGTTTGAGAGAATCTTCCTTAATATTAAAATTGTGATTTCCATAATATTACTGTAGAAGGATCCAGGAAAAAATGAGAGGATACATTTCATGAAGAGGAAGAATCTTCACTCCTGTAAAATAATCAGCCGTTGTAACTGAATATTCTCCCTACCCTCTCTCCTCCTTTGGTCCTCCATTATTTCACTCAACTGGGAATCTCCCCAAAGACTCTTTGGTGGGAGACCTTAGGTTGTTGGAGCAGAGGTGGTGACCGATTTACTCATCCTTGTGTAAAACTTCTATGCCTTTTGGGCCTTCTAGGGGACAACAAACTTTAACCTATTAGAAACCCATATTCAATGTTTTGACAACCTAATATGGTATGATCAAACACAATTTATAGGTGGCACAGTTTCCTATACACCAATCAGATAGGTGACACATTGATAAGTGTTTTAAACTCTGTTTGTACGTCCAATGTTTTTTATCATGTTTTTTAGACCAACAATATTTTTGGTCTGAGCTCATCATTTTCTTCAACATTCGTTTGATTTTTTGGTTTGTTAATTCCACTTTCCCACTGGTTTGTGGTCGATATGAGTTTCTTGTGTGGTATCATACTTCAGATCACTTCTCTCAATAAGTTATTTCCAAAGTGGGTTCTGTAATCACTATTGAGTAATCGAGACACTCCAAACCAAGAAAATACATTCTTTTTGTATAATTTCATTACCAATCTAGCTATGTTGGTTGAAGTTTCTCTGAATTCCATTCACATGGACACATAATCAACACACACTAGGATTTATGTGTCGGTGAATATGTTCAGAAAGGGGACCATGAATTCAATTCCATGTACATCAAACACTTCAACCTTAAGTATTGAGTGTTTAGGAAACTCATTTATTATTCCAATGGCACCAATCCTTTGTAAATGAGTGAATGTGACCACATAATTTTTTACATCTCTGGGAATGGTTTTCCAAAAGAACCTTCATTTTATGATTTTATCCACCAGTCTACTAAGTGTATGTTTTTAACGATGTCCTATACTCTTAGAGTGAATTATCAAGATTTTTGGAGCAATCTTTTTGATTTGAGCTCACCTTTTTCGCTAGAGTTTTCTTGGTCTTTCAGTTGGATAAATCTACATTCCCACTAGTTTTTCGTAGATACAAACATTAAAAATTTTGACCTCAAGTATCATATAGAAGAATCTCATTTATTTTCCAAATGGGGATGACCCTTTGGAAATGATCACATGCCGCCACATAATCTCCTTCATCCCAGTGTAGGGTTGGTCAAAATATTCTTCTTTGGAAGATCGTAGCCATAAATCTATTTGGTTCATGGTGTACTATGGTCTGGTAGATGAATGAAAAAAATCAAGAATACTCTTCACCTCAGACTCGATCACACACTGACGAATAACTCAATCTCTACATTGCTTAAGCAAAAAAGGATCATCCTTGATGTAGTGTAATGATTTAGCTAAGAACCTTTTATTTTGTTGATATGTAATGTGAGAGTAAATCATCCAATTTTCTAGATAGTTTACTAAATCAACGGACAATGGCCGAGCTTGTAGACGAACATAGAACAATTTCTCGTCTGAGAACTCATCACCAATCTCCATCTCTTGCTCAACATCTACATGTTTTAGCTCTTGCACTGATAAGTGATCCATGACATTTGTATGATTTTTGAATTGCATATTATATGTATTGGAAGATGCGATCGACCCTCTATCCTTGTGTTTTCCCCACTGTATAGTCATACACATTTCACATCATCTCTAAGGTGTTCTTATGATTGGGATATTTCATTATCGGAGCAGCCACAAAATTCTCCTTAAGAACTTTGAAGGCTTCCATCTACATGATTCAACAAAATAAAATAAGACTTCATAAATCATTCATTATAACCCAATGAATAAAAATGGGATTCATAAACATCATTCCATCATAACAAAATCCATACAAAAAATGGATATCATTTAATCATAATAAAAGTGAAACCATGTAAATAATGGAGACATTATACTTGAAACATATTAAATAATGTCATTTTAGATGGAAAATAGTTTTGATAAAAACACTTGAAATGAATTACTGAGGAAAATATCCTTTTTTCTTCAAAATCATTTTCTTTTCACAAAATGCCATGCACTTTTAAAAGAAAAGGGTTTTTTTGAAAATAATATTTCAATATTGTGGTTGAAGCATCATGAAAATGAGGTGTTATGTAACCATAAAAATCTGTTCATGCAGTATATGTTTAAAAAACATTATACTCATACTTTTGTCGGAAAAGTCAAAAATACCTCGTATGGTAAACAAAAGAAAGATTCCTTCCATATGATGTGGTAAAAGTAAAAAAAGGGTAAAAATGACTTTTAACATACATGGAAGAAAAGAAAACATTTTATGAAAACATTTTTAAAACATATGGACATGGATAATAAACATAACCCCAGTAAATACTTACGAATAAACAATCTCGGATAAGAATGAGATTGGATTAATTACCCCCTACCTTACGTCCGATATGCTTCGTCTGTATCCGAACCTCCTGTAAAATGATTTAAATAATGTCATTGACTTATTAAATAATTATATTCATTGTTATGATATCATATATGGTTTACTTATGACTTTATATTACCCGTTCTTTTGTAAATTCGATGTAAAAGCAGCGATTTGGGTAAAATCATTTCATTTATTGTACGTGTTTCGACTTGTTGTTCTTGATATTATTACTTATATACTGATTTACATAATTCCAGAATGTAAAACATTATTTATATATAATATATATTCCACATATACATATATATATATATATGATAGATCGATAAATGGAATGAAATACACCGTTCATGGAGACGATAGGTCGTACGTACGCATGAACGCTGTTTTAGTTTCCTTATTGAACTGAATGGAATTAAGTAGATGACATACATATATATATAAATAAATCCATTATCATTATTATGTAATATATTTCGTGATTACTGATTATATATACTTTATAATCATTCATGAATGGTTAACATGGAGAATGAATCTCACCGCGTTGTGGAGACGGTAGTCCGTACGTACGCATGAGCGATGATATCATTCCCATGATCATTGAATTGTATTGAAGTGTATGTATAATATTTCAGAATCAACATCACTTTACAATAATCATATATAGTTATTTATTTACACCATTATACCCATCCAATTAAGTTGGTGGTTGAAAATAGATTACACCACGACATGGAGATGGAATTTCATACGTACGCACGCGCGGTGATTTCATTTTCTGTAGGATGGATAGAACGTGAAATAAGGTTGTTTCATATTTATAATAACATATTAGTATATAATTATTACTTATGTTATTACTTTATAATGAGACAACTAAATAATAAGAAGAAGAAGAAGAAGAAATAAACTTGAGAGAATCGGAAGAAGAGATTACCTCTTCTTCGACGCACCTCCTTTAAGCCTTCTCTTAAGGAAGAAGAGATGGTATTTTGAGAAGACCATAACCTCCAGAATGTTTCTAGGGAAGTGGATAATAGAATAGGTCAGGGTTTGTCCGAGATTCAAGGCTCAAAAGGGTGGGAAGATAAGAGGGAAGGGGTGCCCTTTTTATAATGTAGGAGAGGGGCACATTTGGAAATATTTAAAATATTATTTTACAATAAAGTCATATTCGGTTTCTAACAGTTAAAAATTGATTTATTTAGAATATCAGGTGGGTATGGGTCAACATTATCTCAACCAATAGATTTTAGATAGGTTTGGGTCATTATATTAACCTTATCTTTTAGTTTTAACTCTTAGTTAATTAGATTGTCATTTACCATGTCACTTTGTATTTTTATATTAAATAGTTAATTAACATACAATATACATCCAAGAGACCCCCAAGTGGTCCATTAATGATACACCTATCATTATATAAGTATCTTGGCCAAACCATAGATTTTAGAAATATAATAAAAATTAATAATATAATATTTGTTTTAAAAACTATTTTATGTCAATTTTGACACTATTTGGTAATGGATTTTTTGTGAAAATCATAACAGCTTGATTAGTTCGAAAAAAGTTAATTAATTCACTACAAAAATGTCATATTAACCTAGAAAATTAGTGGAATTCATAAAAAGTCTCAAATTACATTTATTTAGGTATTTAAAACATTAATTATTTTAATATTTCACTATTTAAGTAATTACGGAATCACCATTGTGTCATAAATAACATATATTATTTCATGTCTAAAAAATATAAATAAAATATAATTAGATAGGAAATCTCTTTATCTTTATAATGAATATTTATAGTCGAATTTATCTTATGTATAACCTTATATTAAAAATTATTTAGTTATTAAACTTTGATTTTAACTACATTAACCCTTCTTTAAATAAATTAATAATAAATGTCCTAATCTCATCCAAGTGGACCTAAATGGTAATATTTTATTCCTAAGGGTGTTTTTGGTCGAATTACACTTATCCAATAGAATTAGTACATGTGTTAGGGTAATAATAATATCAATTTTACCCTTAATTACCCTATTTACTTTTAACAGTGGTAAATAAAAGTAAAAAGTTACTATTCACCAAAAAATATTTTCATCTCATTAAACCACATTTTAGTCCTTGAAATTAACCGTTTCTCTTGGATTTTAGAAATTCCACTCATAGAAGCCGTAAAATTAAGTTTTATGTGAATTTCCAAATTCTCCTAGGAGGTGGGTAAAAGACGGTGAAAAGTTCAATAAAGCATTTTATATATCTAAAATTATTCTAAACTAACTACAATGAATTACATTGAACATATATAGGTATTAGGTATCTATTTTGACCTTAATTAAATTTAAATAAAATAAAAAATTATTTAAATAAAAAATTCGGTTTTAAACTATGACTCAGTGTTTTTTCACAATTCATCAAAAATTGAAAGTTTTCATAAAAATGACAAAAATTAACCCTAGGATAATTTTGATATTCCAAATCCAAAAATTAAGTCCATTTTGAAAGATAAAATTTAAAAAATTTAAAAAAGTGGGTATTACTATTCATAACGGCTAGTTTTAATAATATTTTAAGAACATATCGTTGTTTAATGAAACTCGATATTGCGTACAACGCAAGAAATAGAGGAAGGTCGTCATTGAGTGTTAATAAATCCAAGCTAGTGTTGTATGTAGTGAAATATTCCTTTGATGATTTATATAGCATAAAAACAAAATATTTCTCATAAAAATCTCGGGTGTTACATTCTACCCCCTTAAAATGAATTTTTCCCACGAAATTCATCACTTTGTAACTAACCGATGAGGATACCTCTCCCTCGTCATATCCTCAAGCTCCCATGTAGCTTATTCTAATTTGTGGTTACTCCATAAAACTTTCACCAACTTAGTGGTCTTGTTTTGTTGGACTTTTTCGCTACGATCCAGAATCTCTATCGACTGTTCTTCATAAGAAAGATCTTGCTCCAGCGGTACAACTTCTAAGCTGAGTACATGTGAAGGATCGGGTATGTACTTTCTCAGGAGAGATACATGGAACACATCATGAACTTCAGAGAGATTCGGTGGAAGTGCCAATCGGTAAGCTACCTTCCCAACATGATCCAATATTTCGAAAGGACCGATATACCTAGGGCTCAACTTTCCCTTCTTTCTAAATCTCATTACTCTCTTCCAAGGAGATATTTATAAGAACACTTTATCACCCACTTCAAACTCTAGGTCTTTTCTTCAGTTGTCAGCATAACTTTGTTGTTGACTCTGAGCTGCTCTTATGTGTTGTTGAATAGATCGGACCTTTTCTGCCATCTCATCAACAAGATCAGGTCCTAATAGCTTTCTTTCCCCAACTTCATCCCAGCAAGTTGGAGTCCTACATGTCCTTCCATAGAGAGCTTCATAAGGAGCCATCTGAATACTGGAGTGAAAGATATTATTATAATAAAATTCCACCAAAGGTAGTTGTTGATCCCAACCACCTTTTAAATCCATAGAGCAAGCTCTCAACATATCTTCTAGAGTTTTAATTGTCCTCTCAGACTGACCATCTTTCTGAGGATGATAAGCAGTGCTGAAACTCAACTCTGTATCTAGAGTATGCTGAAGACTTCGCCCAAACTTTGAGATAAACCTCGGATCCCGATCAGATATAATGGAAAGTGGTACTCCATGCAATTTTACCAATTCTTTTACATATATCTTGGCAAGCTGATCCAGAGAGAAATCCTCTCTAATAGCAATGAAGTGTGCCGAATTTGTAAGACGATCAACTATGACCCAGATAGCATTATTACCTATGGATGTTTTAGGAAGTCCAGTGACAATGTCTATAGTGATGTTTTCCCATTTCCATTCATGTATAGGTAATGGTTGTAACATCCCCTTAGAATTCTATCTCTTAGCTTTAACTTGATGACAAACCAAGCATCGAGAGACATATTCAACAACATCTCTTTTCATTCCATCCCACTAGAAGTACTCTTTTAGGTCCCTATACATCTTCGTGCTTCCAGGATGAATAGAGAATGAAGAACTATGAGCCTCATCCAGCAGCTCCTTCTTTAATTCTGGGGTGGGAGGAACACAAACTTGATTCCTGAACCTTATTATCCCATCAAAATCAAGGTTTAATTAAGGAACATTTCTCACCTTCTTTTGTAACTCTACATCTTCTTTCAGTGCCTCTTTAATCTTCACATGTATAGAGGGTTGAACATTCATTTGAGAAAGATACGATTTTCCCCTTCCATTATAATTCCATGATCCATACTTTGGAAATCCATAAATATTGGATCTTTTGTGATCCTCATCATGGATAAGCTAGTATGGCCTTGTCGACTTAATGCATCTTCAACCTTGTTTGCTTTCCCAGGGTGGTAATGAATTGAGCAGTCGTAATCCTTAATCAGCTCCAACCATCTTCTTTGGCGCATGTTCAGCTCCTTCTGTGTGAAAATATAGTTTTTTTATGATCAGTATAAATATCACACCTTTCTCCATAGAGATAATGCCTCAAAATCATTAATGCAATGATTACTGCAGCTAACTCCAAATCATGAGTTGGGTAATTTTTCTCATGGATTTTCAACTTTCATGAGGCATAAGCTATCACCATATAGTTTTTCATGAGAAAACACCCCAATCGCTTCTTGGATGCATCAATGTAGATCATAAATCTTTCTCCACTACAACGAAGTGTGAGCACAGGTGCACTGGATAACCTTCTATTTAACTCCTTGAAATTCTCTTCACATTCCTCTGTCTAGACAAACTTAACTCCTTTCCGAGTCAATTTGGTGAGTGGGTTAGATAATCATGAAAAATCATTCACAAAACGTCGATAATATCTAGCCAAACCAAGAAAACTTCAGATCTGAGTTACTATTGTTGGTCTTGACCATCTTTCGATAACCTCTGTTTTTTCTGGATCCACAGATATCCCCTATTTTGATATTATGTGACCCAAAAATGAAACTTTTTGAAGCCAAAATTCACACTTGGTAAATTTGGCATATAGCTTCTCCTTTCTCAGGGTCTTCAATACAATTCTAAAGTGATCTTCATGTTCTTACTTGCTCTTTGAAAATACAAGAATATCATCTATAAAGACTACCACAAATTGATCAAGATAGTCTCTAAAGACTCTATTCATCAAATCCATGAAGATAGTGGGGGAATTAGTAAGACCAAATTACATCACTACAAATTCAAAGTGTCCATACCTTTTACAGAAAGCCATATTTGGTATATCCTCCCTTTTGACCTTTAATTGATGATACCCTGAATGAAGATCAATCTTGGAAAATTATTGAGCTCCGCGTAGATGGTCAAATAAGTCATCAATGTGCGGGAGAGGATATTTGTTCTTGATCGTGATCTTGTTAAGTTCTCGATAATCAATGCAGAGTCTCATTGATCCATCTTTCTTCTTAACAAATAGAACAAGTGATCCACAAGGAGACGCACTAGGTCATATGAATCCTTTATCAAGATTCTCTTGGAGTTGCTTCTTCAATTCCTACAACTCAATTGGGGCCATTCTATAAGGTGTCTTTGAAATAGGTAAATCACCCGGTACGAGTTCTATAGAAAACTCAACTTCACGATTTGGTGGAAGACCAGGAAATTCATCTGGAAATACATCATCAAACTCCCATACAATGGGAATATTCTTAATCGTGAGTTTCTCACCAACCATTTGAGATAAATAACCTTCATTTAGTGGAATCAAGACCCATAATATGGAAGAAATTTCCAATGGAAGGTTATGTTCATCAATGCATCGATAGACGATCATAGATTGATCTGGAATATGAAATGTGACTTCCCTTCTTTGGAATTGATATGATATCCATATAAATAAATCCAATCCATGCCATGATTCACATAAAATTACACTATATGAAGGATCACAAGATTTGCAGGAAGCACTTTCCCACAAACTTCAATCGGAGAAGAATTATAAACTTTTGATGCGACTGTTGTGCCATTAAGAGATGTCACAGCTAACTCAACATCTAATTGTTGAGGTAATATGACTATACCCTTAGAAAATTATTCATAAATAAAAGAGTGGGTGGATCCTGAATCAAATAAAACATTTTCTACATTAGAGTGGATGGTAAGTGTACCCTTCACCACTTCATTATTGTACTCCACATCATTGATAAAAATCGCATGTGACTTTCCTTTGTCTTTAGCCTTAAGAGTTTGTTTACGTCGATCATCATCAACAACCCTTGGATTAGGGCATTGATTAGAATAATGCCCCATTTCATTGGACTTGTAACATTTAAGTGTAGGAGGTGCACTCTGTGTAGCCTTTTCTTTGTTCTCATCACTAGACATCTTCTTCCCATCATTGTGGCATTAAAATGCCGGATGACCTTCTTTTCCACATTTGAAACATTTACTTGTCCCTTTAATACAACTCCCTCCATGTTTCTTTCCACTCTTTGAGCATAAGGGAAAACTCATCTTCTTTTCAGTGTGGTCTTTAGATTTTCCATTGAATTCCATTTTCCTCTTCTTATCAAACCCATATGACTGATGGGTTAGTCCAATCTTCATCTCAACTTTGAGAGCACAACGAACGATTTCCTCGTAGCTATTGAAGTCCCTTATGGCTAACGCACTTCGAAGACTTGGTTTTAAGCCACTAAAGAATCGATCAATCATACTCTCAGGTTGGATAATAATCCCAGAAGCGTACCTTGCATGTCTTGTAAAATTTGCTTCGTAGGTACCAACAGATTCATCATCCTTTTGCTTCAGTTCAAGAAACTCATTATTCATATTTGTTCGAAGAATATGAGGTAAGTACTTATTGAAAAATAATTTCTTGAACATGTCCCATTCCATGGACTCAATTTCATCTCTTGGCCTCATATTCTTGATAAGATTCCACCATTGATCGGCTTCACCTTCCAAACGATATACTGCTAAGATGACTTTATCATGTTCAAAACATCGAAGAACTGAAAATATCTTTTCAGTAGTACTGATCCATTTTTCACCAACTAATGGATCAGTAGACCCACTGAATGAGGGTGGAAGCTTCCTCATGAAGGATTCAACAGAATGTTTCTCCTTCCTTTACTCGTTTGGATGTCCTGCATGATTCATAGCTTGAGAAAGTTGTGTGAGCATGGCTACAAGATTTTTCATTCCATCTCCCATAATGTTTGGTTGCTCAGGGGGACAATCATTACATTGCCTGTTGCATTCCGCATTAACACGGTTCCCTCAGGTTCCAGCCATTGACTAAAACCAAGAAGAATAGTGTGAGAAATACTAATTATAATAGGAAAACCACATAATCAAGAATAAAATTTTACACTTAAGGTCATATCTTAGGTTATTCATGTCCATTTATAAAACACTATGGTTGTGTTCTATGCTTAGATATAACCTTTGGGTTCTTACGTTATGATGGCATGATGTTTAATAATCCCATTCTATTACATGGGTTATGCTATGATGTATGATTTATGATTTTGTGGCACACGAAAGAATGATTTCATTATGAGATGGGTGGGACCTATATCTCCCTCCAATGCATTGGGTAAAGATTTATATCTCATGAGATAGACATGGCTGGAACAGTAAGTTAATCCGATTCAGTAATACCGGACTGGAATGAGGAGTGAACCTGATTCAGAAAGGGACTTTGTCCACAAAGATGGTTTAGGCAGCAATGCCTTGGCTACTATAGAGATAATATCATGTGCTTAATGGTTTCCACAATAACATGTTTTATTCCCATGCTATTTTATCATGATTGATGTTCCATTATGATATATGCCTTAGGTACTTCTAATATTTATGTCTTTGCTCAAGATTTTGATGTTATGATTTTATGTTCAAGTTTTTGCATTCAAATGATTATGGATTGTTAAATGTTATCTATGTTTACCCTTACTGAGCATTTGAGCTCACCCTTTTTTATGTTTTCTATTCCCTAGGATATAAAGAAAGGTTTTAGGTAAGAAAACAAAAAGGGTAAGATCGTTATGGGAGATGTTGAAGATCTTTCAACATGATTAGAAGTTTATATTCCAAGTTTCCAAAGACACTGAACTATTACGGTCCTTTGGTGTCTATTTTTGTTATGTATTAAGTATTCTGCAAAAGTAATGTAATGTCTATGTACGTCAAGATTCGGGTCTCTACAGTTGGTATCAAAGGAAAGGTTTAGTCAACCTTTGGAAACTAGGATGCGAGAACATTAGTGAGATCCCTAGAGATATTTATAAGGTACGTCTAAGGATGTCCCTAAGGATTAGTATAACTATAGGTTACAATCCTAGAATTATGTTTATGATCATGAATAACCTAGGGTGAACTTAAGGAGTCATGGATTAATGAATGTGGGATATGTCAGACATCCCATAAGTAACATTTTATGATTACGTGGTTCCTCATTATTTTAACTATTTCTTACACCATGGTATTTTGTTTTAATCAATGGAGGGAACCAGAAGGAATTGGGTCAACATTGAATCCAATGGAAAAATTGGTGACTATGAGAAAATAAATTGCATAATGCCTAGAATAAATGATTTTGTGATTATATTGAATCAGTCATCGCGATATATGATTAACAAGGTGAACTTTAGTGGTATTCCTAATTCATCAAATAAGAGGAAGATGGACTTTTATGCATGTTCGCATGTTGAGGAGCATAAAGAAAGGAAGATTGAGATTTATAAAGAAGGGAAGAATAACCTTGTTGAATACATCAAATGGGGGGAAGATGTTATCTATGTGGAGAGAAGGGTCATAGAGTGACAGACTGTTATGGAGTTCAATGTCTTATTTTTGGAGAACATGAGCATTACCCAACTCAATGACCTGACCTAAGAGGTTACTTCTAAATCAAGGAAGGACTTATTACATGACAATCATTTAAGAGGATGGATTGAAGTTTTTATGTATTGGTTTTCAAGAAAAATGTTGTTGAGGTAATTTTATGGTATATTGGAATATCTATGTATTGGTCCATTGTGATTTTAAATAATTATATGGTACTGGTAACCATGAAAAGTTATTGATATGTTTTTGGAAAGTATATTATATGAGCAAAATGAATGGATAAGGAGAAAATAATATGTTTGATAGTATTCATGATCTCATGATTGATAAAAGGACTAAGTGATATCATGGTTTGAGTATATAGAATTTTTGGGATTTTGGTATGTGGAACGAGTTAACTTTTGACAGCACTCATATTTTCACTATGTTTCTATGGTAATTCATGTTTCGATGGAATACATGATTAAGGTATTCACATGTCTGAAATGTGACCAGCAAGATATATCTTATGATATATGGGGGATAAATGATGGCATTCACGTGCTTCTTATGTGACATTTCAAGTAATCATTTTCTTTATACTATGATATTGGAAAGATGTATTTTGTTTAATCCAAAAGATTAGAATGGATTATTTTGGACATCAGATAGTATTTTTTAAGGCTAGAAATTTTTGTTATAATAGTATTGTTTCATAAAAAGGATAACCTGCAAGACAGGCAACAACCCGTCGCATCGGACAAGGCTATGAGAATCGAACACACAACCGAAGTGCGACATGCCTTTATCACCTACCACTGGCCTACAGGAAGTCCCTGGTTAGTGGAATCTAGTTTTATCTTATTAAGTAGGATGATAGATGAAGTATAAGTCCATTTTGGAACCATATCCGGTTAGTCTCACCATATACGGACTTATGTATATAACTATTTCTATCACTATGTTTGAGACAGATGGAATGACCTATCATTCTATAGCATTATCTTCTAACACTTCAAGAAAGACAAATTCAACTTCATTTTTAAAGAGATGAAGTGGAAATTGTTCAAGGCCCGAGCAACGTTGATATTCTACCAAAATCAAGTAAGTATTTATTTTAATTCAAAAATTATTCAACTTTAGGGAAATGATCTTGAAAACCAAAAATGTTGTCCTAGTGCTCTTATATCTGATGAATCAGATGGTACCTTAGATCATCACAAATTTATGGCTTTGTGATTGTTGGATTTTTCATAGCCATGTCCTCTACCACTCTTCATCAGAAGTTGATGGTTATATTTCTCTTCCATATCCATATTTTCGCCTATGTTATCCTATGTGGAAACCCAGTGATGAGTTACTTTGGGTGAAATTTATCATTCTAAAATACCTTTTTAAAATAATGTTTTAGTATTCCTTTTTACGATGTGGGTTTCTATGAAAGAAACGTTCAAGTAATAAACCATTTATAACCCTGACAAATTTCGAGGGAGAAATTCATTTTAAGGGGGGTAGAATGTAACACCCTGAAATTTTATGAAAAGTATTCTTTTAATTTCATTAATGTCTTCTATTATACACTACACCATGATTATCTTGTACTATACACAAGACCGTATTAGCTTTCAGTATACGCAACACTATTCTTGGATCATGTTACACACAATTTCAAGTTCGTTTGATAACAGTTATTCTATGCAACATTGAGTGTATATATATATATATATATATTCAATGTATAAATTAAATATGGTTGGATTATGTTATACGCAACACCAAATGGAGCTTTCACTACATGAATCCCTGACTTGGCTTGCTTTACACGCAATCGCGACCTTCCACAATAGCGTGTGTTGTACGCAATATCGAGTTTCATTAAACAATGATATGTTATTAAAATATTATATAAACTAGCCATTATGAATTGTAATACCCACTTTTTTAAATTTTATATTTCAAGAAAGAATTAATTTTTTGATTCAGAATATCAAAATTAGCCTAGGGTGAATTTTTGGTATTTTTCTGAAAACTTTCAATTTTTGATGAATAGTGAAAAACACCGAGTCATAATTTAAAACTGAATTTTTTATTTAAATAATTATTTATTTTATTGAAATTTAATTAAGGTCAAAATATATACCTAATACCTATATAAGTTCAATGTAATTCATTGGAGTTAGTTTATAATAATTTTAGATATATAAAACTTTTTATTGAACTTTTCACCATCTTTTACCCACATCCTAGGAGAATTTGGAAATTCACATAAAACATAATTTTACCACTTCTGTGAGTTTAATTTCAAAAATACAAGAGACAAGGTAAATATCAAGGACTAAAATGTGGTTCAAGGAGATGAAAATATTTTTTTGGTGAATAGTAACTTTTTTCTTTTATTTACCACGGTTAAAAGTAAATAGGGCAATTAAGGGTAAAAATAATATTATTATTACCCTAACACATGTCCCAATTCTATTAGATAAGTGTAATTCGACAAAAAACAACCTTAGGAATAAAATATGACCATTTAGGTCCACTTGGATTAGATTAGGACATTTATTATTAATTTATTTAAAGAAGGGTTAAAATAGTTAAAATCAATGCTTAATAAATAAAAAAAATTAATATAGGGTTATACATAAGATAAATTCAACTATAAATATTCATTATAAAGATAAAACTATTTCCTACATAATGGTATTTTATTTATAATTTTGAGACATTAGATAATGTATTTTATTTATGACACAATGATGATGCAGGAATTATCATATTAATGAATATTAACATAATTGATGTTATAAATACTCAAATAAATGTAAATTGAGACTTTTTATAAATTCCACTAATTTTATAGGTTAATATGACAAATTAGTATTGATTTAATTAACTTTTTCGTACTAATAATTATTTTATTATTTTCACAAAAATCAATTACCAAATAGTGCCAAAATTGACATAAAATAGTTTTTGAAACAAATATTATATTATTAATTGTTATTATATTCTTAAAAATCTAAGGTTCAGAAAAGATAATTATATCCTGATAGTTGTATCATTATTGGACCACTTGGGTGTCACTTGGATTTATATGGTATGCTTATTAACTATATAATATAAAAATACAAAGTGACATGGTAAATGTCAATATAATTAACTAAGAGTTAAAACTAAAAGATAAGGTTAATATAATGACCTAAACTTGTCCAAAACCCATTAGTTGAGAGGATTTAGACCCATCCCCACATTATCTTCTAAATAAATCAATTTTTAGCTATTAAAAACCGAATATTACTTTATAATAAAAAAATATTTTTAGTTTTTCCAAAGGTGCCCCTCTCCTCCCTTATAAAAAGGGCACCTCCTCCCTCTCTTCCTCACGCCACTTTGAGCCTTCAAGCTCGGCCAAACCCTACCAATTTCTCTTCTCCACTTCTCTAGAAACATCCTCGAGGTCTCGGTCTTCTTCAAATACCATCTTTAGTGCCCTAAGAGAAGGTTAAGAAGAGGTGCTTCGAAGAAGAGGTAATGTCCGTTACTGATTATTTCAACTTTATTTCTTCTTCTACTTCTTCTTCATTAGTTGTTTCATTATGAAGTAATAACATCAATGTCACTCATATACTGAAAGCCTTAGTAAGAACCCTAAGGATATATCTAATCATAGAAGACAACCTCAGTGTTTTATAAATGGCCATGGATAACCTAAGATAAGACCTTAAGTGTAAAATTTTATTCTTGATTATGTGGTTTTCCTATTATAATTAGTATTGCTCACACTATTCTTCTTGGTTTTAGTCAATGGCTGGAACCTGAAGGAACCGTGTTAATGCGGAATGCAATGGGAAATGCAATGATTGCCCCCCTGAGCAACCAAACATTATGGGATCTGGAATGCAAAATCTTGCAGCCATGCTCACACAACATTCTCAAGCTATGAATCATACAGGACTTCCAAACAAACAAAGGAAGGAGAAACATTCTATTGAATCCTTCATGAGGCAGCGTCAACCCTCATTCAGCAGGTCTATTTATCCATTAGATTCTGAACAATGGATCAATACTACTGAAAAGATATTTTCAGTTCGTCAATGTTCTGAACACGATAAAGTCATCTTAGCAGTATATTGTTTGGAAGGTGAAGCTGATCAATGGTGGAATATTATCAAGAATAAGAGTCCAAGAGATGAAATTGAGTCCATGGAATGGGACAAGTTCAAAAACATAATTTTCAATAAGTAATTCCATCGTATTCTTCGAACAAAGAAGGATAAGGAGTTTCTTGAACTGAAGAAAAAGGATAATGAATCTGTTAGTACCTACGAAGCAAAATTTACAAGACTTTCAAGGTATGCTTCTGGGATTATTATCCAACCTGAGATTAAGATTGATCGATTCTTTAGTGGCTTAAAACCAAGTCTTTGATGGGAGTTATCCATAACAGACTTCAATAGCTATGAGGAAATTGTTAGATGTGCTCTCAAAGTTGAGATGGAGATTGGAGTAGCCCATCAGTCATATGGGTTTGATAAGAAGAGAAAAATGGAATTCAAAGGAAAATATAAAGACCACGATGAAAAGAAGATGAGTATTTCCTTATTCTCAAAGTGTGGAAAGAAACATGGAGGGATTTCTCTTAAAGGGACAATTAAATGTTTCAAATGTGGAAAATAAGGTCATCGGGCATTTGAATTCCGCAATGATGGGAAGAAGATGTCTAGTGATGCGAACAAAGAAATGGCTACATAGAGTGCACCTCCTACACTTTAATGTTACAAGTGCAAGGAAATGGGGAATTATTCTAATCAATACCCTAATCCAAGGGTTGTTGATGATGATCGACATCAACAAACTTTTAAGGCTAAAGACAAAGGAAGGTCACATGCAATTTCTATCAATGATATGGAGTATGATAACGAAGTGGTGAACGGTACACTTACTGTCCACTCTAAAGTATCAAAGGTTTTATTTGATTCTCGATCCACCCACTCATTTATTTATGATGAATTTTCTAAGGGTATCGCTGAATTACCTCAACAATTAGATATTGAGTTAGATGTGACAACTCTTAATGGAACAACAGTTTCATCAAAAGTTTATAATTCTTCCCCGATTGAAGTTTTAGGGAAAGTGCTTCCTGCAAATCTTGTGATCCTTCCTATAGTGTATTTTGATGGGATTCTTGGCATGGATTGGCTTTCTTTATATGGAGCACATATCAATTTACAAAGAAGGGAAGTAATATAATTTTAAACTAAAAGAAGTTGATTAAAAATAAAAATGACATCTTGTAAAGGAAGCTTCAAGGAAATAATTTTCTAAAAATCCATTCATGCCGTATAAGTTAAAAAACATTCTTCTCGTACTTTGGCCGGAAAACTAAAAAAGTACCTCGTATGAAAAACGACAAAAGATTACTTTCATATCTTTTACAGAAAACTCACCGAAGGGTAATATTGGATTTAAACAATTGTATTAGGATAGAAATAATATTACATATTGAGGAAACATGGATGTGTATGATAAATATTCCCCAGTAAATTCTGAAGTATAAACAATCTTGGATAAAAATGAGATTGTGAGATTTTCCCTTACCTTAGGTCTGATTTTATTCGTAACTATCCAAACCTCTTATATAATGATTTGAATAATGTCATTGACTGATTCTAGAATCATACTCATTGTTATGATATCATATATGGTCATATTCTTAGCTTCTTATTAGTAATATTTCATTGCTACTTGTTATTTGGGTGTTTATTACTTTTTGCTCTCGTGTTTTATCGAATAAATTCTTATTATTCTCTTTTGGTTATAGATACCTCATTCCCAGAATTTTATTAGTGTAATATATATCGTATTTATTTATTCAATTCATTTATATAATCATTATGTAATGAAGATCATGTAGAACGAGTCGCATCACATCATGTAGACGGTAGGTCGTACGTACGCATGAGCGATGATATAGTTCCCATGATCGTGGAATTGTATTGAAGTGTATGTATAATATTTCAGAATCAACAACACCTTACAATAATCATATATTGTTATTTATTTACACCATTATACCCATCTAAGTAAGGTGGTGGTCGAAAACAGATTACACCACGGCGTGGAGATGGAATTCCGTACGTGCGCACACGCAGTGATTTCATTTTCCGTAGGATGGATAGAAAGTGAAATAAGGTTGTTTCATATTTATAATAACCTATTAGTATATAATTAATACATATGTTATTACTTTATAATGAGACATGTAAAGAAGAAGAAGAAGAAAGAAAGAAAGAAACTTGAGAGAATCGGAAGAAGAGATTACCTCTTCTTCCATGCACCTCTTTTTAGCCTTCTCTTAAGGAGGTAGAGTTTGTCTTTTGAGAAGACAAAAACCTCAAGAATGTTTATAGGGAAGTGTAGAAGAGAATTGGGTTGGGGTTGGCCGATCTTCAAGGCTCAAAATGGTGTGAACAGAAGAGGTAAGGGGTGCCCTTTTTATAAGGGAGGAGAGGGGCACCTTTGGAAAAACTTATTATATTATTTTATGATAAAGTCATATTCGGTTTCTAATTGTTCCAAATTGATTTATTTCGAAGATAAGGTGGGTATGGGTCTAAATCCTCTCAACCAACAGATTTTATACAGGTTTGGTTTATTATATTAACTATATCGTTTAGTTTTAACTTGTAGTTAATTAGATTGACATTTACCATGTCACTTTTTATTTTTATATTAAATAGTTAATAAACATATCATATACATACAAGATACCCCCAAGTGGTCCATTAATGATACACCTATCATGATATAAGTATCTTGGCCGAACCTTATATTTTTAGGAATATAATAACAATTAATAATATAATATTTGTTTTAAAAACTATTTTATGTCAATTTTGACACTATTTGGTAATTGATTTTTGTGAAAATCATAACAGCATGATTATTTCGAACTAAGATAATTAAATCAATAATGATATGTCATATTAACCTATAAATTTTTTTTAATTCATAAAAATTCTCAAATTACATTTATTTGAGTATTTATAACATCAATTATGTTAATATTTCATTAATAAGATAATTAATGTATCATCATTGTGTCATAAATCAATTAAATTATCTAATGTCTAAAAATTATAAATAAAATACCACTATTTAGGAAATCGTTTTATATTTCTAATTAATATTTATAGTCGAATTTATCTTATGTATATCCCTATATTAAAAATGTTTTAGTTATTAACGTTGATTTTAACTATTTTAACTCCTCTTTAAATAAAATAATATTAAATGTCCTAATCTAATCCAAGTGGACATAAATGGTCATATTTTATTCCTAAGGTTGTTTTTTTTCGAATTAAGCTTATAAAATAGAAATATGATATGTGTTATGGTAATAATAATATCATTTTTACCCTTAATTACCCTATTCACTTTTAATCGTGGTAAAAAAAGTAAAAAGTTACAATTCCCCAAAAATTATTTTCATCTCATTGAACCACATTTTAGTCCTGGATATTAACCATGTCTCTCGGATTTTCGAAATTCCACTCATAGAAGCGGTAAAATTATGTTTTATGTGAATTTGTAAATTCTCCTAGGAGGTGTGTAAAAGACGGTGAAAAGTTCAATAAAATTTTTATATATCTAAAATTATTATAAAATGACTCCAATGAATTAATTTGAAATTATATAGGTATTATGTATCAATTTCGACCTAAAATAAATTTAAATAAAATAAATATTTATTTAAATAAAAAGTCGGTTTTTAAATAGTAACCCAGTGTTTTCACTATTCATCAAAAATTGAAAGTTTTCAGAAAAATACCAAAATTTCACCCTAGGCTAATTTTGATATTCCGAATCCAAAAATGAAGTCCATTTTGAAAAAATAAAATTTCAAAAAGTGGTTATTACTATTCATGATGGCTAGTTTTAATTATATTTTAATAGCATATCATTGTTTAGTGAAACTCAGTATTGTGTACAACACAAGCTATCGAGGAAGGTCATGACTGCATGTAAAGCAAACCTAGCTAGTGTTGTGTGTAGTGAAAGATTCCTTTGATGATTTATATAACATAAAAACAAAATATTTCCCATAAAAATCTCGGGTGTTACATTCTACCCCCCTTAAAACAAATTTTTCCCTCGAAATTCGTCACTTTGTAACAAACAGATGAGGATACCTCTCCCTCATCATATCCTCAAGCTCCCATGTAGCTTCCTCTAATATGTGGTTCCTCCATAAAACATTCACCAAGCGAGTGGTCTTGTTCTGTAGGACTTTTTCTCTGTGATCCAGAATCTTTATCGACTGTTCTTTGTAAGAATGATTTTGCTCCAGCGGTACAACTTCTGACTTGAGTACATGTGGAGGATCAGGTATGTACTTTCTCAGGAGAGATACATGGAACACATCATGAACTTAAGAGATATTCGGTGGAAGCGCTAATCGATAAGATACCTTCCCAACACGATCCAGTATTTCGATAGGACAGATATACCTAGGGCTCAACTTTCCCTTCTTTCCAAATCTCATTACTCTCTTCCAAGGAGATATTCGTAAGAACACTTTATCACCCACTTCAAACCATTAAGGTTCTATGGTAATTCATGTTTCAAAATAATACATGATTAAGGTATTCACATGTCTGTAATGTGACCAACAAGATATATCTTATGATATTTGGGGGGTAAATGATGGCATTCACGTGCATGTTATGTGACATTTCAAGTAATCATTTTCTTTATACTATGATATTGGACAGATGTATTTTGGATAATCCAAAATATTAGAATGGAGTATGTTGGACATCAGATAGTATTGTTTAAGGCTAGAACTTTTTTTTATAATAGTTTTTTTCTAGAAAAATGATAACCTGCAAGACGGGCAACAACCCGTCGCATCAGACAAGGCTGTGAGAATCGAACACACAACCGAAGTGCGACATGCCTTTATCTCCTACCACTGGCCTACAGGAAGTCCCTGGTTATTAGAAAATAGATTTATTTTATTAAGCAGGACGATATATGGAGTATAAGTCCTTTTTTGAACCATATTCGATTAGTCTCACCATAGATCGACTTATGTATATAACTTTTTCTATCCCTATGTTTGAGATAGATGGACTGACCTATCATTCTATAGCATGATCTGCTAACACTTCACGAAAGACAAATTCAACTTCATTTCATTAAGAGATGAAGTGGAAATTGTTCAAGGCACGAGCAACGTTGAGATTGTACCAAAATCAAATAAGTATTTCTTTTAATTCAAAAATTATTCAACATTAGGGAAATGATCTTGAAAACCAAAAATGTTGTCCTAGTGATCTTATATCTGATGAATCAGATGGTACCTTAGATCATCACAAATTTATGGATTTGTGATTGTTGGCTTTTTCATAGCCATGTCCTCTACCACTATTCATCAAAAGTTGATGGTTATATTTCTCTTCCATATCAATATTTTCACCTATGTTGTCATATGTGGAAACCCAGTGCTGAGTTTCGTTGGGTGACTGTTTTGATTCTAACTTCCCTTTTTAAAATGAAGTTTTAATATTCCTTTTTACGATGTGTGTTTCTATGAAAGAAACATTCAAGTAATAAACTATTTATACCCACGACGAATTTTGAGGGCGAAATTCATTTTAAGGGGGGTAGAATGTAACACCCCCGAGATTTTATGAAAAATATTCTTTCAATTTCATTGATGTCTTCTATTATAAACTACACCATGTTTAGATTGTACTATATGCAAGACCGTATTAGCTTGTAGTATACGCAACACTATTCTTAGATCGTGTTACACACAATTTCATGTTCATTTGATAATAGTTATTCTACACAACATTGAGTGTATATATATATATTTAATGTATAAATTAAATATGGATGGATTATGTTATACAAAACACCAAATGGAGCTTTCACTACATGAATCCCTGACTTGGCTTGCTTTACGCACAATCGTGACCTTCTACGTTAGCATGTGTTGTACGCAATATCGAGTTTCACTAAACAACGATGTGTTATTAAAATATTATATAAACTTTCCGTTATGAATAGTAATACCCACTTTTTGAAATTTTATAAATTTTATCATTCAAGATGGACTTAATTTTTGGATTCAGAATATCAAAATTAGCCTAGGGTGAATTTTTTGTATTTTTTTGAAAACATTCAATTTTTGATTAGTAGTGAAAAAAACAATGAGTCATAGTTTAAAACCGAATTTTTTATTTAAATAATTTTTTATTTTATTTAATTTTAATTAAGGTCAAAATAGATAACTAATACCTATATAAGTTCAATGTAATTCATTGGAGTTAGTTTAGAATAATTTTAGATATATAAAAAAATTTATTGAACTTTTCACCGTCTTTTACCCACATCCTAGGAGAATTTGGAAATTCACATAAAACATAATTTTACCACTTCTGTGAGTGGAATTTCGAAAATCCTAGAGGCACAGTTAATATCAAGGACTAAAATTTGGTTCAATGAGATGAAAATATTTTTTGGTGAATAGTAACTTTTTACTTTTATTTACCACGGTTAAAAGTAAATAGGGTAATTAGGGGTACAAATGATATTATTATTACCATAACACATGTCCTAATTCTATTGGATAAGTGTAATTCGACCAAAAACAACCTTTGGAATAAAATATGACCATTTACGTCCACTTGGATTAGATTAGGACATTTATGATTAATTTATTTAAAGAAGGGTTAAAATAGTTAAAATCTAAGTTTAATAACTAAATAATTTTTAATATAGGTTTATACATAAAATAAATTAGACTATAAATATTCATTAGAAAGATAAAAGGATTTCATATCTAATGGTATTTTATTTATAATTTCTAGACATTAAATAATATAAGTTATTTAGGACACAATGGAGATTTCATAATTACCTAAATAATGAAATAATAAAATAATTGATGTTATAAATACCCAAATAAATATAATTTGAGACTTTTTATGAATTAAAATAATTTTATAGGTTATTATGACATATTAGTAGTAAATTAATTAACTTTTTTCGAACTAATAATGTTGTTATGATTTTTTACAAAAAATCCATTACCAAATAGTGTCAAAATTGACATAAAATAGTTTTCAAAAATATATTATATTATTAATTGTTATTATATTCATAAAAATCTATGGTTCGGCCAAGATACTTATATCATGATAGGTGTATCATTAATGGACCACTTGGGGGTATCATTGATGTATATGGTATGTTAATTAACTATTTAATATAAAAATAGAAAGTGACATGGTAAATGTCAATCTAATTAACTAAGAGTTAAAACTAAATGATAAGGTTAATATAATGACATAAACCTGTATAAAATATATTGGATGAGAGTATTTCGACCCATCCCCACCTTAGCTTCGAAATAAATCAATTTTGAACTATTAAAAGTGAATATGACTTTATTATAAAATAATATTTTAAGTTTTTCCAAAGGTGCCCCTCTCCTCCCTCATAAAAAGGGCACCCCTTCCCTCTTCTCTACACACCCTTTTGAGCCTTGATGCTCGGCCAACCCCTGCCCAATTCTCTTCTCCACTTCCCTATCAAAATTCTTGAGGTTCTGGTCTTCTCAAAAGAATAACTCTACTTCATTAAAAGAAGGCTTAAAGGAGGTGCATCGAAGAAGAGGTAATCTCTTCTTCCGATTCTCTCAAGATTCTTTCTTCTTCTTCTTCTTCTTCTTATTTATTTTTCTAACTATAATGTAATAAAATAAGTATTAATTATATACTAATATTTTATTATAAATATTAAACAACCTTTTTTCACCTTCTATCAAGCCTACGGAAAACGAAATCATTGCGCGTGTGTACGTATGGAATATCGTCTCCACGCTGTGGTGTAATCTGTTTTTGACCACCACCTTACTTGTATGGGTATAATGGTGTAAATAAATAACTATATATGATTATTGTAAATCGATATTGATTCTGAAATATTATACATACACTTGAATACAATTCCACGATCATGGGAATGATATCATCTCTCGTGCGTACGTACGGAGTACCGTCTCCACCACGCGATGTGATTCGTTCTCCATGTTAAACATTCATGAATGATTATAAAGTATATATAATAAGTAATCATGAAATATATGAAATAATAATGATACTGGATTTATGTATATATATATATATATGTCATCTACTTAATTCCATTCAATTCAATAAGGAAACAGAAACATCGTTCATGCGTACGTACGGCCTACTGTCTCCAGGAACGGTGTATTTCATTCCATTTATCGATCTATCATATATATATGTATATGCTGAATATATATTATATATAAATCATGTTTTACATTCTAGAATTAATTAAATTAGGATATATGTAATAATATCAAGAACAAAAAGTCGAAACACGTACAATAAGTGAAACGATTTTACCCAAATCGCTGCTTTTACATCGAATTTACAAAAGAACAGGTAATATAAAGTCATAAGTAAACCATATATGATATCATAACAATGAATATGATTCTGTAATATGTCAATGACATTATTTAATTTATTATACAGGAGGTTTGGATACATACAAATCATATCGGACGTAAGGTAAGGGATAACTATTCCAATCTCATTCTTATCTGAGATTGTTTATTCGTAAGTATTTACTGGGGTTATCATTATCATCCATGTCCATGTTTCCTAAAAATGGTTTTATGTATGTTTAAATTCCTTTTTAACCATTTTTTACTTTTACTACATGGTTTTTAAGGAATCTTTTTTTTACCATACAATGTACTTTTTGAATTTTCTGACAAAAGTATGAGGAGAATGTTATTTTTAACTTATACAGTGTTAACGGATTTTTATGGTTTCATAATTCCTCATTTTCATGAAGCTTCCAATACAATATTTCATGATTATTTTCAAAAAAACCCTTTTCTTTTAAAATTTCATGGCATTTTGTGAAAAGAAAATGATTTTGAAGAAGAAATGATATTTGCCTCAAGATTTCATTTCAAGTGTTTTATTAAAAATATTTTCCATCTAAAATGAAATTATTTAATATGTTTATGTTTCAAGTATAATGTCTCCATTATTTACATTGATTGATTATTCTTATGAAGAAATTATATCCATTTTTTTATATGGATTATGTTATGATGGCATGATGTTTAAGAATCACATTCTATTACATGGGTTATGCTATGATGTATGATTTATGATTGTGTGGCACACGAATGAATGATTTCATTTTGAGATGGGTGGGACATATATCTCCCTCCAATGCATTGGGTGAAGATTTATATCTCATGAGATAGACATGGATGGAAAGTTAAGTTAATCCAGTTCAGTAATATAAGGCTGGAACGAGGAGTGAACTCGATTCAGAAAGGGACTTTTTCCACTAAGATGGTCTTGGCAGCAATGCCTTGGCTACTGTGGAAATCATATCATGTGATTAATGGTTTCCACAATCACATGTTTTATTCCCATGGTATTTTATCATGATTGATGTTACTTTATGATATATGCCTTACGTACTTCTAATATTTATGTCTTTGCTCAAGATTTTGATGTTTAGATTTTATGTTCATGTTTTTGCATTCAAATGATTATGGATTGTTAAATGTTATCTATGTTTACCCTTACTGAGCATTTGAGCCCACCCTTTTTTACATTTTCTTTTCCCCAGGATATAAATAAAGGTTTTAGGTAAGAAAACAAAAAGTGTAATATCGTTATGGGATATTTTGAAGATCTTTCAACATGATTAGAAGTTTATATTCCAAGTTACGGTTAACTCTTAGTTAATTAGATTGACATTTACCATGTCACTTTGTATTTTTATATTAAATAGTTAATAAACGTTCCATATACATCCAAGAGACCCCCAAGTGGTTCATTAATGATACACCTATCATGAAATAAGTATCTTGGGAAAACCTTAGATTTCTGGGAATATAATAACAATTAATAATATAATATTTGTTTTAAAAACTATTTTATGTCAATTTTGACACTATTTGGTAATGGATTTTTTGTGGAAATCATAACAGCATGATTATTTCAAAAAAAGTTAATTAATTCACTACTAACATGTTATATTAACCTATAAAATTAGTTTAATTCATAAGAAGCCTCAAATTACATTTATTTGGGTATTTATAACATCGATTATTTTAATATTTCATTATTTAGGCAATTACGACATCACCATTGTGTCACAAATAACTTATATTATTTAATGTCTAAAAATTATAAATAAAATACCATTAGATAGGAAATATTTTTATCTTTATAATTAATATTTATAGTCTAATTTATGTTTTGTATAACCCTATATTAAAAATTATTTAATTATTAAACTTTGATTTTAACTATTTTAACCCTTCTTTAAATAAATTAATAATAAATGTCCTAATCTAATCCAAGTGTACCTAAATGGTCATATTTTATTCCTAAGGTTGTTTTTGGTCGAATTACACTTATCCAATAGAATTTGGACATGTGTTAGCATAATAATAATATCATTTTTACCCTTAATTACCCTATTTACTTTTAACCGTGGTAAATAAAAGTAAAAAGTTACTATTCACCAAAAAATATTTTCATCTCATTGAACCACATTTTAGTCCGTGATATTAACCTTGTGTCTTGGATTTTAGAAATTCCACTCACAAAAGCGGTAATAATAAATTTTATGTGAATTTCCAAATTCTCTTAGGAGGTGGGTAAAAGACGGTGAAAAGTTCAATAAAAAATTTTATATATTTAAAATTATTCTAAAATAACTCCAATTAATTACATTGAACTTATATAGGTATTAGGTATCTATATTGACCTTAATTAAATTTAAATAAAATAAAAAATTATTTAAATAAAAAATTCGGTTTTAAACTATGACTCAGTGTTTTTTTCACTATTCATCAAAAATTGAAAGTTTTCAGAAAAATACCAAAAATTCACCCTAGGATAATTTCGATATTCCGAATCCAAAAATTAAGTCTATCTCGATAGATAAAATTTATAAAATTTCAAAAATGGGTATTACTATTCATAACGGCTAGTTTATATAATATTTTAATAACATATCGTTGTTTAATGAAACTCGATATTGTGTACAACACACACTATCGTGGAAGGTTGCGATTGCGTGTAAAGCAAGCCAAGTCTGGGATTCATGTAGTGAAATCTCCATTTGGTGTTGCGTATAACATAATCCATCCATATTTAATTTATACATTGAATATATATATATATATACACTCAATGTTGCGTAGAATAATTACTATCAAACGAACATGAAATTGTGTATAACACGATCCAGGAATAGTGTTGCGTATATTTCAAGCTAATATGGTCTTGTGTATAGTACAAGCTAGAATTGGTGTAGTGTATAATAGAAGACATCAATGAAATTAAAAGAATATTTTTCATAAAATCTCAGGGTGTTACATTCTACCCCCTTAAAATAAATTTCACCCTCAAAATTAATCAGGGTAATAAATGGTTTATTACTTGAATGTTTTTTTCATAGAAACCCACATCGTGAAAATGAATACTAAAACTTCATTTTAAAAATGGAATTTTGAATCATAACAGTCACCCAAAGTAACTCAACACTGGGTTTCCACATATGACAACATTGGTGAAAATATGGATATGGAAGAGAAATATAACCATCAACTTATGATGAAGAGTGGTAAAGGACATGGCTATCAAAAATCCAAAAATCAAAAAGCCATAAATTTGTGATTATCTAAGGTACCATCTGATTCATCAGATATAAAATCACTAGGACAACATTTTTGGTTTTCAAGATCATTTCCCTAAAGTTGAAGAATTTGAATTAGAAGAAATACTTACTTTATTTTGGTATAATCTCACCGTTGTTCGTGCCTTGAACAATTTACACTTCATCTCTTTAAGAAGTGAAGTTTAATTTTTCTTTTGCGAAGTTTTAGCAGATCATGCGTTAGAATGATTGGTCATTCCATCCGTCTCAAACATAAGTTAGAAAAATTTATATACATAATTCCATCTATGGTGAGATTAATCATATATGGTTCCAAAATGGACTTATACTTCATCTATCATCCTGCATAATAAAATAAAACTAGTTTCTACTAACCAGGGACTTCCAGTAGGCCAGTGGTTATAAATAAAGTCTTGTTGCACATTGGTTGTGGGTTCGATTCCCACAGCCTTGTCTGACGTGACGGGTTGTCGCCTGTTCTGCAGGTTTTCTTTTTTTTCTAAAAACACAATATTATAACTTTCCATAAATAATATTGAAACATTACTAGCCTTAAACAATACAAACTTATGTCCAACATAATCAATTCCAATCTTTAGGCTTATCCAAAATACTATTGTCCATTCTCATATTATAGTGAAAACGATTACCAGAGAGTTCATATAACAAGCATTTTAATACCATCGTTGATCCCCATATATCATAAGATATGTCTTGTTGGTCACATTCCAAATATTCAAAGGCCTTAATCATGTATTCTCTTAAAAAATGAATACCCATTGAACCTTATTGAAAACCACAATAGACCAATACATAAATATTCCAATATTCCATGATTCTATATACAACATTATTTTGGAATCCCATTATATAAACACTTAATCATTCCACCACATCATTTTCATATTCAATATCGCCAATAATGATTGCATGTGGCTTACCTTTGTCCTTTTCCTTAAGTGGTTGCTCATGTCGATCATCATTAACCCTTGGATTAGGGCATTGATTAGCATAATGCCCCCATTTCATTACACTTGAATAATTGAAGTGTTGGTGGTGAGTTCTCTGCAGTCTTTTCTTTATTCACATCATTAAAAACCCTTTTTCCATTACATCGACACTAAACTGCGCGATGAACTTCTTTTCCACACTTAAAACATTTTATAGTCCCTTTAAGGCGATCTCCACCATGCTTCTTTCCACACTTTGAGCATAAGGAAACATTCATCTTCTTTTCACAATTATTCTGAGATTTATCCTTGAACTCCATCATTCGTTTCTTGTCAAAACCATGATATGGATATGTAACACCAACTTCAATTTCTACCTTAGTAGCACAACGCACAGTTTATTAATAGCTATTGAAGTCTCTTATAGCTAATTCCCTTCGAAGACTTGGTTTTAAGACACTGAAGAATTGATCAAATTTACATTCAGGTTGGATGATAAATCCAGATGCATACCTTTCATGCCTTGTAAAATTTGCTTCGTATATACCAAAAAATTCATCATCCTTTTGATTAAGCTCAAGGAACTCCTTTCCCATCTTTGTTCTAATAATACGAGGGAAGTACTTCTTGAAAAACAAGTTCTTGAACTCATCCCATTCCATGGATTCAATTTCATCTTGGGGCCTTGTATTCTTAATTAGAGTCCTCCACTGGTCTGCTTCACCTTCCAAACGATATACTGCTAAGATGAATTTATCATGTTCAGAACATTGAAGAACTGAAAATATATTTTCAGTGGTACTGATCTATTGTTCAACAACAAGTGGATTAGAAGACCCACTAAAAGAAGGTGGATGTTGCCTCATGAAGGACTCAGTAGAATATTGTTCCCTTCTCTGCTCATTTGGAAGTCCAGAAGGATTCATAGCTTGTGTAAGTATAGAAATATGATTTTTCACTCCATCTCTAATAACATTGGTTTATTCAAGAGGACAATCATTGCATTGTACATTACATTGATCAACATAGTTCCTTTGGGTTCCATCCATCTTCTAAAACCCAAAAAGAATAGTGTGAGAGGAAAAAATCATGCTAGGGAAAACAACATAATAAAGGGAAAGTACCTTCATTATATAACATCTTGGGTTTAATTCTAAGATTTTTACCGTAATTCTAGGATTATAACCTATACTTATAATAAACCTTATAGACATACCTAGACATACCTTAGAAATATCTCTAGGGATCTCACTAAAGTTTTCACATCCTAGTTTCCAAAGGTTAACTAAACATTTCCTCTGATACCAACTATAGCGGTCTGGAATTACTTCCAGTGGACTATAATGGATACCTATTAGGGCACTCCATGGGCAGATATATCCCCTGGGTGGGACACACCACCATCCCCAGTGGCAGCCATTTCCTCATGAAGCCCTTGGGCGGAGAGCTATGCTTCGTCCAACTCTCACATGTGAGAGTTCCCAAGGATCAGATACATTCCTACCTCCTTTGCCTCTGATACCATCTGTAGATACCTGAATCTTGACATACATATACATTACATTAATTTTGAGGAATACTTAATACATAAAAAAATAGACACCAAAGGACCGTAATAGTTTAGTGTCTTTTGAAACTTGGAATATAAACATCTAATCATGTTGAAAGATCTTCAACATCTCCCATAACGATCTTCCCCTTTTTGTTTTCTTACCTAAAACCTTTCTTTATATCATGGGGAAAAGAAAACATAAAAAAGGGTGATCTCAAATGCTCAGTAAGGGTAAATATAGATAACATTTAACAATCCATAATCATTTGAATGCAAAAAGTTGAACATAAAATCAAAACATCAAAATCTTGAGCAAAGACATAAATATTAGAAGTACGTAAGGAATATATCATAAAGGAACATCAATCATGATAAAATAGAATGGGAATAAATCATGTGATTTTGGAAACCATTAATCACATGATATGATTTCCATAGTAGCCAGGGCATTGCTGCCAAGACCATCTTAGTGGACAAAGTCCCTTTCTGAATCGAGTTCACTCCTCGTTCCAGTCCTGTATTACTGAACCAAATTAACTTACCATTCCAGCCATGTCTATCTCATGAGATATAAATCTTTACCCAATGCATTTGAGGGAGATATAGGTCACACCCATCTCATAATTAAATCATTCTTTCGTGTGACACAAAATCATAAACCATACATCATAGCACAACCCATGTAATAGAATGGGATTCTTAAACATCATGCCATCATAATGTAACCCATATAGAAAAATGGATATCATTTTATCATAAGAATAATCAAACTATGTAAATAATGGAGACATTATACTTGAAACATAAACATATTAAATAATGTCATTTTAGATGGAAAATATTTTTGATAAAACACTTGAAATGAAATCTTGAAGAAAATATCATTTCTTCTTCAAAATCATTTTCTTTTCACAAAATGACATGAAATTTTAAAGAAAAGGGTTTTGTTGAAAATAATCATGAAATCTTGTATAGGAATCTTCATGAAAATGAGGCGTTATGAAATCGTAAAAATCCATTCACGCCGTATAAGTTAAAAATAACATTCTCCTCATACTTTTGTCAGAAAAGTCAAAAACTTCCTCGTGTGGTAAAAAAGATTCCTTAGATACCATGTAGTAAAACTCAAAAATGGTTAAAAAGGACTTTAAACATACATGAAACCATTTTTAGGAAACATGTACATGGATGATAACAATAACCCCAGTAAATCCTTACGAATAAGCAATCACGGATAAGAACGAGATTGGAATAGTTATCCCTTACATTACGTCCAATATGCTTCGTATGTATCCGAACCTCCTGTATAATGATTTCAATAATGTCATTGAATTATTACAAAATAATATTCACTGTTATGATGTCATATATGGTTTACTTATGACTTTATATTACCCGTTCTTTTGTAAATTCGATGTAAAAGCAGCTATTTGGGTAAAATCGTTTCATTTGTTGTACGTGTTTCGACTTGTTGTTCTTGATATTATTGCTTATATCTTGATTTACTTAATTCCAGAATGTAAAACAATATTTATATAATATATATAATCATAATATACATATATATATTTATGTATGATAGATCGATAAATGGAATGAAATACACCGTTCATGGAGACGGTAGGCCATACGTACGCATGAACGCTGTTTTCGTTTCCTTATTTAATTGAGTGGAATTAAGTATATTACATACATATATATATACATAAATCCAGTAGAAATATTATTTCATATATTTATGTATTACTTATTATATATACTTTATAATCATTCATGAATGGTTAACATGGGGAATTAATCTCATCGCATCATGGAGACGGTAATCCGTACGTACACACGAGCAATGATAACATTCCCATATTTATTGAATGGAATTGGTGTGAATGATATAATATTTTAGAATAAGTATGATATTATAATAATCATATATTGTTATTCTTTATACCATTATTCCCATCCAAGTAAGGTGGTGGTGGAAAAACAGATTACACCACAGCGTGGAGACGGTATTCCGTACATACGCACGCGCGGTGATTTTGTTTTCTGTAGGATGAATAGAAGGTGAAATAGGGTTGTTTAATATTTATAATAATATATCCGTATATGAGTGATACTTATGTTATTACTTCATAATGAAATAACTAAAGAAGAATAAGTAGAAGAAGAAATAAATTTGAAAGAATCGGTAACAGATATTACCTCTTCTTCGACACGCCTCTTTGAAACCTTCTCTTAGGGCACTAAAATTGGTCATTGAAGAAGACCAGGACCTATAGGGTGTTTCTAGGGAAGTGAGTAAGAGAAATTGTCAGGTTTTGGTCGAGCTAGATGGCTCAAAATGGTGTGAGGAGGAGAGGGAGGAGGTTCTCTTTTATAAGAGACGAGAGGGGCACCTTTGGAATTATAAGAAATATTAATTTATAATAAATTCCAAACCCACTTAAAAACAACCAAAAATGACTCAAATCCTAAAATTAGATGATATAGGGTTGTAATATCATCAACCAATAAAATTTAGACAAGTTGGGAATTTATTTTGAACATTATCAACATGATTTATCCTTATATAATCTATTTAAATTTATTTGTGGTAATAATATTATAGATTTTAAATAATTATAAATAATTACTTATATGTTGTGAATTGTCCATAATTGTATACTTTATTACATTTTAGACCATATCAATTTTAATTTATAATTTTTAAATATTTTTTATGATTTTTAAACGATTTTATAATTTGAAATGTTTATAAAATAACAATAGTGTCAATTTTGACACTATTCATTTATTTGAATTTAAATAAAATATACATAGAAGATATGTTCGAACTAAAAGATTTAATAGATTAATAACATGTCATATTTATCTATAAAATTATTGGATCACATTAAATAGTTAATATAATATTTATTTTACTATTTGTAAAACCATTTATTTAATACTTCTCTTAATAAAATAATTTCTACAACATTTCTGTATAATTATTAAATATACTTATTTGTTGCATAAAAATTAAAATAAAATCCTATGATGAAGATAAATATAATACATTTAATAATAATATTCTTACATGAATTTATCATCTTCAAATCACAACATTTAAATTTGTAAATTTATTAAATTATGAAGGTGACATCTTTGACATCATTTAAAATAATATAATATAAATGTCATACTCGGTATTATAAGGCTCTAAATGCACCGAAAATAGACCCTTGGATTATTAGGGTATATATATACTCTAAAAATAATATTTTTTCAAGTTTATGGTCCTTTTAATAGGTATTTTTATTTTAATAAAAACTATATTATTTATTTTTCACTAAATAAACAATTTCTGCATCACTATTGTGTCACCATTAATGACAATTATTTAATCCCTAAAAATTCTAAATAAATTCTCATGATGTAGATAATTTTTTTTAACTTTATGGAGACTATTAATGTTCTAATTTTCATGAATTTTATATCTAAATTAAAATTATTATACTTATAAGATTTAAGAGAGTGACATGTGGTCACTTTCTGTGGTTATAATAATGATTAAATTATTTTCATGGTAGAAAGTCCATAAAATGAATATAATCAGACCCATAGGTGATATGAGTCTACTTTTAGTCATCCAATATAATTTTGGCATGAGTTAGGGTAATTTTATAATCTTAGGTTTACCCTTAATTACCAGATTTATCTTTAACTGGAGTAAATAAAAATTACCGTAGTTACTTTTCATAGTGCCCAAAAATAAAAAAGTAGCCTATTAACCTAATTTGGACCTACTTATTCAAAATATGGAATCAATTTTTCAAAATTCAAAACACAGTAGTTGTAGTAGTTAATTTAAAATTAGTCCCGCTATTAAGAAAATGAGTTTTAAAAGTTAAAACATTTCAAAAGATTGAAATGATTTTACCTATGAATTCAATGTAAAATCAATGCTAATGATATAAATTATATTAAATGATAAAAATATATTCAATTTATACTTAGAAACCATTCAATAGTATAATTTAACCATATAAATTATTATGATGAAAAAAGTTGTTTTTAATTAAAATATAGCGTGTTTTCACTATTCATTAAAATATGAAAGTTATCAGAATAATATGAAAATTTTATCCAAAGTAAATTTTAATATAATGATTCCAAATAAGAATTTTATTATGTCAAATTGAACTTATAAACATGTCAAAAACTAGATTTAAATTGGGTGCGCCGTCAAAAGGGTGAAAAACTGCATTTTTTTAAAAATACTTATTTTACCCAAAAATTTTATTTTGTTCTTATACCATGTTCTAGAAAATGTGTAAGATGAATAATAATGTTATAAAATTCAAAATTTAGTTAATACTATTCATAACGGTTAGTTCATAATAATATTATAATAATATATCGTTGTTTAGTGAAACCTGGTATTGCATACAACACACGCTATCGAGGAAGGTCCCGATTGCGTGTAATGCAAGCCAAGTCAGGGTTACGTGTAGTTCACGACTCCTTTGTTGTTGAGTATAACAAAATCCAAACATATTTCATTAATACATTGAATATATATATATATATATACTCAATGTTGCGTAGAATAACTACTATCAAACAAACTTGAAATTCTGTGTAACACGATCGAAGATTAGTGTTGCATATACTGCAAGCTAATATGGTGTTGCGTATAGCTCAAGATAATCTTGGGGTATCATACAACATAATACATCAAATAAATTAAAAATAATACTTCTCATAAAATCTCGGGGTGTTACATTCCACCCCCCTTAAAATGAATTTCGCCCTCGAAATTCGCCGGGGTTATAAATGGTTTATTACTTGAATGTTTTTTTTCATAGAAACCCACATCATAAAAAGGAATAATAAAACTTCATTTTAAAAAGGGAAGTTAGAATCATAACAGTCACCCAAAGTAACTCAGCACTGGGTTTCTACATAGGACAACATAGGTGAAAATATGGATATGGAAGAGAAATATAACCACCAACTTCTGATAAAGAGTGGTAGAGGACATGGCTATGAAAAATCCAACAATCCCAAAGCCATAAATTTGTGATGATCTAAGGTACAATCTGATTCATCAGATATAAGAGCATTAGGACAACATTTTTTGTTTTGAAGATCATTTCCCTAAAGTTGATGAATTAAAAGAAATACTTACATGATTTTGGTTCAATCTCACTGTTATTCATGCCTTGAAAAATTTCCACTTCATCTCTTAATGAAATGAAGTTGAATTTGTTATTCGTGAAGTGTTAGAAGATCATGTGATAGAATGATGGGTCATTCCATCTGTTTCAAACAAAAGGATAGAAAAAGTTATACATAAGTCGATTAATCGTATATAGACTTATACTTCATATCTCATACCAATTAATAAATTAAAACTAATTTATACTAACCAGGGACTTCCTGTAGGCCAGTGGTATGCGATAAATTCATGTCACACTTTGGTTGTGGGTTTGATTCCCGCAACCTTGTCTGACATGATGGGTTGTCACCTATCCTGCAGGATGTCCTTTTTCTAAAACTGCATTATTATAACATCCCTTAAATAATATTGAAAAAAAGTTCTAGACTTAAACAATACTGACTTATGTCCAAAATAATCCATTTCAATCTTTATGCTTATCCAAAATACATCTGTACAAGCTCATAGTACAAAGAAAACAATTACTAGAAATGTCATCTGTCGAGCATGTGAATACCATCATTTATCCCCCATATATCATAATATATATCTTGTTGCTCACATTATAGACATGTTAATACCTTAATCATGTATTTTTTTGAAACATTAATTACCATAGAACATTAGTGAAAACAAGAATTCGGTCAAAATTTAACACTTTCCACATACCAAAATCCCAAAATTTCTATATACTCAATCCATGATATCACTTTGTCCGTATACCAGTCATGAGCTCATTAATACTATCAAACAACTCATTATATCTTTATCCTTTCATTATGCACGTATCATCTACCTTCCAAAAATATTTGAATAACCTTTCATGGTTACCGGTATCATTCATCATATACTTTCAAAACTCAAGCAAATGGAATAGTGTAACAATCCTTATATTTTATCTTTATTACATAGTACCATACATTATTCTTGATACAATCATTACACTAACTTCTTAAACCATTGACCAAGCTTCAACAATTATTTTATCTCACATATCATTTGTAGTCTCTTCATTATCATCAATATAAATACTACCCATATGGTCATCATGATTCTCTTCATGATACGTTTCCTTAGGGAATTGGTTTTCATAATGCCCATACATTCCACATTTAAAACATTTAACCGTTGTTGATGTCTTAGAAATACCATTATCCTTGTCCATGGTGTTAACTAAACCTTTTCCTTTGAAATTACTTTCTTTGTGTCCTTCTTTTCCACACCCAAAGCATCTTCCGGTTACTTTGAAACATTCTCCCTAGTGCCTCTTCTCACATGATTTACATGTGGGGAATTGAACTTTCTTTCCTCTATGATCATCATGATACTCAATCATTCTATTATTAGATAAGTCGAGATACTTACCAAAGTTGAGATTATTGATCATATTATGAGATTGCTGATTTGACATAATAACGATATGTAGACTTCTAGATCCAATTTCATTTGGTTTCTCATGAATAATATCATTCCATTGTCCATCATATCCTCCATTATCGTGAATCTTCTAATTTCCAGCCATTTTCTAAAACCCAAAAAGAATAGTGTGAGTGGAAAAAATCATAATCAAGGGGGAGTACCTTCAATATCTAACATATTAGGATTAATTCTAATATCATTACTGTAATCATAGGACTATAACCTAAATGTATACTTATCCTTATAGACATCCCTAGACATACCTTAGAAATATCTCTAGGGATCTCACTAAAGTTTTCGCATCCTAGTTTCCAAAGGTTAACTAAACATTTCCTCTGATACCAACTGTAGAGACCCAAATATTGACGTAAATATAAATTACATTACTTTTACGAAATACTTAATACATAAAAAAAAGAGACACCAAAGGACCGTAATAGTTTAGTGTCTTTGGAAACTTAGAATATAAACTTCTAATAATGTTAAAAGATCTTCAACATCTCCCATAACGATCTTCCCCTTTTTTTTCTTACCTAAAACCTTTCTTTATATACTGGGGAAAAGAAAACATAAAAAATGGTGAGCTCAAATGCTCATTAAGGGTAAACATAGATAACATTTAACAATCCATAATCATTTGAATGAAAAAACTTGAACATAAAATCTAAACATCAAAATCTTGAGCAAAGACATAAATCTTAGAAGTACGTAAGGCATATATCATAAAGGAACATCTATCATGATAAAATAGAATGGGAATAAAACATGTGATTGTGGCAACCATTAAGCACATTATATTATTTCCATAGTATCCAAGGCATTGCTGCCAAGACCATCTTAGAGGACAAAGTCCCTTTCTGAATCGAGTTCACTCCTCATTCCAGTCCTGTATTACCGAACCAGATTAACTTACTATTCTAGCCATGTATATCTCATGAGATATTACTCTTTACCCAATGCATTGAAGGGAGATATAGGTCCCACCAATTTCATAATGAAATCATTCTTTTGTGTGACACAAAATCATAAATCATACATCATAGCAAAACCCATGTAATAGAATGGGATTCTTAAACATCATGACATCATAACGTAACCCATATAGAAAAATGGATATCATTTCATCATAAGAAGAATCAAACCATGTAAATAATGGAGACATTATACTTGAAACATAAACATATTAAATAATTTCATTTTATATGGAAAATATTTTTGATAAAACACTTGAAATGAAATCTTGAGGAAAATATCCTTTCTTCTTCAAAATCATTTTCTTTTCACAAAATGCCAAGAAATTTTAAATGAAAAGGGTTTTGTTGAAAATAATAATGCAATATTGTATAGGAATCTTCAAGAAAATGAGGCGTCATGAAACTGTAAAAATTTGTTCACGCGGTATAAGTTAAAAATAACATTCTCCTCATACTTTTTTCGGAAAATTCAAAAAGTTCCTCGTGTGGTAAAAAAAAGATTCCTTAAATACCATGTAGTAAAAGTAAAAAATGGTTAAAAAGGTCTTTAAACATACATGAAACCATTTTTAGGAAACATGTACATGGATGATAACAATGACCCCAGTAAATACTTACGAATAAACAATCTCGAATAAGAACGAGATTGGAATAGTTATCCCTTACCTTACGTCCAATATGCTTCGTATGTATCCAAACCTCCTGTATAATGATTTAAATAATGTCATTGACTTATTACAGAATCATATTCACTGTTATGATATTATATATGGTTTACTTATGACTTTATATTACGCGTTCTTTTATAAATTCGATGTAAAAGCAGCGATTTGGGTAAAATCGTTTCATTTATTGTACGTGTTTCGACTTGTTGTTCATGATATTATTACTTATATCCTGATTTAATTAATTCTAGAATTTAAAAAATGATTTATATATAATATATATTTATCATATACATATATATATATATATATGATAGATCGATAAATGGAATGAAATACACCGTTCATGGAGACGGTAGGTCGTACGTACGCATGAACGCTATTTTCGTTTCCTTATTGAATTGAATTGAATTAAGTAGATAACATACATATATATATATACATAAATAAATTAGCACTATTATTTCATATATTTCATGATTACTTATTATATATACTTTATAATCATTCATGAATGGTTAACATTGGGAATGAATCTCATCGCGTCGTGGAGACGGTAATCCGTACGTACGCACGAGTGATGATATCGTTCCCATATTTAATGAATGGAATTGGAGTGGATGATATAATATATTAGAATCATTATGATATTATAATAATCATATATTGTTATTCTTTACACCATTATACCCATCCAAGTAAGGTGGTGGTGGAAAAACAAATTACACCACGGCGTGGAGACGGTATTACGTACGTACGCACGCGCGGTGATTTCGTTTTCTGTAGGATGAATAGAAGGTGAAATAAGGTTGTTTCATATTTATAATAATATATCAGTATATGAGTGATACTTATGTTATTAATTAATAATGAAATAACTAGAGAAGAATAAGTAGAAGAAGATATAAATTTGAAAGAATCGGTAACGGATATTACCTCTTCTTCGACACGCCTCTTTGAAACCTCCTCTTAGGGCACTAAAATTGGTCATTGAAGAAGAACAGGACCTCTAGTGTGTTTCTAGGGAATTGGATTAGATATATTGGCAGGGTTTGTCTGAGCTAGATGGCTCAAAGTGGTGTGAGGAGGAGAGGGAGGAGGTGACCTTTTATAAGGAAGGAGAGGGGCACCTTTGGAATTATAAGAAATATTAATTTATAATAAATTCCAAACCCACTTAAAAACCTCCAAAATGGCTCAAATATGAATCTTAGATGAGATATGGTTGTAATATCATCAACCAATAAAATTTATACAAGTTGGGAATTTATTTTTAACATTATCAACATGATTTATCCTTATATAATCTATTTAATTTTATTTGTGGTAATAAAATTCTAGATTTTAAATCATTATAAATAATTACTTATTTGTTTTTAATTGTCCATAATGGTATTATTTATTACATTTTATACCTTATCATTTTTAATTTATAATTTGTAAATATTTTTTGTGATTTTTAAACGATTTTGTAATATGAAATTTTTATAAAATAATAATAGTGTCAATTTTGACACTATTCATTTATTTGAATTTAAATACAATATAAACAAAAGATATGATTGAACTAAAAGATTTAATAGATTTATAACTTGTAATATTTTTCTAGAAAATTAGTGTAGTACATTAAATAGTTCATATAATATTTATTTTACTATTTTTAAAACCGTTTATTTGATACTTATCTTAATAAAATAATTTCTACAATATTTTTGTATAATTATTAAATATACTTATTTGTTGCATAAAAATTAAAATAAAATCCTTTTATGAAGATAAATATAATACCTTTCATAATAATATTCTTACTTGAATTTATCATCTTAAAATCATAACATTTAAATTTGTATATTTATTAAATTATGAAGGTGACATCTTTGACATCATTTAAAATAATATAATATAAATCTCATAATCAGTTTTATAAGCCTCCAAATGGTCCAAAAATATCCCCTTGGATTATCAAGGTATATATATACTAGAGAAATAATGTTTTTTCAAGTTTATGGTCCTTTTTATAGGTATTGTTATTTTAATAGAAACTATATTATTTATTTTTCACTAAATAAACAATTTCTGCATCACTATTTTGTCACCATTAATGACAATTATTTAATCCCTAAAAATTCTAAATAAATTATCATGATGTAGACAATTTTTTTAAACTTTATGCAGACAATTAATGTTCTAAGTTTCATGAATTTTATCACTAAATTAAAATTATCATACTTATAAGATTTAAGAGAGTGACATGTTGTCACATTATTTGGTTTTAATAATGATTAAATTATTTTCATGGTAAAAAGTCCATAAAATGAATCTAATCTGACCCTTAGGTGATATGAGTTGACTTTTAGTCATACAATATAATTTTGACATGTGTTAGTGGCAACCATTAAGCACATGATATGCTTTCCATAGTAGCCAATGCATTGCTGCCAAGACAATCTTAGTAGACAAAGTCCCTTTCTGAATCGAGTTCACTCCTCGTTCCCGTCCTGTATTTTTGAACTGTATTAACTTACCATTCCAGACATGTCTATCTCATGAGATATAAATAATTACCCAATGCATTGGAGGGAGATATAGGTCGTACCCATCTCATAATGAAATCATTCTTTTGTGTGCCACAAAATCATAAATCATACATCATAGCATAACCCATGTAATAGAATGTGAATCATAAACATCATGCCATTATAACTTAATCCATATAAAAAAATGAATATAATTTCATCATAAGAAGAATCAAACCATGTAAATAATGGAGACATTATAATTGAAACATAAACATATTAAATAATGTCATTTTAGATGGAAAATATTTTTGATAAAACACTTGAAATGAAATATTGAGGAAAATATCCTTTCTTCTTCAAAATCATTTAATTTTCACAAAATGCCAAGAAATTTTAAAATAAAAGGGTTTTGTTGAAAATAATCATGCAATCTTGTATAATAAGCTTCATGAAAATGAGGCGTTATGAAACCGTAAAAATATGTTCACGCCGTATAAGTTAAAAATAACATTCTCCTAATACTTTTGTCGGAAAAGTCAAAAAGTACCTCATATGGTAAAAAAAATTCCTTACATACCATGTAGTAAAAGTAAAAAATGGTTAAAAAGGACTTTAAAAATACATGAAACCATTTTTAGGAAACATGTACATGGATGATAACAACAACCCCGGTAAATACTTATGAATAAACAATCTCGGATAAGAATGAGATTGGAATAGTTATCCCTTACCTTACGTCCGATATGCTTCATATGTATCCGAACCTCTTGTATAATGATTTAAATAATGTAATTGACTTATTAAATAATCATATTCATTGTTATGATATCATATATGGTTTACTTATGAAATTATATTACCCGTTCTTTGGTAAATTCGATGTAAAAGCAGCGATTTGGGTAAAATCGTTTCATTTACTGTACGTGTTTTGACTTGTTGTTCTTGATAATATTAATTATATCCTGATTTACTTAATTCCATAATGTAAAAAATGATTTATATATAATATATATTCATCATATACATATATATATATATGATAGATCGATATATGGAATGAAATACACCTTTCATTGAGACGGTAGGCCGTACGTACGCATGAACACTGTTTTCATTTCCTTATTGGATTGAATGAAATTAAGTAGATGAAATACATATATATATACATAAATATAGTATCATTATTTTTTAATATATTTCATTATTACTTATTATATATACTTTGTAATCATTCATGAATAGTTAACATGGAGAATGAATCTCATCGCGTCTTGGAGACGATAGTCCGTACGTACGCACGAGCGATGATATCATTCCCATGATCATGGAATTGTATTGAAGTATATGTATAATATTTCAGAATAAATATCACTTTACAATAATCATATATAGTTATTTATTTACACCATTATACCCATCCAAGTAAGGTGGTGGTCGAAAACAGATTACACCACGGTGTGGAGACGGTATTCCGTACGTACACACGCGCGGTGACTTTGTTTTCCGTAGGACGGATAGAAAGTGAAATAAGGTTGTTTAATATTTATAATAACATATTAATATATAATTAATACTGATTTTATTATTTTATAATGAAACAACTAAATAATAAGAAGAAGAAGAAGAAAGAAAGAAACATTAGAGAATCGGAAGAAGAGATTACCTCTTCTTCGATGCACCTCCTTTAAGATTTCTCTTAAAGAAGTAGAGTTGGTCTTTTGAGAAGAAAAAAACCTCCAGAATGTCTCTAGGGAAGTGGATAAGATAATTGGGGAGGGGTTGGCCGATCTTCAAGGCTCAAAATGGTGTTAATGGAAGAGGGAATGAGTGCCCTTTTTATAAGGGAGGAGAGGGGCACCTTTGACAAAACATAAAATATTGTTTTATAATAAAGTCATATTCGGTTTTAAATAGTTAAAAATTGATTTATTTATAAGCTAAGGTGGGTATGGGTCTATATCCCCTCAACCAATAGATTTTAGACAGGTTTTGGTCATTATATTAACCTTATATTTTAGTTATAACTCTTAGTTAATTAGATTGACATTTACCACGTCACATTGTATTTTTATATTAAATAGTTAATAAACATACCATATACATCCATGAGACCCCAAAGTGGTCCACTAATGATACACCTATCATGATATAAGTATCTTGGACAACCCTTTGATTTTTAGGAATATAATAACAATTAATAATATTATATGTTTTAAAAAACTATTTTATGTCAATTTTGACACAATTTGGTAATGGATTTTTTGTTAAAATCATAACAGCATTATTAGTTCAAAAAAAGTTAATTAATTCACTAATAACATGTTATTTTAACCAATAAAATTATTTTAATTCATAAAAAGTTTCAAATTACATTTATTTGGGTATTTATAACATCAATTTTTTTAATATTTCATTATTTAGGTAATTACGGCTTCACCATTATGTCATAAATAGATTATATTATTTAATGTCTAAAAATTATAAATAAAATACCATTAGATAGGAAAGATTTTTAGTTTTCTAATGAATAATTATAGTCTAATTTATCTTATTTATATCCCTATATTTAAAATTATTTAGTTATTAAACATTGATTTTAACTATTTTAACCCTTCTTTAAATAAATTAATAATAAATGTCCTAATCTAATCCAAGTGGACCTAAATGGTAATATTTATTCCTAAGGTTGTTTTTTGTCTAATTAAACTTATCCAATATAATTAGGACATGTTTTAGGGTAATAATAATATCATTTTTACCCTTAATTACCCTATTTACTTTAAACCGTTGTAAATAAAAGTAAAAAGTTACTATTCACCAAAAACTATTTTCATCTCATAGAACCACATTTAAGTCCTTGATGTTAACAGTGGCTCTATGATTTTCTAAATTCCACTCACAGAAGCGGTAAAATTAATTTTTATACGAATTTTCAAATTCACCTAGGAGGTGGGTAAAAGAAGGTGAAAAGTTCAATAAAAATTTTTATATATCTAAATTTATTCTAAACTAACTCCAGTGAATTACATTGAAATTATATAGGTATTAGGTATCTATTTTGACCTTAATTCAATTTAAATAAAATAAAAAATTATTTAAATAAAAAATTCGGTTTTAAACTATGACTTAGTGTTTTTTCACTATTCATCAAAATTGAATGTTTTCAGAAAAATACCAAAAATTATCCCTAGGATAATTTCGATACTCCGAATCCAAAAATTAAGACCATATTGAAAGATAAAATTTATAAAATTTCAAAAAGTGGGTTTTACTATTCATAATGGCTAGTTTATAAAATATTTTAATAACATATCGTTGTTTAATGAAACTCGATATTGCGTACAACACACGCTATCATGGATGGTCATGATTGCGTGTAAAGCAAGCCATGTCAGGGATTCATGTAGTGAAAGCTCCATTTGGTGTTGTGTATAAAATAATCCAACCATATTTGATTTATACATTGAATATATATATATACTCAATGTTGTGTAGAATAACTACTATCAAACGAACTTGAAATTGTGTATAACATGATCCAAGAATAGTGTCGCGTATACTGCAAGATAATACGGTCTTGTTTATAGTACAAGCTAAACTTGGTGTAGTGTATAATAGAAGACGTTAATGAAATTAAAATAATATTTTTCATAAAATCTCGGGGTGGTACATTATACCCCCCTTAAAATGAATTGCACCCTCGAAATTCGTCGGTGTTATAAATGGTTTATTACATGAATGTTTCTTTCATAGAAACCCACAACGTAAAAAGGAATACTAAAAATTCATTTTAAAAAGGGATGTGAGAATCATAACATTCACCCAAAGTAACTCAACACTCGGTTTCCACATTGGACAACATAGGTGAAAATATGGATATGGAAGAGAAATATAACCATCAACTTCTAATGAAGAGTGGTAGAGGACATGGATATGAAGAAGCCAACCATCACAAACCCATAAATTTTTGATGATCTAAGGTACCATCTGATTCATCAGATATGAGGGCACTGGGACAACATTTTTGGTTTTGAAAATCATTTCCCAAAAGTTGATGAATTAAAAGAAATACTTACATGATTTTGGTTCAATCTCACTATTGTTCATGCCTTGAACAATTTATACTTCATCTCTTGAAGAAATGAAGTTGAATTTTTTATTTGTGAAGTGTTAGAAGATCATGTGATAGAATAATGGGTCATTCCATCTGTTTCAAACAAAAGGTTACCAAAAGTTATTAAATATACATAAGTCGATTAATCGTATATGGTTCTTAAAATGGACTTATACTTCATATCTCATACCAATTAATAAATTAAAACTAATTTATACTAACCAGGGACTTCCTGAAGGCCAGTGGTATGCAATAAAGGCATGTCGCACTTCGGTTGTGGGTTCGACTCCCACAACCTTGTCTGACGCGACGGGTTGTCACCTGTCCTGCAGGTTGTCCTTTTTCTAAAACTATACTATTATAACATTAGAGAAATAATATCAAAAAACAAGTTTTATCCTTAAATAAGACTATCTTATGTCCAACATAATCTATTCCAATCTTTAGTCTTATCCAAAATACTTCTTTCCAAGCTCATAGTATAAAGAAAACAATTACTAGAAATTTCATCTGTCGAGCATGTGAATACCATCACTTATCCCCCATATATCATAAGATAAAACTTGTTGGTCACATTCCAAACATGTTAATACCTTAATCATGTATTCTTTTGAAAAATGAATATCCATTGACCCTTAGTGAAAACATGAATGTTGTCAAAATTTAACACTTTCCACATACCAAAATCCCAAAATTTCTATATACTCAATCCATGATAACACCTTGTCCTTATACCAATCATGAGCTCATTAATACTATCAAACAACTCATTATCTCATTATCCTTTCATTATGAACATATCATCTACGTTCCAAAAATATTTGAATAACCTTTCATGGTCACCGGTACCATTCATCATATACTTTCAAAACTCAAGAAAAGGCAATGGTGTAACAATCGTTAGATTTTTTCTTTATTCCATAGTACCATACATTATTCTTGATAAACATACAATCATTATAATACCTTCTTAAACCATTGATTGAGTTTCAAAAATTCTTTTATCTCACATATCATTTGTAGTCTCTTCATCATCATCAATATAAATACTACCCATACGACCATGATGATTCTCTTTATGAGACTTTCCCTTAGGGCATTGGTTTTCATAATGCTCGTACATTCCACATTTAAAACATTTAATCGTTGTTGATGTCTTAGAAATACCATTATCATAGTCCATGGTGTTAACTAAACCTTTTCCTTTGTAATTACTGGATTTTTTCCCTTCTTTTCCACACCCAAATTATCTTCCAGTTCCTTTGAAACATTCTCCTTGATACCTATTCCCACATGATTTAAATGTGGGGAATTGAAATTTCTTTCCTCTATGATTATCATGAAACTCTATCTTTATCTTATTAGATGAGTCTGGAAACTTACCAAAGATGATATTATTGATCATATTATGAGATTTCTGATTCGTCATAATAATGATATGTGGACCTCCATATCCAATTTCATTTCGTTTCTCCTGAAGAATATCATGCCATTGTACATCATATCCTCCATTATCGTGAATCTTCCTGTTTCCAGCCAATTTCTAAAACCCAAAAAAAAATAGTGTGAGTGGAAAAAATCATAACCAAGTGGGAGTACCTTCAATATCTAACATCTTAGGTTTAATTCTAATATCATTACCGTAATTCATGGACTATAACATATACTTATAATTAACCTTAGAGACATCACTAGACATACCTTAGAAATACCTATAGGTATTTCGCTAAAGTTTTCGAATACTAGTTTCCAAAGGATGACTAAACCTTTTCTCTGATACCAAATATAGAGGCCCAAATCTTGACGTACATGGACATTACATTACTTTTGCGGAATACTTAATACATAACGAAAATAGACACACAAGGACCATAATAGTTTAGTGTCTTTGGAAACTCGGAAAATAATCTTCTAATCGGGGTGAAAGATCTTCAACATCTCCCATAAAGATCTTCCCCTTTTATTTTCATACATAAAACCTTTCTTTAAATCCTGGGGAAAAGAAAACATATAAAGGGTGAGCTCAAATTCACAGTAAGGGTAAGCATGGATAAAATACATTTGAACTTAAAAAAACATGAACATAATGTTTAAATATCAAAATCTTGGGAAATAAATCTTAGAAGTATGTAAGGAATGTATCATAATGGAACATCAATCTTGATAAAATATCGTGGGAATAAATCATGTAATTGTGGAAAAACATTAAGCACATGATATGATTTCCATAGTATCCAAGACATTGCTACCAAGACCATCTTAGTGGACAAAGTCCCTTACTGAACCCGGTTTACTGGTCGTTCCAGCCCTGTATTACTGAACCGGATTTACTTTCCATTTCAGCCATGTCTGTCTCATTAGATATAAATCTTTACCCAATGCATTGGAGGGAGATATATGTCCCACCCATCTCATATTGAAATCATTCTTACGTGTGCCACAAAACAATCATAAATCATTCATCATAAACCAAAGAATAAATTGGGTTTCATGAACATCATTCCATAATAACATAATCCAAATAAAACAAATGGATATCATTTCATCATAAGAAAAGTGAAACCATATAAATCATAGAGACATTATACTTGAAACGTACACATATGAAATAATGTCATCTTAGATGGAAAATGCTTTTGATAAAGCACTTGAAATGAATTCTTGAGGAAAATATCCTTTCTTCTTGAAAATCATTTTCTTTTCACAAAATTCCATTCAAATTTAAAAGAAAAGGATTTTGTTGAAAATATTCATGAAATATTGTAGAGTAACCTTTATAAAAATAAGGCATTATAAAACTGTAAAAATCCATTCATGCCGTATAAGTTAAAAAAACATTCTTCTCGTACTTTTACTGGAAAAGTCAAAAAGTACCTCGTAAAAGAATGATTCATTACATACAATGTAGTAAAAGTCAAAATGGGTAAAAATGATTTTAAACATACATTAAATCATTTTTAGAAAACCGGGACATGGATGATAAATATAACCCCAGTAAATACTTATGAATAAACAATCTCAGATAAAAACGAGATTGGAAAAGTTATACCTTACCTTACATCTGATATGCTTTGTATGTATCCGAACCTCCTGTATAATGATTTAAATAATGTCATTGACTTATTACAGAATCATATTCATTGTTATGATATCATATATGGTTTACTTATGACTTTATATTACCCGTTCTTTTGTAAATTCGATGTAAAAGCAACGATTTGGGTAAAATCGTTTCATTTATCGTACGTGTTTCGACTTGTTGTTCTTGATATTATTACTTATATACCGATTTACATAATTAAAAAATTTAAAACATGATTTATATATAAAATATATTCATCATATACATATATATATGATAGATTGATAAATGGAATGATATATACCATTCATGGAGACGGTAGGTCGTACGTACGTATGAATGTTGTTTTTGATTCCTTATTGAATTGAATGGAATTAAGTAGATGACATACATATATATATACATAAATCCAGTATCATTATTATGTTGTATATTTAATTATTATTCATTATATATACTTAAAATCATTCATGCATGGTTAACATGGAGAATGAATCTCATCGCATCGTGAAGACGGTAGTCCGTACGTATGCATGAGTGATGATATCATTCCCATGATCGTGGAATTGTATTGAAGTGTATGTATAATATTTCAGAATCAATATCACTTTACAATAATAATATATAGTTATTTATTTACATCATTATACCCATCCATGTAAGGTGGTGGTCAAAAACAGATTACACCACGGCGTGGAGACGGTATTCCATACGTACGCACGTGCGGTGATTTCGTTTTCCGTAGGATGGATAGAAGGTTAAATAAGGATGTTTAATATTCATAATAACATATTAGTATATAATTAATACTAATTTTATTAATTTATAATGAGAAAACTAAAGAATAATAATAAGAAGAAGAAAGAAACTTGAGAGAATCGGAAGAAGAGATTACCTCTTCTTCGACGCACCTCCTTCAAGCCTTCTCTTAAGGGAGTAGAGTTGGTCTTTTGATAAGACCAGAACCTCCATAATGTATCTTGGGAAGTGGAGAAGAGGAATGGGTAGGTTTTGGCTGAGATTCAAGGATCTAAAGGGTGTGAAGAGAAGAGGGAAGGGGTTCCCTTTTTATAAGGGAGGAGATGGGCACCTTTGAAAAAACTTAAAATATTATTTTATAATAAAGTAATACTAGGTTTTTAATAGTTAAAAATTGATTTATTTAGAAGATAAGGTGGGTATGGGTCGAAACACACTCAACCAATATAATTTATACAGGTTTGGGTCATTATATTAACCTTATCTTTTAGTTTTAACTCTTAGTTAATTAGCCTGACACTTACCATGTCACTTTGTATTTTTATATTATATAGTTAATTAACGTACTATATACCTCCAAGAGACCCCCTAGTGGTCTATTAATTATACACCTATCATTATATAAGTCTCTTGTCCGAACCGTAGATTTTTAGGAATAGAATATAAATTAATAATATAATATGTGTTTTAAAAACTCATTTATGTCAATTTTAACACTACTCCATAATTGATTTTTTTTAAAGTCTTAAAAACTTTATTAATTCAAACCAAATTCATTTAAGAAATCATAACATGTCATATTAACCAATAAAATTCTTTTATTTCATCAAAACATTAAAATTATATTTATTTTAACATTTATAATATCAATTATTTCATTCTTTCATTAATAAGAAAAATACTGCATCATTATTGTGTCATATATATTTTTTCTTTTTCAATGACTAAAAATAATAAATAAAATATCATTATGTGGTAAATATTTTTATATTTCTAATGAATATTTATAATAGAAAATATGACATATATAACCATATGTAAAATTTTTTTTCTAAAAGATATAATCTTATGTCGTTTTTGTATTCACTTTAACTTAATTAATATAAAGTGTCCCTATCACCTAAAAGTGGTTCCATGGGGTTCCAAAATCGACCCAAAGATGCCCATGCTCGGACATATATCCACCATTAAGGTTAGGACATGTTTTAGTGTAATTTATTATTATTATAATATTATTTTTTAACCCTTAATTACCAGATTTACCCTTTAACCATGATAAATAAAATATTTACCGAAGTAATTATTCAAAATGTATAAAAATAAAACTTAACTATTTACACAATTTGGACATCCTAATTCCAAATATGGAATCCATTTTTCCAAATTCAAAACACATAAGCGGTAGAAATTAATTTAAAATTAATTCCCGCTGTCAAAACAAAAAGCGTGTTTTTAAGATATAATAACTATCAAAAGATTGAAACTTGTTTATGTCCGGTTTAATTGTGAAATTATGTCCAATGACCAACATTGTATTAAATGGTAAAAATATATTTTAAATATACTTTAAAACCACTAAAATGAATAATTTATCAGTATTAATTATTTCAATTAAAAAATTTGTTTTTAATTAAAATTTAGTAATTTTCACTATTCATCAAAATATGAAAGTTATCCAAAAAGCACCAAAATTTCACCCTAAGATAATTTAGATATTTATAATCCAAAAATGAACTCCATTTTGAAAGATAAAACTTAAAATATTTCAAAAAGTGGGTATTAATATTCACAACGGCTAGTTTGATTGGTTGTGGTGTGTGTTAGAACTCGAAGTTGCGTACAACACACGCTGCTGTATTATTAAAAGTGAAGCGTACCGTGGAATCTTGGGGTGTTACATTCTACCCTCCCTCAATAAATTGCGTCTTCACAATTTCAAATTGTTCTTCGAAAATAAAAGGTTGAAAATAGAAAGTATCTTTGTGGGAAAACCCACATCGGAAATTGGGTTAATAAAATTTAGTCTTAATAAGAGGAAAAGAGAAATGAAAGGGTCACCACCAAATTATGATCTCGATTAAGAGAACATTGGTGGAAATTAGAAACAGGTAATTGGAGGAAAAACATAAATATTTATAGGGAGTGATTGAGGTCATCAATCACAAACAATTGTAGAATTGTGGACCTCAAAGCCACCAATTTATGATGATTTAAAATACCATTGGTTCAAAAAAACGTAAGGTATTAGGATAAAACATTTTTCGTTTTAAAATCCCTTCCCAAAAGTTTAATAATTAATTTATCTGTAAAATAAGAGGAAATATATATATATATATATATATATATATATATATATATACTTGACAAGTAAAGTTTCATCCTTCAAATAATTCCTACTACAAACTCATCTTTAACTCTAAAATATTTAAAAAATATATATATATATATTCTATTTATCCTAATCGTGTAGGGTTCCAAAAATAATGAATTTATAATTCACATATCAGACCCTTTAAAAAACTACATTATTCAATCCAGGACATCACATGGGCTAGTGGTAGGTGAAACACCCTCGTTGCCCTTCGGTTGTGGGTTCAATTCTTACGGCCTTGCTAGATGCGACGGGTTGCTGCCCAAACTTCGGGTTGTCCTTTTATAAAAATACATAAATAACCTTTCAAAATTAATCCCTTCCAACCTTTATACTTATAAAAAATACTTCTATAAACTCTCAGTAAAAAATTTATATGAAAGGTAAACATATTGTAGATCCTTTTTACCCCATAATAGCATGTGAATACCTTCATCATGTATTCTTTTAAAACACTGAAAGATCCTGAATTACCATAAATAATTATTGATTACATTCATGCTCCCTTATTCCTTATAGAATACTGGATAAACTTTATCCATCCAAAAATGTTGTAAACTCCAACAAGATGGAATATATAAATATTTAATCAGTTTCAAGCGAGTCAAGAATATCTAATATAATTTACCCAAATCAACCATATCTTATTCCAAAATCTATACCTCAATATTAGGACCATATTAAGGTTTATCTTTCCTTCAACCATGTAATTTCCAAAAAATTTAACTCTCTGTAGATTCACTCTTCTTAGTACCATAAAATCTCAAATCCTCAATGAAATAGTACTACAGTACAATCTTTATTTATTTCCAGTACATCATTGATACAACACTTCAATGAAATAATTACAAAATAAAAACATAATAACACTAGTCATTCCTCTTCATCTGTGGTAGTATCGTAACTTTATTATTATCCAATAGCATCATTTGCGGCATAGTCTGATGATTTGGACATTAGTTTGCGTAGTGCCCAAACTCCTTGCAGATGAAGAATTGTACATTTGAAACCTTTTTCATTCCCTTGCAGTCACGTAATTGGTGTCCTTTTTCTCCACACTTATAACATACTCCCATTCCCTTCAAAAATTTTCCAAGGTGATTCTTTCTACAGTTATCACATATGGGAAAGTCCTTCTTTACCTCATTCCCTTTATCTGTCTTTCTCTCTACCATCCTTTCCTTCTCTGGCTTCCCTTCAAAGCCATAGGACTCTGAGAATTCTTTTCTTATCATATCAACACATGATACTATTTCTTCATATGATCATAATACATGGGAGACTATTTCCCTTATAAATTATGTCTTAAGACCATGAATGATATGATCTTTCTTACTCTTTGGATCATGCATATTGCTAGAGTTCTCATTCCTTCTACTAGGCGCCATTTCTAAACAATGGCATAAACTATATTAGTTTATGAATCAAAATAAATAATTCCATACTTGTAAAACACTTAACATAAACTGAATAGTTTATGGATATAATCCATAATCATAAAAAAAATTCTTTTAGGAAGTATATTCTCATAAACCCTTCATAATGGTTCGTAAAGAAAATGAGAATTATCCTAAGCATATCCCCCGGGAGTGTCATAACCAAGAGTGCAGCAAGGCCCGTTGTCGTGCACCAGTTCCCGTTTGAGTTTAGATCAAAGTGGTGTTTTTAGGTTTTACCCCTAGGTACATCTATACCAGAGCCGCCTCTACCTGATCGTATCCAAATAGGGATGTATTTCTTGGAAAACTCAAAAAATCTCTAAAAAATCAAAATTCTAGGAAGTTCTTCTCTACTAATCCTCAAATTCTATCTTAGGGCTATGTGATCTAATCATAGTGTATCTAAATCTGGCTTCCAAGGTTATTGATAAACTTCTTCTGATACCAACTGTAACACCCCGACCCTAGTTGCTCAGAGTCGGTGCATTATTTTAATACATTGGCATGATTACAAGGAATCACGTCCCGAAGGACCGACCAGTTTAACATCCTTGGAAACACTAGATACATTAATAAAGTTTGCATTACATCATAAAAATAAAACTTCAACAACATAGTCTCCATAGTCCACACTCATACTATCCCTGCAGGTCATTCATAAATTACTTCTTCACATCCTGGGAAAAATAAAACATAGAAAGGGGTGAGATCAGATGCTCAGTAAGGATAACAATAAAGAGGAAACATTCATAAATAAACATAAACATTTAAGGCAATGTATAACTAAAACAAAATCCTTTTATACTTCTACTTCAGCATAATATGACATAGATAAAATGAAATAATTCCATTTACTTATTCACATGGATATTCTACTAGTCAAATAATCACATGCAATATCAATAACCACTTTCATAATGACGGAATGCATAATTCCAGACTATCATCACCACGTAGCCAAGGCCTCGTGCCAAGACTACAAATAAGATTTTTTCAAGGCCTCATGCCAAGACACTAGTTTGTCTCATGAGACCTACCGATGCATCGAGGAGCTATAGAGGGCTCCACCTGTCACCTACTAAGTCCAATACATTCCTCATATGAATAGGTTTAAACATAACATAAACATTCATATTAGAACTAGAATATGAAATGTCAATACTTTCTCCATAAACCATGAATGGTATAAAAATAACACATCCACAGTCAAACATATCACAAAACCTTTAATACAATATAGATGTTTTGTATCATAATAAATCAACTTCAAATAAACTTAAAATCCATCAAATCATATTGACATAGATGAAATCAAAACTATTTGAGAGAAATATATCTTTTTTTTGAAATCATTTAAAAGTCACACATTTATTAATGAAGTAATTTAAAATAGATTATTGAATCAAAGTGTCCCATACCACATTGAAACTTTTGAAAAGAAATATCATTTCAAAACATTCATGTCTATATAAATAAATCCTTAATATCATTTTGAAAACATAGAAATTAATTAAAAAGATTTAGAAAGATAAATATTTAAAACATTTGAAATGATGTTTTAGTAAAAAAGTACCTTAAAAGACTCCCTTTGAAAAATCTTTCATAAAACATGGACATGGATGATAAAAATTTCCCATTATATACCTACACATAAACAATCTTGGATAATAATGAGATTGAGAAATTAACGCTTACCAATTTGATAACTTACAAAACATACACCCCAGGAAAGATTTATCACACAATGAATATGTAAATACACATAAGTTAAAGTGTATTATATAAATAATACAATTATGGGCCGTACATACACCACACAAAAGGTAATAGTGGCAATATGACATGAATCTCACGGGAATAAGGAGTGAGATGAAAACCCCTTACCTTGTACTTTTCCTTGGTCGAGGGTAGGTTAACCTCTTGTATAATAGTTAAATCATTGTTATTAAATTATAAAAGAATCATATACATAAATATGATATCATATATTATCTTTTAATATTTCTTTGTTAATAATATTTTAGTATTATCGTCGTTTCGGGTGTTAACTGATTCGTTTTACTTCATATGCTTCGTTAAGTGAGGCGTGTTTGTTATGGATAGGTTGAATCTTATTCATATCCAGAATTATATCAAGTCCTTAAACATTACTTTTAATTATAAAACTATTATTATTCTTGAATGGATATGATGGGGAAATGAATCTCATCGCGTTCGTGGAGACGGTAATCCGTACGTACGCACGAACGCTACTTCCATTTCATTTTTCATTTTAAAAGGAATAAAAACCAAATGATACATAGGTATATAATTATTACAGTATAATATAATATCTTATATTTTTTACTTAGGTTCATTAAAACCATCCTTTATATGTCCCACGTATGGTATGAATGAGTCATATCACTTTGAGGGGCGGTAGTCCACACTTCTTCAAATGAAATTATTGTATATATATACAACATGAAACAAATAATGGTATGCTATAAAATGGAATTATAGAAGCTTATATATAAAATAAATATCATTAATATCATATTTAATTATAGTTCCATCATAATGGACACCATGAGAGGTGGTAGGAGATAATTGAACAATCATCGTTTTGTGAGGCATTTGGTTTCCATCCACAGAAACATTATGTTCTTCACCCATTAGATGGATGTGTGTGTAAGTGTAGTTCTAATAATTCTAATAAAAATATCCTAGTGTATTTAGGATACTGTTTTTGTTACAAAATAAAATAATAAGAAGATTTTAGTGGTTGGAGATGTAAAATAAAAGAAAATAAGCTAAGAGAAATTGTTACCTTTAATTTGGGTAACTCCCTTTGGTTTGAACCAAACATGACTCTTGAAGTTCCTTATACCTAAGGTAAGGATTCTAAGAGGAGGATAGGAATTTAGGGAGCTTAATTGGGCAGAGGTTGGACGAGAAAAAATTCTTGAGAGGTGTGATGAATTGGTTATAAGTGGTGTCCTTTTATAAGGGGGAGGAGGGGATCTTTAGCAAAATCTAGAAATATTATTTTATAACAAATTCATATTCAGTTTTTAATGGCTCCAAAGTGGATTATTTATAGGTTAAGGTGGGTATGGGTCGAATACTACTCAACCAACAGAATTTATACAGGTTTGGGTCATTATATTAACCTTATCTTTTAGTTTTAACTCTTAGTTAATTAGATTGACATTTACCATGTCACTTTGTATTTTTATATTAAATAGTTAATAAACATACAATTTACATCCAAGAGACACCCAAGTGGTCCATTAATGATACACCTATCAGGATATAAGTATCTTGGCTGATCCTTATATTTTTAGGAATATAACAACAATTAATAATATAATATTTGTTTTAAAAACTATTTAATGTCAATTTTGACACTATTTGGTAATGGATTTTTTTTGTCAAAATCATAAAAGCGTGATTAGTTCGAAAAAATTTAAATACTTCACTAATAACATGTCATATTAACCTATAAAATTAGTGTAATTCATAAAAAGTCTCAAATTACATTTATTTGGGTATTTATAACATCAATTATTTTAATATTTCATTATTTAGGTAATTACGGAATAACCATTGTGTCATAAATAACTTATATTATTTAATGTTTAAAAATTATAAATAAAATACCATTATATAGGAAATATTATTATCTTTATAATTAATATTTATAGTCTAATTTATCTTATGTATCAACCTATATTAAAAATTATTCAGTTATTAAACTTTGATTTTAACTATTTTAACCCTTCTTTAAATAAATTAATAATAAATGCCCTAATCTAATACAAGTTGACCTAAATGGTCATATTATATTCCTAAGGTTGTTTTCGGTCAAATTAAACTTATCCAAAAGAATTATGACATGTGTTTGGGTAATAATAATATAATTTTTACCCTTAATTCCTCTATTTACTTTTAACCGTGCTAAAAAAAGTAAAAAGTTACTATTCAACAAAAATTATTTTCATCTCATTTAACCAAATTTTAGTCCTTGATATTAATCTTGTCTCTCGGATTTTCAAAATTCCACTCACAGAAGCCGTAAAATTATGTTTTATGTGAATTTCCAAATTCTCCTAGGAGATGGGTAAAAGACGGTGAAAAGTTCAATAAAATTTTTATATATCTAAAATTATTATAAAATGAATCCAATTAATTAATTTGAACTTATATAGTTATTATGTATCAATTTTGACCTAAAATAAATTTATATAAAATAAATAATTATTTAAATAAAAAGTCGGTTTTTAAATAGTAACCCAGTGTTTTCACTATTCATCAAAAATTAAAAGTTTTCAGAAAAATACCAAAATTTCACCCTAGGCTAATTTCGATATTCCAAATCCAAAAATGAAGTCCATTTTGAAAAATAAAATTTTAAAAAGTTGGTATTACTATTCATAACTGCTAGTTTTAATAATATTTTAAAAGCATAACGTTGTTTAGTGAAACTCGGTATTGCGTACAACGCAAGCTATCGAGGAAGGTCGTAATTGCGTGAAAAGAAAGACAAGATAGTGTTGTGTGTAGTGAACGATTCCTTTGATGATTTATATAACATAAAAACAAAATATTTCTCATAAAAATCTTGGGTGTTACATCAATAGCTATGAGGAAATCGTTTGATGTGCTCTCCAGGTTGAGATGGAGATTGGAGTAACCCATCAGTCATATGGGTTTGATAAGAAGAGGAAAATGGAATTCAAAGGAAAATATAAAGAGCACACTAAAAAGAATATGGGTTTTTCCTTATGCTCAAAGTGTGGAAAAAACATGGAGGGAGTTGTCTTAAAGGGACAAGTAAATGTTTCAAATGTGGAAAAGATGGTCATCGGGCATTTGAATGCCGTAATGATGGGAAGAAGATGTCTAGTGATGCAAACAAAGAAAAGGCTACATAGAGTGCACCTCCTACACTTAAATGTTACAAGTGCAAGGAAATGGTTTATTATGCTAATCAATGCCCTAATCCAAGGGTTTTTGATGATGATCGACGTCAACAAACTCTTAAGGCTAAATACAAAGGAAAGTCACATGCAATTTCTATCAGCGATGTGGAGTACGATAACGAAGTGGTGAAAGGTACACTTACCATCCACTCTAAATTAGAAAATGTTTTATTCGATTCTGGATCCACCCACTCTTTTATTTCTGAATAATTTTCTATGGTTATCGTCATATTACCTCAACAATTAGATGCTGAGTTAGCTGTGACAACTCATAATGGCACAATAGTCACATCAAAAGTTTATAATTTTTCTCTGATTGAAGTTTGTGGGAAAGTGCTTCCTGTAAATCTTGTGATCCTTCCTATAGTGGAATTTGATGTGATTCTTGGCATGGATTGTCTTTCTTTATATGGATCTCATATCAATTGCCAAAAAACAAAAGTCACATTTCATATTAAAGATCAATCAATGATCGTCTATCGATGCAAGGATGAACATAACCTTCCAGTGGAAATTTCTTCCATCTTATGGGTCTTGATTCCACTAAATGATGGTTATTTATCTCAAATGGTTGGAGAGAAACTCGCGATTAAGAATATGCTCATTGTACGGGATTTTGATGACGTCTTTCCAGAGGAATTTTCTGGTCTTCCACCAAATCGTGAAGTTGAGTTTTCAATAGAACTCGTACCGGGTGCTTTACCTATTTCAAAGACACCATATAGAATGGCCCCAATTGAGTTTCAGAAATTAAAGAAGCAACTCCAATATAATCTTGATAAAGGATTCATATGCCCTAGTGCGTCACCTTGGGAAGCACCTGTTTTGTTTGTTAAGAAGAAAGATGGATCAATGAGACTCTGCATTGATTATCGAGAACTTGACAAGATCACGATCAAGAACAAATATCCTCTCCCGCGCATTGATGACTTATTTGAAAACTACGCGGAGCTCAATACTTTTCCAAGATTGATCTTTGTTCAGGGTATCATCAATTAAGGGTCAAAAGGGAGGATATACCAGATACGGATTTTCATACAAGGTATGGACACTATTAGCTTATAGTGATTCCATTTGGTCTTACTAATTCCCCTACTATATTCATGGATCAGATGAATAGAGTCTTTAGAGACTATCTTGATCAGTTTGTGGTAGTCTTTATAGACGATATTCTTGTCTATTCAAAGAACAAGGAAGAACATAAAGATAACTTGAGAATTTTATTGAAGACCGAGAGAAAGGAGATGCTTTATGCCAAATTTACCAAGTGTGAATTTTGGATTCAAAAAGATGCATTTTTTGGTCACATAATCTCAAAAGAGGGGATATCTGTGGATCCAGCAAAAAACAGAGGTTATCAAAAGATGGTCAAGACCAACAACAGTAATTGAGATCCAAAGTTTTCTTGGTTTGGCTGGATATTATCGACATTTTGTGAAAGCTTTTTCATGATTATATAACCCACTCAACAAATTGACTTGGAAAGGAGTTAAGTTTGTTTGGACAGAGGAATGTGAAGAGAATTTCAAGGAGTTAAAAAGAAGGTTATCCAGTGCGCCTGTGCTCACACTACCTTGTAGTGGATAACGATTTGTGATCTACAGTGATTCATCCAAGAAGGTATTGGGGTGTGTTATCATGAAAAACGATATAGTGATAGCTTATGCCTCACGACAGTTGAAAATCCATGAGCAAAATTACCCAACTCATGATATGGAGTTAGCTGTGGTAATCTTTGCATTAAAGATTTGGAGGAATTATCTTTATAGAGAAAGATGTGATATTTATACTGATTATAAAAGTTTAAAGTATATTTTCAAACAAAAGGAGCTGAATATGAACCATAGAAGATGGTTGGAGCTGATTAAGGATTACAACTATTCAATTCATTACCACCCTTGGAAAGAAAACAAGGTGGCAGATGCATTAAGTCCACAAGACCATGCTAGGTTATCAATGATGAGGATCACAAAAGATCCAATATTTATGGATTTACAAAGGATAGAGCTTGGAATTATAATGGAAGGGAAAAAATTGTATCTTTTTCAAATGAATGTTCAACCATCTATACATGTGAAGATTAAAGAGGCGTAGAAAGAAGATGTAGAGTTACAAAAGATGGTGAGAAATGTTGCTGAATTCAACCTTGATTGTGATGGGATAATAAGGTTCACGAATCGAGTTTGTGTTCCTCCCATCCCATAATTAAAGAAGGAGCTGCTGGATGAAGCTCATAGTTCTTCATTCTATATTCATCCTGGAAGCACAAAGATGTATAGGGACCTGAAATAGTACTTCTGGTGGGATGGGATGAAAAGAGATGTTGCTAAATATGTCTCTCAATGCTTGGTTTGTCAACAAGTTAAAACTGAGAGAAAAAAGTCTAAGGGGATGTTACAACCATTACCCATACCTGAATGGAAATGGGAAAACATCACTATGGACTTTGTCACTGGACTTCTTAAAACATCCAAAGGTAATAATGCTATCTGGGTCATAGTTTATCATCTTATAAATTCGGCACACTTCATTTCTATTAGAGAGGGTTTCTCTCTCGATCAGCTTGCCAGGATATATGTAAAAGAAGTGGTAAGATTGCATGAAGTACCACTTTCCATTATATCTGATCGGGATCCGAGTTTTGCCTCAATGTTTTGGCGAAGTCATCAGCATAATCTGGATACAGAGTTGAGTTTCAACACTGCTTATCATCCTCAGAGAGATGGTCAGTCTGAGTGGACAATTAAAACTCTAGAATATGTGTTGAGAGCTTGATCTATGGATTTCAAAGGTGGTTGGGATCAACACATACCTTTGGTGGAATTTTCTTATAATAATATCTTTCACCCCAGTATCCAGATGGCTCCTTATGAAGCTCTCTATGGAAAGAAATGCAGGACTCCAACTTGCTAGGATGAAGTTAGAGAATGAAAGCAATTAGGACCTAATCTTGTTGAAGAGATGGGAGAAAAGGTCCGATCTATTCAACAACACATAAGAGAAGCTCAGAGTAGACAAAAAAGTTATGCTGACAACCGAACAAAAGACCTAGAGTTTGAATTGGGTGATAAAGTCTTCTTACGAATATCTCCTTGGAAGAGAGTAATGAGATTTGGAAAGAAGGAAAAGTTAATCCCTAGGTATATCGGTCCTTTCGAAATACTGGATCGTGTTGGGAAGGTAGGTTACCAATTGGAGCTTCCACCGAATCTCTCTGAAGTTCATGATGTGTTCCATGTATCTCTCCTGAGAAAGTACATACCCGATCCTTCACATGTACTCAGCTCAGAAGTTGTACCGATGGAGCAAGATATTTCTTATGAAGAACAACTGATAGAGATTCTGGATCATAGCGAAAACTTCCTACGGAACAAGACCACTTGCTTGGTGAAAGTTTTATGGAGGAACCACCAATTTGAAGAAGCTACATGGGAGCTTGAGGATATTATGAGGGAGAGGTATCCTCATCTGTTTGTTACAAAGTGACGAATTTTGTTGCCGAAATTCATTTTAAGGAGGGTAGAATGTATCACCCGAGATTTTTATGAGAAATATTTTGTTTTTATGTTATATAAATCATCAAATGAATCTTTCACTACACACAACACTATCTTGGCTTGCTATAAACGCTATCGCGACCTTCCTCGATAGCTTTTGTTGTACGCAATACCGAGTTTCACTAAACAACGATATGCTATTAAAATATTATTAAAACTAGCTATTATGAACAGTAATATCCACTTTTTGAAATTTTATTTTTCAAAATGGACTTCATTTTTGGATTCGGAATATCGAAATTAGCATAGGGTGAAATTTTGGTATTTTTCTGAAAACTTTCAATTTTTGATGAATAGTGAAAACACTGGGTTACTATTTAAAAACCAAATTTTTATTTAAGTAATTATTAATTTTATTTAAATTTTTTTATGTAAAAATTGATACATAATACCTATATAAGTTCAAAGTAATTCATTGGAGTCATTTTATAATAATTTTAGATATATAAAAATTTTATTGAACTTTTCACCGTCTTTTACCCACCTCCTAGGAGAATTTTCAAATTCACATAAAAAGTAATTTTACCACTTATGTGAGTGTAATTTTGAAAATCCGAGAGACAAAGTTAATATCAAGGACTAAAATGTTGTTCAATGAGATGAAAATAATTTTTGGTGAATAGTAGCATTTTACTTTTTTGTACCACGGTTAAAAGTAAATAGCATAATTAAGGGTAAAATTGATATTATTATTACCCTAATACGTGTCCTAATTCTATTGGATAAGTGTAATTAGACCAAAAACAACCTTAAGAATAAAATATGACCATTTAGGTCCACTTGGATTAGATTAGGACATTTAATATTATTTTATTTAAAGAATAGTTAAAATAGTTAAAATCAAAGTTAATAAATAAAACATTTTTAATATAGGGTTATACATAAGATAAATTTGACTATAAATATTAATTAGAAAGTTAAAAAGATTTCATACATAATGGTATTTTATTTATAATTTTTAGACATTGGATAATTAAATTTATTTATCACACAATGATGATTCAGTAATTATCTTATTAATGCAAAAATTAACATAATTGATGTTATAAATACTCAAATAAATAAAATTTGAGACTTTTTATGAATTAAAATAATTTTATAGGTTAATGTGACATATTAGTATTGATTTAATTAACGTTTTTTGAACTAATCATGCTGTTATGAGTTTCAAAAAAAATCAATTACTAAATAGTGTCAAAATTGAAATAAAATAGTTTTTAAAACAAATATTATATTATTAATTGTTATTATATTCCAAAAAAACTATGGTTTGGACAAGATACTTATATCATGATAGGTTTATCATTAATGGACCACTTGGGGGGTCTCTTGGATGTATATGGTAACTTTATTAACTATATAATATATAAATACAAAGTGACATGGTAAATGTCAATCTAATTAACTAGGAGTTAAAAATAAAATATAAGGTTAATATAATGAACTAAACTTTTCTAAAACCCATTTTTTGAGAGGATTTCGACCCATACCAACCTTAGCTTCGTAATAAATCAATTTGGAGCTATTAAAACCCGAATATGACTTTATAATAAAATAAAATTTTTGTTTTTACAAAGGTGCCCCTCTCCTCCCTTATAAAACGGCACCTCCTCCCTCTCTTCCTCACACCACATTGAGCCTTAAATATCAGCCAAACCCTGTCAATTTCTCTTATCCAATTCCCTAAAAACATCCTAGAGGTTCTAGTATTTTTCAAAAACCATCTTTAGTACCCTTAGAGGAGGTTAAGAAGAGGATCTTCAAAGAAGAGGTAATGTCCGTTACCGATTCTTTCAACTTTATTTCTACTTCTACTTATTCTTATTTAGTTGTTTTTTTATGAATTAATAACATCAGTATCACTAATATACTAATATTTTATTATAAGTATGAAAAATCCCTATTTCACTATCTATTCATCATATGGAAAATGAAATCACCGCGCGTGCGTACGTACGGAATACCGTCTCCACGTCGTGGTGTAATCTATTTTCCACCACCACCTTACTTTTATGGGTATAATGGTATAAAGAATAACTATATATTATTATTTTAAAGTGATATTGATTCTGAAATAGTATACATACACTTCAATACAATTCCATGATCATGGGAACGATATCATCACTCGTGCATACGTACGGTCTTCCGTCTCCACGATGTGATGCGACTCGTTCTACATGATCTTCATTACATAATGATTATATAAATAAATTGAATGAATAAATATGATATATATTACACTAATACCATTCTAGAAATGAGGTATCTATAACCTAAATATAATAATAAGAATTTATTCGACAAAACATGCATAAGAATAAAAAGTAATAAACACCTGAATAACAAGTAGCAATAAAATATTACTAATAAGAAGCTAATAATATGACTATTTATGATATTATAAAAATGAGTATGATTATGGAATAAGTTAATGACATTATTCAAATTATTATACAGGAGGTTCGGACACTTACGAAGAAAATCGGACCTGAAGTAAGGGAAAATATCACAATCTCATTTTTATCCGAGATTGTTTATACTTTGGTATTTACAGGGGTATATTTATCATCCAAATCCATGTTTCCTCAATATGTAATATTATTTCCATCCTCCTACAATTTTTTAAATCCAATTTTACCCATCGGTGAGTTTTTAGTAAAATATATGAAAGGAATCTTTTGTCATTTTTCGTATGAGGTACTTTTTGACTTTTCCGGCCAAAGTATGAGAAGAATGTTTTTTTTAACTTATATGACATGAATGGATTTTTAGAACATTATTTCCATGAAGCTTCCTTTACAGGTTTTCAAGTTTATTTTTAATCAACTCTTTTAGTTTAAAATTATATGACATGTTAAGAAAGGAAAAATGTTTTTGAAGTAGAAAGGATATTTTCCTCAAGAATATAGTTCAAGTGTTTTTTCAAAATTATTTTTGATCTAAGATAATATAGGGTTTTGTCTCTATCCCTATTTGTACATTGTTTTTATTATGTTATGATGTAATTATTTTTATAATGTCCTTTTATCTTATATGGATTATGTTATGATGGCATGATGAATAAGAATCCCATTTTTTTATTGCATGGGTTATGCTATGATTTATGATTTTGTGGCACACATAAGAATGGTTTCATTATGAGATGGGTGGGACCTATATCTCCCACCAATTCATTGGGTAAAGATTTATATCTCATTAGATAGACATGGATGGAATGGCAAGTTAAACCAGTTCAGTGAAACCGGACTAAAACGAGGAGTGAACTTGGTTCAGAAATGGACTTTATCCTCTAAGATAGTCTTGGAAATGAGTCTTGACTACTAAGAAATGATTCTCTATGATTATGTATGTATTCCACAAAGTTTCATGTTTTAAGTTATGATTATTGGGATTACAATTCACTACTATGATTTATCCCATGATTATGAAATTATGATCTATGTTGCTTGTTATGATTTCCAAAATGTTATGTTCTTATGAATATGATGTGATTGATATTTCTTTTTTTTACCCTTACTGAGCATTTGAGCTCACCCTTTTGTATGTTTTCTTTCCCTAGGTCAGGAATATGGTTATTAAGTAGGATATGCCAAAAGGGACTCTAGATATGATGAAATAAATGGGAGACAATGTAGATGATTTAGGAACCAGTTGTTTATGTTTCCCAGTTTCTAATGACATTATACCTATATGGTCCTTTCATGGTTTTGCTATATGTTGTAATAAGTGTACTTCAATTTTAAATTATTAACAATCTATGTAATGTATGGGTCGTTATAGTTGGTATCAGAGGCAAAGGAGGTAGGAATGAATCTAATCCTTGGGAACTCTCACGTGTGAGCATTGAACGAAGCATGGCTCTCCGCCCAAGGGCTTCATGAGGAAATGGCTACCACTGGGGATGGTTGTGTGTCCCAGCTAGGGGGTGTAGCCACACATGGAATGTCCTGATAGGTGTCAATTATATTCCACTGAAAGAAATTCCAGAATGCTATAGTTGGTATCAGAGGAAATGTATAGTAAATCTTTGGAAACTAGGATGTGAAAGCCTTAGTAAGAACCATAAGGATATATCTAAGCATAGAACACAACCTTAGTGTTTTATAAATGGCCATGAATAACCTATGATAAGACCTTAAGTGTAAAATTTTATTCTTGATTATGTGGTTTTCCTATTATAATTAGTATTGCTCACACAATTCTTTTTGGTTTTAGTCAATGGGTGGAACCCAAAGGAACCGTGTTAATGTGGAATACGGCAGGAAATGCAATGATTGTCCCCCTGAGAAACCAAACATTATGGGAGATGGAATGCAAAATATTTTATCCATGATCAAACAACTTTCTCAAGCTATGAATCATACAGGAATTCCAAATGAGAAAAGGAAGGAGCAACATTCTGTTTAATCCTTCATGAGGCAGTGTCCACCATCATTCAGTGGGTCTACTGATCCATTAGTTTCTGAACAATGGATCAGTACTACTGAAAATATATTTTCAGTTCATCAATGTTCTGAACATGATAAAGTCATCTTAGCAGTATATCGTTTGGAAGGTGAAGCTGATCAATGGTGGAATCTTCTCAAGAATATGAAGCCAAGAGATGAAATTGAGTCCATGGAATGGGACATGTTCAAGAACTTAATTTTCAATAATTACTTCCCTTGTATTCTTCAAACAAAGATGGAGAAGGAGTTTCTTGAACTAAAGAAAAAGGATGATGAATCTGTTGGTACCTACGAAGCAAATTTTACAAGACTTGCAAGGTACACTTCTTGGATTATTATCCAACCAGAGAGTAAGATTGATCGATTATTTAGTGGCTTAAAACCAAGTCTTCGATCGGCGTTAGAAATAAGGGACCTCAATAGCTATGAGGAAATCTTCCGATGTGCTCTCAAAGTTGAGATGGAGATTGGAGTAACCCATCAGTCATATGGGTTTGATAAGAAGAGGAAAATGGAATTCAAAGGAAAATCTAAAGACCACGCTGAAAAGAAGATGAGTTTTCCCTTATTCTAAAATTGTGGAAAGAAACATGGAGGGAGTTGTCTTAAAGGGACAAGTAAATGTCTCAAATGTGTACAAGAAGGTCATCGGGAATTTGAATGCCGCAATGATGGGAATAATATGTCTAGTGATGCGAACAAAGAAAATGTTACACAGAGTGCACCTCCTAAACTTCAATGTTACAAGTGTAAGGAAATGGGGAATTATTCTAATAAATTCCCTAATCTAAGGGTTGTTGATGATGATCGACGTCAACAAACTCTTAAGGCTAAAGACAAAGGAATGTCACATGCAATTTCTATCAGCAATGTGGAGTACGATAACGAAGTGGTGAAAGGTACACTTACCATACACTCTAAAGTAGCAAATGTTTTATTTGATTCTTGATCCACCCACTCTTTTATTTCTGAATAATTTTCTAAGGGTATCGCCATATTACCTCAACAATTAGATGTTGAGTTAGCTGTGAAAACTCCTAATGGCACAACAGTCACATCAAAAGTGTATAATTCTTCTCCGATTGAAGTTTGTGGGAAAGTGCTTCCTGAAAATCTTGTGATCCTTCCTATAGTGGAATTTGATGTGATTCATGGCATGGATTGTCTTTATTTATATGGAGCTCATATCAATTTCCAAAGAGGGGAGGTCACATTTCATATTCTAGATCAATCTATGATCGTCTATCGATGCAAGGATGAACATAACTTTCCAGTGGAAATTTCATCCATCTTATGGGTCTTGATTACACTAAATGAAGATTATTTATCTCAAATGGTTAGTGAGAAAATCATGATTAAGAATATGCCCATTGTATGGGAGTTTGATGATGTCTTTCCGGATGAATTGCCTGGTCTTCCACCAAATCGTGAAGTTGAGATTTCGAATGAACTCGTACCGGGTGATTTACCTATTTCAAAGACACCTTATAGAATGGCCCCAATTGAGTTGTAGGAATTGAAGAAGAAACTCCAATAGAATCTTAATAAAGGATTCATATGCCCTAGTGCGTCACCTTGGGGAGCACCTGTTCTGTTTGTTAAGAAGAAAGATGGATCAATGATACTCTGCATTGATTATCGAGAACTTAACAAGATCATCATCAAGAACAAATATCCTATCCCGTGCATTGATGAATTATTTGACCAACTATGCGGAGCTCAATAATTTTCCATGATTGATTTTCATTCAGGGTATCATCAATTAAGGGTCAAAAGGGAGGATATACCAAAGAAGGCTTTCCGTACAAGGTATGGACACTATTAGCTTATAGTGATGCCATTTGGTATTACTAATTCCCCTGTTGTCTTCATGGATATGATGAATAGAGCCTTTAGAGACTGTCTTGATCAGTTTGTGGTAGTATTTATAGAAGTTATTCTTGTCTATTAAAAGAGTAAGGAAGAACATGAAGATCACTTTAGAATTTTATTGAAGACCCTGAGAAAGGAGAAGCTTTATGCCAAATTTACCAAGTGTAAATTTTGGTTTCAAAAAGTTGCATTTTTGGGTCACATAATCTCAAAAGAGGGGATATCTGTGGATCCAGCAAAAAACAGAGGTTATCAAAAGATGGTCAAGACCAACAACAGTAACTGAGATCTGAAGATTTCTTGGTTTGGCTGGATATTATCGACATTTTGTGAAAGCTTTTTCCACGATTATATAACCCACTCAACAAATTGACTTGGAAAGGAGTTAAGTTTGTTTGGACAGAGGAATGTGAAGAGAATTTCAAGGAGTTAAAAAGAAGGTTATCCAGTGCGCCTGTGCTCACACTACCTTGTAGTGGATAACGATTTGTGATCTACAGTGATGAATCTGAGAAGGGATTGGGGTGTGTTCTCATGCAAAACGATATGGTGATAGGTTATGCCTCACGATAGTTGAAAATCCATGAGCAAAATTACCCAAATCATGTTTTGGATTTAGCTGCGGTAATCTTTTCATTTAAGATTTGGAGGCATTATATTTATGGAGAAAGGTGTGATATTTATACTGATCATAAAAGTTTAAAGTATATCTTCACACAAAAGGAGATGAATATGCGCCAAAGAAGATGGTTGGAGCTGATTAAGGATTACGACTGCTCAATTCATTACCACCCTGGGAAAGAAAACAAGGTGGCAGATGAATTAATTCTACAAGACCATGCTAGCTTATCCATGATGAGGATCACAAAAGATCCAATATTTATGGATTTACAAAGGATGGATCTTGGAATTATAATGGAAGGGGAAAATCGTATCTTTCTCAAATGAATGTTCAGCCATCTATACATGTGAAGATTAAAGAGGCACAGAAAGAAGATGTAGAGTTACAAAAGAAGGTGAGAAATATTCCTGAATTCAACCATGATTGTGATGGGATAATAAGGTTCAGGAATCGGGTTTGTGTTCCTCCCATCCCAAAAATTAAAAAAGGGGATGCTGGATGAGGCTCATAGTTCTTCCTTCTCTATTTATCCTAGAAGCAAGAAGATTTATTGGGACCTGAAAGAGTACTTCTGGTGGGATGGCATGAAAAGAGAAGTTGCTAAATATGTCTCTCGATGCTTGGTTTGTCAGTAAGTTAAAGTTGAGAGACAGAAGTCTAAGGGGATGTTACAACCATTACCCATACCTGAATGGAAATGGGAAAACATCACTATAGACTTTTTCATTGGACTTCCTAAAACATCCAAATGTAATAATGCTTTCTAGGTCATAGTTGATTGTCTTACAAAGTCGGCACACTTCATTGTAATTAGAGAGGATTTCTCTCTGGCTCATCTTACCAGGATATATGTAAAAGAAGTGGTAAGATTGCATGGAGTAACACTTTCAATTATATCTGATCCGGATCCGAGGTTTAACTCAATGTTTTGGTGAAGTATTCAGCATACTTTGGGTACAGAGTTGAGTTTCAGCACTGCTTATCTTCCTCAGACAGATGGTCAGTCTGAGAGGACAATTCAAACTCTAGAAGATATGTTGAGAACATACTATATTGATTTCAAAGGTGGATGGGATCAACACCTACCTTTGGTGGAATTTTCTTATAATAATAGCTTTCACTCGAGTATTCAGATGGTTCCTTATGAAGCTCTCTGTGGAAAGAAATGCAGGACTCCAACTTGTTGGGATGGAGTTGGGGAAAGAAAGCTATTAGGAGTTGATATTGTTGATGAGATGGAAGAAAGGGTCCAATCTATTCAACAACACATAAGAGCAGCTCAGAGTCGACAAAAAAGTTATGCTGACAACCGAAGAAAAGACCTAGATTTTGAAGTGGGTGATAAAGTGTTCTTACAAATATCTCCTTGGAAGAGAGTAATGAGATTTGTAAAGAAGGTAAAGTTGAGCCCTAGGTATATCAGTCCTTTCGAAATACTGGATCGTGTTGGGAAGGTAGCTTACCGATTGGCGCTTCCACCGAATCTCTCTCAATTTCATGATGTGTTCCATATATTGCTCCTAAGAAAGTACATATCTGATCCTTCACATCTACTTAGCTTAGAAGTTATACCACTGGAGCAAGATCTTTCTTATGAAGAACAACAGATAGAGATTCTGGATCGTAGCGAAAATGTCCTACAAAACAAGACCACTCGCTTGGTGAATGTTTTATGGAGGAACCACCAATTAGAAGAAGCTACATGGGAGCTTGAGGATATGATGAGTGAGAGGTATCCTCATCTGTTTGTTACAACGTGACGAATTTCGAGGGAGAAATTCATTTTAAGGGGGTAGAATGTAATACCCAGGATTTTTATGAGAAATATTTTGTTTTTATGTTATATAAATCATCAAATGAATCTTTCACTGCACACAACACTATCTTGTCTTGCTTTACACGCAATCACGACCTTGCTCGATATCTTACGTTGTATGCAACACCGTGTTTCACTAAACAACGATATGCTACTAAAATATTATTAAAACTAGCCATAATGAATAGTAATACAAACTTTTTGAAATTTTATTTTTCAAAATGGACTTCATTTTTTGATTTGGAATATCGAAATCATCCTAGGGTGAAATTTTGGAATTTTTCTGAATACTTTCAATTTTTGATTAATAGTGAAAACACTGGGTTACTATTCAAAAACCGACTTTTTATTTAAATAATTATTTATTTTATTTAAATTTATTTTAGGTAAAAATTGATACATAATACCTATATATGTTCAATGTAATTCATTGGAGTAATTTTATAATAATTTTAGATATATAAATATTTTATTAAACTTTTCACCGTCTTTTACCCACCTCCTAGGAGAATTTGCAAATTCACATAAAACTTATTTTTACCGCTTCTGTGAGTGAAATTTAGAAAATCCGAGAGAAATGGCTAATATCAATGACTAAAATTTGGTTCAATGAAATGAAAATAATTTTTGGTAAATAGTAACTTTTTACTTTTATTTACCACGGTTAAAAGTAAATAGGGTAATTAAGGGTAAAAATGATATTATTATTACCATAAAACATGTACTAATTCTATTGGATAAGTTTAATTTGACGAAAAACAACCTTTGGAATAAAATATGACCATTTAGGTCCACATGAATAAGATTAGGACATTTATTATTAAATAAGGGTTAAAATAGTTAAAATCAATGTTTAATAATTAATTATTTTTAATATAGGGTTATACATAAGATAAATTCGACTATAAATATTCATTAGAAAGATAAAAATATTTTCTACATAATGGTATTTTCTTTATAATTTTTAGACATTAGATATGTTAATTTATTTATGACACAATGATGATGCAGTAATTACCTTATTAATGAAATATTAACATAATTGATGTTATAAATACACAAATAAATCTAATTTTAAACTTTTAATGAATTCCAATAATTTTCTAGGTTAATATGACATGTTATTATTGAATTAATTAACTTTTTTTTACTAATCATGCTGTAATGATTTTCAAAAAAATCCATTACCAAATAGTGTCAAAATTGACAGAAAATAGTTTTTAAAACAAATATTATATTATTAATTTTTATTATATTACTAAAAATCTAATGTTTGGAAAAGATACTTATATCATGATAGTTGTATCATTAATAAACCACCTGGGGGTCTCTTGATTGTATATGGTAAGTTTATTAACTATATAATATAAAAATACAAAGTGACATAGTAAATGTCAATCTAATTAACTAAGAGTTAAAACTAATATAGAAGGTTAATATAATGACCCAAACATGTCTAAAATATATTGGTTGAAAGGATTTTGACCCATAACCACCTTATATTATAAATAAATCAATTTGGAGATATTGAAAACCGAATATGACTTTATTATAAAATAATATTTTAAGTTTTTTCAAAGGTGCCCCTCTCCTCGCTTTATAAAAAGGGCACCCCTTCCCTCTGCTCGTCACACCCTTTTGAGCCTTGAAGCTCGGACAACCCCTGCCCATTTCTCTTATGAACTTCTCTAGAAACATTTTAGAGTTTTTGTTCTTCTCAAAAGACCAACTCTACTACCTTAAGAGGAAGCTTAAAAGAGGTACGTCGAAGAAGAGATAATATCTTCTTCCGATTCTCTCAAGTTTCTTTCTTCTTCTATTTCTTATTCTTTATTTTTATCATTATAAATTAATAACATAACTATTACTTATATACTTATATGTTATTATAAATATGAAACAACCCTATTTCACCTTTTATCCATCCTATGGAAAACGAAATCACTGCGCGTGCGTATGTACGGAATACCATCTCCACGCCGTGGTGTAATCTGTTTTCGACCACCACCTTACATGGATGGGTATAATGGTGTAAATAAATAACTATATATTATTATTGTAGAGTGATATTTATTCTGAAATATTATACATACACTTAAATACAATTCCACAATCATGGGAATGATATCATTGCTCGTGTGTACGTACGGACTACCGTCTCCACGACGCGATGAGATTCATTCTCCATGTTAACCATTCATGAATTATTATAAAGTATATATAATGAATAATAATGAGATATATGACATAATAATGATACTGTATTTATGTATATATATATTTATGTCATCTACTTAATTCCATTCAATTCAATAAGGAAACGAAAACAGCATTCATGCGTACGTACGGCCTACCGTCGCCATGAACGGTGTATTTTATTCCATTTATAAATCTATCATATATATGTATATGCTGAATATTTATTATATATAAATAATGTTTTACATTATGAAATTATTTAAATTAGTATATAAGTAATAATATCAAGAACAATAAGTCGAAACACGTATGATAAATGAAATTATTTTACCCAAAATGCTGCTTTAACATGGAATTTACAAAAGAAAGGGTAATATAAAGTCATAAGTGAACCATATATGATATCATCACAATGAATATGATTATGTAATCATTCAATTACATTATTTAAATCATTATACAGGAGGTTGGGATACATATGAAGCATATCGGATGTAAGGTAAGAAATAACTATTCCAATCTCATTCTTATCTCAGATTATTATTTGTAAGTATTTACTCGGGTTATTATTATCATACATGCCCATGTTTTCTAAAAAAATTCATGTATTTTTAAAGTCCTTGTTACCCATTTTTAAAATTTACCACATGTTATGAAAGGAATCTTACTTTTTTTCCACACGGGGAACTTTTTTACTTTTCCTACAAAAGTACGAGAAGAAAGTTATTTTTAACTTATGCGGTATGAACAGAGTTTTACGGTTTCATAACGCCTCATTTTCATGAAGCTTACTCTACAAGATTTTATGACTATTTTCAAAAAAATACTTTTCTTTTAAAATTGCACGGAATTTTGTGAAAAGAAAATGATTTTGAAGAAGAAATGATATTTTCCTCAAGAATTCATTTCAAGTGTTTTATCAAAACCATTTTCCATCTAAGATGACATTATTTCATATGTGTATAATGTCTCTATGATTTACATGGTTTCACTTTTTTTATGATGAAATGATATCCATTTATTTTATATGGATTATGTTATGATGGGATGATGTTTATGAAACCCATTTTATTCTTTGGGTTATGATGAATGATTTATGTTTAATTTGTGGCACAAGTAAGAATGATTTAATTATGAGATGGGTTGGACCTATATCTCCCTCCAATGCATTGGGTAATGATTTATATCTCATTAGATAGACATGGCTAGATTGGTAAGTTAATCCGAATCAGTGATATAGGATTGGAACTGGGAGTGAACTCGATACAGAAAGGGACTTTGTCCTCTAAGATGGTCTTGGAAGCAATGCCTTGGCTACTATGGAAATCATAACAAGTGTTGAATGGTTTCCAAAATTACATGTTTTATTCCCATGCTATTTTATCAAGATTGATGTTCCATTATGATAAATGCCTTACGTACTTCCAATATTTATGTCTTTGCTGAAGATTTTGATCATTAAACATTATGTTCATGTTTTTAAGTTCAATGTTATATGGTTTGTTTTATTTTTTCCATGCTTACCCTTTCTGAGAATTTGAGCTCACACTTTAGATATTTTTTCCCCAGGATTTCAATAAAGGATTTAGGTAAGAAAACAAAAGGGGAAGATCTTTATCGGAGTTGTTGAAGATCTTTCACCATGATTAGAATATTATATTCCGAGTTTCCAAAGAAACTAAACTATTACGATCCTTGTGTTTTGGTTTTTATTATGTATTAAGTATTTCGAAAAAGTAATGTATTGTCCATGTATGTCAAGATTCGGGTCTCTACAGTTGGTATCAGAGGCAAAGAAGGTATGAATGAATCCGATCCTTGGGAAATCTCACATTTGAGCGTTGGACAAAGCATGGCTCTCCGCCCAAGGGCTTTATGAGGAAATGGATTCCACTGGGGATAGTGGTGTGTCCCGCCCAGGGGGTGTAGCTTCCCATAGAGTGCCCTCATAGGTATCAATTATAGTCCACTGGAAGTCATTCCAGACCACTATAGTAATGTAACACCCCGATATTTTATAAGATATATATTCTTTTTAATTTCTTTCATATCTTGTGTTGTACGCTACACCAAGATTACCTTGCGCTATACGCAACACCGTATTAGCTTACTGTATACGCAACACTATTCTTGGATCATGTTACACACAATTTTGATAGTAGTTATTCTATGAAACATTGAGTGTGTATATATATATATATTTAATGTATAAATGAAAATGGTTGGATTCTATTATACGAAACAACGAAGGAGTCTTTCACCACACGCAACCTTGACTTGGCTTGCATTACACGCAATCGCAACCTTCCTCGATAGCGTGTGTTGTACGCAATATCAGGTTTCACTAAACAATGATATATGTTTATAATATTATTATAAACTACCCATTATGAATAGTTTTAACTACATTTTGAATTTTATAACATTATTAATCACCTTACACATTTTCTAGAACATGGTATGAGAAAAAAATAAATTTTTCGTGTAAAATATGTATTTTTCCAAAATTGCAGTTTTCCCACCTTTTGATGGCGCACCCACTTTAAATATTGTTTTTGACATGTCTATAAGTTCAATTTACAAAATAAAATTCTTCTTTGGAATCATTATATAAAAATTTACTTTGGATAAATTTTTCATATTATTCTGATAACGTTCATATTTTAATGAATAGTAAAAACATGCTATATTTTAATTAAAAACAACTTTTTTTCATCGCAATAATTTATATGGTTTGATTATCTTTTTAATTGGTTTTAAAGTTTAATTAGAATATATTTTTAACATTTTATCTAATATTGGTCATTGGAATTAATTTAAATTTTCAATTGGACATAAACAAGTATCAATTTTTTTATAGTTATTGTTTCTTAAAAACACGCTACTTGTTTTGATAACAGGAATTAATTTTAAAATTAATTAATTCCACATATATGTTTTGAATTTGGAAAAATGGTCATCATTTTTTAATTTGTAATATCAAATATATATTAGGCTGAATTTTTGGTATTTTTCTGAAAACTTTCAATTTTTGATGAATAGTGAAAACACTGGGTTACTATTTAAAAACCGACTATTTATTTAAATAATTATTTATTTTATTTAAATTAATTTTAGTTAAAAATTGATACATAATACCTATATAAGTTCAATGTAATTAATTGTAGACATTTTATAATAATTTTAGATATATAAAAATTTTATTGATCTTTTCACCGTCTTTTACCCACCACCTAAGAGAATTTGGAAATTCACATAAAACATAATTTTACCACTTCTGTGAGTGGAATTCCAAAAATCCAAGAGACACGGTTAATATCAAGGACTAAAATATGATTCAATGAAATGAAAATAATTTTTTTTGAATAGTAAATTTTTACTTTTATTTACCATGGTTAAAAGAAAATAGGGTAATTAAGGGTAAAAAAGATATTATTATTACCCTAACACATGTCCTAATTCTATTGGATAAGTTTAATTCGACCAAAAACAACATTAGGAATACAATATGACCATTTAAGTCCACTTGGATTAGATTAGGACATTTATTATTAATTTATTTAAAGAATGGTTAAATTAGTAAAAGTCAAAGTTTAATAACTAAATCATTTTTAATATAGAGTGATACATAAGATAAATTAGACAATAAATATTCATTAGAAATCTAAAAAGATTTCCTACATAATGTTATTTTATAATTTTTAGACATTAAATAATTTAAGTTATTTATGACACAATGGTGATGCAGAAATTACCTAAATAATGAAATATTAAAATAATTGATGTTATAAAGACCCAAATAAATGTAATTTGAGACTTTTTATGAATCCCACAAATTTTCTAGGTTAATATGTCATGTTAGTATTGAATTAATTTACTTTATTCGAACTAATCATGATGTTATGATTTTCAAAAAAATCCATTACAAAATAGAGTCAAAATTGACATAAAATAGTTTTTAAAACAAATATTATATTATTAATTTTTATTATATTCAAAAAATCTAAGGTTTGGCCAAAATACTTCTATCATGATAGGTGTATCATTAATGTGTACGTACGGCCTACCGTCTCTATGAACGGTGTATTTCATTCCATTTATCGATCTATCATATATATATCTATATTCTGAATATATATTATATATAAATAATTTTTTACATTATGGAATTATTTAAATCAGTATATAAGTAATAATATCAAGAACAACAAGTCGAAATACGTACAATAAATGAAATGATTTTACATAAAATGCTGCTTTAACATGGAATTTACAAAAGAACGGGTAATATAAAGTCATAAGTGAACCATATATGGTATCATAACAATGAATATAATTCTGTAATAAGTCAATGACATTATTTAAATCATTATATAGGAGTTTCGGATACATAAGAAGCATATCGGACGTAAGGTAAGGGATAATTTTTCAAATCTCATTTTTATCCGAGATTGCTCATACGTAAGTATTTTCTAGGGTTATATTTTTCATCCATACCCATAAAATATTTTTCATAAAGTGTTTAATATTCTTCCATTTATTTTTAATGTCATTTTTACCCCTCTTTGAATTTTACTTTGTGATATGGAAGGAATCTTTCTTTTGTTTACCATACGATGAACTTTTTGACTTTTCCCACAAAAGTACGAGAAGAATGTTAATTTTAACTTATACGGCATGAATGGATTTTTACAGTTTCATAAAGACTTATTTAAATGAATATATATTACATATAAATCATGTTTTACATTCTGGAATTAAGTAAATCAGGATATTAGTAATAATATCAATAACAAAAATTCAAAACATGTACGATAAATAAAACGATTTTACCCAAAATGTCATACTTTTGTCGGAAAAGAAAATGATTTTCCTTTCTTAAAATCTCATATAATATTAAACTAAAAGAAGTTGATTAAAAATAAACCTGAAAACATGTAAATGAAGCTTCATGTAAAGAATGTTCTAAAAATCCATTTATGTCGTATAAGTTAAAAAAACATTCTTCTTGTAATTTGGCTGGAAAATTCAAAAAGTACCTCGTACGAAAAAATGACAAAAGATTCCTTTCATATCTTTTACTAAAAACTCACCGAAGGGTAACATTTGATTTAAAAAATTGTAGGAGGATATAAATAATATTACATATTGAGGAAACATGGATGTGGATGATAAATATTCCCCAGTAAATTCTGAAGTATAAACAATCTCAGATAAAAATGAGATTGCGAGATTTTCCCTTACCTTAGGTCCGATTTGCTTTGTAAGTATCCAAAACTCCTGTATAATGATTTAAATAATTTCATTGACTTATTCCAGAATCATACTCATTGCTATGATATCATATATGGTCACATTCTTAGCTTATTATTAGAAATATTTCATTGCTACTTGTCATTCGGGTGTTTATTACTTTTTGTTCTCGTGTTTTGTGGAATAAATTCTAATTATTCTCTTTAGGTTATAGATAATTCATTTACAGAATGGTATTAGTGTAATATATATCATATTTATTCATTAAATTAATTTATATAATCATTATGTAATGAAGATCATGTAGAACGAGTCACATCACATCATGGAGATGGTAGGTCGTACGTATGCACGAGCGATGATATCGCTCCCATGATCGTGGAATTGTATTTAAGTGTATGTATACTATTTCATAATCAATATTACTTTAAAATAATCATATATAGTTATTATCTACACCGTTATACCCATCCAAGTAAGGTGGTGGTGGAAAATAGATTACACTACGGCGTGGAGACGGAATTTCGTACGTACGCACGCGCGGTGATTTCGTTTTCAATAGGATGGATAGATGGTGAAAAAGGGTTGTTTCATACTTATAATAACATATCAGTATATGAGTGATACTTATGTTATTACTTCATAATGATACAAGTAAAGAATAATAATTAGAAGAATAAATAAAGTTGAAAGAATCGGTAACAGACATTACCTCTTCTTTGAAGTGCCTCTTCTTAACCTCCTCTTAGGGAACTAGAGAGGGTATTTGAAGAAGACCAGGACCACTAGAATGTTCTTAGGGAAGTGGAGAATAGAAATTGGTAGGGTTTGGCCGAACTTTAAGGCTCAAAGTGGTGTGAGGAAGAGAGGGATGAGGTTCCTTTTTATAAGGGAGGAGAGGGGTACCTTTGGAAAAACTAAAAAATATTATTTTATTATAAAGTAATATTCGGTTTTTAATAGCTCCAAATTGATTTATTTCGAATCTAAGGTGGTTATGCGTCGAAATCCTCTCAACTAATGGGTTTTAGACAAGTTTAGGACATTATATTAACCTTATCTTTTAGTTTTGACTCTTAGTTAATTAGATTGACATTTACCATGTAACTTTGTATTTTTATATTATATAGTTAATAAACTTACCATATACATCCAAGATACCACCAAGTGGTCCATTAATGATACACCTATCATGATATAAGTATCTTGGCTGAACCTTAGATTTTTGGGAATATAATAACAATTCATAATATAATATTTGTTTTAAAAACTATTTTAGGTTAATTTGGACACTATTTGGTAATTGATTTTTGTGAAAATCATAACAGCATGATTAGTTCGAAAAAAGTTAATTAAATAAATTATAATATGTCATATTAACATATAAAATTAGTTTTATTCCTAAAAAGCCTCAAATTAAATTTATTGGAGTATTTATAACATCAGTTATGTTAATATTTCATTAAAAAGATAATTACTGCATCATCATTGTGTCAAAAATAAATTAACATATTTAATGTATAAAAATTATAAATAAACTACCATTATGTAGTAAATACTTTTATATTTCTAATGAATATTTATAGTTTAATTTATCTTATGTATAACCCTATATTAAATTTTTTTAGTTATTAAACATTGATTTTAACTATTTTAACTCTTCTTTAGATAAAATAATATTAAATGTCCTAATCTTATCCAAGTGGACCTAAATGGTCTTATTTTATCCCTAAGGTTGTTTTTGGGTGAATTAAACTTATCCAATAGAACTATCACATGTGTGAGGGTAATAATAATATCATTTTTACCCTTAATTACCCTATTTACTTTTAAGTGTGGTAAAAAAAATAAAAATTTTCTATTCACCAAAAATTATTTTTATCTTATTGAACCAAATTTAAGTCCTTGATATTAACCGTGTCTCTCAGATTTTCAAAATTCCACTCACAGAAGTGGTAAAAATATGTTTTATGTGAATTTACAAATTCTCTTGGGAGGTGGGTAAAAGACGGGGAAAAGTTCAATAAAATTTTTATATATCCAAAATTATTATAAAATTACTCCAATTAATTACTTTGACCTTATATAGGTATTATGTATCAATTTTTACCTAAAATAAATTTAAATAAAATAAATAATTATATAAATAAAAAGTCAGTTTTTAAATAGTAACCTAGTGTTTTCACTATTCATCAAAAATTGAAATTTTTCAGAAAAATACCAAAATATCACCCAAGGATAATTTCGATATTCCGAATCCAAAAATGAAGTCCATTTTGAAAGATAAAATTTAAAAAATTGAGTATTACTATTCATAATGGCTAGTTTTAATAATATTTTAATAGCATATCATTGTTTAGTGAAACTCAGTATTACATACAACGCAAGCTATCGAGGAAGGTCATGGTTGCATGTAAAGCAAGCCAAGCTAGTGTTGTGTGTTGTGAATGATTCCTTTGATGATTTATATAACATAAAAACAAAATAATTCTCATAAAAATCTCAGGTGTTACATTCTACCCCCCTTAAAATGAATTTCGCCCTCGAAATTCATCACTTTGTAACAAACAAATGAGGATACCTCTCCCTCATCATATCCTCAAGATCCCATGTTGATTATTCTAATTGGTTATTCCTCCATAAAACATTCACCAAGCGAGTGGTCTTGTTTTGTAGGACTTTTTCATTACAATCCAGAATCTCTATCAGCTGTTCTTTATAAGAAATATCTTGCTCCAGCGGTACAACTTCTGAGCTGAGTACATGTGAAGGATTGGGTATGTAATTTCTCAGGAGAGATACATGGAACACATCATGAACTTGAGAGAGATTTGGTGGAAGTTCCAATCAGTAAGCTACCTTCCCAACACGATCCAGTATTTTGAAAGGATCGATATACCTAGAGCTCAGCTTTCCCTTCTTTCCAAATCTCATTACTCTCTGCCAAGGAGATATTCGTAAGAACACTTTATCACCCACTTCACACTCTAGGTCTTTTCTTCGGTTGTCGGCATAACTTTTTTGTCGACTTTGAGCTGCTCTTATGTGTTGTTGAGTAGATCGGACCTTTTCTGCCATCTCATCAACAAGATCAGGTCCCAATAGCTTTCTTTCCCCAACTTCATCCCAGCAAGTTGGAGTCCTGCATTTCATTCCATAGAGATCTTCATAAGGAGCCATCTGAATACTAGAGTGAAAGCTATTATTATAAGAAAATTTCCACCAATGGTAGGTGTTGATCCCAACCACCTTTGAAATCCATAGAGCAAGCTCTCAACATTTCTTCTAGAGTTTGAATTGTCCTCTTAGACTGACCGTCTGTATGAGGATGATAAGTAGTGATGAAACTGAACTCTGTATCCAGTGTATTCTGAAGTCTTCACCAAAACTTTAAGGTAAACCTAGGATCCCGATCAGATATAATGAAAGTGGTACTCCATGCAATCTTAACACTTCTTTTACATATATCCTGGAAAGTTGATCCAGAGATAAATCCTCTCTAATAGAAATGAAGTGTGTCGACTTTGTAAGATGATAAACTATGACCCAGATAGTATTATTACCTTTGGATGTTTTAGGAAGTCCAGTGACAAAGTCCATAGTGATGTTTTGCCATTTCTATTCAGGTATGGATAATGGTTGTAACATCCCCTTAGACTTCTGTCTCTCAGCTTTAACTTGCTGACAAACCAATCATCAAGAGACATATTCAGCAACATATATTTTCATTCCATCCCACCAGATGTACTCTTTCAGGTCCCTATACATCTTCGTGCTTCTAGGATGAATAGAGAATGAAGAACTATGAGCCTCATCCAGCAGTTCCTTCTTTAATTCTGGGATGGGAGGAACACAAACCCGATTCGTGAACCTTATTATCTCATTACAATCAAGGTTGAATTCAGGAACATTTCTCACCTTCTTTTGTAACTCTACATCTTCTTTCTGTGCCTATTTAATCTTCACATGTATAGATGGTTGAACATTCATTTGAGAAAGATACGATTTTTTACCTTCTATTATAATTCCAAGATCCATCCTTTGTAAATCCATAAATATTGGATCTTTTGTGATCCTCATCATGGATAAGCTAGCATGGTCTTGTCAACTTAATGCATCTTCCATCTTGTTTGCTTTCCCAGGGTGGTAATGAATTGAGCAGTCATAATCGTTATTCATCTCCAACCATCTTCTTTGGCGCATATTCATCTCCTTTTGTGTGAAAATACACTTTAAACTTATATGATCAGTATAAATATCACACCTTTATCCATAAAGATAATGCCTCCAAATCTTTAATGCAAAGATTACCGTAGCTAACTCCAAATCATGAGTTGGGTAATTTTTATCATGTATTTTCAACTGTCATGACGCATAAGATATCACCATATAGTTTTGCATGAGAACACACCCCAATACCTTCTTGGATACATCACTGTAGATTACAAATCTTTCTCCACTACAAGGAAGTGTGAGCAGGGGTGCACTGGATAACAGTCTTTTTAACTCCTTGAAATTCTCTTCACATTCCTCTTTCCAAACAAACTTAACTCCTTTACGAGTCAATTTGGTGAGTGGGTTAGATAATCATGAAAAATATTTCACAAAACGTCGATAATATCCAGCCAAACCAAGAAAAAATCGGATCTCAGTTACTGTTGTTGGTCTTGAACATCTTTCGATAACCTCTATTTTTTATGGATCCTCAGATATCCCCTCTTTTGAGATTATGTGACCCAAAAATGCAACTTTTTGATGCCAAAATTCACACTAGGTAAATTTGGCATAATTCTTATCCTTTCTCAGGGTCTTCAATACAATTCTCATGTAATGTTCATGTTCTTCCTTGCTCTTTGAATAGACAATAATATCGTCTATAAAGACTACCACAAACTGATCAAGATAGTCTCTAAAGACTCTATTCATCAGATCCATGAATATAGGAGGGGAATTAGTAAGACAAAATGGTATCACTATAAATTCATAGTGTCCATACCTTGTACGGAAAGCCGTCTTTGGTATATCTTCCCTTTTAACACTTAATTTATGTTACCCTGAATAAAGATCAATCTTGGAAAAGTATTGAGCTCCGCGTAGCTGGTCAAATAAGTCATTAATGTGTGGGAGAGGATATTTGTTCTTGATCGTGATCTTGGTAAGTTCTCGATAATCAATGCAGAGTCTCATTGATCCATCTTTCATCTTAACAAATAGAACAGGTGCTCCCCAAGGTGACACACTAGGGCATATGAATCCTCTATCAAGATACTGTTGGAGTTCCTTCTTCAATTCCTGCAACTCAATTGGGTTTATTCTATATGGTGTCTTTGAAATTGGTAAATCACCCGGTATGAGTTCTATTGAAAACTCAACTTCACTATTTGGTGGAAGACTAGGAAATTCATCCTAAAAGACATCATCAAACTCCCGTACAATGGGAATATTCTTAATCATGAGTTTCTCACCAATAATTTGAGATAAATAACCTTCATTTAGTGTAATCATGACCCATAAGATGGAAGAAATTTACACTCCAAGGTTATGTTCATCCTTGCATCGATATACGATCATAGATTGATCTGGAATATGAAATGTGACTTCCCTTCTTTGGAAATTTATATGAGCTCCATATAAAGAAATCCAATCTATGCCAATAATCACATCAAATTCCACTATAAGAAGGATCATAATATTTTCAAGAATCACTTTCCCACAAACTTCAATCGGAGATGAAATATAAACTTTTGATGCGACTGTTGTGCCATTAGGGGTTGTCATAGATAACTCAACATCTAATTGTTGAGATAATACGGCAATACCCTTAGAAAATTCTTAAGAAATAAAAGAGTCGGTAGATCCAGAATCAAATAAAACATTTTCTACTTTAGAGTGGATGGTATGTGTAACTTTCACCACTTAGTTATCGTACTCCACATCACTGGTAGAAATTCTATGTGACTTTCCTTTGTCTTTAGCCTTAAGAGTATGTTGACTTCGATCATCATCAACAACCATTGGATTAGGTCATTTATTAGCATAATACCCCATTTCCGAGCACTTCTAACATTGAAGTGTAGGAGGTGCACTCTGTGTAGCCTTTTCTTTGTTCGCATCACTAGACATCTTCTTCCCATCATTGCAGCATTCAAATTCCCGATGACCTTCTTTTCCACATTTGAAACATTTACTTGTCCCTTTAAGACAACTCCCTCCATGTTTATTTCCACACTTTGAGCATAAGGGAAAACTTATCTTCTTTTCAGTGTGCTCTTTAGATTTTCTTTTGAATTCCATTTTCCTCTTCTTATCAAACCCATATGACTGATGGGTTACTCCAATATCCATCTCAACCTTGAGAGCACATCGAACGATTTCCTCGTAGATATTGAAGTCCCTTATGGCTAACGCCTTTCGAAGACTTGGTTTTAATCCACTAAAGAATCAATCGATCTTACTCTCAGGTTAGATAATAATCCCAGAAGCATACCTTGAAAGTCTTGTAAAATTTTCTTCGTAGGTACCAATAGATTCATCATCCTTTTTATTCAGTTAAAGAAACTCCTTCTCCATCTTTGTTCGAAGAATACGATGGAAGTACATATTGAAAAATAAGTTTTTTAACTCGTCCCATTCTATGGAATCAATTTCATCTCTTGGCCTCTTATTCTTGATAAGATTCCACCATTGATCACCTTCACCTTAGAAACGATATACTGTTAAGATGACTTTATCATGTTCAGAACATTGAAGAACTGAAAATATATTTTCAGTGGTACTGATCCATTGTTCTGCCACTAATGGATTATTAGACCCACTAAAGGAGGGTGGACACTGCCTCATGAAGGATTCAACAAAATGTTGCTCCTTCCTTTGCTCATTTGGAATTCCTTCATGATTCATAGCTTGAGAAAGTTGTGTGAGCATGGATACAAGATTTTTCATTCCATGTCCCATAATTTTTGGTTGCTCAGGGGTACAATCATTGCATTGCCCATCGCGTTCCGCATTAACACGGTTCCATCGGGTTCCAGCCATTGACTAAAACCAAGAAGAATAGTGTGAGCAATACTAATTATAATAGAGAAACCACACAATCAAGAATAAAATTTTACACTTAAGGTCTTATCATAGGTTATTCATGGCTATTTCTAAAACACTAAGGTTGTGTTCTATGCTTAGATATATCCTTAGGGTTCTTACTAAGGTTTTCACATCCTAGTTTCCAAAGGTTGACTATACCTTTCCTCTGATACCAACTATAACGACCCATACTTTACATACATTTTTAATACTTCAAAATTGAATTACACTTATTACAACATATAACAAAACCATGAAAGGTCCGTATAGGTATAGTGTCTTTAGAAACTGGGAAACATAAACAAATGGTCCATAAAGCATCTACTTTATCTCCCATTTATTTCATCATATCTAGAGTCCCTTTTGGCATATCCTACTTAATAACCTTCTTCCTGACCTGGGGAAAGAAAACATACAAAAGGGTGAGCTCAAATTCTTAGTAAGGGTAAACAAAATAAATATCAATCACATCATATTCATAAGAACATAACATTTTGGAAATCTTAACCTCCAAAAGAGATCATAATTTCATAATCTGGGGTTAAATCATAGTAGTGAAATGTAATCCCAATAATCATAACTTAAAATATGAAACTTTGTGGCATACACACATAATCATAGCTAATCATTTATTAGTAGTCAAGACTCATTTCCAAGACTATCTTAGCGGACAAAGTCCATTTTTGAACCGAGTTCACTCCTTGTTTCAGTCCGGTTTCACTGAACCGGTTTAACTTGCCGTTCCAGCCATGTCTATATAATGAGATATAAATCTTTACCCAATGCATTGGAGGGAGATATAGGTCCCACCCATCTCATAATGAAACCATTATTATGTGTTCCACAAAATCATAAATCATACAACATAGCATAACCCATGTAATAAAAATGGTATTCTTAAACATCATGACATCATAACATAATCCATATAAGATAAAAGGGCATCATAAAAATAATTCCATCATAACATAATCAAATCAAGTTAAAAATAGGGATAGAAACAGAACCCTATATTATCTTAGATGGAAAATAATTTTGATAAAACGCTTGAACTCCATTCTTGAGGAAAATATCCTTTCTACTTCAAAAACATTTTCCTTTCATAAAATGTCCTATAATATTAAACTAAAAGAATTTGATTAAAAATAAACTTGAAAACATGTAATGTAATCTTCATGGAAATAATGTTCTAAAAATCCATTTATGCTGTATAAGTTAAAAAAACATTATTCTCGTACTTTGGCCGGAAAAGTCAAAAAGTACCTCGTATGAAAAACGACAAAAGATTCCTTTCATATATTTTACTAAAAACTCACAGAATTGTAAAATTGTATTTAAAAAATTATAGGAGGATATAAATAATATTACATATTGGGGAAATATGGATGTGGATGATAAATATTTCCCAGTAAATTCGGAAGTATAAACAATCTCAGATAAAAATGAGATTGTGAGATTTTCCCTTACCTTAGGTCCGATTTGCTTCGTAAGTGTCTGAAACTCCTGTATAATGATTTAAGTAATGTCATTGACTTATTCCAGAATCTTACTCACTATTATGATATCATATATGGTCAAATCCTTAGCTTCTTATTAGTAATATTTCATTGTTACTTGTTATTCAGGTGTTTATTATTTTTTGTTCTCTGTCGAATAAATTCTTATTCTTCTCTTTAGGTTATAGATACCTCATTTCCAGAAGGGTATTATTGTAATATATATCATATTTATTCATTCAATTCATTTATATAAATAGTATTTAATGAAGATAATGTATAATGAGTCGCATCACATCGTGGAGACGGTAGGCCGTATGTACGCACGAACGATGATATCATTCCCATGATCGTGGAATTGTATTGAAGTGTATGTATACTATTTCATAATGAATATCACTTTACAATTATCATATATATTTATTCTATACACCATTATACCCATCCAAGTAAGGTGGTGGTGTAAAATAGATTACACCACGGCGTGGAGACGGTATTCCGTACGTACGCACGCGCGGTGATTTCGTTTTCCATAGGATGGATAGATGGTGAAAAAGGGTTCTTTAATACTTATAATAACATATAAGTATATTATTGATACTGATGTTATTATTTCAAAATTAAACAACTAAAGAATAAGAAGTAGAAGAAAACATAAAGTTGAAAGAATCAGTAACAGACATTACCTCTTCTATGAAGCGCCTCTTCTTAACCTCATCTTAGGGTACTAAATATGATCTTTAAAGAAGACCAAGACATCTAGGAAGTTTCTTGGGAAGTGGAGAAGAGAAATTGGTAGGGTTGGGACTAGATTTAAGGCTCAAAGTGGTGTGAGGAAGATATGGAGGAGGTGCCCTTTTATAAGGGAGGAGAGGGGCACCTTTGGAAAAGTTAAACAATATTATTTTATTATAAATCCATATTCAGTTATTAATAGCTCCAAATTGATTTATTTCGAAGCTAAGGTGGGGATGGGTCAAAATCCTCTCAAAAAATGGGTTTTAGACAAGTTTGGGTCATTATATTAACCTTATCTTTTAGTTTTAACTCTTAGATAATTAGATTGACATTTACCATGTCAATTTTTATTTTTATATTATATAGTTAATAAACATACCATATACATCCAATCTACCCTCATGTGGTCCATTTATGATACACCTATCATGATATAAGTATCTTGGTGGAACCTTAGATCTTTAGGAATATAATAACAATTAATAATATAATATTTGTTTTAAAAACTATTTGATGTCAATTTTGACATTGTTTGGTAATTAATTTTTGAGAAAATCCTAAAATCATGATTAGTTCAAAAAAAGTTAATTAAATAAATACTAATATGTCATATTAACCTAGAAAATTAGTTTAATTCATAAAAAGTCTCATATTACATTTATTTGAGTTTTTATAACATTAATTATGTTAATATTTCATTAAAAAGATAATTACTGCATCATCATTGTGTCACAGATAAATTAAATTATTTAATGTCTAAAAATTATAAATAAAATAAAATTATTTGGAAAATATTTGTATATTTCTACTGAATATTTATATTCTAATTTATCTTATGTATAACCCTATATTAAAAATGTTTTAGTTATTAAACATTGATTTTAACTATTTTAACTCTTCTTTAAATAAAATAATATTAAATGTCCTAATCTAATCCAAGTGGAAATAAATGGTCATATTTTATTCCTAATGTTATTTTTGGTCGAATTAAACTTATCCAATAGAACTAGGACATGTTTTAGGGTAATAATAATATCATTTTTACCTTTAATTACCCTATTTACTGTTAACCGTGGAAAAAAAGTAAAATGTTACTATTCACTAAAATTTATTTTCATCTCATTGAACCAAATTTTAGTCCTTGATATTAACCGTGTCTCTTGGATTTTCAAAATTCCACTCACAGAAGCGGTAAAATTATGTTTTATGTGAATTTTCAAATTCTCCTAGGAGGTGGGTAATAGACGGTGAAAAGTTCAATTAATTTTTTATATATCTAAAATTATTATTAAATTACTCCAATGAATTAATTTGAACTTATATAGGTATTATGTATCAATTTCAACCTAAAATAAATTTAAATAAAATAAATAATTATTTAAATAAAAAGTTGGTTTTTAAATAGTAACCTAGTGTTTTCACTATTCATCAAAAATTGATAGTTTTCAGAAAAATACCAAAATTTCACCCTAGGATAATTTCGATATTCTGAATCCAGAAATGAAGTCCATTTTGAAAGATAAAATTTCAAAAATTGGGTATTACTATTCATAAGGGCTAGTTTTAATAATATTTTAATACCAGATCATTGTTTAGTGAAACTCAGTATTGCATACAATGCAAGCTATCGAGGAAGGCGGTGGTTGCGTGTAAAGCAAGCCAAGCTAGTGTTGTGTGTAGTGAAAAATTCTTTTGATGATTTATATAACATAAAAAAAATATTTCTCATAAAAATATCAGGTGTTACATTGAATCTTGACGTACATAGACATTACATTACTTTTGCGGAATACTTAATACATAAAAAAAACAGACACCAAAGGATAGTAATAGTTTAGTGTCTTTGGAAACATGGAATATAAAATTTTAATCATGTTGAAAGATCTTCAACATATCCCATAACGATCTTCCCCTTTTTTTTTCTTACCTAAAAAATTTCTTTATATCCTGGGGAAAAGAAAACATAAAAAAGGGTGAGCTCAAATTCTAAGTAAGGGTAAACAAAAGAAATATCAATCACATCATATTCATAAGAACATAACATTTTGGAAATCTTAACCTGCAAAAGAGATCATAATTTCATAATCATGGGATAAATCATAGTAGTGAAATGTAATCCCAATCATTATAACATAAAACATGAAACTTTGTGGCATACACTCATAATCATAGAGAGTCATTTCTTAGTAGTCAAGACTCATTTCCAAGACTATCTTAGCAGAAAAAGTCCATTTCTGAACCGAGTTCACTCCTCGTTTCAGTCCGGTTTCACTGAACCGGTTTAACCTTCCGTTCCAGCCATGTCTATCTCATGAGATATAAATCATTACCCAATGCATTGGAGGGAGATTTAGGTCCCACCGATCTCATAATTAAACCATTCTTATGTGTTCCAGAAAATCATAAATCATACATCATAGCATAAACCATGTAATAAAAAAATGGGATTCTTAATCATCATGCCATCATAACATAATCCATATAAGATAAAAGGGCATCATAAAAATAATTACATCATAACATAATCAAAACAATGTAAAAATAGGGATAGAGACAGAACCCTATATTATCTTAGATGGAAAATAATTTTGATAAAACACTTGAACTCCATTCTTGAGGAAAATATCCTTTCTACTTCAAAAAAAAATTCCCTTTCTTAAAATTTCATATAATTTTAAACTAAAATAATTTTATTAAAACTAAACTTGAAAAAATTTATAGGAAGCTTCATGGAAATAATGTTCTGAAAATCCATTCATGCCGTATAAGTTAAAATACCATTCTTCTCGTACTTTGGCCGGAAAAGTAAAACAGTACCTCGAACGAAAAACGACAAAAGATTCCTTTCAAATATTTTACTAAAAACTCACCGAAGTGTAAAATTGGATTTAAAAAATTATAGGAGGATGGAAATAATATTACCTATTGAGGAAACATGGATTTGGATGATAAATATACCCCTGTAAATACCAAAGCATAAACAATCTCGGATAAAAATGAGATTGTGATATTTTCCCTTACCTTTGCTCTGATTTGCTTCATAAGTGTCCGAACCTTTTGTATAATGATTTGAATAATGTCATTAACTTATTCCATAATCATACTCATTTTTATAATATCATAAATAGTCATATTCTTAGCTTCTTATTAGTAATATTTCATTGCTACTTGTTATTCGGGTGTTTATTACTTTTTGTTCTTATGAATGTTTTGTCGAATAAATTTTTATTCTTCTATTTATGTTATAGATACCTCATTTCCAGAATGGTATTATTGTAATATATATCATATTTATTCATTAAATTTATTTATATAATCATTATGTAATGAAGATCATGTAGAACGAGTCGCATCACATCGTGGAGACGGAAGGCCGTACGTACGCACGAGAGATGATATTGTTCCCATGATCGTGGAATTGTATTGAAGTGTATGTATACTATTTCAGAATAAATATCACTTTACAATAATCATATATAGTTATTCTATATACCATTATACCCATCCAAGTAAGGTGGTGGTGGAAAATAGATTACACCACGGCATGGAGACGGTATTCCGTATGTACGCACGCGCAGTGATTTCATTTTCCGTAGGATGAATTGATGGTGAAAGAGGGTTTTTTTCATACTTATAATAACATATCAGTATATTATTGATACTGATGTTATTACTTCATATTGAAACAACTAAAGAAGAATAAGTAGAAGAAGAAATAAAGTTGATAGAATCGGTAACAGACATTACCTCTTCTTTGAAGGGACTCTTCTTAACCTCCTCTTAGGGTACTAAAGATGGTTTTTGAAAAATACTAGGACCTATAGGATGTTTTTAGGGAAGTGGATAAGAGAAATTGATAGGGTTTGTCTGAGATTTAAGGCTAAATGTGGTGTGAGGAAGAGAGGGATGAGCTTCCGTTTTATAAGGGAGGAGAGGGGCACCTTTGGAAAAACAAAACTTTTGTTTTATTATAAAGTCATATTCGGTTTTATATCGCTTCAAATTGATTTATTTCTAAGATAAGGTGGGCATGGGTTTAAATCCTCTCAACCAATGGGTTTTAGACAAGTTTAGGTCATTATATTAACCTTATCGTTTAGATTTAACTCTTTGTTAATTAGATTGACATTTACCATGTCACTTTGTATTTTTATATTATATAGTTAATAAACTTACCATATACATCCAAGAGACCCCCAAGTGGTCCATTAATGATACACCTATCATGATATAAGTATCTTGGCCGAACCTTAGATTTTTAGGAATATAATCACAATTAATAATATAATATTTGTTTTAAACACTATTTTATGTCAATTTTAACACTATTTTGTAATTGATCTTTGTGAAAATCATAACAGCATGATTAGTTCAAAAAAAGTTAATTAAATCAATAATAATATGTCCATTTAACCTATAAAATTAGTTTAATTCAGAAAAAGTCTCGAATTACATTTATTTTAGTATTTATAACATCAATTATGTCAATATTTCATCAAAAAGATAATTATTGCATCATCATTGTGTCATAAATAAATTATATTATTTAATTTATAAAAAGTATAAATAAAATACCATTATATATGAAATATTTTTATCTTTATAAGGAGTATTTATAGTCTAATTTATCTTATTTATAACCATATATTAAAAATGTTTTAGTCATTAAACTTTGATTTTAACTATTTTAACTCTTCTTTAAATAAAAAAATATTAAATGTCCAAATCTAATCCAAGTGGACCTAAATGGTCATATTTTATTCCTAAGGTTGTTTTTTGTCAAATTAAACTTATCCAATAGAACTAGAAAATGTGTTAGGGTAATAATAATATCATTTTTACCCTTAATTACCCTATTTACTTTTAACCGTGGTAAAAAAAGTAAAAAGTTACTATTCACCAAAAATTATTTTCATCTCATTGAACCAAATTTTAGTCCTTGATATTTACCATGTCTCTCGGATTTTTGAAATTCCACTCACAGAAGCTGTAAAATTAAGTTTTATGTGAATTTTCAAATTCTCCTAGGAGGTGATTAAAAGACGGTGAAAAGTTCAATAAAATTTTCATATATCTAAAATTATTATAAAATTACTCCAATGAATTACTTTGAACTTATATAGGTATTATTCATCAATTTTGACCTGAAATAAATTTAAATAAAATAAATAATTATTTAAATAAAAAGTCAGTTTTTAAATAGTAACCCAGTGTTTTCACTATTCATCAAAAATTGAAAGTTTTCAGAAAAATCCCAAAATTCCACCCTATTCTTATTTCGATATTCCAAATCCAAAAATGAAGTCCATTTTGAAAGATAAATTTTCAAAAATTGGGTATTACTATTCATAACAGCCAGTTTTAATAATATTTTAATAGCATATCGTTGTTTAGTGAAACTCGGTATTGCATACAACGCAAGCTATCAAGGAAGGTCGTGATTGCGTGTAAAGAAAGACAAGCTAGTTTTGTGTGTAGTGAAAGATTCCTTTTATAATTTATATAACATATAAACAAAATATTTCTCATAAAAATCTCGGGTGTTACATTCTACCCCCCTTAAAATGAATTTCGCCCTCGAAATTCGTCACTTTGTAACAAATAGATGAGGATACCTCTCCTTCATCATATCTTCAAGATCCCATGTAGCTTCTTCTAATTGGTGGTTCCTCCATAAAACATTCACCAAGAAAGTGGTCTTGTTCTGTAGGACTTTTCCACTAAGATCCAGAATCTTTATCGGCTGTTCTTCATAAGAAAGATCTTGCTCCAGTGGTACAACTTCTGAGTTGAGTACATGTGAAGGATCAGGTATGTACTTTCTCATGAGAGATACATGTAACACATCATGAACTTGAGAGAGATTCAGTGGAAGTGCCAATCAGTAAGCTACCTTCCCAACACGATCCAGTATTTCGAAAGGACAGATATACCTCGGGCTCAGCTTTCCCTTCTTTCCAAATCTCATTACTCTCTTCCAAGGAGATATTAATAAGAACACTTTATCACCCACTTCAAACTCTAGGTCTTTTCTTTGATTATCGGCATAACTTTATTGTCGACTTTGAGCAGCTCTTATGTTTTGTTGAATAGATCTGACCTTTTCTGCCATCTCATCTACAAGATCATGTCCTAATAGCTTTCTTTCCCCAACTTCATACCAGCAAGTTGGAGTCCTGCAATTCTTTTCATAGAGAGCTTAATAAAGAGCCATCTAAATACTGGAGTGAAAGCTATTTTTATAAGAAAATTCCACCAAAGGTAGGTGTTGATCTCAACCACCTTTGAAATCCATAGAGCAAGATCTCAACATATCTTCTTGAGTTTGAATTGTCCTCTCAGACTGGTCGTCTGTCTGAGGATGATAAGTAGTGTTGAAACTCACCTCTGTATCCAGAGTATGCTGAAGACATCGCTAAAACATTGAGGTAAACCTTGGATCCCGATCAGATATAATGGAAAGTGGTACTCTATGAAATCTTACCACTTCTTTTACATATATCCTGGAAAGTTGATCCAGAGAGAAAACCTCACTAATAGCAATGAAGTGTGCCAACTTTGTAAGACGATCAACTATGACCCAGATAGCATTATTACCTTTGGATGTTTTAGGAAGTCCAGTGAAAATGTCCATAGTGATGTTTTCCCATTTCCATTTAGGTATGGGTAATGGTTGTAACATCCCCTTAGACTTCTGTCTCTCAGATTTAACTTGCTGACAAACCAAGCATCGAGTTACATATTCAACAATATCTCTTTTCATGCCATCCCACTAGAAGTACTCTTTCTGGTCCCTATACATCTTCGTGCTTCTATGATGAATAGAGAATGAAGAACTATGAGCCTCATCCAGCAGCTCCTTTTTTAATTCTGGGATGGGAGGAACACAAACCCGATTCCTGAACCATATTATCCTATCACAATCAATATTGAATTCAAGAACATTTCTCACCTTCTTCTGTAACTCTACAACTTCTTTTTGTGCCTCTTTAATCTTCACATGTATAGATGGTTGAACATTCATTTGAGAAAGATATGATTTTCCCCTTCTATTATAATTCCAAGATCCATCCTTTGTAAATCCATAAATATTGGATCTTTTGTGATCCTCATCATGGATAAGCTAACATGGTCTTGTCGACTTAATTCATCTGCCACCTTGTTTTCATTCCTAGGCTGGTAATTAATTGAGAAGTTGTAATCCTTAATCAGCTCCAACCATCTTCTTTGGCGCATATTCATCTCCTTTTGTGTGAAAATATACTTTAAACTTATATGATCAGTATAAATATCACACCTTTCTCCCTAAAGATAATGCCTCCAAATCTTTAATGCAAAGATTACTGTAGCTAACCCCAAATCATGATTTGGGTAATTTTGCTCATGGATTTTCAACTTTCGTGAGGCATAAGCTATCACCAAATTGTTTTGCATGAGAACACACCCCAATCCATTCTTGGATGCATCACTGTAGATCACAAATCTTTCTCCACTACAAGGCAGTGTGGGCACAGGTGCACTAGGTAACCGTCTTTTTAACTCCTTGAACTTCTCTTCACATTCCTCTATCCAAACAAACTTAACTCCTTTCCGAGTCAATTTGGTGAGTGGGTTAGATAATCATGAGAAATCTTTCACAAAACATCGATAATATCCAGCCAAACCAAGAAAACATCGGATCTCAGTTACTGTTGTTGGTCATGACCATCTTTCAATAACCTCTATTTTTTCTGGATCCACAGATATCCCCTCTTTTGATATTCTGTGACCCAAAAATGCAACTTTTTGAAGCCAAAATTCACACTTGGTAAATTTGGCATAAAGCTTCTCCTTCCTCAGGGTCTTCAATACAATTCTCAAGTGATCTTCATGTTCTTCCTTGCTCTTTGAATACACAAGAATATCGTCTATAAAGACGACTATAAACTGATCAAGATAGTCTCTAAAGACTCTATTCATCTGATCCATGAAGATAGTAGGGGCATTAGTAAGACCAAATGGCATCACTATAAATTCATAGTGTCCAAAACATATATGGAAAGTTATCTCTGGTATATCCTTTCTTTTGACCCTTAATTGATGATACCCTGAACGAAGATAAATCTTGGAAAAGTATTGATCTCCGCGTAGTTGGTAAAATAAGTCATCAATGCGTGGGAGAGGATATTTGTTCTTGATCGTGATCTTGTTATGTTCTTGATAATCAATGCAGAGTCTCCTTGATCCATCTTTCTTCTTAAAAAACAGAATAGGTCCTCCCCAAGGTGACTCACTAGGGCATATGAATCCTTTATCAAGATTCTCTTGGAGTTTCTCCTTCAATTCCTGCAACTCAATTGGGTCCCTTCTATAAGGTGTCGTTGAAATAGGTAAAGCACCTGGTACAAGTTCTATTGAAAACTCAACTTCAAAATTTGGTGGAAGACCAGGTAATTCATCTGGAAAGACATCATCAAACTCCCGTACAATGGGAATATTCTTAATCGTGAGTTTCTCACCAACCATTTGATATAAATAACCTTCATTTAGTGGAATCAAGACCCATAATATGGAAGAAATTTCCACTGGAAGGTTATGTTCATCCTTGCATCGATAGACGATCATAGATTGATCTGGAATATGAAATGTGACTTCCCTTCTTTGGAAATTTATATGATCTCAATATAATGAAATCCAATCCATGCCAATAATCACATCAAATTACACTATAGTATGGATCACAAGATTTGCAGGAAGCACTTTCCCACAAACATCAATCGGATAAGAATTAGAAACTTTTGATGCGACTGTTGTGCCATTAGGAGTTGTCACAGCTAACACAACATCTAATTGTTGAGGTAATATGGAGATAGCCTTAGAAAATTCTTAAGAAATAAAAGAGTGGGTGGATCCATGATCAAATAAAACATTTGCTACTTTAGAGTGGATGGTAAGTGTACCTTTCACCACTTCGTTATCGTACTCCACATCGCTGATAGAAATTGCATGTGACATTCCTTTGTTTTTATCCTTAAGAGTTTTTGACATCGATCATCATCAACAACCCTTTGATTAAGGAATTGATTAGCATAATTCCCCATTTCCTTGAACTTGTAACATTGAAGTGTAGGAGGTGCACTCTGTGTAACCTTTTCTTTGTTCGCATCACTAGAAATCTTCTTCCCATCATTGCGGCATTCAAATGCCCGATGACCTTATTTTCTACATTTGAAACATTTACTTGTCCCTTTAAGACAACTCCCTCCATGTTTCATTCCAAACATTGAGCATAAAGGGAAACTCATCTTCTTTTCAGCGTGGTCTTTAGATTTTCCTTTGAATTCCATTTTCCTCTTCCTTTCAAAACCATATTACTGATGGGTTACTTCAATCTCCATCTCAACTTTGTGAGCACATCGAATGATTTCTTCATAGCTGTTGAAGTCCCTTATGTCTAACTCCCTTCGAAGACTTGGTTTTAAGCCACTAAAGAATTGATCAATCTTACTCTCAAGTTGGATAATAATCCCAGAAACGTACCTTGTAAGTCTTGTAAAATTTTCTTCATAGGTACCAACAGATTCATCATCCTTTTTCTTTAGTTCAAGAAACTCCTTCTCCATCTTTGTTAGAAGAATACGAGGGAATTATTTAAAAATAAGTTCTTTAACTCGTCCCATTCCATTGACTCAATTTCATCTCTTGGCCTCGTATTCTTGATAAGATTCCACCATTGATCAGCTTCACCTTCCAAACGATATACTTCTAAGATGAATTTATCATGTTCAGAACATTGAAGAACTGAAAATATATTTTCAGTAGTAATGGTCCATTGTTCAGAAACTAATGGATCAGTAGACCCGCTGAATGAGGGCGGACACTGCCTCATGAAAGATTCAACAGAATATTGCTCCTTCCTTTGCTCATTTGGAAGTCCTTCATGATTCATAGCTTGAGAAATTTTTCTGAGCATGGCTACAAGATTTTGCATTCCAGCTCCCATAACATTTGGTTGCTCAGGGGGACAGTCAATGCATTTCTCGTCGCATTCCGCATTAACACAGTTCCTTCGGGTTCTATCCATTGACTAAAACCAAGAAGAATAGTGTGAGCAATACTAATTATAACAGGAAAACCACATAATCAAGAATAAAATTTTACACTTAAGGTCTTATCTTAGGTTATTCATGGCCATTTTTAAAACACTAATGTTGTGTTCTAGGCTTAGATATATCCTTAGGGTTCTTAGTAAGGCTTTCACATCCTAGTTTCCAAAGTTTGACTATACCTTTCCTCTGATACCAACTATAGTGGTCTGGAGTTTCTTCCAGTGGACTATAATTGTTACCTATCAGGGAACTCCATGGGAAGCTACACCCCCTGGGTGGGACACACCACCATCCACAGTGGCATCCATTTCCTCATGAATCCCTTGGGCGGAGATCCATGCTTCGTCCAATACTCACACGTGAGAGTTCCAAAGGATCGAATTCATTCCTACCTCATTTGCCTCTTATACCAACTATAATGACCCATACTTTAAATACATTGTAAATACTTCAAAATTGAAGTACACATATTACAATATATAACAAAACCATGAAATTACCATATAGGTATATTTCCTTTAGAAACTGGGAAACATAAACAACTGGTTCATAAAGCATCTACATTGTGTCCCATTTATTTCATCATATCAAGAGACCCTTTTGGAATATCCTACTTAATAACCTTATTCCTGTCCTGGGGAAAGAAAACATACAAAAGGGTGATCTCAAATTCTCATTAAGGGTAAAAAAAAGAAATATCAATCACATCATATTCATAAGAACATAGCATTTTGTAAATCTTAACCTGCAAAAGAGATCATAATTTCATAATCATGGGATAAATAATAGAAGTGAAATGTAATCCCAATAATCATAACATAAAACATGAAACTTTGTAGAATTCACACATAATCATAGAGAATCATTTCTTAGTAGTCAATACTCATTGCCAAGACTATCTTAGCAGACAACGTCCATTTCTGAACTGAGTTAACTCCTCATTTCAGTCTTGTTTCACTGAACTGGTTTAACCTGTCGTTCCATACATGTCTATCTCATGAGATATAAACATTTACCCAGTGCATTTTAGGGAGATATAGGTCCCACCCATCTCATAATAAAACCATTCTTATGTGTGCCACAAAATCATAAATCATAGCATAACCCATGTAATAAAAATGGTATTCTTAAACATCATAACGTAATCCATATAAGATAAAAGGACATCATAAATTTAATTCCATCATAACATAATCAAATCAATGTAAAAATAGGGATAGAAACAGAACCCTATATTATCTTATATGGAAAATAATTTTGATTAAACACTTGAACTCCATTCTTGTGGAAAATATCCTTTCTACTTCAAAAAAATTTTCCTTTCTTAAAATGTCATATAATTTTAAACTAAAAGAAGTTGACTAAAAATAAACAAGAAAACTTATAAAGTAAGATTCATGGAAATAATTTTCTAAAAATCCATTCATGCCATATAAGTTAAAAAAACGTTCTTCTTATACTTTGGCCAGAAAAGTAAAAAAGTACCTCGTATGAAAAACGACAAAATATTCCTTTCATATCTTTTACTAAAAACTCACCGAAGGGTAAAATTGGATTTAAACAATTTTATTAGGATATAATATTATTACATATTGAGGAAATATGTATGTTGATGATAAATATTCCCCAGTAAATTCTGAAGTATAAACAATCTTGGATTAAAATGAGATTGTGAGTTTTTCCATTACCTTAGGTTTGATTTGCTTCGTAAGTGTCTGAACATCCTGTATAATTATTTAAATAATTTCATTTACTTATTACAAAATCATAATCCTTGTTAGGATATCATATATGGTCATATTATTAGCTTCTTATTAGTAATATTTCATTACTACTTGTTATTCGGGTGTTTATTACTTTTTTTCTCGTGTTTTGTCGAATAAATTATTATTCTTCTCTTTAGAATATAGATACCTCATTTCCAGAATGCTATTATTGTAATATATATCATATTTATTCATTCAATTCATTTATATAATCATTATGTAATGAAGATCATGTAGAACAAGTTGCATCACATCGTAGAGATGGTAGGCCGTACGTACGCACGAGCGATGATATCGTTCCCATGATCGTGGAATTGTATTGAAGTGTATGTATACTATTTCAGAATCAATATCACTTTACAATAATCATTTATAGTTATTCTCTACACCATTATACCCATCCAATTAAGGTGGTGGTGGAAAATAGATTACACCACGGCGTGGAGGCGGTATTCCGTACGTACGCACGCGCGGTGATTTCGTTTTCCATAGGTTGGATAGATGGTGAAAAAGGGTGGTTTAATACTTATAATAACATATCAATATATGAGTGATACTGATTTTATTACTTCATAATGAAACAACTAAATAATAAGAAGTATAAGATGAAATAAAGTTGAAAGAATCGGTAACAGACATTACCTCTTCTTTGAAGCGTCTCTTCTTAACCTCCTCTTAGGGAACTAAAGATGGTATTTGAAGAATACCAAGACCTCTAGGATGTTTTTGGGTATGTTTAGAAGAGAAATTGGCAGGGGTTTTCCGAGATTTAAGGCTCAAAGTGGTGTGAGGAAGAGAGGGAGGAGGTGCCCTTTTATAAGGGAGGAGCGGGGCACCTTTGGAAAAACTAAAATTATTATTTTATTATAAAGTCATATTCGGTTTTTAATAGCTCCAAATTGATTTATTTAGAATCTAAGGTGGGTATGGTTTAAAACCCTCTCAAAAAATGTGTTTTAGACAAGTTTAGGTCATTATATTAACCTTATATTTTAGTTTTAACTCTTAGTTAATTAGATTTCCATTTACCATGTCACTTTGTATTTTTATGTTATATAGTTAATAAACATACCATATACATACAAGAGACCCCCAAGTGGTCCATTAATGATACACCTATCATGATATAAGTATCTTTTCTGAACCTTAGATCTTTAGGAATATAATTACAAATAATAATATAATATTTGTTTTAAAAACTATTTTATGTCAATTTTGACACTATTTGGTAATTGATTTTTGTGAAACTCATAACAACATGATTAGTTCGAACAAAGTTAATTAAATCAATACTAATATGTCATATTAACCTATTAAATTAGTGGAATTCATAAAAAGTCTCAAATTACATTTATTTGAGTATTTATAACATCAATTATGTTAATATTTCATTAATAAGAGAATTACTCCATCATCATTGTGTCATAAATAAATTAAATTATCTAATGTCTAAAAATTATAAATAAAATACAATTATATAGGAAATATTTTTATCCTTATAGTTAATATTTATAGTCTAATTTATCTTATGTATAACCCTATATTAAAAATGTTTTAGTTATTAACTTCGTTCTTAACTATTTTAACTCTTCTTTAAATAAAATAATATTAAATGTCCTAATATAATCCAAGTGGACCTAAATGGTCATATGTTATTCCTAAGGTTGTTTTTGGTCGAATTAAACTTATAAAATAGAATTAGGACATGTTTTAGTGTAATAATAATATCATTTTAACACTTAATTACACTATTTACTTTTAACCGTGGTAAAAAAAGTAAAAAGTTACTATTCACCAAAAATTATTTTCATCTCATTGAACCACATTTTAGTCTTTGATATTAACCGTGTCTCTTGGATTTTCGAAATTCCACTCACATAAGCGGTAAAATTAAGTTTTATGTGAATTTGCAAATTCTCCTAGGAGGTGGGTAAAAGACGATGAAAAGTTCAATAAAATATTTATATATCTAAAATTATTATAAAATGACTCCAATGAATTACTTTGAACTTATATAGGTATTATGTATCAATTTTTACCTAAAATAAATTTAAATAAAATACATAATTATTTAAATAAAAAGTCAGTTTTTAAATAGTAACCCGGTGTTTTCAATATTCATCAAAAATTGAAAGTTTTCAGAAAAATACCAAAATTTCACCCTAGGCTAATTTCAATATTCCGAATCCAAAAATGAAGTACATTTTGAAAAATAAAATTTCAACAAGTGGGTATTACTATTCATAATGGCTAGTTTTAATAATGTTTTAATAGCATATCGTTGTTTAGTGAAACTCGGTATTGTGTACAACGCAAGCTATCGAGGAAGGTCATGATTATGTGTAAAGAAAGCCAAGCTAGTGTTGTGTGTAGTGAAAGATGCCTTTGATGATTTATATAACATAAAAACAAAATATTTCTCATAAAAATATCAGGTGTTACACAGATGATGTGTTTTTCAATGGTGGTATTTTACTCTATGAGGTTTATAGGGGTTGTCTCAGAATGGATGGGAGACACTTGCAAATCTTGAGATATTCAATATTAGAGTTGATGGTGGATCTACAAGAACATTTTTCAAGTACATGGAAGGTTGTTTAAAATCATCTGGTAGAAGCCTTTTACGGATCTGGATCTTTCATCCACTTAATGATGATAGTAGGATCAACTTTGGGCTTAATGTTATTGTTGAGAGTCTATTGAGCAGTTCAGAAACTTTGTCAATGCTTTATCAATATCTCCAGAAGCTTGCAAACTTGGAAAGATTTATCAGAAGGGATAGGGCTGGTTTTCAACCATCTATTTCATTATCACTGCCCTTGGTTGGCAATATAACATTAAATAAATGGGTGAAGGTTTTTTGGTGTCTTGTCTGAGGCCTGAGGGTTGGATTCAATTTTTTGATATTGTTAAAAAAATACAATCGACCCTAGTTTCCAAGAAAGCGGCTGCTCAGATTGTTAGCAGATCTACTTGAGGTCGAGCCTGCCGGAACCCAAGCATTAATTTATTACTGGTTGGTGTTTGGAGAATGGGTTTCTAATATGGGTAGGACCTCCTTGGATTATCTGCCCACTAGAACTGTTCCATGTGGGCATAATTTTTTATCAAAGATGAAACAAATTTATATAGTTGATCATTATCTTAGGATCCTTGAATTTATTTATATGGATTAACATGCTTATGTTGCTACTATCTTCTTACTTATAAAGGCCAAATTTCATAATTAGGCTAGTACTGCTTACAGGAAATCAGTTTTGGATCTTATTAGAGTTTTTACACAGGTTTTGGGGGTTGTTTTAGTCTTCTAGCTGTATGCAATTGGTGCTGAATTTTCTGTATGGAAAATTGATATAGCGGTTAGGAATCTAAAGTATCCTAAAGAAGTGGAAATTATGATGGTAGGGTTGGATAGAATTTATGTTGAAATGAAGAGATATTGTGCTTCACAACAACCAGAGTTTACTGAGCTTGTTGTTGAATGCCAAAATGAGGAAAAAGAGGAACATGATCCACCTACACTAGCTGTCATAGTTTGGTCAAGTGTGTTGTTAACTTCTAATGAAGTTGCATTGATGTTGAGGCCTTCTCTGAAGCCGCCACCAGGAGCTTCTATTCCAATGCACAATCGAGCAAAGCTTTGTTTGTTCCGCCTTGAGGACAAAGTGGTTTTTAGGTGAGAGGGAATTGTTAGGAATATAGGGGGTTGTGTGGGTGTGGGTCATACATGGGTTTTTAAAGGAGGATAATATTCTTGGCTCGAAGCAGGACCATTGTGTTGTATGTGGCAGTTGAACTGTTAGAGGAGAGGGGAATATTCTTAGATGGGAGGGGGACCACCTGAAGTAGTTAATTTGTAAGAGGGAAATGGGTGGGCCTTTAAATAAAGGGGGATAGTTTTAAGAAGAGGGGGAATTCATTTTGGGAATTATTCTCCATATAAGGTTGTTTTGATAATGGTTGGTGTGTTGGGTCATTCCAGCTGGGACTCAGTGGAGTGGTCTTCCACATGTTCCTCATTATTCTATCTTTTCCTACCTCTTCTCATACCTGTACTCTTCCCCTCCCTATTTTATTCATGTACCTCCACTAAATACAAACTATGGATATATTAATACATTCTGTAAGTGGTCAATTAATCTTGGTGAAATATTTTATAAATCTTTGATTGAAATCCACACGCCCACGAAAACTTCAAATTTCTCTTACTGAAGTTGTCTTGGAAACTCTGATGATTTTGATCATTGTTGGTTCCATATCAATCCCTTCTTTTGAGACATGTTTATCCAACACAATCCCTTCCTTGACCATGATGTGACGTTTTTCTCAATTGAGTACAAGACACTTCTCTTAAAGGTTGATATCCTTTTCTTTCATGAAAATACATGCATGAAATTTGAGTATTTCATCTGTGTATGCATTGATTCCTAGACGTCACCTCATTCTGTGTTTATAATTACCTCTGGTTAGGAAAATGCCAGGCATGCCTTCACAATCACGACCCTGTGTCTTCCATTTTGGTGTAATTCCCCAACACTCATTGACAACCCAAGTGGTTCATTTTCCTTGACCACATCTACTACTTATTTCTAGAACAAATTCTTCTTTGACCTTTCCATGTGTCCCATCCTTTTTTATCCTTCATTGGTAAATCCTACGTTTTGTCTTCATCTGGAGTATTTGGCATCAAAACAGGTGGAATAGTCAGACTATATGATATCATCTATAGTAGGGTGCAATGTACTTGGGTCTGAGCTAAATCGTCCCAAAGAATACTTGTCATCTGGTGTGACATGCTCATACTGTTGTCTTTGATGTATATAGAATCCTGCAGTAGAGTGTTATAGGGAGTGACAGCTTAGTTTTTATTAAATCGCTGCATGTGATATCATATTGTCTCTAGTGATATTTCCCTCTGACTTCCTGTGGTCCATACTGCTTTGGGTGATATCAACGTACAGTTGTCTGCAGTTCTTCTCGCTATCTCTGATATTCTCATGTTTATGTATGTGATCGAACATCCCTCTATGTTTCTTATGTGATGTCGTTGTCTTAGGTTTCTCTCACAATTTTTCTACTCTTAAATTTCTAAAATAAACCCTCGACAATTCATTCAAAATTCTAGGGAAATTATTTTCTCACATTAATTTTCTTGGGAATCTCGAAAGTGAATCATATTGGATGTATGGTGGAATATATAACAAATTTGTTGATGTGTTGAATTATTTCGATTGATTAGTCATGTAATTCATATACCAAAGTAAGACATCTAATTTCTTCGATTTTAATCAAAATATGGACTCAAACCAATTTCTCGCAATATAAATGATTCCCAAAGAAGAGTGGTGATTTGACTTTTTCTTTACTAATGACTAAAGTTTCTTTGTTGAAACCCATATTTTGACTTGCATTTTTTGCACAATAAACCAATTTAAAAATGGAATAACATTCTTGATAAGTCATGAGTTCTAGTATTTGAAGTATTTCCTTGTATGAACATCCACGAATCTGATCCACGACTCTTCGTGATTTATGAGAAGAGATGTATATATGTTGACTTAAATAGGTCATGTGAAATTCTATCATAAAATTATTCTGATGGTTTCATGTGATCCACGATAATTTTCATGGAACTAACTTACCAAATCAACATAGGAGATATATTTATCCAAATAAAAGGGGTTCTCTATGGTGGTATGTACCCAACTGTTGCATATGATGTTCCCTTTTTGGTGAACAAATCATCATTATTCTACTTTTTCATATTGTACCACTTCCAGATATCGTTGAATGTGATATGTGTGGATGAATCTGATATTTCTCTGTCGTGGCTTACGATATACCGGTTTTCTATATTGCTACATGCTCTATTTATCAGTCCCTGCAATAGCTGCATACCGACATTTGTTTCCTATTGTGTGCAATAGTTTTTTCTTTTGAAATGTTGTATCATACAATATGATATACTACAAACACTCCCGGCAGTATGCCATCCTTACTATAACTTCATTTCTCAATGCTATTATCTTCCTCAAATCTTTAAGGACTGCAATAAATGCATTATTAACAAACAAAATCCACCAAAAAATAACCATGGGGTGTAGCAATGTTCTTAACTAAATAAAGATGAATTACATATGGAAGTGTGAGAAAACTTCATAGAAAACTGTTGTAAAACAGTGAAAAATTACCACAAGAAAGGGAGGTGCTCATTAGGTAGTTCCGGAAAGGATAAGGACAAGAAAGAGAGAAACTAAGATGGAGTAGACCATCGTATGACTCCTGATTTCTTCACTAGTGAGGAAAATAATAAAAGTATGCCCTTAAAATAGAGAGGATTATTTGATAAACTAATAGAGATTGAGTAGTAATAGATATGGGTGTGGGATGCCTGGGCTTGTATAGGGGGCCAGGAAGGAAGGGCTGAAGGACACTGGCTTGACCGGAACACTAGCCATATGTGATGCCTAAATCACACAACAGGGGCATGGGTCCTGGATTGGAGGAGGAATTTTTTTAACTTTCACCCTGGCGATGATAGAGACTATTACTTAGGGGAGAAGATGCCTTGTCCCTACATATTCTTACATGTGGTCAATCAGGCCTAGTATTTTGTGAGTTTGAGCCGACTCTTCTCATGATCCGTTATAGTTGAAGACAACATAAATAATAAAAATAAATGGATAACAAAATTCATAAAAACAAAAAAATAATTCTAGAACTCCTTAGAATTAGCCTCATAATCCCCCTTTTCCAACTCACCCCTTCATTCTCCAGGGAAGTCGAAGGGTTATCACTAAGAACTCCCCTGGATTTCTTTGGTTGAAATAGGTTCTTTGGGGAGGCACAACATGGTACAATACCATTTTCATGGCCATGGGTTGTGTTGTGGTGGTAGTTGTGACCTCTGGGTTCGTTTTGGTGTACTCACTAGACAAACATCTTGGGTTAGTACAATGTGCTCCAAAACATAGTGGAATCGCATGTTGTAGCCCTCCTTGTATAAAGAAGGGATAGACTACTACCACAACATGGTTTGGTAAAACATAGTGGGTTTGGCCTAGCTTTGGGGCACACACACGAGAAGATAAATCACTGTCAGATATGATCTCTCATTTCTACTCTGTTTTGAGGCGTTTCACACTAGTGGATCTCACCTACGTGGGGGAACACATTGGTGGAATTCATCTTGATTGGGCTCCATCACCCTATAAGAAATTTTCATGGAGGAGACACGCCCTGCCAGCTCGACTCTCCTAAAGCTCGCGTGATGCCCACAGGTACTCTACTAGATAATTTCAAGGACCATGATGTGCTCCTACAGATGAAACACAACCAACTCACGTGGGAGAAAAAATGGGAACAACACAGTCAAGAAGAAGCTGATTTTCGGATGGTACATCTCTGATGGATGGTTTGCCGAGAGGTTCCGCAATAGAACAAGGAGCCTTATGTTCCAAACCACTTCATCCAGGCTCAATATTAGCTCACAGATTCATTTGGGAGAATTTTTGGTAATGTTCTAGGTTAAAACAAGCAGCCAAAAAATATGTATGCAACTTTCACATAAGACATATTTACCTTGACCGCATATTTTCCGAAAATGATGATTGTCAACACGCAACAAGAGTTATCTCCACTATGTCTTGGAATGAGATTTAAAGGGGAGTATCCACTCACCATATCTTGGGTTTATCCTCCGTCTGAGAAACATACAAAAAAACCAACGACATACGGACCAATGACAAAGATGTGGTGTAGTGTGGGGGACCTATTGGCATGATTGCGCTAGAGGGGTGCGAGATGTAGTTTCGCCCAACAGATGAGTCGAACTACAAGATTTTAATGGCAGAGATTGAAACAACTATTTTGAGAGGGATTGAGAATGGATCGCACAAACTGAACTCCAAAAGACTCAAACAATTCTAGTAGAACACCCGGAGAGGAAGCTGCGACATGAGGGGTGCAATGAAGCAACTGTGAACTGAATGGCGTAGGGCGGGATGCATTTTTTAAAGAAGAAAATTCTAGCAATGTTTAAGGAAAATTTCCTCATTTATCCCTCATGTTGAAAGACACTGGAACAATGAAGCAAATAAACATGAGACCGGAAGAAGATGACAATAGGGTAAACAATAAACATGCAATCGGGATGTCCAATGTGTCTGGCCAGGACACGTCTTTAGCGGTAACTACAACCGACTATGATAAAGACTATCTATCGACACTTTGTTTTCCATGGGACCCCATGTGACCATCAGAGGTCATGGAGACTCCAAACATGCATGCATTTTGACTCAAGATATCGTTGTATAACAAAAGGTTGTTCGAAAGGACGCAATACCAAAGAACACGTCAACTCAACAAAAATCTATGCCAAAGATCTCTACCCAGCTGTTGGTGTGCTTTGCTTGGTTCTGCCTTAAAGGATCCCACAATAGTGGAATTGTTGGAATTGCAAACAAAAATATGAGTCAAAGCTGTGTGCGGCGTCATTTATTACTTGCACATTTTTTTTTCTTTCATGGGTCAACCTCCATTTATTTTCTTTGAATAAATTTAAATTCTTTGCATTTAAAGATTTGGTATATCTTTGTACCGTCATAAATGCTCTGCATTTAGTATTTTGGTCTTTCCTTGTACCGTCATAGATTCTCTGTATTTTATGTTTTGGTGTTTCTTTGTACCAACATAAATGCTAGGCATTTAATGTTGTGGGTCTATAAATTGATGTAATTGTAGCATGAAATTTCAATCGTGAAAAATTGTGAAGTTGTGTGAAATTGTGAAAAAGCTTGAAAGCTTCTTTGTGGTGTGCCAATTTTCTACCACTTCCATTCTTCCTCTCATATTTCTCAGCTTGTATAGCCAAAAAACTAGTATCAGAGCGCCAAGTTACCAAAATTCTCCATTTTTTTTAAAGATGGACGCAATCCAGCCGCAAGTTCCGAAGTTGTCCAAGGACAACTATGAAAGATGGTACATCCAGATGAAGGCATTATTCGGGTCGCAAGAATTATGGGAGATCGTTACCGACAGGTATGTTGTACCCACTACGGCGGAAGAAACTGCCTTCACGAATGAAGAAAAGACAGCCCTCAAAAATGAAAGAAAGAAAGACAACAAGGCGTTGTTCCTCCTCTATCAAGGGTTGGATGAATCAACATTCGAAAAGATTGCCGAAGAAACATCAAGCAAGCATGCTTGGGATACCCTTTCCACCATCTACAAAGGTGTTGATCGAGTGAAGCGGGTACATCTTCAAACATTAAGAGCAGAATTTGAAGCAGCGCACATGAAAGAAGGTGAGAGCATCTCCGATTATTTCTCAAGATTAATTGTTATTTTTAACAATTTGAAAAGTAATGGTGAAAAAGTGGAGGACATTCGAGTTATTGAAAAATCACTTCGATCTCTCACAACCAAGTTTGAGCATGTGGTTGTGGAAATCGATGAATCAAAGGATTTGGAGAAATTTTCCATTGAAGAACTGATGGGGTCGTTGCAAGTGCATGAGCAACGGATGCAAAAGAATACCAGTTCAACAATAGAGCATGCCTTGGAGTCCACGTTGACTCTACAAGAACAAAATAATGGCCACACGCAATGAGGCGGTCATCGTGGAAGAGGAAGAGGGCGTGGATATTATCCAAGCCATCAACAAAAGAAACAAAATCCTACCAGCTTTCGTGGAAGAGGGAATGGTGGAGGACGATTCACGTGTGGTCTTGGAAACGCAAAGAACATTCAATGCCACAACTGTAAGAAATTTGGCCATTATGCGTCTGATTGTTGGAGCAAAGTGGATCATGATGAACGATCCAACTATGCCGAAGCATCTCATCATGAAGAAGAAGGCACCACACTCCTCCTCGCACAAGAAAAGGCATGTGAATGCCCCAATGTTTGGTATCTCGACACTAGTGCAAGCAACCACATGAGTGGTAACAAACAACTGTTCGAGGAACTCACCGAAGAAGTTTGTGGCGACGTGAGTTTTGGCGACTCATCCAAGGTACCCGTGAGAGGCAAAGGTAAGATCAAAATCAATCTGAAGAATGGAGAGTCGAATTACATTTCTAATGTATATTACGTACCAAGTATGAAAAATAATATCATCAGTCTCGGCCAACTTATTGAGAAGGGGTATGTCATACACTTGGAAAATTCTCTTTTGTCTATAAGAGATGCTCATAGGAGACTTGTTGCTCAAGTCCAAATGGCGAATAATCGCATGTTTCCACTGCATATCAACACAAAGTCTGAGGAGTGTCTCTTGGGAATCATGAAGAATGACTCATGGAGATGGCATCTGCGATTTGGACATCTACATTTTAGTGGGCTTAAACTTCTATCCTCATCAAACATGGTGCGTGTCTTGCCAATGATTGAAGCTCCAAATCATGTGTGTGAGGCATGTACACTCGGCAAGCAACAAAGGAACTCATTTCCAAGTGGAGTGTCTAGAAGAACAATGGAACCACTTTAGTTGGTTCACACTCATATCTGCGGACCACTTGAAACACTGTCACTTGGAGGTAATAGATATTTTATTACCCTTACTGATGATTTCAGTAGAAAGTTGTGGGTGTATTGCATCAAAGAAAAATCTTCCGCTTTCACTATCTTTAAAACTTTTAAAGATCATGTTGAAACTGAAAGTGGCCACAGAATCAAAGTACTCAGATCTGACAGAGGTGGAGAATACACCTCAAATGCATTTCAAGATTTCTGTAGGGAACATGGCATCAAAGAGAAATACACTGCAGCCTACACGCCACAGCAGAATGGCATTGCAGAAAGGAAGAACCGCACCATCCTCAACATGAAGAGGACCATGCTGAAGGAGAAAGGCTTGCCAAAGAACTTCTGGGCAGAAGCAGTGGCATGTACTACCTATCTTCTCAATCGGTGTCCAACGAAGAGCGTCATAAACATGACACCACAAGAGGCATGGAGTGGCTACAAACTGAGCGTATCACACCTAAGAATCTTTGGGTGTGTTGCCTATGCTCAAGTTCTAGAAGCGAGAAGAAGGAAGCTTCATGATCATGGTGAAAAGTGCATCTTCATCGGCTACAGTGAAGAGTCTAAAGCCTATAATCTCTACAATCCACTAACCAATAAATTAGTGGTGAGTAGAGATGTGGTCTTTAGCGAGGAAGAAGTTTGGAAATGGAATGATGAAGAACCAAACAATGATATTCCAGTCGAAACAGAAGATTCTGAAGAAAGGTGTGATCATCAGGAGCAAACGCCAGCAACACCTTCCCCGGGCACATCATCAGTACACAGGAGTCTAGGAGGACATTCCATCACTCCTGAAAGGACTCCATCAAGTCAAAATTTGGCGAGCTCGTCCTCACCCATGGCGCCCATAAAGATGAAAAGCTTAAGGAACATTTATGAACAAACTAAAGAGGTAAATCTTTTTTGCCTGTATGCAGATCATGAGCCTCTGACGTTTCAAGAAGCCACAAGGGAAGAATGTTGGAGAATGGATATGGGAGAATAAATTCGCGCCATAGAGAAAAATGACACATGGGAGTTGACCACACTTCCTAATAGCCAGAAATCCATTGGTGTCAAATGGGTGTACAAGATCAAGCGAAATGATAATGGTGAAATCAATCGCTACAAGGAAAGGCTCGTAGGAAAGGGGTACAAACAGAAGTATGGGGTGGACTATGAAGAAGTCTTCGCTCCGATTGCTCGCCTTGACACTGTGAGAATGATTATCTCCCTTGCTGTTCATCACAGTTGGATGATCTACCAATTGGATGTGAAGTCTGCATTCCTGAATGGAATTCTAGAGGAAGAGGTCTATGTAGACCAGCCTGAAGGCTTTGTTATGCAAGGGGAGGAAGACAAAGTGTATCGACTGAAGAAAACTCTTTATGGGTTAAAACAGGCTCCTCGTGCTTGGAATTCACGCATTGATAGCTATCTTTGAGAGAACGGCTTGACCAAATGTCCATATGATCATGCAGTTTACATCAAGAAGAATGATCGTGGCGATATAATCATTGCATGCTTGTATGTTGATGATTTTCTGTTTATAGGGAATAGTCGACAAATGTTCGATGATTTAAAGAAGGCTATGTTCAAGGAGTTGGAGATGACCGACGGAGGTCTCATGTCCTTCTTTCTGGTCATATAAGTAAAGCAACAACATGGAGGCATCTATATTTCTCAGAAGAGGTATGCTAAGGAGTTTCTTGAAAAATTCAACATGGCTAATTGCAATGCTGTAAACACACCTGTGACAATGAGCTTAAAACTGACGAAAGGTGGAGAAGGAAGAAGTGTTGACTCGACTCTGTTCAAGAGTCTAATTGGAAGCCTGAGGTATCTCACAATCACAAGGCCTGATATTGTCTATAGTGTTGGGCTTCTAAGCAGGTACATGGAAGCACCAAAAGAGTCCCACTGGTTAGTGGCAAAACGTATCCTCAGGTACGTTAAAGGAACGGTGGATTTTGGTCTTTTTTATCCATACAATGAAGAAGCAAATTTACATGGATACTCAGACAGTGACTGGGGAGGCGACCAAGATGAAAGAAAAAGCACCACTGGGTATGTATTTTTTGTTGGATCGACTGCTTTTACATGGAATTCAAGGAAGTAAAGTGTAGTCGCCTTGTCTACATGTGAAGAAGAGTACGTGGCGGCATCATCCACTGTTTGTGAAGAAATTTGGTTGAGAAATCTGCTGAAGGAGTTGAAGCATCCGCAGGATGGATCCACAGTGATATATGTGGATAACAAGTCGGCAATTGAACTTGCCAAAAATCCGGTGTAGCATGGAAGAAGCAAACATATTGATACCCGATTCCATTTTTTGCGAGATCATGTGAATCAGAAAATGATAAAATTGGAATATTGTCATACTACGGAGCAGGTGGCTGATATTTTCAAAAAGGCATTACTGTCAGATGCATTCAAAAGACTCAGAACAATGCTCGGAATGAAGCCGGTTTTGGTTTGAAGGGGAGTGTTGGAATTTCAAACCAAAAATATGAGTCAAAGCTGTCTGCAGCGTCATTTATTACTTGCAAATTTTTTTTTCTTCCATGGGTCAACCTCCATTTATTTTCTTTGAATAAATTTAAATGTTTGCATTTAAAGATTTGGTATATCTTTGTACCATCATAAATGCTCTTCATTTAGTATTTTGGTCTTTCCTTGTACCGTCATAGATTCTCTTTATTTTATGTTTTGGTCTTTCTTTGTACCAACATAAATGCTAGGCATTTAATTTTGTGGGTCTATAAATTGATGTAATTGTAGCCTGAAATTTCAATCATGAAAAATTGTGAAGTTGTGTGAAATTGTGAAAAAGCTTGAAAGCTTCTTTGTGGTGTGCCAATTTTCTACCTCTTCCATTCTTCCTCTCATATTTCTCGGCTTGTATAGCCAACAGAAATATGTCTATATTCTCAACCCAATCAAATCACACATGGGATGGTTTCTAGAATGATTGGCTTGTAACTATTGTAAAGGGGAAACCAGGTTTTGGGTTCCAACTTCATTGAGGAGCCCCCATTTCCATCTCTCTAAGGCAGGTCCTTGAAGAAGAGAGGAGCCTTTGGAAAATTTCATGGCATACATGTGTCCAAGGGCATAGGACAGTGAACTGCAATGACTCCATCTTAAGGAGAAACTAGTAGTAGGGGACTGTCTTCATCCAGAAATAATGATAAGAGCAAATAGAGAATGGTTTGAGGCAGCAACGACTGTTGGGGTGTGAGGAAAGATGAAAATGTTCGGGGAAATTATAACGACCCATACTTTACAAACATTTTTAATACTTCAAAATTGAATTACACTTATTACAACATATAACAAAACCATGAAAGGACCGTATAGGTATAGTGTATTTTGAAACTGGGAAACATAAACAACTGGTTCCTAAAGCATCTACATTGTCTCTCATTTATTTCATCATATCTAGAGTCCCTTTTGGAATATCCTACTTAATAACCTTCTTCTTGACCTGGGGTAAGAAAACATAAAAAAGGGTGATCTAAAATTCTCATTAAGGGTAAAAAAGAAATATCAATCACATCATATTCAAAAGAACATAACATTTTGGAAATCTTAACCTGCAAAAGAGATCGTAATTTCATAATCATGGGATAAATAATAGTAGTGAAATCTAATCCCAATAATTATAACATAAAACATAAAACATTGTGTCATACACACATAATCATAGAGAATCATTAATTAGTAGTCAAGACTCATTTCCAAGACTATCTTAGCGAACAAAGTCAATTTCTAAACTGAGTTCACTCCTCGTTTCAGTCCTGTTTCACTGAACCAGTTTAACCTGTCGTTCCAGCCATGTCTATCTCATGAGATATAAATCTTTACCCAATGCATTGGATGGAGATATAGGTCCCACCCATCTCATAATGAAACCGTTTTTATGTGTGCCACAAAATCATAAATCATAGCATAACCCATGTAATAAAAATGGAATTCTTAAACATCATGCCATCATAAGATAAAAGGACATCATAAAAATAATTCCATCATAACATAATCAAATCAATGTAAAAATAGGGATAGAAACATATCCCTATATTATCTTAGATGGAAAATAATTTTGATAAAACGCTTGAACTCCATTCTTGAGGAAAATATCCTTTCTACTTCAAAAACATTTTTCCATTAAAATGTCATACAATTTTAAACGAAAAGAATTTGATTAAAAATAAACTGTAAAACATGTAAAGGAATCTTCATGGAAATAATGTTCTAAAATTCCATTCAGGTCGTATAATTAAAAAAACATTCTTCTCATACTTTGGCCAGAAAAGTCAAAAATACCTCGTACTAAAAACGATAAAATATTCCTTTCATATCTTTTACTAAAAACTCACCAATGGGTAAAATTGGATTTAAACAATTGTAGGTGGAAGGAAATAATATTATATATTGGGGAAACATGGATGTGGATGATAAATATTCCCCAGTAAATTCTGAAGTATAAACAATCTCAGATAAAAATGAGATTGTGCGATTTTTCCTTACCTAAGGTCTGATTTGCTTCGTAAGTGTCCGAAACTCTTGTATAATGATTTAAATAATGTCTTTGACTTATTACAGAATCATACTCATTGTTATTATATCATATATGGTCATATTCTTAGCTTCTTATTAGTAATATTTCATTGCTACTTGTTATTCGGGTGATTATTACTTTTTGTTCTCATGTTTTGTCGAGTAAATTCTTATTTTTCTCTTTAGGATATAGATACCTCATTTCTAGAATGGTTTTAGTCTAATATACATCATATTTATTCATTCAATTCATTTATATAATCATTATGTAATGAAGATTATATAGAACGATTCGCATCACATCGTGGAGACGGAAAGTCGTACGTACGCACGAGCAATGATATCATTCCCATGATCGTGGAATTGTATTGAAGTGTATGTATACTATTTCAGAATCAATATCACTTTACAATAATCATATATAGTTATTCTCTACACCATTATACCCATCCAAGTACGGTGGTGGTGGAAAATAGATTACATCACGGCGTGGAGATGGTATTCCGTACGTACGCACGTGCGGTGATTTCGTTTTCTATAGGTTGGATAGATGGTGAAAAAGGTTTTTTTCATACTTATCATAAAATATCAATATATTATTGATAATTATGTTATTACTTCATAATGAAACAACTAAAGAAGAAGAAGTAAATAAGAAATAAAGTTGAAAGAATCGGTAACAAACATTGCATCTCCCTTGAAGCGCCTCTTCTTAACCTCCTCTTAGGGCACTAATGATGGTCTTTGAAGAAGACCAGGACCTATAGGATGTTTCTAGGGAAGTGGATAAGATATATTTTCATGGGTTGGCCGAGCTTGAAGGCTCAAAGTGGTGTGAGGAAGAGAGGGATGAGGTGCCCTTTTATAAGGGAGGAGAGGGGCACCTTTGGAAAAACTAAAAATATTATTTTATTATAAAGTCATATTCGGTTTTTAATAGCTTCAAATTGATTTATTTCGAAGATAAGGTGGGGATGGGTCGATAGCCTCTCAACCAATGTGTTTTACACAAGTTTAGGTCATTATATTAACCTTATCTTTTAGTTTTAACTCTTAGTTAATTATATTGACATTTACCATGTCACTTTGTATTTTTATATTATATAGTTAATAAATTTACCATATACATCCAATCGACCCCCAAGTGGTCAATTAATGATACACCTATCATGAAATAAGTATATTGGCCGAACCTTATATTTTTAAGAATATAATAACAATTAATAATATAATATTTTTAAAAAACTATTTTATGTCAATTTTGACACTATTTGGTAATTGATTTTTGTGAAAATCATAACAGCATGATTAGTTCTAAAAACATTAATTACATCAATACTAATATGTCATATTAACCTAGAAAATTAGTGGAATTCATAAAAAGTCTCAAATAACATTTATTTGATATTTATAACTTCAATTATGTTAATATTTCATTATTAAGATAAAAACTGCATCATCATTGTGTCATAAATAAATTAAATTATCTAATGTCTAAAAACTATAAATACAATAAAATTATGTATGAAATCGTTTTAGCTTTCTAATGAATATTTATAGTCGAATTTATCTTATGTATAATCCTATATTAAAAATGTTTTAGTTATTAACATTGATTTTAACTATTTTAACTCTTCTTTAAATAAAATAATATTAAATGTCCTAATCTAATCCAAGTGGACCTAAATGGTCATATTTTATTCCTAATGTTGTTTTTGGTCGAATTACACTTATCCAATAGAATTAGGACATGTGTTAGGGTAAAAATAATATCATTTTTACCCTTAATTACCTATTTACTTGTAACCGTGGTAAAAAAATTAAAATGTTACTATTCACCAAAAATTATTTTTGTCTCATTGAACCAAATTTTAGTCCTTGATATTAACCTTGTCTCTTGAATTTTCGAAATTCCACTCACAGATGTGGTAAAATTATGTTTTATGTGAATTTGCATATTCTCCTTGGAGGTGGGTAAAAGACGGTGAAAAGTTCAATAAAATTTTTATATATCTAAAATTATTATAAAATAACTATAATGAATTACTCTAAACTTATATAGGTATTATGTATCAAGTTTTACCTAAAATAAATTTAAATAAAATAAATAATTATTTAAATAAAATGTTGGTTTTTAAATAGTAACCTAGTGTTTTCACTATTCATCAAAAATTGAATGTTTTCAGAAAAATACCAAAATTTTACCATAGGATAATTTCGATATTCCAAATCCAAAAATGAAGTCCATCTTGAAAAATAAAATTTCAAAAAGTGGGTATTACTATTCATAATGGCTAGTTTTAATAATATTTTAATAGCATATCGTTGTTTAGTGAAACTCAGTATTTCGTACAACGCAAGCTATCAAAAAAGGTTGCGATTGCGTCTAAAGCAAGACAAGCTAGTGTTGTGTGTATTGAACGATTCCTTTGATGATTTATATAATATAAAAACAAAATATTTCTCATAAAAATCTCAGGTGTTACATTCTACCCCCCTTAAAATAAATTTCACCCTCAAAATTCGTCACTTTGTAACAAACAGATGATGATAACTCTCCCTCATCATATCCTCAAGCTCTCATGTAGCTTCTTCTAATTGGTAGTTCCTCTATAAAACTTTCACCAAGAAAGTGGTCTTGTTCCGTAGGATTTTTTCGCTACGATCCAGAATCTCTATCGGCTGTTCTTCATAAGAAAGATCTTGCTCCAGCGGTACAACATCTGAGCTGAGTACATGTGAAGGATCGGGTATGTACTTTATCAGGAGAGATACATGGAACACATCATGAACTTGAGAGAGATTCGTTGGATGTGCCAATCGGTAAGCTACCTTCCCAACACGATCCAGTATTTCGAAAGGACTGATATACCTAGGGCTCATCTTTCCCTTCTTTCCAAATCTGATTAATCTCTCCCAAAGAGATATTAGTAAGAACACTTTATCACCCACTTCAAACTCAGGGTCTTTTCTACGGTCGTCAACATAACTTTTTCTCGACTCTGAGCTACTCTTATGTGTTGTTGAATAGATCAGACCTTTTCTGCCATCTCATCAACAAGATCAGGTCCTAATAGCTTTCTTTCCCCAACTTCATCCCAGGAAGTTGGAGTCCTGCATTTCTTTCCATAGAGAGCTTCATAAGGAGCCATACTATTGTGAAATCTATTATTATAAGAAACTTCCACCAAAGGTAGGTGTTGATCCCAACCACCTTTGAAATCCATAGAGCAAGCTCTCAACATATCTTCTAGAGTTTGAATTTTCCTCTTAGACTGACCGTCTGTCTGAGGATGATAAGCAGTGTTGAAACTCAACTCTGTATCCAGAGTATGCTGAAGACTTCGTCAAAACTTTGAGTTAATCCTCATATTCCGATCAGATATAATGTAAAGTGGTACTCCATGCAATCTTACCACTTATTTTACATATATCCTGGCAAGATGATCCAGATAGAAATCATCTCTAGTAGCAATGAAGTGTGCCGACTTTGTAAGATGATCAACTATGACCCAGAAAGAATTATTACCTTTGGATGTTTTAGGAAGTCCAATGAAAAATTCCATAGTGATGTTTTCCCCTTTCCATTCATGTATGGGTAATAGTTGTAAATCCCCTTAGACTTCTGTCTCTCAGATTTAACCTGCTGACAAACCAAGCATCGAGAGACATATTCAGAAACATCTCTTTTCATTCCATCCCACCAGAAGTACTCTTTCAGGTACCTATACATCTTCGTTCTTCCAGGATGAATAGAGATTGAAGAAATATGAGCCTCATCCAGCAGATCCTTCTGTAATTATGGTATGGGAGGAACACAAACCCGATTCCTGAACCTTATTATCCCATCATAATCAAGGTTAAATTCAGGAACATTTCTCACATTCTTTTATAACTCTACATCTTCTTTCTGTTCCTCTTTAATCTTCACATGTATAGATGGTTAAACATTCATTTGAGAAAGATACGATTTTCCCCTTACATTATAATTCCAAGATCCATCCTTTGTAAATCCATAAATATTGGATCTTTTGCGATCCTCATCATGGATAAGCTAGCATGGTCTTTTCAACTTAATGCATCTTCCACCTTGTTTGCTTTCCCAGGGTGGTAATGAATTGAGTAGTCGTAATCCTTAATTAGCTCCAACCATCTTCTTTGGCGCATATTCAGCTCCTTTTGTGTGAAAATATACTTTAAAATTTTATGAACAGTATAAATATCACACCTTTCTCCATAAAGATAATGCCTTCAAATCTTTAATTCAAAGATTATCGTAGCTAACTCCAAATCATGAGTTGGGTAATTTTGCACATGGATTTTCAACTGTCATGAGGCATAAGCTATCACCATATCATTTTTCATGAGAACACACCCCAATCCCTTCATGGATGATTCACTGTATATCACAAATCGTTCTACACTACAAGGCAGTGTGACCACAGGTGCACTGGATAACCATCTTTTTAACTCCATAGAATTCTATTCACATTCCTCTGTCCAAACAAACTTAACTCCTTTCCGAGTCAATTTGGTGATTGTGTTAGATAATCATGAAAAATATTTCACAAAACGTCGATAAGATCCATCCAAACCAAGAAAACTTTGGATCTCAGTTACTGTTGTTGGTCTTGACCATCTTTCGATAACCTCTGTTTTTTCTGGATCCACAGATATACCCTCTTTTTGAGATTATGTGACCCAAAAATGCAACTTTTTGAAGCCAAAATTCACACTTGGTAATTTTGGCATAAATATTCTCCTTTCTCAGGGTCTTCAATACAATTCTCAAGTGATCTTCATGTTCTTACTTACTCTTTGACTAGACAAGAATATCGTCTATAAAGACTACCACAAACTGATCAAGATTGTCTCTAAAGACTCTATTCATCAGATCCATAAAGATAGCAGGGTCATTAGTATGACCAAATGGCATCACTATAAATTGATACTATCCATACCTTGTACGGAAAGCCGTCTTTGGAATATACTCCCTTTTGACCCTTAATTGATGATACCGTAAATGAAGATCAATCTGGGAAAAGTATTGAGCTCCACGTAGTTGGTCAAATAAGTCATCAATGCACGGGAGAGGATATTTGTTCTTGATCGTGATCTTGTTAAGTTCTTGATAATCAATGTAGAGTCTCATTGATCCATCTTTCTTCTTAACAAACAGAACAGGTCCTCCCCAGGGTTACACACTAGGGAATATGAATCCTTTTTCAAGATTCTCTTGGAGTTGCTTCTTCAATTCATGCAACTCAATTGGGTCCATTCTATAAGGTGTCTTTGAAATAGGTAAAGCACCATGTACGAGTTCTATTGAAAAATCAACTTCACAATTTGGTGGAAGACAAGGAAATTCATCCAGAAAGACATCATCAAAATCCCGTACAATGGGAATATTCTTAATTGTGAGTTTCTCACCAACCATTTGAGATAAATAACCTTCATTTAGTGAAATCAAGACCCATAAGATGGAAGAAATTTCCACTGGAATGTTATGTTCATCCTTGCATCGATAGAAGATCATAGATTGATCTGGAATATGAAATGTGACTTCCCTTAATTGGCAATTGATATGAGCTCCATATAAAGAAATCCAATCCATGCCAAGAATCACATCAAATTCCACTATAGGAAGGATCACAAGATTTGCAGGAAGCACATTCCCAAAAACTTCAATCAGAGAAGAATTATAAACTTTTGATGTGACTGTTGTACCATTAGGAGTTGTCACAGCTAACTCAACATCTAATTGTTGAGGTAATATGGAGATACCCTTAGAAGATTCTTCAAAAATAAAAGAGTGGGTGGATCCAGAATCAAATAAAACATTTTCAACTTTAGAGTGGATAGTAAGTGTACCTTTCACCCCTTCATTATCGTACTCCACATCGCTGATAGAAATTTCATGAGACTTTCCTTTGTCTTTAGCCTTAAGAGTTTTTTGACGTCGATCATCATCAAAAACCATTGTATTAGTACATTGATTAGAATAATGCTTCATTTTCTTACACTTGTAACATTTAAGTGTAGGAGATGCACTCTATGTAGCCTTTTCTTTGTTCGCATCACTAGACATAATCTTCCCATCATTGCGGAATTCAAATGCCCGATGACCTTCTTTTCCACATTTGAAACATTTACTTGTCCCTTTAAGACAACTCCCTCCATGTTTCTTTCCTCACTTTGAGCATAAGGGAAAACTCATCTTCTTTTCAGTGTGGTCTTTTAATTTTCCTTTGAATTCCATTTTCCTCTTCTTATCAAACCCATATGACTGATGGGTTACTCCAATCTCCATCTCAACTTTGAGAGCACATCGAACGATATCCTCGTAGCTATTGAAGTCCCTTATGGATAACGCCCTTCGAAGACTTGGTTTTAAGCCACTAAAGAATTGATCAATCTTACTCTCAGGTTGGATAATAATCCCAGAAGCGTACCTTGCATGTCTTGTAAAATTTTCTTCATTGGTACCAATAGATTAATCATCCTTTTTCTTCAATTCAAGAAACTCCTTCTCCATATTTGTTCGAAGAATACGAGGGAAGTACTTACTGAAAAATAAGTTCTTGAACTCCTCCCATTCTATGGACTCAATTTCCTCTCTTGGCCTCGTATTCTTGATAAGATCCCACCATTGATCAGCCTCACCTTCCAAATAATATATTGCTAAGATGACTTTATCATGTTCAGAACATTGAATAACTGAAAATATCTTTTTAGTAGTACTGATCCATTTTTCAGCAACTAATGGATCAATAGACCTGCTGAATGAGGGTGGACGCTGCCTCATGAAGGATTCAAAATAATGTTGCTCCTTCCTTTGCTCATTTGGAAGTCATGTATGATTCATAGCTTGAGAAAGTTGTATGAGCATGGCTAGAATATTTTTCATTCCATCTCCCATAACGTTTGGTTGCTCAGGGGGACAATCATTGGATTGCCCGTCGCATTCCGCAGTAACACGGTTCCTTCGGGTTCCAGCCATTGACTAAAACCAAGAAGAATAGTGTGAGCAATACTAATTATAATAGGAAAACCACATAATCAAGAATAAAATTTTACACTTAAGGTCTTATCTTAGGTTATTCATGGCCATTTATAAAACACTAAGGTTGTGTTCTATGCTTAGATATATCCTTAGTGTTCTTACTAAGGCTTATACATCCTTGTTTCCAAAGGTTGACTATACCTTTCCTCTAATACCAACTATAACGGTCTGGAATTTCTTCCAGTGGACTATAATTGATACCTATCAGGGCACCACATGGGCACCTACACCCCCTGGGTGGGACACACCACCATCCACAGTGGCAGCCATTTCCTCATGATGCCCTTGGGCAGAGAGCCATGCTTCGTCTAATGCTCACACGTGAGAGTTCCCAAGTATTGGATTCATTCCTACGTATTTTTCCTCTGATACCAACTATAATGACCCATACATTACATACATTGTTAATACTTTAAAATTTAAGTACACTTATTAGAACATATAACAAAACCATGAAAAGACCATATAGGTATAGTGTCTTTAAAAATTGGGAAACATAAATCACTGGTTCATAAAGCATCTACATTGTCTCCCATTTATTTCATCATATCTAGAGTCCATTTTGGCATATACTACTTAATAACCTTCTTCCTGACCTAGGGAAAGAAAACATACAAAATGGTGAGCTCAAATTCTCATTAAGGGTAAAAAAAGAAATATTAATCACATCATATTCAATAGAACATAACATTTTGAAAATCTTTACCTGCAATAGAGATCATAATTTCATAATCCTGTGATAAATCATAGTAGTGAAATATAATCCCAATAATCATAACTTAAAACATGAAACTTTGTGGCATACACACATAATCATAGAGAATCATTTCTTAGTAGTCAAGACTCATTGACAAGACAATATTAGTGGACAAAGTCCATTTCTGAACCGAGTTCACTCCTCGTTTCAGTCCTGTCTCACTGAACCGGTATAACCTGCTATTCCAGTCATGACTATCTCATGAGATAGAAATCTTTACCCAATTCATTGGAGTGAGATATAGGTCCCACCCATCTCATAATGAAACCATTCTTATGTGTGACACAAAATCATAAATCATAACATAACCCATGTAAAAAAATGGGATTCTTAAACATCATGCCATCATAAGATAAAGGGTCATCATAAAAATAATTCCATCATAACATAATCAAATCAATGTAAAAATAGGGATAGAAAAATAAACCTATATTATCTTATATGGAAAATAATTTTGATAAAACGCTTGAACTCCATTCTTGAGGAAAATATCCTTTCTACTTCAAAAACATTTTTCCATTAAAATGTCATACAATTTTAAAGTAAAAGAATTTTCTTAAAACTAAAATTTAAAACTTGTAAAGGAAGCCTCCTATAAATAATTTTATAAAATTCCATTCAGGCCATATAAGTTAAAAAAACATTTTTCTCGTACTTTGGCCGGAAAATCCAAAAAGTACCTCGTACTAAAAACAACAAAAGATTCCTTTCATATCTTTTAATAAAAACTCAACAATGGGTAAAATTGGATTTAAAAAATTATAGGTGGAAGGAAATAATATTACATATTGATGATACATGGATTTGGATGATAAATATTCCCCAGTAAATTCTGAAGTATAAACAATCTCAGATAAAAATGAGATTGTGAGATTTTCTCTTACCTTAGGTCTGATTTTCTTCGTAAGTTTCCAAACCTCCTGTATAATGATTTAAATAATGTCATTTAATTATTAAACAATCATACTCATTGTTATGATATCATATATGTTCATATTCTTATCTTCTTATTAGTAATATTTCATTGCTACTTGTTATTCGGGTGTTTATTACTTTTTGTTCTCGTGTTTTGTCAAATAAATTCTTATTCTTCTCTTTAGGTTATAGATACCAAATTTACAGAATTTTATTAGTGTAATATATATCATATTTATTGATTCAATTCATTTATATAATCATTATGTAATGAAGATCATGTAGAATGAGTCGCATCACATTGTGGAGACGGTGGGTTGTACGTACGCACGAGCGATGATATCGTTTTAATGATCGTGGAATTGTATTGAAGTGTATGTATACTATTTCAGAATCAATATCACATTACAATAATCATATATATTTATTCTCTACACCATTATACCCATCCAAGTAATGTGGTGGTGGAAAATTGATTACACCACGACGTGGAGACGGTATTCCGTACGTACGCACGCGCGGTGATTTCGTTTTCCGTAGGATGGATAGATAGTGAAAAAGGGTTTGTTAATAATTATAATAACATATCAATATATGAGTGATACTTATTTTATTACTTCATAATTAAACAACTAAATAAGAATAAGTAGAAGAAGAAATAAAGTTGAAAGAATCGGTAATGGACATTACCTCTTCTTTCAAGCGCCTCTTCTTAACCTCCTCTTAGGGCATTAAATATGGTCTTTGAAGAAGACCAGGACCTCTATGATGTTTCTAGGGAAGTGGAGAAGATAAATTGTCAGGGGTTTGCCGAGCTTGAAGGCTCAAAGTGGTGTGAGAAAGAGAGGGAGGAGGGGCCCTTTTATAAGGGAGGAGGGGGGCACCTTTGGAAAAACTAAAGATATTATTTTATTATAAAGTCATATTCGGTTTTTAATAGCTCCAAATTGATTTATTTCAAAGATAAGGTGGGGATGGGTCGAAATAATCTCAAAAAATGGGTTTTAGACAAGTTTAGGTCATTATATTAACCTTATCTTTTAGTTTTAACTCTTAGTTAATTAGATTGACATTTACCATGTTACTTGGTATTTTTATATTATATAGTTAATAAACTTACCATATACATCCAAGCGACCCCTAAGTGGTCCATTAATGATACACCTATCATGATATAAGTATCTTGGCTGAACCTTATATTTTTAGGAATATAATAACAATTAATAATAAAATATTTGTTTTAAAAACTATTTTATGTCAATTTAGACACTATTTGGTAATTGATTTTTGTAAAAAACATAACAGCATGATTAGTTCAAAAAAAGTTAATTAAATCAATACTAATATGTTATATTTTTAACGGTCTAGAATTAATTCCATTAGACTATAATTGATACCTATCAGGGCACTCCATGGGTGGCTACACCCCCTGGGCTGGACACACCACCATCCCCAGTGGCATCCATTTCCCCATGAAGCCCTTGGGCGGAGATCCATGCTTCGTCCAATGCTCACATGTGAGAGTTCCCAAGGATAGGATTCAATCCTACCTCCTTTGCCTCTGATACCAACTATAGAGACCTGAAGCTTGACGTACATGGACATTACATTACTTTTGCAGAATACTTAATATATAAGAAAAAGAGACACACAAGGATCGTAATATTTTAGTGTCTTTGGAAACTCAGATCGTAATCTTCTAATCGTGGTGAAAGATATTCAACATCTCCCATAAAGATCTTCCCCCTTTGGATTTCTTACGTAAAACCTTTCTTTAAATCCTAGGGAAAAGAAAACATATAAAGGGTGAGCTCAAATGCTCAGTAATGGTATGCATGGATAAAATAAAACAAACCATATACATTTGAACATAAAAACATTACCATAATGTTTAAACATGAAAATCATGAGCAATGAGATAAAACATGGAAGTACATAAGGCATAGATCATAATGGAACATCAATCATGATAAAATAGCAGGGTAATAAAACATGTAATTGTGGAAACCATTAAGCACATGATATGATTTTCATAGTAGCCAAGGCATTGTTTTCAAGACCATCTTAGTGGACAATGTACCTTTCTGAATCGAGTTCACTCCTCATTCCAGTCCTGTATTACTGAACCGGTTTAACATTCCATTCCAGCCAAGTATATCTCGTGAGATGTAAATCTTTACCCAATGCATTGGAGGGAGATATAGTTCTCACCCATCTCATAATGAAATCATTCTTACTTGTGCCACAAAATAAACATACATTCTTCATAATAACCCAACGAATAAAATGGGTTTCATAAACATCATCCCATCATCACATAATCCATATAAAAGAAATGGATATAATTTCATAATAAGAAAAGTGAAACCATGTAAATAATAGAGGCATTATACTTGAAACATACACATATGAAATAATGTCATCTTATATGGAAAAATGGTTTTGATAAATCACTTGAAATGAATTCTTAAGGAAAATATCCTTTCTTCTTCAAAATCAATTTCTTTTCACAAAACGTCATGAACTTTTAAAAGAAAGATATTTTTTTTAAAATAGTCATGAAATATTTTGGTGGAAGCTACATGAAAATATGGGTTTATAAAATCGTAAAAATCCTTTCATGCCGTATAAGTTAAAAAAATATTCTCCTCGTACTTTTGTCGGAAAAGTAAAAAAGTACCTCGTAACGTAAACAAAAGAAATATTCCTTACATACCATGTAGTAAAATAGAAAATGGGTAAAAAGTACATTAAACATACATAAAAACACTTTAGAAAACATGGACTTTGACGATAACAATAACCCTAGAAAATACTTACGAATAAACAATCTCGGATAAGAATGAGATTGGAAAGGTTATCCCTTACCATAGGTCTGCTATGCTTTGTATGTATCCAAACCTCTTATATAATGATTTAAATAATGTCATTGAATTGTTACATAATCATATTCATTGTTATGATATCATATATGGTTCATTTATGACTTTATATTATCCGTTCTTTTGTAAATTCATGTTAATGCAGTCTTTTGGGTAAAATCGTTTCATTTATCGTCCGTGATTTGACTTGTAATTATTCATACGATTACATAGATCATGATTAATTAAATCTAGAATATAAAACATGATTTATATATAATATATATTTAGAATATACATATATATAATAGATCGATAAATGGAAATAAATACACCGTTCATGGACATGGTAGGCCGTACGTATGCATGAACACTATTTTCATTTCCTTATTGAGTTGAATGGAATTAAGTAGATGACATAAATATATATATACATAAATCCAGTAGCATTATTGTGCCATATATTTCATTATTATTCATTATATATACTTTATAATCATTCTTGAATGGATAATCATGGAAAATGAATCTCATCGTGTTCGTGGAGACGGTAGTCCGTACGTACGCACAAGCGATGATATCATTCCCATGATCGTGGAATTGTATTGGAGGGTATGTATACTATTTCAGAATAAATATCAATTTAAAATAATCATATATAGTAATTAGTTACACCATTATACCCATCCATGTAAGGTGGTGGTGGAAAATAGATTACACCACGTCGTGGAGACGATAATCCGTACGTACGCACTTGCGGTGATTTCATTTTCCGTAGGATGGATAGATGGTGAAATAGGGTAGTTTCATACTTATAATAAAATATTAGTATTTAATTTATACTTATGTTATTACTTCATAATGAAACAACTAAAGAATAAGAAGTATAAGAAGAAATAAAGTTGAAGGAATCAGTAACAGACATTACCTCTACTTTGAAGCACCTCTTTGAGACCTCCTCTTAGGGCACTAAAATTGGTCTTTGAAGAAGACCAGGACCTCTAAAATGTTTCTAGGGAAGTGGGGAAGTGAAATGGGTAGAGTTTTTCCGAACTTCAAGGCTCAAAATGGTGCGAGTAAGAGAGGGAGGAGGTTCCCTTTTATAAGGGAGGAGAGGGGTACCTTTGGAAATATAAGAAATATTAGTTTATATTAAATCTCAAACCCACTTAAAAACTTCCAAAATGACTCATATATGAATATTATATGATCTAGGGTTTTAATATCATCAACCAATAAAATTTAGACATTTTAGGAATTTATTTTAAACATTATCAACTAGATTTATCCTTATTTATCAATTGAATTTTATTTGTGGTAATAACATTATAAATTTTAAATTATTATAAATAATTACTTATTTGTTGTGAGTTGTCCATAATTGGATAATTTATAACATTTTCGACCATATAAATTTAAATTTATAATTTTAAAATATTTTTGTAATTTTTAAACAATTTTATAATATGTTATTTTTATAAAATAACAATAGTGTCAATTATGACACTATTCATTTATTTGAATTTAAATAAAAAATATACAAAAGATATGTTAGAACTAAAAGGTTTAATATATTCATAAAATGTAATATTTATCTATAAAATTAGTGGATCACATTAAATAGTTCATATAATATTTATTTTAATATTTTTAATACCATTTATTTGATATTCCTCTTAATAAAATAATTTCAACATCACTATTATGTCACATTTAATGATAATTATTTAATCCCTAAAAATTATAAATAAATTAATATGATGTATATAATTTTATTATATTTCTGGAGACTATTCATGTTTAAAGTTTTATGAAGTGTATCACTAAATTAAAATTAATATACTTATAATATTTAAGAGAGTAACATGTTGTCACTTTATTTGGTTTTAATAATAATTATATTATTTCATGGTCAAAATTCCATGAAATGAATCTAGTCCGACCCTTAGGTGATATGGGTCGACTTTTATTCATCCAATAGGATTTTTTTCAAGTGTTATGGTGATTTTATAATCTTATTTTTACCCTTAATTACCCGATTTACCTTTAACTATGGTAAATAAAATTTTCCGTAGTTACTATTCATAATGTCCAAAAATAAAAAGTAGCTTATTAACATAATTTGGACCCAATGATTCCAAATATGGAATCCATTTTTCCAAATTCAATACACAAAAGTTTCATAAATTAAATTAAAATTAATCCCGTTGTCGAAAGAAAATGGGTTTTGTTTAAAACATTGCAAAAGATTGAATTGATTTGACCTACGAATTCAAGGTAAAATCTATTATAATGAAATACATTATATTAAATGGTAAAAAATATATTCTATTTATACTTTAAACCCATTAATTTTTATAATTTAACCATATAAATTATTACGATGAAATAAGTTGTTTTTAATTAAAATATAGCGTGTTTTTACTATTCATTAAAATATGAAAGTTATCAGAAAAATATTAGAACATTATCCAATGTAAATTTTTATATCCTGATTCAAAAGAAGAAGTTTATTTTGTAAAATTGAACTTATAGACATGTCAAAAACTAGATTTTATTTGGGTGCACCATTAAAAGGCGGCAAAACTGCATTTTTAAAAAAAAAACTTATTTTACCCGAAAATTTTATTTTTTTCACATACCATGTTCTAGAAATGTGTAAGATGAAATAATAATGTTATAACATTCAAAATTTAGTTAATAATATTCATAACAGCTAGTTCATAATAATATTATAACCAAATATCATTGTTTAGTGAAACCTGATATTGCGTACAACACACGCTATCGAGGAAAGTCGTGATTGCGTGTAATGCAAGCTAAGTCAGGGTTGCGTGTAGTGAAATCTCCCTTTGGTGTAGTTTACAACACAATACATCAACAAAATTAAAAGAATATTCTTCATAAATTCTCAGGGTGTTACATTCTACCCCCCTTAAAATGAATTTCTCCCTCAAAATCCGTCGGGGTTATAAATCATTTACTATTCATAGAAACCCACATCATAAAAAAGAATACTAAAAATTTACTTTAAAAACTAAAGTAAGAAATGAATTGATTACCCAAAGTAACTCATCACTGGGTTTCCATATAGGATAACATAGGTGAAATATGGATATGGAAGAAAAATATAACCATCAAGTTCTGATGGAGAGTGGTAGAGAACATGGCTATGAAAAAGCCATAAATCACAAAGCCATAAATTTGTGATGATCTTAGGTACCATCTGATTCATCAGATATAAGAGCTCTAGGACAACATTTTTGGTTTTCAATATCATTTCCCTAAAGTTGAAAATTTTGAATTAGAAGAAATACATACTTGATTTTGGTACAATATCACTATTGTTCGTGCTTTGAACAATTTCCACTTCATCTCTTAAAGAAATGAAGTTGAATTTCTTATTCGTGAAGTGTTAACAGGTCATGTGAAATAATGATGGTCATTCCTTTTGTTTCAGACAAAAGGTTAGAAAAAGTTATCAAATATATATAAGTCCATCCATGGTGAGGTTAATCGTATACGATTCCAAAAATGAACTTATAATTCATCTATCATGCTGCTTAATAAAATAAAACTAGTTTCTAATAACTAGGGACTTCCTGTAGGCCATTGGTATGTGATAAAAACCATTCACACTCCAGTTGTGGGTTCGATTCCCACATCCTTGTCCAACGCGATGGGTTGTCACTCGTCCTGCAGGTTGTCCTTTTTCTAAAACTACATTACTATAACATCCCATCAATAATATTGAAAAAAAGTTCTATCCTTAAACAATATTAACTTATGTCCAACATAATCCATTCAAATCTTTAGGCTTATATAAAATACTTCGGTCCAAGATCATAGTATAAAGAAAACAATTACTAGAAAGGTTATCTACCAAGAATGTGAATACAAGCATTTATCCCACATATATCATAAGATATATCTTGTTGGTTGTAATCCAAACACATGAATACCGTAGTCATATATTCTCTTAAAACATAAATTACCATAGAACCTTAGTGAAAACATGAATACTGTCAAAAGGTAACTCTTTCCACATACCAAAATCCCAAAAAATCTATATAATCAAACCATAATATCACTTAGTCCTTATATCAGTCATGAGCTCATGAATACAATCAAACATCTCATTATCTTCTTATCCCTTCATTATGCGCATATCATCTAATTCCAAAAAATATCTGAATAACCTTTCATGGTTACCGGTACCATTCAACATATACGTTCAAATACTTTAGGAAAAACAATAGTTTAACAATCCTTAGATGATTCTTTATTCCGTAGTACCATATGTTATTCTTTATAAACATACAATCATTCCACTAACTTCTTAAACCACTGCCCGAGCTTCATCATTTATTTCATCTCATATTTCATTTGTAGTCTCTTCATCATCATCCACATAAATACTACTCATATGACCATGCTGATTCTCATCATGAGATATTCCCTTAGGGCATTGGTTTGCATAATGCCCATACATTCCAAATTTAAAACATCTAATCATTGTTGATGTTGTAGAAATACCATTATCTTTGTCCATGGTGTTAACTGAACCTTTTCCTTTTCAATTACTAGCTTTGTGTCCTTCTTTTCCACACCCAAAGTATCTTCCAGTTCCTTTGAAACAATCTCCCCGATGCCTCTTCCCACATGATTTACATGAGGGAAATTGAACTTTCTTTCCTATATGATCATCATGAAACTCCATCTTTCTCTTATTATCTGAGTCGGGAAATTTACCAAAGTTGAGATTATTGATCGTATTATGAGATTGTTGATTAGGCATAATAACGATGTTTTGACTTCCAAATACCATTTCATTTGGTTTCTCATGAAGAATATCATTCCATTGTCCGTCTTATCCTCCATTATCGTGAATCTTCTTGTTTCCAGCCATTTTCTAAAACCCAAAAAGAATATTGTGAGAGGCAAAAATCATGATAGGGAAAACAACATAGTAAAGGGGGAGTACCCTCAATATATAACATCTTAGGTTAAATTACAAGATCGTTACCATAGTTATAGGACTATATCCTATATATATACTTATTCTTAGGGACATCCCTAGACATACCTTAGAAATATCTCTAGGGATCTCACTAACGTTTTCGCATTCTAGTTTCCAAAGGTTGACTAAACCTTTCCTCTGATACCAACTGTAACGGTCCGGAATTACTTCTAGTGTACTATAATTGATACCTTTCAGGTCACTCCATGGGTGGCTACACCCCCTGGGTGGGACACACCACCATCCCCAGTGGCATCCATTTCCTCATGAAGCCCTTGGGCAGAGAGCCATGCTTCGTCCAACGCTCACATGTGAGAGTTCCCAAGGATCAGATTCAATCCTACCGCCTTTTCCTATGATACCAACTGTAGAGACCTGAAGCTTGACGTACATGGACATTACATTACTTTTTTGGAATACTTAATACATAATAAAAACAGACACACAAGGATTGTAATAGTTTAGTGTCTTTGGAAACTCGGAATGTAATCTTCTAATCGTGGTGAAAGATCTTCAACATCTCCCATAAAGATCTTCCCCTTTTGGTTTTCTTACCTAAAACCATTCTTTAAATCCTAGGGAAAAGAAAACATATAAAGGGTGAGCTCAAATTCTCAATAAGGGTAAGCATGGATAAAATAAAACAAACCATATACATTTGAACTTAAAGACATGACCATAAGGTTTAAACATGAAAATCTTGAGCAATGAGATAAAACATGGAAGTACATAAGGCATAGATAATAATGGAACATCAAACATGATAAAATATCATGGGAATAAAACATGTAATTGTGGCAACCATTAAGCACATGATATGATTTCCATAGTAGCCAAGGCATTGCTGCCAAGACCATCTTAGTGGACAAAGTCCCTTTCTGAATCACTCCTCATTCCAGTCTGGTATTATTGAACCGGTTTAACTTTCCATTCCAGCCATGTCTATCTCATGAGATATAAATCTTTACCCAATTCATTGGAGGGAGATATATGTCCCACCCATCTCATAATGAAATCATTCTTACTTGTGCCACAAAATAAACATAAATTCTTCATAATAAACCAACGAATAAAATGGGTTTCATAAACATCATCCCATCATCACATAATCCATATAAAAGAAATGGATATCATTTCATAATAAGAAAAGTTAAACCATGTAAATAATAGATCCATTATACTTGAAACATACACATATGAAATAATGTCATCTTATATGGAAAAATGGTTTTGATAAATCACTTGAAATGAATTCTTGAGGAAAATATCCTTTCTTCTTCAAAATCAATTTATTTTCACAAAACGTCATGCACTTTTAAAAGAAATAGATTTTTTTCGAAAATAGTCATGAAATCTTTTGGAGGAAGCTTCCTGAAAATATGGGTTTATAAAACCGTAAAAATCCTTTCATGCTGTATAAGTTAAAAAAACATTCTCCTCGTACTTTTGTCGGAAAAGTCAAAAAGTACCTCGTAATGTAAACAAAAGAAAGATTCCTTACATACCATGTAGTAAAAGACAAAATGGGTAAACAATTAATTAAATATACATAAAAACACTTTTAGAAAACATGGACTTGGATGATAACAATAACCCCAGAAAATACTTATGAATAAACAATCTCAGACAAGAACGATATTGGAAATGTTATCCCTTACCTTAGGTCTAATATGCTTCGTACGTATCCGAACCTCCTGTGTAGTGATTTAAATAATGTCATTGAATTATTACATAATCATCTTCATTGTTATGATATCATATATGGTTCATTTATGACTTTATATTACCTGTTCTTTTGTAAATTCATGTTAATGTAGTGTTTTGGGTAAAATCGTTTCATTTATCATCCGTGATTTGACTTGTAATTATTCATATGATTACTTAGATAATGATTACTTAATTCCATAATATAAAACATGATTCATATATAATATATATTCAGAATATACATATATATATATATATAATAGATCAATAAATGGAAATAAATACACCATTCGTGGAGAGGGTAGGTCGTGCGTACGCATGAACGCTGTTTTCGTTTCCTTATTGAGTTGAATGGAATTAAGTAGATGACATACATATATATATACATAAATCTAGTAGCATTATTATGTCATATATTTCATTATTATTCATTATATATACTTTATAATCATTCTTTAATGTTTAATCATGGAAAATGAATCTCATCACGTTTGTGGAGACGGTAGTCCGTACGTACGCACAAGCGATGATATCATTCCCATGATCATGGAATTGTATTTGAGTGTATGTATACTATTTCAGAATTAATATGAATTTAAAATAATAATATATAGTCATTATTTACATCATTATACCCATCCAAGTAAGGTGGTGGTGGAAAATAGATTACACCACGGCATAGAGACGGTATTCCATACGTACGCACGTGCGGTGATTTTGTTTTCCGTAGGATAGATAGATGGTGAAATAGGGTTGTTTCATACTTATAATAACATATAATTATATTATTGATACTGATATTATTACTTCATAATGAAAAAAATAAATAAGAATAAGTATAAGAAAAAATAAAGTTGAAAGAATCGGTAACGGACATTACCTCTTCTTTGAAGCGCCTCTTTGAGACCTCCTCTTAGGGCACTAAAATTGGTCTTTGAAAAAGACCAGGACCTATAGGATGTTTCTAGGGAAGTGGGGAAGTGAAATGGGAATATTTTTCCCAAGCTTCAAGGCTCAAAGTGGTGTGAGGAAGAGAGGGAGGAGGTGCCCTTTTATAAGGGAGGAGAGGGGCACCTTTGGAAATATAAGAAATATTAGTTTATATTAAATCCCAAACCCACTTAAAAACTTCCAAAATGACTCATATCCAATTATTAGACGAGATAGGGTTCTAATATCATCATCCAATAAAATTTAGACAAGTTAGTAATTTAGTTTAAACATTATAAATTTTATTTATCCTTATTTATCAATTTAATTGTATTTGTGGTAATAACATTATAAATTTTAAATTATTATAAAAAATTACTTATTTGTTTGTAATTTTCCATAATTGGATACGTAATAATATTTTCGACCATATAAATTTAAATTTATAATTTTTAAATAATTTTTTTATTTTTAATCAATTTTATAATATGTTATTTTTATAAAATAACAATAGAGTCAATTTTGACACTATTCATTTATTTGAATTTAAATAAAACAATATACTGAAGATGTGTTCCAAATAAAAGGTTTAATAGATTCATAAAATTTCATATTTATCTATAAAATTATTGGAGAACATTAAATAGTTCATATAATATTTATTTTAATATTTTTAAAACCATTTATTTGATATTTCTCTTAACAAAATAATTTCAACATCACTATTATGTCACCTTTAATGATAATTATTTAATCCCTAAAAATTATAAATATATTCATATGATGTATATAATTTTATTATCATTCTGGAGAATATTCATGTTTTAAGTTTCATGAAGTTTATCACTAAATTAAAATTAATATACTTATAAGATTTAAGAAAGTGACATGTTGTCACTTTCTTTTGTTTTAATAATAATTATATTATTTCATGGTCAAAATTCCATGAAATGAATCTATTCCGACCCTTAGTTGATATGGGTCGACTTTTATTCATCCAATAGGTTTTTTGCAAGTGTTAGGGTAATTTTATAATCGTATATTTACCCTTAATTACCCGATTTACCTTTAACTATGGTAAATAAAATTTACCGTAGTTACTATTCATAATGCCCAAAAATAAAAAGTAGCTTATTAAAATAATTTATACCCACTGATTCAAAATATGAAATTCATTTTTCAAAATTCAATACACAAAAGTTGCAGAAATAAAATTTAAATTAATCATGTTGTCGAAAGAAAACGGGTTTTTGTTTAAAACATTGCAAAAGATTGAATTGATTTAACCTACGAATTCAAGGTAAAATCAATGCTAAGGACATACATTATACTAAATGGTAAAAATATATTCTATTTATACTTTAAAACCATTAAATATTATAATTTAACCATATAAATTATTACGATGATAGAAGTTGTTTTTAATTAAAATATAGCGTGTTTTTACTATTCATTAAAATATGAAAGTTATCATAAAAATATCAAAACTTTATCCAATGTAAATTTTTATATCCGGATTCAAAATAAGAAGTTTATTTTGTAAAATTGAACTTAAAAACATGTCAAAAACTATATTTAATGTGGGTGCGCCATTAAAAGGTGGAAAAACTGCATTTTTTAAAAAATACTTATTTTTCCCGAAAAATTTATTTTGTTCACATACCATGTTCTAGAAAATGTGTAAGATGAAATAATAATGTTATAACATTAAAAATTTATTTAATAATATTCATAACGACTATTTCATAATAATATTATAACCATATATCATTGTTTAGTGAAACCTGATATTGCGTACAACACACGCTATCGAGGAAAGTCGTGATTGCGTGTAATGCAAGCCAAGTCAGGGTTGTGTGTAGTACAATCTCCCTTTGGTGTAGCGTAAAACACAAGAAATCAGTGAAATTAAAATAATATTCTTCATAAAATCTTGGGGTGTTACAATATTAACCTAGAAAATTAGTGGAATTCATAAAAAGTCTCAAATTACATTTATTTGAGTATTTATAACATCAATTATGTTAATATTTCATTAATAAGATAATCACGACATCATTATTATGTCATAAATAAATTGAATTATCTAATGTCTAAAAATTATAAATAAAATACCATTATGTATGAAATCGTTTTATATTTCTAATGAATATTTATAGTCGAATTTATCTTATGTATAATCCTATATTAAAAATGTTGTAGTTATTAACTTTGATTTTAACTATTTTAACTCTTGTTTAAATAAAATAATATTAAATGTCCTAATCAAATCCAAGTGGACCTAAGTGGTCATATTTTATTCCTAAGGTTGGTTTTGGTCAAATTACACTTATCCAATAGAATTGGGACATGTGTTACGGTAATAATAATATCATTTTTACCCTTAGTTACCCTATTTACTTTTAACCACGGTAAATAAAATTAAAAAGTTACTATTCACAAAAAAATTATTTTCATCTCATTGACCCACATTTTAGTCCTTTATATTAACCATGTCTCTCTTATTTTTGAAATTCCACTCACAGAAGCGGTAAAATTAAGTTTTATGTGAATTTGAAAATTCTCCTAGGAGGTGGGTAAAAACAGTGAAAAGTTCAATAATTTTTTTATATATATAAAATTATTATAAAATGTCTCCAATGAATTACTTTGAACTTATATAGGTATTATGTATCAATTTTGACCTAAAATAAATTTAAATAAAATAAATAATTATTTAAATAAAAAGTCAGTTTTTAAATAGTAACCCAGTGTTTTCAATATTCATCAAATATTGAAAGTTTTCAGAAAATTTTCAAAATTTCACCCTAGGTTAATTTCGATATTCCAAATCCAAAAATAAAGTCCATTTTGAAAAATAAAATTTTAAAAAGTGGTTATTACTATTCATAACAGCTAGTTTTAATAATATTTTAATAGTATATCGTTGTTTAGTGAAACTCGGTATTGTGTACAACGGAAGATATCGAGGAAGGTCGTGATTGCATGTAAAGCAAGCCAAGATAGTGTTGTGTGTAGTGAAATATTCCTTTGATGGTTTATATAACATAAAAAAATATTTCTCATAAAAATCTCAGGTGTTACATCTCATATTTTCCTACATGGTTCAATAACGAAGGTCAAAATCTTTAAAACCAAGTAATTGTAGCAACATGTGAACTTGTTATGATTCAACCTCAACTAGGCCTCCAAAGACAACATTATGAGAAACACTTCACCAAATGCAACAAAATCTGTTTCCTCATTCTTGGGGACAAAACTAATTTTTAAGGTGGGGTGAGTGATAGAGATTCATATGCCTAGGTACAACATGGAAATCAATAGATTCTAGAAAGGGTATGAAGGTAATTATAGAGGGGAATACGACTGAGAACAATAGATTATTCTATAGGGCTCCCCATCTAGGAAATCTGTTATAAAGGGGGTGAAAAGAGGAGGATTCTATTTTCATAGTGTGGCCATAGGCTTGGGAGGGAGGATCTTGAAGATCCACCGAGTCTCTCTCTCTCTCCCTCCCACCCCCTCCCTATCCCCCTCCCTCACCCCTCTCCCTCTCTCCCCCTCCCTCACCCCTCTCTCGCTCAACCTCCCTCCCTCCCTCCCTCCCTCATGCTCCCTCCCTCTCCCTTCCATTGGTTCACTCTCCCTCCTGCTAGTTCCCTATCCCGCCTGCTCCCTCTACCTCTCCCTCCCTCATTCCCTCTACCTCTCCCACTCCATCCCTCTCCCTCTCCCTACCCTTTCCCTACCTCCCTCCCTCCCTCCCTCCCTCTCTCTCCCTCTCTCTCTCTATCTCTTTCTCCCTCCCCCTCCCCCTCCCTCCCTCCCCCACCCACTCCCTCCCTCCCATTATCTCTCTTTCTGTACCCCTTTCGTACTTCTCTTCGTCTCAAATGATCTTTTATTCTCTTGGGTTGATCCTGGAATACAAAAGTTTCATTGTTCATGTTATATCAAAGAACATTTTCTTTTGGAGATATTTAATGTGAGGGTAAATTATCCCATTTTCCAATTAGTTTACCAAATCCCCAAGTTATGGACGATCCTATAGATCAACATAGAACAATTTCTTGTCCAAGAACTCCTCATAAATCTCTATCTCTTGCTCAACATCTGCATGTTTCAACTCTGGCCTCAATAATTGATCAACTACTACATTCTATGATCCCTTTTCATGTTTTATTTCAATTCCAAATCTTGCAATCATGGAATCCTTTGTCCGAATCTTGACTTGGCATCCTTCTTGTTCCACAACTATCCGAGGGTTGTATGATCAAGATAATGTCTTGACTTCAACATCCTTCTCTGTAGTAGTGTAACTCAATTGAACATTCATATCAGTTTGACTTGAATAGTATATGGGTTGGAAGATGTGATTGACCCTCTTTCCAAGATTTTCTCCCACAGTATAGCCACACAATTGCACATCTTCTCAAAGGTGTTCTTCTGATTGGGAGATTTCATTATCAGAGCGATTTCCAAATTCACCTTAAGCACTTTGATGGATTCCCACTGATTGATTCAACAAAAGAAAATGAGACTTCAAAAGAATATATATAAGTGGTCATGTAATCATGGAGAAATATTTTATAAATATTTGATTGAAATCCCCATGCCTATGATAAATTCTAATTTCTCTTAATAAAGATAGCTCAGGAAACTCTGATGATTTTGATATTCGATGTTTCCATATCAATCCCATCTTTTGAGATCCAGTGATCGAGTAGAATCCCTTGACCATAAATTTTCTGTTTTCTCAATTGAGTGAAAAATACTTATCTTCACGGTTGATCTTATTTTCTTTGATGTAAAGGAATGCATGAAGTTAGAGGATTCCATGTGTTTGTACATTTATTTATAGATGTCACCTCATTCAGTGGTCATAATTACCTCTGGAAGAATGGGAAAAAGTTAGGCATGCGTTTACAATCATGACCTTGTTTATGCCATTTTGGTGTAATGCACCGACACTAAGTGACAACCCACATGGTTCATTTTCCTTGAAAACATCTACTACTTTTGCTCAAAAAATTCTTCTTTCACCTTTCCATGTCTCCCATAATTTTTCATCCTTCATGAACAAATCATAAATTTGGTCTTTATCTGGAGTATTTGGAATCAAAACTGGTGGAATGGGCAGACTCTATGATATCGCCTATTGTAGGGTGTGCTATGCTGGGGATTGAGCTAAATCTTCACAAAGAAATTGTGTCATCTGGTGTGTCATGCTCTTACTACTACCTCTAATGTATATTGCATCTTGCATTAGAGTGATTTAGGGTGTAGTTGCTTGGGTTTTATTTGATCGCTGCCTGTGATATCATATTACTTCTGGTGATATGACCCTATCACTGCCTGCGGTCTATACTGATTTGGATGATATCACCATACCATTGTCTATGGTTCTTCTTGAAGTAGAGACGCCAGGAGTCACAATGACAGAAATGTTTTTTAGATAAATAAAATATAGAAGAAAAGAACACTCATGACACAAAGATTTATGTGGTTTGGGATATGATCCCTACGCCCATGGAGAGGCAGAAATTTCAATATAGTCAGGAGCAAAAAATATAGAGAGTTTCATAGCTTCACACAATACATAAACCCTAGTCTTAAATGGGCTGATAAAGAAGATGGATCATTATTACACAAACCGCACATGAATTATGCTGTTGCAGCTGGAATTCCACTTCACTATAGTACTATTGACTCTAATGTTCGACTTTCTATAGTTCCCTTTTTGTCTTAGTCGGTCAGCTCTTCTATAGTGGTTAGAGTTTCTAAAGTGCCACAAATTTTGGGATGAGGGCTTTCGGACCCCAGAGCTGGGGCGTATTTCCCCTACAACCCCCAACGAGCTCACCACAGAGCTCGATCCATGAATGTTATGGTCTGGTGCGAATTATAGATTGCAAGTATTCGGCCCAATCATCATCCAGAATGGATCAAGTTACACCAATCCAACAATTCTCTCTATATCTGATATTCCCATGTATTTGTATTAGATTTATAGAATGGTGAAGTTTGTTAACTCAAGGAGAGTTAGAAACATTTTTTTATAGATAGAGGAAAAGATTTAAAAGTCGGAATAATATGATGTGAGACTGGGAAACACCCTTTACCCAGAAATACAATAAACCGGGTTTAACACTCCCCCTAAAACTAGTACATGATATCTTGAAAAAGTTACCCACAAAAAAGAAAGAAGACACCAACCAAGATCATAAACACCCCCCTCTAGCTAGGTCGCTGATACTGTGGATTCCCAACTTGGTATTGAGAGAGTCAAGTTGAGCTCTTGGGAGGACTTTGGGGACGAAGTAGGCAAACTGATCAACCTTTGGAATGTAGTTGAAACTAACATGGTAATGCTCGAGGTGATGTTGAAGAAAGTTGAAGTTCATCTTGATATACTTCATGCATTCATGAAAGGCGGGATTGAATGAAATATTCATGGTTTCCTGATTATCATGCCAAATAAGAGCATATTTCTATGGTGATAAATCACAAATAATGCATACATAATATCGATACTCTAATTGATTTGGAAATTCATAGGGACCACATACATATAAATGTACTAAATCAAAGGGTTTGGAGGTCCATGTTACCAACCGAGGAATATATGATATGTGATGATGTTTCGCAAATTTACATAACACTCAATGAAAATAAATATACAGACTAATCATAGTAAAAACTGATGAAGGGTGGAGGTAAGTGGACGTCCCAACTAAGAATGAAGATCCAACGCATGAGAAAAGAGTCTCATGCAGACTATGGATGTTGGGCCATCGAACATGTACACCCCTTCATGAAGCTGACCTCTACCAAGTTCCATATTCACCATCTGCTCTTGAAACACAAGTTTAAAATATTTAAAAATATAAATACAGTAAAAGTACTTTGTGATCTTATTGATTTAGAGAAAATTAAAAGGAATTTTAGGAACATAGGAAATAGACGACAGAATAATACATGAATTCAAGGAGGAGACGCCAAATCCCACAATAAAATAAACTGGGTTTAACACGATCCAACATTCCTCCTTATTGCTTCTATTAAGTTGTTGCCTTATGTTGCTATCTTCGTTTGTATGCCCATGACTTCTCAAAACAATCCCACTACAATACATTCCAAATTCAAGGTAAATTATTTTCCTCACTTTAAACTTTCTCCAAGGCATGTGAAATTCCTTAATAAAATTCATCAGATGGTTTCATGCGATCCTCCTTAATTTTCATGGCACTAACTTACCAAATCAAATGTAAGAGATATATTCAGCCAAAAACAGGGTTTTTTGTGGTGGTATGAACCCAACCGCTACGTATGAAATACCCTTTATGGTGAAAAAAAATCTTCATTATTCCACTTCATCATATATTATGACTTGTTAATATCGCTGAATGTGATATGTGTTTTTGATATTTCTCTGTTGTGGCTTACGATATACCGGTTTTCCATTATGTGTTACTCGTCATAGCTTGTGATATTCTCCTACCACTGTGTGCGGTATATGTCCCCTACTGATAAGAATGCCATATGTTCTGTATTTATCGCTCCCTACAATAGCCGCAGACCGACATATGTGGCTTACTGTGTACAATAATGTTCTTTTGAAATGTTGTATCATATAATACGATATACTATAAACACTCCCTATAGTATGCCATCCATACTACAACTTCATTTATAATTTCTCTATTTTTCTTTAAAGGACTGCAATCTGCATATTATTAACAACAAATCCAAAAAAAATCATCACAAGATGCAGCACTAATCCTAACCGAATAGAGATGACTTACATATTGAAGTGTGATAAAAATTCCATAAAAACTGTTTTTCAGTGCTGGAAAATTACCACAAGCAAGAACGGTGTTCATTAGGGAGATATGTCAAGGACAGTAACTAGTAAGAGAGAAACTGTGATGGAGTATACCATTGTATGATTCCTGATTTTTTCACTAACAGGGAAAAAAATGTAATTAAACACTTGAAATAAAAGATATTTTTGGATAAACCTTAGGCAGTGGCCACGTATATGGGTGTGGGATGCCTGGACTTGCAGAGGGGACCTGGAAGGAAGGGTCGTAGGACACTGGTCTGGCTGGAACACTGGACCTGGATCGCACAGCTGGGGCTTAGAGCCTAGACCGAAGGAGGAATATTCTTAATTCCACCCTAACGATGACATAGAGTATTACTTAAAAGGTGAAGATGCCATGTTCCCACAGATTCTTTCATGAGATTAGTGAAACTGAGTTTTTCAAGAGTTTCAACTGACTATATTGTCATGATCGATTATAGATGGAGCCTAAAAAAGGGTGTACATAAATGTTATTCTCCAACATTGGTGACTCACCAGGCTGCCTCTGATTTGGCTATCAGATATCATAGGACAGAGGCCAAGAGGGGCTGTTGTGCCTGCCCTGGCCCCCAGCGTTGCACCTGGCGTGTGTGAGTTCTCTAAGCAGGACTTCTGGCCATGTCCAGTACACTTGGCTTTGCCTTTTCCGGGCATTCCCCTTGGAAGGGTGGGGGGTGCTTGGCATATTTAAGGTTAGTGGTATGGAGAGAGAAGAGAGAGACCCTAGGGTATCCTAGGCCTTGATACCATGTTTTCATTTGGAACATGCATCTTGATTGTAGTCAGGACTCTTTATAGAGAACGATAAAGTGATACAAGACATGAGATGGATTAAATATACACAATTCAAACTAAGATAGTTCTACTTAGATATAATTAATCTGAACACATCCATATCTTAGATAAATAATCACTGGAAACTCTTTCAAGTTGGTGACCTTGTGCATTGTTTGGAGAATACACTAGTCCTAGAAATAGACTTCTTGGTTTGATATTCTTTTTAATTTTTAAAACATTTCTTATTGTTCTTACTCTTGCACTGTATCAAAATTTCTAAATTATGAATTTTACTTCAAATATTTCTACTTATAAATTTCTCACAAACTTAATTTTTAATTGTTACTTTGAAATTTCTTGGAAAATTCAATTTATTTTTCCTTGTCTCTGATGGGGTATTATCAACAAAAATGCCAAAATTTTCATATGGTTTTTATTTATTTATGGAATACATATGATAAAGTTCCTTGAAAGGTTTTATGGAAAGCCATTGAAAGAAAAAAGGCATATTTTATGTATATTAAACTCTTCCAAGATATGTAAGAAGAGAGTTTAACTCGAGTTAGAACTCCAGTAAGTGGTACTACAGACTTCTTTGTCTCCATAGGACCACATAAATGTTTTTCTTTAATTCCATACATTTTTTCTTTGGATTAGATGAACATATAAAACATATTCAACATGAGATGTCTAATCCGTGCTTTTTGCTAATGATATAGCTCTCGTTGAAGAATCCAAAGAGTATCAATTTATAGTTAATGCTTTGTAGAGAGAATTTATAATCAAAAAGTTTCCAACTTAATGGGGATAAGATATAATATATGGATTGTAGTTTTAATAAAGGATTGTTTGGTAATATTATGGACATAAGATTGAAAGACCATGTTATTTTTAAGGTTCATTGTTTTCGATATTTAGGTTCATTTATGCAATGTCATAGAAATATTAATGTGTATTCTCTCATAGGCTTCAAATTGGATTAATAAAATGGAAAAAGGATTTTGGGGTGCATTGTGATCGTAAAATATCTTTAAAGTGGATGGGTAAATTTTATAAGACTGTAAATAGACTAAATATTATATATGGTAGTCCTTTGACGAGACATCATGACCCAAAAAAATGCATAGCAAAAATGAAAATGTTAATATATACATGTGGACATATTAATATTAATGAGATTAGATTTGAAAGTATTATAGAGAACATTAGAGTGACTCTGAGTGATGAGAAGATGACTGAGACAAGATTAAGATGATCTGAACATGTTGGAAGACAATCAATGGATGCATCTATTAATAGGGTAAACCTAATGACCAATTCACTTATTAAAAGTGGTAGAGATAAACCAAAAAGGAACCTTACACAAATCATTCAAGATGATTTTGTTCTAAAAGGTTTCAATGAAAATATGGTATTCAATAGAGCAATTTGGTGACATTTAATCCATTTAGTTGAATTAATTTAATTGTTTTAAGGCTTGTTGTTCCAAGTTTATCAATTTGACAACAATGATTGCATCTTATCGAGGACCAAAGAAAACCCCGGGACTAGTTCATTACAAGATCATTCCATGATGACCCATATTCTCAAATCCATCCCTTTATTTTTAGTTGAATATGTTTTTTCATTGTAGCATATTTATTAACAATTCTTCTCTATCAACTTCAAAATTTTCTAGACTCGTGCTTGCTTATTGTGTAGTAGAGATTATGATTCCATTTTATTTTTAATTTAGATACCACTATTCTAAACCATCATACAATAAAACATATTGAATTATTATTTTTAAATGACCATTAATCAAGTGGGAATATAGCTAAAATATTTAATCAATGGTATTTTTTGGAATACATTATAATTTTCCATAAATTCAACATGGCCAATAACTTTTGACCTATTTCTTTAATTCTTATTAAAGCAAGTAGTTTTTTATACTATGGACCATGGATAGTATTTGTTTTGAATTTCTATTTTATGTCTGCTTTTTGAAGATTTGATTTCAAATTTTTTTAGGCACATGAAATTGACTTGTGATGGGTATGCGATGTTATGAAATAATGTTTGTTCCAATTATTTTTTGAGGACGATGTTTATTATTTTTAATCCTTTATTGGTCCATTTAATAGCTCCAGAACCAGTTACCACTTAATACTGGTCATATTATGATGAGGAACAAGGTGAGGTGTTGTAGAAGTGGCCACTAGAGTCGATTGGTGATGCTTTCTAACTGTATATGTGAGATTTTTCTTTTGCCATAATATGAACACCCAACAACGGAACAAATAAATTAAAAGAACAAGTATTTTAAATACTTGAATTATTAATTATTATTATTATTATATTTTTACAAAATCATAACTATATTTTTTTCCTGGTATTATAATTGATGGGGATTGCCCAAGTGTGGCCTATCCTGTGGAAGTCTCTGGTTTGAGCCTTTATATTCTTGTTTGATTTTTTTTTGAATTTCTCCCCTTCCCTCACCTGATAGGTATTGATGTTTTCTTCTCATTTCTGACACAACTTCTTGTAATTAAATTCATGATGCCCGGAAAGATGAGTAGTTATAAGGAGTCATTGAAAAAATAGGTAGCTCCATAGATTCAGAAAAGGTAACCCTTAAAGCTCTATTTGTTACAATGGGATTTTGAGTAAGTGGAAAATGAGAAATGAAACAGTCCCGGAGATGGAGATCTCCATGAGAGGGGAGGTGTTATACATATTTAGTGACAAGGTAATTTTCAATTTATGCCATTTTATATGCATATTCCATTTTTGGATTGAATTAGAAATTATTTGGACTCCTCATGTTTTGGCCGCTTTGTATCGGATGACTGCAGTTTAGATCTCTGGTTTCAGTGCCATTTTTTGTACACTTTAACATGTGTATTTAATTATTTATGATCAATCCAAAGTGTAGAAACATATTTGAGATCATAAATCAAATCATATTGAGTATTTTGTGATATATGTTTTTCTTATGATATAGATAGATATTGTATTCACATTTCACAATGGGATCTTTTTATCCTTATTAATGTTTTTACCCTAATTTATTTGAATAGTTTCCATAGGAAATTTTATTGTCTATTTTATTTTTATTTTCTATATACATTTCCTAAAGTTGTTTGAATTTTGAGTATTATTTATGGGATTATTATCCTCCCCATGCTGGAGTGTCCTTAGGGGGGTTATTATTATTATAATATGATAAAGTTTATAAATGTTGTTATATAATTAAGTTTATTGTTATTATTATTTTAGGTGTCCCATAATTTCTATTATTATTTAAAAATCATTTTTTTGTATCAAAATATTTAATAATAATATGAAATATATATATATTTCTCTATTTATTTGTAAGTATAGTATATATTCATATATGCTGACATCTATACATGTCGTATTTCAACTTATGCTTTTATATAATAAAACGGTTATATCATGTTTATCCTGTTTAATTTCAATGTAATTTTTCACTTTAAGATAGTGTCTTAGTTGCTACAAATGCTTGTTATAGTATATTTATATAATAAATTTATAATTTTCATAGTGATTGTGATCATTTTATACTATAAATTGTCAAATTACATCATATATGATAAATTTTCATCGTAAATATCTACACAATAAATTAAAAATGAAAATATATTAAGTTTACATTCATCATTACAATATAAATTTATATAGTTGAGTATAAATTATTATCAATCCATATTTTTCACAGCAATTTCATAGTAAATTTACATAGAAAATTTCATGGTTGATTTATAATTTACATAGTAAATTGATTGAATCTCGGACTGAAAGACACTAGTGGGTAAAGTGGTTAGACCGCATTGTCTACTTGATTCTGTGGAAAATTGATCCATTCAGCGGTTTTGAGTTTTCCGTAGCAGTTTTGGAAATTTTTGATATGCCTCCTAAATATTGGTGGGTTAATAAATTATATTCTATATGGAAATGTTCCTTGAATAAATAGTTTGAAATTGTGATTTTAATTTAACATCATTAAAATTATGTTATACATGATAAATTATCACATTAATAAATAATATAATAATAAAACTAGTTTAAAGATATAAATGAGCCTGAGGGGGCACTGGGAGTGGCAGAGGCTGGAGCCAAAGGAGCCAGAGCTAGAGGCCGAGTCAAATCCAGAGCTAGATTCAGAGTCGGTGCCACATCTAGAGGTAGATCTTGGGATTTTGAAAGAAGTTTTACAATAAAAAATTTCATTTTTTTCTTTGACTCATAAACCACAAAAAGTGGATCACACCTTGATAGCTATGAATCATTTAAAAACATTCATTAAGATAAAAAAGATTTTTATTCCACAACAACAAAATTACTTTTTCACTCTAACATATACTAGAGGGTTTTTCATTGAAAATAAAATTTTATATACAAATGAATTTGTGTCAGGGGTTCTAAGGCACTAGATCTTGTAGCACTTACCAATGATCCCCTATCAGTTGGTAGAGCTAGAGGAAGTAGTATAGGTCTAAAGGAAGAGGAAGAGCCATATCCATATGTAGATCCATAACCAGAGCTAGAGCCAGAGGCAGAGGTAGAGCCATATGTAGAGCCAGAGCCAGAGCTAGATGTAGAGGGAGAGATACAGGCCGGGCAAGAGGTAGAGGGAGATGCCGAGGATGAGAGCGAGCGTGAGGGAAAGGCAATGGGCAAGGGAAAGGGTGAGAGAGAGATCCATATAGAGAAAAAGAGCCAGAGCAAGAGAAAAAAGAGAAAGAGCCATAGTAACTGCAAGAGAGCCAGAGGGAGAGGGAGAGAGAGAGCGAGAGCGAGATCTAGAGATAACGCGAGAGCCAGAGCACAAGAGCCAGAGAAATAGAAAGAAGAGCAATATCAAGAGATAAAGAACAAGAGAAACAGAGCTAGATCCATAGGTAGAGGTAGAGGCCAAGGTCGAGGATGATCTAGAGGTAGATCCAAAGGTAGTTGCAGATCTAGAGCCCACCAGAGCTAGATCAAGAGCCAGACGCAAAGCCATACCCCACACCAGAGCGAGGGACAGAGCCAGATAAATTATAAAAGGGTCAGGTAGAGTCAAAGGTAGAGTTAGAGGCAGATTAAAATGCGTTTCTAGATCCAGAGCCAGATGTAGACCCATATGTAGAGGCAGCACCAGATCCAAAGGTAGAGCCAAAGGCACAACCAGAGGCAGATCCAGATGCTCTGGCAGAGCCACATGTTCTAACAGATCCAGAGCCAGAGCCAGATCTAAAGTTAGAGGCAGAGGCAGGGGTAGAGGTAGAGGCAGATGCAGAGGAAAAGGCATAGGTATAGGTATAAACAAAGGCAGAGGTAGAGGAAAAGGTAGAGGTACAGGCAGAGCTAGAGCCAGAGAAAGATCCAGAGCTAGAGCAAGAGATAGAGCTAGAGGCAAAGGTAGAGGCAGAGGAAGAGTCAGAAGCAAAGCTAAAGGTAGAACTAGAGACAACACCAAATCTATAGGTAGAGGTAGAGGCAGAGGTAGAAAGAGAGGTAGAGGTAGTGGAAGAGGAGGAGGTAGAGGAAGAAGAATATGTAGATACATAACCAGAGGTAGAGACACAAGTGGAGCCAGAACCAAATCTAAATCTAGAGGCTAATCCAGAGGTTGTAGCAATGGTAGAGCTAGAGGCAGAGGCAGATCCAGAGTCATAGGCAGAGGGAGAGTTAAATCCAAAGCTAGAACTAGATCCAGAGGTAGTGGTAGATCTAGATGTAGAGGTATAGGTAGAGCTAGTGCCAGAGTCTGAGCCAGAGCTATAGCCCGAGTTAGAGCTAGAGGAAGATGAAGAGGCAAAGGAAGATCAAGAGGTATAGCTAGAGGCAATGCCAGGGGAAAAGCTTGAGGCAAAGGTAGAAGCATAGGCCGAGGAAGAAGCAGAGGCAGGGGCAGGGTTAGGGGAAGGGGTAGAGTACTAGAGCCAAAGTAACAGAGCTAGATCTAGAGCTAGAGGAATTGGCAGAGGAAAAGGTAGAGCCAAATCCAAAGGTAGAGCTAGAGTTAGATCCAGAGACATTGGTAGAGCCAGATCCCATGTGGGAGATGAAGGTAGAGCCATTTCCAGACCTAGATATAGATCCAAAGCTAGATCCATAGGTAAAGGCAGAGTAGGAGCTAGAGGAAAAGGAAGAGTTGGAGCCAAAGCCAAATCCAAATCCAGAGTCACAGCCAAAGCCAGAATCAGATCTAGTGCCAGAGCAATAGGCAAAGGAAGATACTGATCCCGAGGGAGAGGAAAATCCAGATCTAGAGGAATAGCCATTGATATAGGAAGAGGTAGATCATGATCTATATGGAGATGAAGAGGGAGAGGGAGAGGTAGAGACAGAGCTACAGGTAAATCCAGAGGTAGAGCCAAAGTCAGATCCAGAGGTAGATGCAGGTGCAGAAGCAAAGGAAAAAGCGGAGGCAGAGGTAGTGGTAGAGCCATATCCATAGATAGAGGTAGAGGCAGAGCCAGATCCAGAGCTAGATCCAAAGCCAAAGCCAGAGCTAGGGCCTAATCCAGAGACATAGTTAGAGGTAGAGGCAGAGCTAGCGCTTGAGCCAGAGCCAGAGCCAGATCCAGATGCAGATGCATAAGTGGAGCCAAAGGTAGAGGTAGAGGCAGAGGCAGAGGTAGTGGTAGAGCCAGAGCGAGTGGTAGAGGTAGAGACATGGGTAGTTGAAGTGGATGATCCAGAGCCAACTGGTTGTACTTTGATTACATGGAAATTTAATTTATTTAACATCTTACTACATATTTTTCATTTTTCTACATGACTATGATGTATTAAGGTCCTAAAGTATTTGATTCATTGATAAGGTCATGGAAGTTCCCTGCTTTGATGAGAACTTTGAAATTCTATAACAATATTCTTAAATATAGTTCTATAGTTTGATGACATACTATGATAGGACACATAGAATGAAGACCTTTAGGTGTGAGTACTCATAAGAAGATGAGACTTCCACTCATGATGTTCGCACTTTGTAATCTCCATGATAGGATATTATGAGAAAAGACCCTCTAGTAGGAATTCCCTATGTTTTGGGGTCATCAGATATTTCTATCTGTGATCATGTGTAATGATCCTTATAATTTAATATTATAATTAATATGTTTCATGACTCGTGCACTTTGATTTATTGATGAAAACTATCACACTCGTAGTTGGTAGGAAGTATGGTACATTGGGTACATCATGAGTGACATGTTATTAATAGATAAGTCGAGGAAGGATTTGTCCCTTACATTTATGGAAGTTTATATCTTAGACCTTTGATTGAAATAGAATCATCGCCTGAAATTCCATGGTCATGGTGTAATGATGAGTTTATTTTAGGTAGTCAAAGAATGACGTATCAAGAATAAAAGTTGATGACACTATCATGAAACCTGCTTGATGAGATATTGTGACAGAGGTATTATATTACACAGTGAGTGTTATTATGTGGATATCATTGTTGTGACATTATGTTCTTTCACTTAGGTGCCCTAAACCATTTCTAGACAGTACTCTTGGACTTTAGGCAAGCCCGCCTAATGCCAATGAGAAAGAATCCTAGAGGGTCACACACTAAGTGTTTCTCATGGTCTTGGTTAAATTATATTTTAATTTAATTAATAAATATTATTCTCAATATAGTGGAATAATTTTATTCATTTTAAAATTATTTCATAAATTAAATAAATATTTATTCACCGGATTGTGGGTAAAATATATTTATTTATTTTATGTAATATTTAATAAATATGTATTTACTGGTTTGTAAATAAAATATTTATTTAAGAGAATATATTTTTTATATATTTATTCGGTTGTTCAATAAATGGAAGTGGGGTTCGAGTGGAAAAAGGTCGGTCCGGTAGTAAAATAATTATTTAAAAAACGGAAAATAATTATTTAACTCGTTGGAAAATTTTAATATAACATTGCAATTAGTTTATGACATAGAATTTTATTTATAATTCCTTTTTGCACAAGTTGTAGCACCATAAATAATGAAGTGGTATTGTTATTAATAGCATGGGTTTTCTCTATGGTTATGACTGTATTTAATTGTTGTTACATAATTAAATATTGTAACTAAAGCCCCATGTCAATAAATAGAAACATGCTTCTATTGTACCTTGTACCGAACTGCACACCCAGTGAATTGAGAATTGTTGAGCTAAACATTTTCTCTCTCAAATACTCTTCCCACCCCTCTAAATAATGAGAGATGTTCTTCAAGGCCGAAGAACAACCGATCAAGAACAACCGACACAAGACAATCGCTTCGCCGCACTAGCACTCAGAGAATGAGAAGTGTTGATCGGAGGCCATCAGAGCACGTGTGGATCACCGCTAGAGAGATTCTATTTTAGATCCTTGAAAGTGAAACAAGATAATTCAAAAGGGTCATTTCATACTATCAAAATCATCAATAAAGAAAATATCGAAGATTCAGGTATTATTTTCTTGATGAAATTAATTAAATTAATTATAAACATGATGTGAAAGATCTTATCTACAGGTTTTGAGTCTATTCCTTCTTTGTCTAAATCATTGATTCAATTCTATGGAGATTGACGTTCGTCCTCTTATTGATCCCGGAATAATCATTGATCATGGTAAAAATAAAAGAAGGTTTTCATCCCAAACACACTTCTGCTACTCCTGAAACCTACAAGTGGTATCAGAGGGAGGTTACATCATAGTTTATAATTATTTAAATATTTTTTTGATGATTTACGCATTTAAGAATTTAGTTATTTCAATTCAAGTTAATAGTTCTGCAAATATAAATCTTAAGATATATTACTCCTCTTTCATTTCTCATTCACCTTACTGAAACAATATTTTCTTTTAATTTTGATTAAAATAAAATAGAGGATCTCCTTCAAAGGTGGAAAAGGTTTTTAGCCATAAAACACCCAAACACAGGATGTGTACATTCCGTGTATCCATTTTTCAATGCACTGGGTATGGTCCTCCAATCCAAGACATGTCATTTGAGTTTTCTATGTCTTAATGACTCCGTGTGTTGACCAAGAATAGGTGGCACGAAATTTTCAGATTACACATTGTGTGGATCACCGAACATGATGTGTAGTCCCTTCGGGTTAGGGTTGGACTGTGTACCCTATACACACCTTTCCTGTATGGAGACCATGTAACGAGTAACTACATGGCGTGTGGCCTACTGGACACACCGTGTACTCTGAAGATTTCTGAAGTACACTCACACATCATTTCCCCAGGCGTGTTCTTCAGATGGACGGTGACTAGTCACTGAAAGTGGCTAATATTCATTGTTAAGTTCTTGATATTAATGTGTTTAAAAGTTCATAAACATCAATTTTAGTCCAATTCAGAAATTGAACTTCATTTCCCATCATTGTGCAATTCATGCTTAAAATGTCAATTTGGGCCCACTCAATAATTTGCTTGTGGAAATTACAATATTCATCATTTTAATTTGCAATTTTGGGATATGATTGATCACTTTGTTTGGAACATTTTATCTTTTAGGTCCGATGGATGAATCCCAAAGAAAGATGGATAATTTTGCGCCTGAACGCAGAAACATGCTGGAAAAAGCATAATGGGCCTAAGGCCCATCAAACAAATGTGGGGCCCAGAAACCCCATTTCGACTATAACATCCAAACGGCTGAGCGAAATTTCCTGAAATTTTTACAGCTCATAGAGGACAGATGTATGAAGATATTTCTATTCTACAGCCCCTCCGGATTCGGCCTTCTTCAATTTTGAATTCACACGTCAATGTGGTGGACGAATCTGGACAGTTTTCCGGGTGAAATTCGAAACATCAATTTCCTTTTGATTATTCACCCTCCATTTGAGTCTATTAATTATTGGGGGGTGAATTAATTGTTGGGGGATGTACCTAAGGCTCATAATATGCCTATATAATGAGCTAGTGGCGAAGGGAATGGTGGTGGAAATTTTTCTTATCATCTTGGATGCTTTGTTTCATTGTAATGTTTTGCTTCCAAATTTCCTTTGTAATGTTTTCCATTTCCATGTAAGTTTCTTTTTTTTATCTTTATGTTCTTAATCAAATTATTTCTCTTATATATTTCGCATTTCATTTATTAAAACTTTATAATCACAAAGCACAGTGATATCTCTGTCTTGTTTTGAATTAGTTCACACATAGGTGTGAATTTCATTCACACACACGGAGGAGTGCTCGTTATTTTCGCGGTTTTAATTTCTTCAATCCAATTCTTGTTAGTCATATTCCGCCCACCATTGAGAGTATACCATCAATGGAGGGCTAACCCTTTAATGGGTTGATCTTAGGAGGATGCAAAGGCTGGATTGAATGTTATTTTATGAACGAATTGTTGTTAATTGGATAATTAATTTAAGACATCCATTCTTCAGTAATTTCTACTCTTTATCTTTACTGTGTTTGAGCAAACTAAATTCAATTACTAAATGACCATATACCTCGGAGAGATCATGAATTTAGTTCTCTAAGTGTATAGGGGATTATTAATTGTGTTTAGTAAGCACCAAACTAGAAAATGATGAAGGTAGTTTTATTTTTGAAGAATGGATTCATCAAGAATTAATAAAACCAAAATTGTTTAAAGAAGTAAAATTCATTCAATCCACCCCAAGCATAATCCTAAGATCAACCCATTTTATTTGAATTGAATTCACGTAGGTTTCTTAGTGTTATTTAAAACCATCCAAAATCAAAACCAAAGTTGGCTACTTCATAGCCCATCCTTCACCAAATCATAGCGTCTCAAGGTTACTTCTTCGGTCCCTGTAGACTCGACCCCTACATGTACTACATCGATCGCTTTTACCCATAGGGTAAATTTGGGCGCATCCAAATTTTGGCGCCCTTTCCGGGGACCCAAGTAAGTACCTTAGACCCAAATCTTCTTTTCTCACCCCAAATTCTCTATTCTCACCCCAATTTCTCTTTTCTTTTCCCCTTTCTGTTTCTGTGTGTCCAAAAAAACCCCAAAACTAATTTTCAATCAATTCTAATGGATTATCCTCCAAAATACCCCTTCATAAATCAATGCTATAATCAAGTTGGAAATCAATATTGGGAAACACCTCACATAGGGAATTTCATTGACCAATCCTTAATTGAATACACTACACCCGATGAGATGTACAATCAATGGGATGCTGAATGTTTACAAGATCAATTTCCATACCTATCAAGAATGATTGAAAAGATAAATAATGAGGAAGTCCATGATGTACAAACATATATCAACCCTAATCCTGAAAAAATTCTTGAACAATTGTGTGAACAAATGGATAAAATGAATTCAGAAGTTTTATCTTTCAGATTAGAACTACAAAGCTTTAAAACTTTTGAGGAACTCATTCCCACTCAAGATGTTCTTTCCTCATCATTGATAGATGAATATTTTATCCCAAAAACCTCCCATGAATTGAAAAAAGAACTAAACTTTGGATATGGGATAACTGAACAAGATCAAATAAATGTTGAAGGGTATTTAAATCAGGATGAAATTAATTTTTTGGATTCACAAGGGGAAAATTTGTCTTCATGGATTGAGTGTTCGAAATATTGCTCCAATAACAATTTTTTAGAATCACCGATCATTGAACCGTTGGGAGATATAACGAATATTGTGTCTATACCCACTCATGAAATTCAAATGGAAAATTTTGTGGATGAATCATCTTTTCAAAAGGAACCAATTCTTTCAAATGTTTTTAAAGAAGAAACAATTTTTTATTCAAATTATCATTCTTCTTTAGGAAAATTCAATCAAACTGAACTCGATGTTTTAATACTTCCTTCCCTAATCAATAATCCCTCTATTTATGATAACCAAGACCATTAAATTATCATCACTCTTCATCAAGAATCTCACCATGTAGGAATGAACCTTGAAATCATAGGAAATAATCCTGATAAAACACGATCAACCATTTTAGATATTCCTTGAATTTTACCAATCATTGTAGAAAATAGGATTTCATACGAAAATTTTTTCAAAAAAACAATCAATCTCAATCTTGTTGAAGTGAAGAAAGATGGGTTAATTAAAATTTTGAATGTTGGAATTGGATAATTTGGGGGGTACAAGTCGAGCTAACGACGTTAAACAAAAGCGCTGCATGGGAGGAAACCCATGGTTTTCATGTTTCTAATCATTTTGAATCATTTTTTTCATATAATAAATTACCATAAGCTGTTGAACTGTTCTTCTTTTATGAGTAAGGATAGGTATGAAAAGTGAGCACCGTATTCATCTGTGTCACGCGGTGTGATCCCTGAGTAATACCTTACCCAGAAAATATAAAGAAGACAATGTATCATCAGTTTATTTTGTTTTGTTTTATTTTTATGTTTTTATAGGTTGAAAAAATAAAAGGACATGTCGTAAGCCATAAGGAAAATCCATTCACCACCATCCAAGCAACTGAGACTCAAATCCAGGAGTGAAGGGAGACTGTGGAACGCACTATCATCATCAACCACCAGGTTACTTCATTCCATGATTATCATTTAAAATTTACTCTTTGAAATCCTCTCCTACCCCCCTTCTAACTTTTCTTTTATTTAAACACCGGGGACAGTGTTATTCTATGTTGGGGGGACATGAAATAAAAAATGATTTTTTTTTTGAAAAAGAACATGCATGAAAAGAAAAATTCCATTAACCTTGAACATGATAACACACATTGAAAACTCTAAAATTTGATATCAAATAATTTTTTATGCCTTGATACTGATTTTAATGCAAGTTTAAGTTCATGAGCATAGTTTTTGGAAAGTGCGGTTGTCCGATGTGATTTTTCAAAGTTTACATTTTCATCCTCTTAATAAAAATGACACAATGCACATCTACTGGATAGTGGGTGTAAATTTGAGTTCTTGGGTCCCTTTCATTATAGCATAGGGTTCTGGGGTCACTTTTAGTTTAATTTGAGTATCAAAAAAAACAAAAAAAAACAAAAAATAATGACCACATAGAGCAATGTTTTGTCCAAATGTGTGGCGTCCGGCACTTGGGGATCATGACTCCATAGTTGTCTTGCCCAGAGTTAGGCTTTATATCTCTATTGTAGAGCATGAAATTGAAAAAATGCGTGGCGTCCGGCACTTGGGGATCGTGACTCCATAGTTGTCTTGCCCAGAGATAGTCTTTTCATATCTATTGTGGTTAAAAAAAATCAAAAAAATAAAAAAAATCAAAAAATAAAAAAAAGGGATACTCATCTTAAGTTTTAATGTGATTCCCACCTAGCGCTTCCATTTTTCCCCTTGAACAATAAAATGGGCCCCATATCTTTTATGATGCACAACACTTTATCATGCTTAATTGGAATTGGATGAAATGTGGAAATGAATTTGAACAAAGGAATGGGCTTGGGATTGGGATATTCTTATGGAACTAGCTTGTTTTAAATGATTTTTATGGGTTCCATAATTTTTTTTGGGTATGAGGTCTTTTGGGTGAGCAATGTTTATTAAAATGTTTTTGGAAAAGGGGATTTCAATTTCATATTTGTAATTTATTTTGCTCGGGACTAGCAAAACTCAAGTTGGGGGGTGTGATTAGTCACTGAAATTGGATAATATTCATTGTTAAATTCTTAATATTAATGTGTTTAAAAGTTCATAAACATCAATTTTAGTCCAATTCAGAAATTGAACTTCATTTCCCATCATTGTGCAATTCATGCTTAAAATGTCAATTTGGGCCCACTCAATAATTTGCTTGTGGAAATTACAATATTCATCGTTTTAATTTGAAATTTTGGGATATGATTTATCACTTTGTTTGGAACATTTTATCTTTTAGTCCGATGGATGAATCCCAAAGGAAGATGGAGAATTTTGCGCTTGAACGCAGAAACATGCTGGAAAAAGCATAATGGGCCTAAGGCCCATCAAACAAATGTGGGGCCCAGAAACCAAGCCCAATGAAGCTCAAATTTATACAGTAGAAAGATAAAAATATGAGGATCATTTTATTCAACTGTGGCCGGAGCTAATTCTGATGTTATCATGATGATAAATGGATCTGAAGTTGAGATTTAAATGGTGGACATGACATTAATGCTCAAACATCCGTCCAACCATTTAGACTATAACATCCAAACGGCTGAGCAAAATTTCCTGAAATTTTTACATCTCATAGAGGACAGATTTAAGAAGATATTTCGCTTCTACAGCCCCTCCGGATTCGGCCTTCTTCAATTTCGAATTCACACGTCAATGTGGTGGACGAATCTGGACAGTTTTCCGGGTCAAATTCGAAACATCAATTTTCTTTTGATTATTCACCCTCCATTTGACTCTATTAATTGTTGGGGGGTGAATTAATTTTTGGTGGATGTACCTAAGGCTCCTAATATTCCTATATAAGGAGCTAGTGGTGAAGGGAATGGTGGTGGAAAATTTTCTTATCATCTTGGATGCTTTGTTTCATTGTAATGTTTTGCTTCCAAAGTTCCTTTGTAATGTTTTCCATTTCCATGTAAGTTTTTTTTTGTATCTTTATGTTCTTAATCAACTTATTTATCTTATATATTTCCCATTTCATTTATTAAAACTTTATAATCAGAAATCACAGTGATATCTCTATCTTGTTGTGAATTAGTTCACACATAGGTGTGAATTTCATTCACACACACGGAGGAGTGCTCGTTATTTTCGCGGTTTTAATTTCTTCAATCCAATTATTGTTAGTCATCTTCCACCTACCATTGAGAGTATACCATCAATGGAGGGCTAAACCTTTAATGGGTTGATCTTAGGAGGATTCAAAGGCTGGATTGAATGTTATTTTATGAACGAATTGTTGTTAATTGGATAATTAATTTAAGACATCCATTCTTTAGAATTTCTACTCTTTATCTTTACTGTGTTTGAGCAAACTAAATTCAATTACTAAATGACCATATACCTCGGAGAGATCATGAATTTGGTTCTCTAAGTGTATAGGGGATTATTAATTGTGTTTAGTAAGCACCAAACTAGAAAATGATGAAGGTAGTTTTATTTTTGAAGAATGGATTCATCAAGAATTAATAAAACCAAAATTGTTTAAAGAAGTAAAATTCATTCAATCCACCCCGAGCATAATCTTAAGATCAACCCATTTTATTTGAATTGAATTCACGTAGGTTTCTTAGTGTTATTTAAAACCATCCAAAATCAAAACCAAAGTTGGCTACTTCATAGCCCATCCTTCACCAAATCATAGCGTCTCAAGGTTACATCTTCGGTCCCTGTGGACTCGACCCCTACATGTACTACGTCGATCGCTTTTACCCGTAGGGTAAATTTGGGCACAACCAGACGGTGAAAAATAGTACACTCCATGTAGATGGAACTACACATCGTGTACACATCCAAATTATGAAGATTTATTAAAATTTATTATTATATTATACAAAATCTTGAGACGTGTACCATCGTGTAAGCCTAAATCTGAGGCACAACACGTGATGGGGGTTTTATATAAATGTGTTTAATTTAACATATGTGTAATTTTCATTTCTACTCATTGGGTAGTTATGAATAGGAATTCACTGGGTTTCCTCTAAGCTACATGTTATGTACAAAGATAATTTTAAATGAATTTATTTGTTTAGAATTATGATGGATGGGAATCTCAAGGAAATTTAGAAAAGGGTTTAAGAGGAAAATATTGATTAATTATAGATGATAATTAATTGATTCAAGCGTGATTTATCTTAAACAATAACGATTAAATAATTGCATGCTAGTTTAATTTATGCATAAATATTGTTACATTTATGGATGATCATGAGCTACACCAATGACTTTGTATGTGGATGATTTCTTTTAATTAATTAATTTAAATTAAATTTTATGGTCTGCAAGCCTTCTCGTCATTAATATGTAGGACCTGTGTGCCCAAGGATTCTTTTATGTAAAACCCATTTTTACCCCTCACCTACATGTTTGCTAAAAAAAGGCTTATTTAATGGATGGAACTCCCAAGATAGTGGATTTGGTTCAAGATGGAGCTGAGACGAAACCAATCCCAAGAGATACAGTGGTGGGCAGGTGGAAAGAAGTAAACACAAACCCAAAATGGTCAATATGTTTCTCCCCTATGTTAGGGATAGTTTATCAACCTCTAGATAAACTAACCATTTGAAAATCTAATGATCATTCTCTTTATTTTATTTCTGTTAGTTGCATGGTTTATCATTATGGATGTGTTATCATGATGAAAAAATTAATGAATTAAACAAACATGAAATATAGAACTAAAATAAACCATACATATGGGTAAACATTATCAGGACACAGTTAATCAATTAAGTATGTTCCACTTATATTAAAAATTATCTAATAATGATAATAAGAAATTCAATCATAAGAGATAAAAATCCCTCAAATAAAATATTAAGTAAGAACAAGCCTTCTATTACTTGATTAAGGGAAAAATCAATAAAACTATGTGTTTGACCAACCTTTGTTGGGAAACTTACTTTTATACAGGAAGCCCTTATGAAAGGTTTTAGGTTGACTTAACCATATTACATCAAGTGGAGTAACCCTGAAATACTTGGTGCAATATTAGTGGCAAGAGTTGAGGAAATCCAAAGTCATGATTTCAGGATTGGGGAGTCCACTCAACAAATCAAGGAGCGGCAAGCCCACAGTTGGCAAAGACCTACCTAACTAAATACCTTCTAATAGATTGCCAACCCTTGTTGGGGTTATGCAAAGGGGAATATGGATCATTTCCACTTGAATGTCATGGACACTAGAAATTATGAGTTCAATGGTGAGGGCCATTGGGACTTGATAAAATCGTGGGAGACTTAATAAAAATTTATTATTTCTCATAAAATTTAATCAATAAAGTAATAATGATCTACTCTTTTAATTGAATAATAAAAAATGACAAGATCGTCAACTACACTATCCATACAATCAATTCCAAATAAAGACAACAACATTAGAAAAGCTCATGATCATTCTCTTTATTTTATTACTATCAGTTGCATGGTTTATCATTATATATGTGTTGTCACGATCACATAATTAATGAATTAAAAAAGTGTAATTACACAGACCTTCTTTTTAGGTATATTTTCCTATCCTGGTAACTTTTGAGAAAAAGTGGTTTCTTTTCTGGAGGTTGTGCTGGGGCACACAGTTGGCGCACAGTCTGAGAAAACCATGCAACCAGCCCAAGAAACTGTGCACTGTTGACAGTGGGATCTGCACAGAATGCACATGGTTTGTCAGACTATCCGGGAAATCCATGTTAAGTCCCAAGGTGAGACAATGGAAACTGCACAGTTGGTGCATGGTTTGTCAAACTGTTCGGGGTAACCGTGCAGCCACTTAATGTTAGATTTTTTAAGTCCCAGGCCACTCGAGATTTCCATTCCTCCACGATTCTTCCTCCCACTCGTGGCTCAAGAGGGTGTTTCAATTTTTAGAGGTTTGGGGAGCTCCTTGGCTCTTTTTGAGGAAAAGTGAAGGGGTTTCTTAGTGGATCGAAGGCGGTTCTCCTCGGGTAAGTCCCTCTCTTGGTTCTATGAGGTTTTAGTTAGGGTTATCTCTCTCCCTCTCTTAGTTTCCTAGATCTAAAAGTTTTTCATGTAGATCTAGGGTTGTGTTGCCTTTGTGTGTCAAATTTTGACCTTATTGATGTTAGGGAAGGGTTTTTGAGGTGGTTTCGAGGAGGCGTTCACCCAGTTTGGAGCACGTTTGGGCAAATAGGCCAATTTCACCCAACCCTAAGAGGTAAGTGGTTTGTGCCTTTTGGTTTAAGGTCTTTGAATTGTATGTGAAAAATCACCAATAACCATGAATGGGGTATTGTTCGTTTAACGTTTTTAACCATGTTAATTTCCTGCATTGCAGGTGTGTGGGAGTAGAGGTTATTTTTATGTGAATAGGGTTGATTGCTATGCTTTTTCGGTGTTTCCCATGCATGTTCTGTTTATGACTATTTGGTTCTAATTATCCTGTTAGGATTCATTGTTTGTTTCCCATTCCTATTATTGTAGGATAGATTGATCTTGTTTATCTAACATGCTGATATGTTGTAGACTGCTAGCGAAGTAGTTCATGAGGTTTACTTTGGCCGATACGCATTGTTATACTTGTTTGAATTACACAGGGTCGTGAGAACCTGGTGTAGTAGACCATAGGGAGAATGAACATATGGTCTTCTCCAGAGTGTCTTTATAATTTTTGATGCGAGACCACTGGGGGAATTGACATTGAGTGCTTCCCCAAAGAGTCTTTAGTTCCTCGACATTGGCCACAGAGGGAATGTAAAGTCAATGCTTCCCTATAGCACCTTTAGATTTAATACGAGACTATAGGGGGAATTGACGGTGAGTGCTTACTCATAGAGTGTATGCTTAAGCTGAACCAGAGGGGTTAGACTGAGTGTGCTACCCAGAGGGTTTCTTGTACTTGATAGGTAGGACCAGAGGGGATAGGCTGTGGGCACTTCCCAGAGGGTTACCTGTTAGTTAGCTACTCGCTTGTGTTTCTAGGTATGAAAAGAGGGGATAGGTTGTGGACACTTCCTAGAGGGTTACCTATTTGTGTTTATCTTCTTGGTTAGTTGTTGCTTGATATTGAACTGTGGATTGCTTACTATTGAGTACTTTCCTTTTTACTGCTTTTTGTACTTTTACCTGCCATATATTCACTGACTATTAAGCACAGATCTCGTTGTGGTTTCCTACTGGGATTTAGTCTCACACCCTGTTTGGGCCATGCTTTTGGGCCCAAATGGATTATATTGTTGTAGGTATAGACAAGGGCAGGCACCCTTCTACTTCAAGTAATTGATTTTCTGTGGAGCTGGAGAGCATGGGACAAAGCAATGGCTTGAGATGCTGAGGAGATGTTTATATATTTTCTTTTGTACTTGGGTTTAGTACTATTTGTATTCATCATTGTGACTTTTTTGGATTTTTTATGAGACATATGTATCATGCATCATTATATATATGTGTGTGTGTGTGTGCTCCAGTCGTATATTATTTCAGTCTTCCGTTGTTTACCGTTGTTTGATATTTACCGCTTCCTCTATTGTATATTTGTTTCTCTTTCACTATGTTACTCTGCCAATGAGGGCATAGTTTCCCCACTATCACACCCAAGGTCCTCACTACTAGTCGACAGCCTCTAGAATTCGGGGAAATGCGCTTGAGGCCATGTGACCAACCGGGTCCGAGGTGCCTCTGGGCTGCTTCTGAAACCAGGACATTACAAAGTGGTATCATAGAAATTATTTTCTTCTTGAATTACTGTTTGGAGCCATTATCCAGGGATATGAAGGAATAATTTCTTGGTAATATGTTGTGCCTGGTAGTAGCTAACCCGTGTATAGGGAAAATCCAATCTACCTTGTTTAATGAAATTTTTCTGGTTTACAATTTCATAGTTGATTTTATTTCACCGTTAGGTGATTCACATGTATTGTGTTGTTATCGTTGATGTTATTGAGGTTCTATTTTTGTCGCAACCCAATGAGATGAGGGTATTAAATCTCATGCATCATATAGGAACTTTATAAAAGTCACATGTCATTCATTCTTTCCATGACATCTAGGATGTATTAGCAGTTTCATGTTGTTGTGATAGATTTTGTGTAGAATATGCATGCTGTTGTGATAGATGCATTGATAAAAATACATGTTTTTTGATAGGGTATTGTTTGAGTAAGGTTTTTTTAAAATGAATTCAAAATTGTGGTTCTTGAGGTGTTATGGGCCCTCATGGACCGAAACATAGTGAATCAACACCTTCTCTTTTCTTGTTTAAAACATGTGTACGATGCGAAGCATTCATTCGTGGGTAGTATGGGCCCTCATGGATTGGAATTTGGAACTTTCAATTTTCATTTCAGTGTTTCTCTGTGTTCCAGAGTAGTTTCTAAGGCTTACTATGTGGAAAAACTCATAATAAACGCCGTGTAGTTTTGACTACACGAAATGTGTTCTTCTGTTCGGGAAGAAACAATATTTCTTAAGTGCACATCGTGTAATCTCTATACACTCCGTGTACTCCTATGTTTCAGTCCCTATTAATCTTGATCTGATGTGTGTGTTTGACCTTGCAGAGTCATGCCACCGAGACATCCTCTGGTTTTACACCAGCCATAAAGTGGTGATCATACACCGGATATGGCTGATCAAGGACTTCCTACAGATCCTCTTATTGTGCCAGTCTTGGCACAAGCAATTATACCTAACCCAGGGGATGATGCAAAGTTCAGGGAATGCTTTATGAGGATGCTGCAGACCTTTCAAGGAGCACCGCCTCCTGCCCCGTCGATGGCAGATTTGACGTGGGTCTTTCAGCAGCAGCATCCTCCCACTTTCTCAGGGGATGGGGGACCACAGGCTATAGAGTCATGGCTAGAAGCCATGCTGATGATCTTCGAGCATCTGGATACATATCTAGATAGGAGGGTCAAGCTCGCTACCTATATGCATCGGGACTGCTCCAAGAGGTGGGGGGATGTGATCTCACAGGCAGGACGCCAGCAGGTTATAGCGTGGGATGAGTTTTAGTTCATCTTCTTTGACTTATTCTATCCGGAGACCTTGAGGGCCGATCAAGCCCCATAGTTTATGAGTATGGATTAGGGTACTCTTTCTGTTATGGAGTATTCCTATCACTTTACTGATTTGTAGCATTTCACGCCTATTCCAGGAGGTGATCAGTTATTCCTGGTAATGGAGTTCGAGGATGGTGTAAGGAACAACATCCGATCATAGTTTAACATCTTCTGGTTGACCTCCATCACTTCTATCATCAACTAGGTACTGATCATGGAGCGTAATCTGAGAGATTCTGGAGTTGTGAGCCATGGTGGCTCGATATCTGGAGTTAGAATCCCTCCTATTGATAGCAGGAAGCGCCGTAGGAAGTCTTTGCACGGTGATCCAAGGAGGAAAGACACATATTCTAGTAGCTAGGTGGTGTGCTACCAGTGTGGGAAGAGTGGGAATATGAGGCCACAGTGCCAGAGAGACCCATTTGAGTGCCGATCTTGCAGCAAGATGGGTCACCTTCAACATTTTTGTCAGATCTTTTCACCAGTAACTGGTGACAGGGGTTCATCTATGACTCCTGGTATAAGAGCAGTTCCACTAGTTTCTCACCAGTCTAGGAACTGGGGTTATTCCAGCTGCTTAGGCCGAGGTGGAGGTTGCGGCCGTAGTGGTCAGTCACCAGGCTACCAGCGACATCAGGTTGGATTATCTCCAAGCGGTCAGGCAGGGTCCCAAGGCCGCGGTACAAGCCAGAGTTTTGCAGTGGAGCAGACCCAGTAGAAGAAGGATCTCATCCCATCTACAGTTCTTGGTACGATCCTAGTTTCCTTAGTTCTATCTTCATCTCTTTTCTACATGGGGGTTTCCCATAGCTTTATATCTATTTTTGTTGTGGAGATCTTTGGGATCTGTATCTTTTCTTCTACAGATATCTTGATGTTAGAAACTCTATTAAGGACAAGAATGGCGAGTGTATGTCAGTTCAATGAGTTCCCTCTAGAGGTTGGTGGGTGTTACATCTTATGGGACCTCTATGTCCTAGAGATGACAGGCTATGATTTCATTCTCGGAATCGACTGGTTAGTTCCCTTCCATGCAGTCTTCAATTGCTATCATTGTAGGGTGAGTTTCATATCACCAGAGGGTGGGTCGTTTCTTCATAGGGGCGAATGGGATGTCCAGGAAAGCATAGTCGGTCCAGAGCATCATGGTTTAGGAGGAGTTATAGCCCATATTGCTAGTCTATATATAGATGACCAGGGGACTTAATAGTCAGACTTTCCTCCAGTGGTGGATTGTTTCAAGGATGTCTTTCCCGAGGACTTTTCAGGGTTACCTTTGGAGCATGAGTTAGAATTTTCTATTGAGCTTGTGCCAGGAGCGACACCGGTGTCCATTCCTCCTTATAGGATGGCTACACCAAAGTTGAAGGAGCTCAAGAAGTAGTTAGAGGAGTTGCAGGAAAAGAGTTTCATTTGACCCAATACTTCTCCTTGGGGTTTTCCAGTCCTGTTTGTGAAGAAGGTGGATAGTACCCTCAGGCTTTGTGTGGATTATCGGAAGTTGAACCAGTTGATGGTCAAGAACTGATATCCCTTTCCTAGGATTGATTATCTCTTTGACCATCTATGAGGATCCCAAGTGTTCTTGAAGATTGAATTGAGATCTTACTATCATCAGTTGTGTGTTAGACCATCTGATATACTTATTACAGACTTCCAAAGTAGGTATTGTCTATAAGAGTATATGGTTATACCATTCGGTCTAACGAACGCGCCTATAGTTTTCATGGCACTGATGAACCTAGTGTTCCATCCATACTTGGATTCCTTCATGGTTGTTTTCATGGATGATATCTTAGTGTACTCTCACACTCAACATGACTATGCTACACATCTTGAGATTGTTTTGAGTACACTGAGAGAGCATCAGTTATATGATAATCTCTCAAAATTCCACTTTTGGATGAATCAGATTCGATTTTTGGGTCATGTTATCTAAGAGGAAGGAGTGTCAGTAGACCTAGAGAAAGTGAGGGCAGTAGTTTCCTGGGAGTAGCCGAATAACATCTTTGAGGTGCAGAGTTTTCTAGCACTGGCTGGATACTACAAGTGTTTCATGCAGGACTTCTCACACTTAGCAGCACCACTGATGGGTCTGACAAAGAAGGGTGCGATGTTATTATGGTCAGATTCTTGTGAGTCAGCCTTTCAGGAGCTAAAAGGGAGGTTGACTTTACCACCGATACTAGTCTTTCCAGAGTCAGGAAAGAGCTATACTATTTGCTGCGACACATCAGCTATCGGGCTGGGAGCTGTGCTTATACAGGGAGATGGAGTCGTTGCGTACGAGTCTCAGCAGTTGAGGCCACATGAGAGGAATTACCTGACGCACAATCTGGAGTTGGCAGATGTTGTTCATGACCTATGTTATTGGAGACATTATCTTCTGGGAGAACACTTTTTGGTTTTCACTGACCACAAAAGACTCAAGTAAATCTTCGCTCATCATGATCTAAATTTGGGAAAGAGAAGGTGGGTTGAGTACCTTCAGTATTTTGACTTTGAGCTTTCCTGCACGCCTGGGAAAGGCAATGCAGTGGCTGATGTGTTGAGCAGGAGGACTCGGATATATGAAGTTAAGGAGGCCAGTAGTGAGTGGAAACTTATGGGTTTGTTCTCTGAGATGCATTGGAGGTGCATGATAGACAAGGGTAGAATTTTCTTTCTTATTTAGCTGTTACCTCTACTCTTCTTGATCGAGTGCGAATGAGGCAGTTATAAGATTCTGAAGGCTTAGTCCTAAGGGAGAGCATTTCAGGAGAGGACCTTTTTCCTAGATGGACCATAAGTGACGATGAGATCTTGATTTTTCAGGGGAACGTATGGGTGCCAGCAGACATACGCGAGGAGCTGATGCAAGACTTCCATTACCCAGTTTGGGAAGTTCATCCTGGCATCACCAAGATGTATCATGATCTACATTGTTAATATTGGTGGCCAGGTATGAAGAGGGATGTCGCTGGTTTCATCATGAGGTGTTCCACCTTTCAGCAGGTGAAGGCGGAGCATCAGCGGCCAGCAGGGCTTTTATAGTAGTTACCCATTCTTGAGTGGAAGTGTATCGACATCGTTATGGATTTCGTGATAGGTTTACTAATGTCACCTTGTGGGAATGATGCAGTTTGGGTTTTCATTGACAGACTTATGAATGTCACTCACTTCTTTCCAATCAAGGAGACCTTCAGTGTTGATGAGTAGGGATGGTTGTACATCCATTAGACTACACGTCTACATAGAGTTCCACACTCCATTATTTCAGATAGTGATTCTTGTTTTACTTATTGGGTCTGGCAGGGGCTTCAGAAGGCATTGGGTACAGAGGTACTTTTGAGTATAGTTTACCACCCCCAGACAGATAGCCAGTCTGAGCGTACGATTCAGGTGCTTGAGGACATTCTCTAAGCCTACATTCTGGATTTTGGAGGTTCTTGGGAGAATCATATACCTCTTCTGAAATTTTCATACAATAATAGTTTTCAGGAAACTATACAGTTGGAACCTTATGAGGCTTTGTACTATAGGGCTTGACGATCACCCTTATATTGGATGGAGGTAGGAGAGGCATCTTTTCTGGGACCTCGTCTTGTTCGGGATACCACAGAATAGATATAGTTGATTCAGAATAGGATGGCTACTACATAGTCTTGACAGAAATATTATGCTGATCAGTGGAGAAGACTTCTAGAGTTTGAGGTCAGGGATCAGGTTTTTCTACCTGTCACACCGAGGTTAGGTAAGATAAGGATCAGGAGACAGGGTAAGCTTTCACTGAGGTACGCCAGGATGTTTGAGGTGTTGGAGATATTTGGGCCGGTTTCCTATCGGTTGTATTTACCTCAGAGGTATCGGGAAATGCACTATGTCTTCCACATTTCACAGCTTCGACGTTACTTTTCAGCCCCGTCTCATGTCTTTCAACCTGAGTATGTTGAGCTCGAAGTGGATGCATCGTTTGAGGAGCATCCTATCTAGATTGTTGATCGTAGTACAAAGGTTCTCTGTGGCTAGTCTGTTCCTTTGGTACAAGTTCTATGGAAGCATGGGAAAGTACATGATGAGACTTGGGAGAGGGAGGCCGAAGTATGCATGCAGTGGCTGGAGTTGTTCGGGGTTTCTTCTTCTACTCTGTGCTAGGGAAATTTTGGGATGAATTTCTTTAAGGGGGGAAGTTTGTAAGAACCCAGAACTTCTTTTCAGGGATTTTTTCCTTTCCTGGTAACTTTTTAGAAAATGTTCTTTTTTCTGGAGGTTGTGCAGTGGCACACGGTTGGCACATGGTCCTAGAAAACCGTGTGGCTAACCCAGGAAACTGTGAACCCTTGAAAGTGGGCTACACATAGGTTTCACACGGTTTGTTAGACCTTGCGGGAAAGACATGCGAAGTACCTGGGTGAGACAGTGGAAACTGCACGGTTGGCGCACGATTTTTCAAACCGTGCGGGGTAACTGTGCTACCACTTAAAGTTAGGGTTTTTAAGTCTCAGGACCCTCGGTATTTCACATTCCTCTACCATTCTTCCACCCACTCGTGGCTCACATGGGAGTTGTGATTTTCAAAGGTTGGGGGAGCTCCTTGTTTTGTTTTGGAGGAAAATCGAAGGGGTTTCTTGGTAGATTGAAGGCGGTTCTCCTTAGGTCAGTCCCTCTCTTGGTTCATTGAGGTTTTAGTTAGGGTTAGCTCTCTCCCTCTCTTAATTTCCTCGATATATAAGGGTTGTATGTAGATATAGGGTTTTGTTTCCTTTTTGTGTTAAAGGTTGACCTTGTTGATGTTAGGGAAGGGTTTTTGAGGTGGTTTTGAGGAGACGTTCGCCCGGTTTGGAGCATGTTTGGGTGAAGTGGTCGATTTCTCCAAACCCTAAGAGGTGGGTGGTTTGTGCCTTTCGGTTTAAGGTCTATTAATTGTATGTGAAAAATCACCAATAGCTATGAATGGGGTATTGTGTGTTTTCTGTTTTCAACCCTGTTAATTGCCTTCTTTTCTGGTGTGTGCGAGTAGAGGTTATTTGTATGTGAATAGGGTTGATTGTTATGATTTGGAGGTGTTTCCCATGCATGTTCTGTTTATGACTGTTTGGTTCTAATTGGCTTGTTAGGCTGCTTTGTTTGTTTCCCATGCCTGGTATCATAGGATGCTGTGATCTTGTTTATCTAATATGATGATATGTTGTAGACTGCTATCCACGTAGTTATTGAGTTTTACTTTGGCCGATACGCATTACTATACTTTTTTGACTTACACAGGGTCGTGAGAACCTGGAGTAGTAGACCATAGGGAGAATGGACGTAATAGATTCTCCAGAGTGTCTTTATAATATATGATGTGAGACCATAGGGGGAATTCACTTTGAGTGCTTCCCTAGAGAGTCTGTAGTTCCTTGATGTCGTCCACAGAGGGAATGTGACGTAAGTGCTTACCTAGAGCGTGTTTAGATATGATACGAGTCTCTAGGGGGAATTCACTACAAGTGCTTCCTCAGAGAGTCTATTATTATACTGAACTAGAGGGGTTAAGCTGAGTGTGTTTCCCAGAGGGTTTCTTGTACTTGATAGGTAGGACTAGAGGGGATAGGCTGTGGGCACTTCCCAAAGGGTTACCAGTTTGTTAGCCGCTTACTTGTGTTGCTAGGTATGACCAAAGGGGATAGTTTGTGGGCACCTTTCAGAGGGTTATCTATTTGTGTTTATCTTCTTGGTTAGTTTTTTCTTGATATTGAACTGTGGATTGTTTACTGTTGAGTACTTTCTTTTTTACTGCGTTCTGTACTTTTACCTACGATATATTCACTAACTATTAGGCACATATCTCGTGGTGGTTTCCTTCTGGGATTTAGTCTCACACCCTGTTTGGGCTATGATTTTGGTCCCAAACAGATTATATTGTTGTAGGTATAAACAAGGTAATGTTCCCTTCTACTTTCGGTACTTGATTTTCTATGGAGCTGGAGAGTATGGGACCAATCAATGGCTTGCGATGCTGAGGAGTTGTTTATCTATTTTCTTTTGTACTTGGGTTGAGTAATATTTGTATTGAGCATTGTGACTTGTTTGGATGTTTTCTGAGACATATGTATCATGCATAATTATATATATGTGTGTGTGTGTGTGCTCTAGTTTTTTATTATTTTAGTCTTCCTTTGATTACCATTGTTGGATATTTACTGCTTCCGCAATTGTATATTTGTTTCTCTTCCGCTGTGTTACTCTGCCAATGAGGGCATTATAACGACCCAAAATTTTGAATAAATCTTGTTTCCTAATTTAGTGTGTTATTTTATTTTTATACTCAACAAAACTATTTCATTTCATAACATGAGTATAATTAAAATGAGACCGTTGGGTTTTGAATGTTATATGACCATTGGTCAATATGACAGTTAGACACAAAATGTTGCGATTATTGTCTCTAAATATAAGTGATATTGGTTAATTAATATAAAAAGAAGATTTGGTGGCCTCATCCAGTAGTCTCAGGGCAATCTAAGCCCATCTAACAAAACTTAGGAAGGAGGTAGCACCACTGGGCTTTGCTCTGGACCAATCCCAAGCCGAAATTCATCGTGTAAAGATTGAATGGAATCACCTTCGTGAGAAGTTCAAACTGATAGAAATTACTACTCGTGTGATGTTGGCCGAGCTGCCCTCAGATTCTCTCACCTTAGAACACCTTACACTTAGGTCCTATGCTGGGGTTATAAGGGACTATGTAAGGAGACCAGAACTACTTTGTGTAATCCGTTGAGATAAATAAAATTGTGTTTTCATCCTATGGTGAAGTTTTTAAATTTTCAAGTGTCCGGATAAATGTAGGATGTATATTATTGATGAATTTGAAAAAAAAAGGATATTTTAATTTATTTTTGTAAACGTTAAATAATTAATGATGTGTAATGATTTTCAAAAAATGGTCTTCTGCAAATGTGTTCAGTGAGAAATTTGGAGTCTAATAAGATCAACATAGTTTTTGGTGAATAGTAATTTATGAATAGTGGTTTTACGGTTAGGATTAGTAATGTGACCAAATGGATTAGTAATATCACTTAAAGAAGGTATTAATATAATATAGGCACCTTGATTAAGTAATGCGATTCAATAAAATAGGTAAATAACTGTTTCAGAAATTATTAGTGAAGTATTAGTTTTTTCAGGTGAATAGTGTTTTTTTAATTAAAAATTAAATTAAAAATATTTAGAAAATTATTTTTATAAATCAGAATTTATTTTTAAATTCAGAACATCGATATTATGTTAAGGTAATGTTTGGGGATTTTTCTGAAAAAAATGAATTTTCGGTGAATATTGTTTTTATTTAAAAATTAAATTAAAAATATTTAGAATTTTTTTTTTATAAAATGGAGTTTATTTTTGAATTCAAAGCATTGATATTATGTTAAAGAAAAATTTTTGGGAGTGTTCTGAAAAAGTTGAATTTTCAGTGAATAGTAAAATACAGTTTTAGGGTTTCGGTATGTTTAATGACATCATAACTGCATCATGATGATTTCATGAGATATTTTAAGGGATGGTCGACTTTTGAATAGTAATATAAGGTATTAGGTGTCCCAAGTAGCGAATACCATGAGGAAATACCGCTTGTATTTCCAATACCACCAACAAGGTCTCCCTTGGCCATTAATGCCTTGTCCCCTCATTTCCCCTATAAATACCAAGCCATTCTCTCATCCATTCCATTCCAAAATCCTCTCCAACAAAGTTCTGGTCTCCTTACCTCCCAAGGAGTCCTCCCAAGGTACCCTCAAGCCTCCCAGGGTCCTAAACTTTAAGATTTCGAAGTTACTCTTCAAGGTAAGGGATCCCACCTCTCTCTTTCTTTCCAAGTACTCTCTTTTTATGTCATTTATTTTATGCTCCATGTTCTTATGTTGGAGGATATTATTTTATATTCATCCTACTGTCCTTTTCATTTTCATATGATGAGATACCCCCTCTTTCCCTCATCAATTCATTTTAATAATGTTTATGTGGCGTCATTAGGCAGCCAAATTTTTAAGGGATTCTTTCACCCTTCTCATTTTCAAGATCTATTTTCATGTCAAGTCTTTCATGTTTCTTTTTATTATGTTGGGGTATGATATTTATATCTATCATACTGATATTTTATGTTCATATTATGAGATACCCCATTATATCTTGTCAATTCATTTTTTTTATGTTTTAAGTGACGTCGTTAGGCTGCCGAATTTTCATAAGAGAAATCTTATTTTTTTTGTCTTCCATTCAAGTTTTTCATTTCATATGGTATGTATTTCAAATTTCATTACCATGTTCTTATATTCTTTATATTATGTCTCTATAATGTTTTATGGATCATTTATGAGTGGTTGACCCATGTACTCTCTCTTTTCAATATTTTCTAAACCCTGTAACATAGCCGTTATGCTGTAGAATTTTCATCTCAAAATGTCTTTCTCTTTTTCTCAAATTATTTTATTTTATTTATTTAATATTAAAAACTCTTTATTCTACCTATGTATTCACATATATATCAAAATTTTCTATTTTAAATTCTTGTATTTACATACATGTGACATGCTTTCCTTTTTTGTGGGTTTAAAGTAACATAAAGATCATGTCTTTAAAGCAGTTTTTAAAACGTTATGATTATGAAATGAAACCAATTTCTTTTATGATATATGGGTTATTTATTAAATGTTTTATGATGATATATTTGTATCACATTATAATAAATGAAAATTTAAGGGTGCACCCTAATAGTGATCCAATGCATTGGGTAAAGACTTGATCTCTAGAGATGACCATTTTTAACGATACCTTGGTGAATAACCTTGGTAATTTTTAATAACACCTTGGGGATAGAACTTGGTGAAATGGAAATGATTGTCTATGTTAAATGTTGTAGCCACATCTTCATGTTATAAAACACGTTATTTTTATTATGATATGCCTCTTGATCTATTTCTCATGCCTTAAAGTTATTTTTCATGACTTTTTATGTATCTCAAGTTCACATGTAAAATGTTTCCCTTGTTTCCCTTACTGGGCCTTCTTCTAACCCTTTCCTTTTATGTATGCTCCCATGTTATGAGATATTTTAATGAACTTAGGATTAACAATGAAGAAGCCTTTCAAGTGTTTAAGAAAAATGTTTTATGTTGTCATGTATTAAGTTCCTGGTTCTCAAGAGACAAAACCTTAAAGATCCTCGGTTTTGTATAATGTAATGAAAGTTAATGTGATAAAAAGGCAGGGTGTTATAGTTGGTATCAAAGGATGGTTTAGTTATTTGTGGAAATTAGGATACGAAAACTTTAGGAATAACCCTATAGAAAATTTTAAATATAGGAAATATTCCTGGTATTTTGGTGAGTATTGAGTAAGTGGGTTCCAAACAAATAAATCCATGTCTGGATATGAACAAATAGAGGTGTATCTGGAACATATGTTCCTAGGAGTGAAAACTCTGACAACGTGTTTTGGGCTTGACCTGGGGTAACCTGGTGCATGACAACGGACCATGCTGCACTCTTAGTTTGACACTCCCGGGGGATATGCTTTGGTAAATTCATAAGCTTTGTATGAACCATTATTAAAGGGACAAAGATAAAATTAAATAAAATTAACATAAGAATATATGATCATGGATAACCTAGATTGGAACCTAAGGGATCACAAGTTAGGGTATACTTTTCTTCTATAAGTTTATCCTTCTATTCTTTAAGTTTCCTTTTCATGATTATTGGCTAAGTATTTGAGCCCCCTAATTATACTTTATTTTCTTAGTTAATGGTGGGAAATGGAAGAACATGTCCCATCAACCAATGTGATAGAGAATGTGATGATTTCCCTATTCATATGACAGAGATGACGAGAGATCATGTTAAACAAATTGTGACTATGCCAAACCAGCTATCAAAAATCACAATTAATAATTAGTACCTAGTTGAATGCCCAAATTCATCAAGGAAGAAGAATATGAAGTCTCAAGGATGTTCATCTAATAAAGTTGATAAGGGAAAGAAGACCCAATTTCATTTGTGCAAAAAGTGTGGAAAGGGGCACCAAGGAGAATGTCACAAAGGAACCAAGAGTTGTTTTAAGTGTGGGGTGATAGGGCATAAAGTATCCAATTGCTTTAAAAAATGGATAATGTGATGAATAGAGATAAGGTTCGATCTAATGTACCTTATACTTTTAAATGTCATAAATGTGGAGAAGTTGGACATTATCCAAGGCATTGATCCCTTATAAGGGATGAGAAGCATGATGAGAATCAACAATCTTCAAGGACAAGGGAATAATGCAAGTCGTATGCTGAGATGGATCATGATAACTAAAGTACATGTAACTTCTTCGGAATAATTGTCTATGTCATGTTGTATTTATGTTCGTTCCCTATGAGCATATATTTAATGTTTTCTAAGAACATCGAGTCACTACCTATGATGGTTTTATATCATTAAGTAAAACATCTATTATTATGTACCACATGTTGATTTTCTGAAGCTATTCTTCTTGAAAAAAAAAATGATGATTAGGGGATTAAAATATGATTATTATTTTAGAAGGCGTTCACTATTTTGGGAACCCTATATGATCGAGGTAAATAGATTACTACAGTATTTTCTTTGAAGAGTATAGGTTGATTTATATTTTGAAGAATCAATGAATTTAAGGTGAACTTATAGTAATTTATGTTACTTATGGAAAAGATTAACCTATCTTGGGGATAATATGTTTAGGTTAGTTACTTTTGTTATAAGATGATAGGAGTGGTTGATGTTGTTTGGAGATGAACGATAACGTTTATCTTGGAAGACTATGTTATCAAATCTTTCTTATATTTGGGTTTTAATCTTAGTTTGGTTTATTTTGAGGAATTTTAAGGACAGTTATTTATGGAATGGTCTATGATGAACTTTAGGTAGTACCGTGGAACTTTGAAGATTTAAATTAGTTTCCCTTCCTATGGGGTTCTTTCTTTTTGAAGAGTTTTTTTATCTTACCCTTTCTGTTTTTGGGATAAATGTTTAAAGATAGGTAGTTATTCTTTTGTGGATTAAATGATTCTCTAGAAGATGATTCTTGTGCTTTGATGAGACCAAGTATTTTTGAATGCTCATCGTTTGGAGAAAAGATTATTCTTGGTAGAAACTTATTAAAGGATGAAACTCTACTTGAAGGTAAGTATATTTCCTTGTGTTCTTATTCTATGTAGTAAATGAATTCCTCAAAATTATTAAAAAGAACATAAAACAAAAACATTGTTGGTTTAAGTTTCCTACTGTCTAATCAAAGACCATTTAACCCATCACAAGTTTTTAATTTTCTGGTGGTTAACTTTTTCTTAGACATGTTTTCTATCACTCTCCATCAGAACTTGACCGTTTATTTTCTCCTCCATATCCAGGTTTTCCTACATGGAATCCTAGTATGGGTTTACTCAAGTGACCTTTGTACTTACCTTTCATTATTTTAAAGTAATAGTGTTACTGACTCTTTTTTCGATGTGGGACTTTTAATGAAATTTCCAAGACCAATTTTAAAAAATCCAAGGACGCAATTTCTTAAGGGGGGGAAGATTGTAACAACCTGAAATTTTGAATAAATCTTGTTTCCTAATTTTGTGTGTTATTGTATTTTTATACTCAGCAAAATTGTTTCATTTGATAACATGAGTGTAATTAAAATGAGACCGTTGGGTTTCGACTGTTATACGACCATTGGTCAATATGACCGTTAGAAACTAAATGTTGTGATTATTGTATTTAAATACAAGTGATCTAGGTTAATTAATATATAAAGAAGATTAGATGGCCTCATCCTGTAGTCTCGGGCCAATTGAAGCCCATCTAACAGAAATAGGGAAGGAGGTAGCACCACTAGGCTTTGCTCTAGACCAAACCCAAGTCGAACTTCATCGTGTGAAGTTAGAATGAAATTGCCTTTGTGAGAAGTTCAAACTGATAGAAATTACTACTGGTGTGATGTTGGCTGAGCCGCCCTCATATTCTCTCATCTTAGCACACCTTACACTTAGGTCCTATGTTGGGGTTATAAGGGGCTATGTAATGAGACCGTAACTGCTTTGTGTAATCCTTTGAGATAAATAAAATTGTGTTTTCTTATTATGGTGTAGTTTGTAAATTTTCAAATGTCCGGATAAAGGTAGGATGTATATTATTGATGAATTTGAAAAAAAAGTATATTTTAAAATATTTTTGTAAACCTTAAATAATTAATGAGGTTTAATTATTTTCAAAAAATGGTCTTCTGCAAATGTGTTCAGTAAGAAATTTGGAGTCTAATAAGATCAACTTAATTTTTGGTGAATAGTAATTTATGAATAAGGATTTTACACTTAGGATTAGTAATGCGACCAAATGGATTAGTAATCTCACTTAAAGAAAGTATTAATATAATATATGCACCTTGATTAAGTAATGTGATTCAATAAAATAGGTAAATAACTATTTTAGAAATTATTATTCAAGTATTAGTTTTTTCGGGTGAATAGTGTTTTTTAATTAAAAATTAAATTAAAAATATTTTGAAACTTATTTTTATAAAATGGAGTTTATTTTTGAATTCAGAACATTGATATTGTGTTCAGGTAATTTTAAGGGATTTTTCTGAAAAAAATGAATTTTTTGTGAATAGTGTTTTTATTTAAAAATTAAATTAAAAATATTTAGGAAATTATTTTTATAAAATGGATTTTATTTTTGAATTCAGAACATTGATATTATGTTAAGGTAAAGTTTTGGGAGTTTTCTAAAAAATTTGAATTTTCAGTGCATAGTAAAAAATACAGTTTTAGGGTTTCGGTATGTTTAATGACATCATAACTGCATCATGATGATTTAATGAGATATTTTAAGGGATGACCTACTTTTGAATAGTAAGATAAGTTATTAGGTGTCATAATTGTCCAATACCATGAGGAAATACCACTTGTTTTTTCAATGCCACCAATGAGGGGTCCCTTGGCCATTAATGCCTTGTCCCCTCACTTCCCCTATAAATACCAAGACATTATCTAATCCTTTCCATTCCAAAATCCTCCTCAATGAATTTCTGGTCTCCTTACCTCCCATGGAGTCCTCCCAAGGTTCCCTCAAGCTTCCCAGGGTCCCAAACTTCAAGATTTCGAAGTTACTCTTCAAGGTAAGGGATCCTACCTCTCTCTTTCTTTCCAAGTACTCTCTTTTATGTCATTTCTTTTATGCTCCATGTTCATTATGTTGAAGTATGTTATTTTATATTAATACTACTGCCCTTTTCATTTTCATATGATGAGATACCCCCTCTTTCTCTCATCAATTCATTTTAAGAATGTTTAAGTGGCGTCGTTAGGCTGCCGAATTTTTATGGGATTCTTTCACCCTTCTCGTTTTCAAGATCTATTTTCATGTCAAGTCTTTCATGTTCCTTTTTATCATGTTGGGGTATGATATCTATATCTATCATACTGATATTTTATTTTCATATGATTAGAGACCCTATTTTATCTTATCAATTCATTTTTTTAAGTTTTAAGTGACGTCGTTAGGATGTCGAATTTTTATAAGAGAAATATTATGTTTGTCTTCCTTCCTTTTTTTTCATTTCTTATTGTATTTCTTTCAAATTTCATTACCATGTTATTATATACTTTTTATTTTGTCCCTCTGCTGTTTTTTGGATCATTTATGAGTGGGTGACCCATGTCCCCTCTCTTTCAATATTTTCTAAAACCCTGTAACAAAGTTGTTATGCTGCAGAATTTTCATCTCAAAATGTCTCTCTCTTTTTCTCAAATTATTTTATTTTATTAAGTGAATACTAAAAACTCATTATTATACCAGGGTATTCACATATATATCAAAACATTCTATTTTAAATTCTTCTATTTACATACATGAGACCCGCTTTCCTTTTTCGTGGGTTTAAAGTAACATAAAGATCATGTATTTAAAGCAGTTTTTAAAACGTTATGATTATGAAATGAAACCCATTTCTTTTATGCTATATGGGTTATTTATGAAATTTTTTATGATGATATATTTGTATCACATGATAATAAAGGAAACTTTAAGTGTGCGCCCTGATAGCACTCCAATGCATTGGGTAAAGACTTAATCTCTAGAGACGACCATTTTTAACGATACCTTGGTGAATAACCATAGTAATTTTTAATGACACCTTGGGGATGGACCTTGGTGAAATAGAAATGATTTTATATGTTAAATGTTGTAGGCACATATTCAAGTTATGAAACACGGTATTTTTATTATTATATTCCTCATGATCTCTTTCTCATGCCTTAAAGTTATTTTTCATGACTTTTGATGTATCTCAAGTTCACATGTAAAATGTTTCCCTTGTTTCCCCTACTGGGACTTCTCCTCATCCTTTCCTTTTATGTATGCTCCTAGGTTATGAGATGCTGTAATGAACATAGGATGAACAATGAATAAGCCTTTCAAGTGTTTAAGAAGAATGTTTTTTGTTGTCATGTATTAAGTTCCTGGTTTCCAAGACACTAAACCTTAAGGATCCTCAGTTTTGTATAATGTAATTAAAATTAATGTGATAAAAAGGTGGGATGTTATAGGCATAGTTTCCTCACTATCACACACAAGGCCCTCACTTCTAGTTGGAATCCTCTAGCATTCGAGGGAAATGTGCTTGAGGCCAGGTGACCAACCGGGTATGGGGCGCCTCTGGGCGGTTTCCGAAACCGGGACGTTACAACAAGCATATAAGATAGAACTAAAATAAAACAGACCAATGCATAAATATTGTCAATACATAGTTTATCACATAAGTATGTTCCACATATATTAACAAGCATATGATAATGATAATAAGAAATTCACACATAAGAGATAAAATTACCTCAAATAAAATATTAAGTCAAACCAAGCCTTCTGTTACTTGATTAAGGGAAAAACTCAATAAAACTATGTGTTTGACCAACCCTTTTTGGGACACTTACTTTTATATAGGAAGCCCTTATGAAAGGATTTGGTTTGACTTAACCATATTACATTAATAGGAGTATCCCTTGATAGACATGGTATAATATTGGTGACAAGAGTTGAGGAAATCCAAATTCATGATTTCAGGATTGGGGAGTCCACTCAATAGATCAAGGAGCTTCAAGCCCACAGTTGGAAAAGACCTGCCTACCTAAATACCTTCTAATAGCTTGGCCAACCCTTGTTGGGGTTATGCGAAGGTGAATATGGATCCATACCACTAGAAAGTCATAGAAACTAGAAATTCCGAGTTCAATGGTGAGGTCCATTGTGACTTGATAAAATAGTGGGAGAAATAATAAAAAATTTATTATTTCTCATAAAATGAAATTAATAAAGTACTAATGATCTTCTCTTTTAATTGTAGAATAAGAAATGACAAACTCATCAACCAAAATATCCCTACGATCAATTCTGGATGAGGAAAACATCATTATAAAATCTCATGATCATTCTCATTATTATTTTTGTCAGTTGCATGGTTTATCATTATGTATGTGTTGTCATGATCACATAATTAATGAATTAAACAAGCATGCAAGATATAACTAAAATAAACCAGACTTATATGTAAATTTTATCAAGACATGGTTAATCACTTAAGTAAGTTTCACTTATATTAACAAGTATGTGAAAATGATAATAAAAAATTCATGCATAAGAGATAAAAATACCTCAAATAAAATATTAATTCATACAAAGACTTCTGTTACTTGATTAAGGGTAAAACTCAATAAAACTATGTGTTTGACCAAACCTTGTTGGGATACTTACTTCTATACAAGAAGCCCTTAGGAAAGGTTTCTGCTTGACTTAACCATATTATATCAAGAGGAGTAGTCATTTCTAGACTTGGTGTAATATTAGAGGCAAAAGTTGTGGAAATCCAAATTCTTGTTTTTAGGATTGGGGAGTACACTCAACAAATCCAGGAGCCGCAAGCCTATAGTTTTCAAAGACCTGCCTACCTAAAAACCCTCTTATAGCTTGACCAAACCTTTTTGGGGTTATGAGAATGGGAATATGGATCCTTAACACTAGAATTTCATGGCAACTATACATTTCGAGTTCAATGGTGAGGGCCATAGGGACTTGATAAAATAGTGGGAGACTTAATAGAAATTTATTATTTCTCATAAAATGTAACCAATAAAGAACTAATGATCTGCTCTTTTAATTGTAGAATAAAAAATGACAAGCTGGTCAACCACACTATCCCTATGATCAATTCTGGATAAAGATAACATTATTAGAAATTCTCATGGTCATTATATTTATTTTATTTATATTATTTTCATGGTTTATCATTATGGATGTGTTGTCACGATCACATAATTAATGAATTAAACAAGAATTCAAGATAGAACTAAAATAAACCAGACTTATGCGTAAATATTATCAAGACATGGTTAATCACTTAAGTATGTTCCACTTATATTAACAGGCATGTGATAATGATAATAAGAAATTCACGCATAAGAGATAAAAATCCCTCAAATAAAATATTAAGTCAGACCAAGCCTTTCGTTACTTGATTATGGGTAAAACTCAATAAAACTATGTGTTTGTCCAACCATTTTTGGGACACTTACTTTTATATAGGAATCCATTATGAAAGGTTTTGGGTTGACTTAATAGTATTAAATCAAGAGGAGTATCCCTGGCTATACTTAGTGTAATATTGGAGGAAAGAGTTAAGGAAATCCAAATTTGTGATTTCAGGATTGGGGAGTCCACTCAACAGATCAAGGAGATGCAATCCCACAGTTGGAAAAGACCTACTTTCATAAATACCATCTAATATCTTGACCAACCCTTGTTGAGATTATGCGAAGGGGAATATGGATCCTTGCCTCTAAAATGTCATGGATACTGGACATTTTAAGTTCAATGGTGAGGGCCATTGGGACTTGATAAAATAATGGGAGACTTAATAAAAACATATTATTTCTTATCAAATGTAATCCATAAATTACTAATGATATTCTCTTTTAATTTTAGAATAAAAAATGACCACTTCATCAACCACATTATCCATATGATAAATTATGGATAAAGACAACATCATTAGAAAATCTCATGATCATTCTCTTTATTTTATTTCTGTCACTTGCATGGTTTATCATTATGGATGTGTTGTCACGATCACATAATTAATGAATTAAACAAGCATGCAAGATAGAACTAAAATAAACCAAACATATAAGTAAATATTATCAAGACATGGTTAATCAGCTAATTATGTTCTACTTATATTAATAAGCATGTGATAATGAAAATAATAAATTAGCGGATAAGAGATAAAAATCCCTCAAATAAAATTTTATGTCAGAGAAAGCCTTCCGTTACTTGATTATGGGAAAAACTCAATAAAACTATGTGTTTGAACAACCCTTGTTGGGACACTTACATTTATATAGGAAGCCCTTATTAAAGGTTTCGGTTTGACTTAACCATATTACATCAAGAGGAGTATTACTTTCTAGACTTGGTGTAATATTGGGAGAAAGAGTTGAGGAAATCCAAAGACATGATTTTAGGATTGAGGAGTCCAATCAACAGATCAAGGAGATGTGTACAGACCCGGAATTTCCATGTAATTTTTTTTAAAATATATAGGAATTTTATGAGTCTGTGAAAATTGATGGTGCGTGATTTTGGGGCCCAGAGTGCCTGGAATAAATTTCGGAATTTTTTTCGGCTACGTTCAGTAAACGTGCAAGCGGGTTTTTCTAACTTTTGAACGAGTGCTCGAAATTGAAATATGAGGGCACCGTTGAACTGGAAGCACTGATATTTACTTAAGGAGACTTTCACTTCGATGATAAATGGTCGGGGGTAAAAGTTAGTTTTTGGGTTTTTCATGTAAGAATAAAATAAAAATAAAAGTGTATGACATTTTTATTTTTATTTGCAACACCCATGTGAGTGTTGGCAGGTGGGTTCCATCAGAACTAAACCCCCTTTTCATGTTTAATTATAGTGGGGACCACCTGAGTTCTCAATAACCTCCCAAATTGAATTTAGCGGTGGGGACCACCTAACCCCTATTAATGGGGGAAAAAGAAACCAATCAACCCCCCTCTTTAATGTGGAGGAGCCTCTTGAGCTTCCTCCACATTAATTACGCCAACCCAACTTAATTAAATGTGACAACCTAGGTGTTTAATTAGGCTATATTGAATTTGTACCAATGATTAAAGTTGGGGGAAACACATCAGTTGTCCATTTTCTTTTGGGTGGAGCCTTGGGAGAAAATCTCTCCAATGAAGAACATGTTATTCCAAAAAAGAACGCCGATGAATAATTCCAACCCCAACTTCAACCTTCTTCCTCGATACTTCCTCCGACGTAGGACATCTTCAACTAAGACGAACCGACGCACAAACCGACGATCGAGGAAAACACTGACGACAACGATGTCCATCTTTTTTCCAACAATTCGTCTTCTTCCCCGTGACTCTGTTGGCATATCAAACCAAGGTACGGGTTTAATGCTATTTTTTTAACACTTTCCAGGTACTCCCTTCTTCTCTTGTGCGCGATTGGGAATGATTAAATTATGGAAGATCATGGTTGACGTTCTTTGCTTTGTTCTTGTGAACCGTATGCTACCACTGTAAACGTGGAGGGTGGGGACTAAACTAAAATGGCATGACCCCCCTCTGTCGTTCTTCATTGTGGTGTTCTTAGGAATGAAGGAAGGCGAAGAAGGCAATGACGCTTCCACCCGCGGCCACCGCCACCCGCGCCACACCTGCGGTGCTCCGGCCTCCCGACCGAACCGGCCCCGCACCCTCCAGCTGAGCCACCCTGGCCGCGACGCCCGCCGGCCGCGCCACCTCGGTGACATCGCCCTCCGGCCGAGCCACCCCTGTCGGCCGAGCCCCCCCCCCCCCCAGCCATGCCGCCTGCACAGCGCTACCCCAACTATGACACCCGCCTGTCATGCCACCGCGGTCGTGTCGTCCGCCGGTTGAGCCGCCCCAGCTCACATCACACGTCGACCTCCCTAAACGGCCCACGTCCCTCATGGTGTCCCAGCCGAACCGGCCAGCGCCCCTCGCAACGCCCTGGCCAAACCGGCCTACGCCCCTCCTGGTGCCCTGGCCAAACTGGATCTCTCCCCTAGCGACACCCCAGACGAATCGACCCACACCCCTCACGACTCCCCGGTCGAGCCAGCCCACACCCCTCGTGGCACCCCAACCAAACTGGCCCCGCGCCCTCGCGGCACCCCCTAGGACGAGCCGCCCCGCGGCCCTCACAGCTTTCTGGACCCCCAGTGGACCAGGCCGCATCACAGGTCGGGCCTGACCCAATGGGTCGGGCCGGGTTGACCTGAATCGAGTCGACCCATGCCTGGTCGGGTTGGGCTGGTCCGACAGGGTCAGACCGAACCCAGGCCCACTATGACCGATTTTTTATCCTTCGATCATATCTTTGGCACTGGAAGTCCATTTGACGAACTGTTAGCGGTGATGGAAATCTTGGGGAGATACAGTCCCTTTGAGTATACTCCACTAGAGTTTTGGATTGAGATGGGAAATGGTCTGGTTGGATCGTGCCCCAATCCAACCGGGCTCCCTGGACTAAAAGACTTATAACTAACAGACCGTACGTCCGATTGACACACCCTCTGTTACATTGAGACCCCTATGATGTGGTAGACCATTTTGATACTTCTTCATGAGAATTCATGATAGTTGGAGTATCGACCAGTAGCTTGTGGATCGGATCCTCCCAGAGATGAGCGAGTATAGTACAGAGACCTAGTAGCTGGGTGAGACCCGATGACTGCTGACCATTTTGACTCGGAGTGACTCTACTAGCCCAGTGGGGAGCGCCTTGGTGTCATGGTAGACCCACGGTACTCAACAGGAGTACCTTAGCATGCTAAGAGGGGGAGTGTGCTTGGTGATGTGGCAGACCCATGGTGGGGAGCATGCTTGGTGATGCGGCATATCCACGGTACTCGACAAGAGGAGTACCTCAGCAGTCCAAGGTTTGTGGGAAGCACACTTGGTGTTGAGGAATTCCCACTATACTCGATAGAGGAGGACTTATCCAGTAGTTGAGGTTTTGACAACGTGACTGGGGATGTTACTTGATACTACCCCTAGAATAAAATCCTGGTTGAGCTGAGTCAGTTTCTCTGTGTTTTCCTCATTATTGAGATGGATCACTTGATAACTTAGGTATATATATGGGCATATACCTAAGTAAGTTTATCTGTTGATTTAATACTTTTTGGTTTATCCTTGTTGGATTTTGTGAGACCTTGAGGGTATCAGGGTCCCTACTAAGTATCGTTACACTCACCCCTACACGGGCTATGCCCGCACCTTGTTGTGTTAGATGCAGACGATGGACAACGCTGACTGAGGCTGAGTGTACCAGGACCGGACGGTGCCTGGAGGTGGACCATACAGAGTGTCGGTAAATGGAGGAGACGGATGGACGAAGAGTGCTGAGGAGGTTATCTGTACCTAACCTTCAGGTAGGAATCTCAGAGGATGACCCAGTAGCTGCTTTTCTTTCATTTTCTACAGTATTATTTTTTTGCAGTTGTACTTGTACCTTTACTATTGGGCTTGTATTCTGGTCCCTTTTACTTTCATAAATCTTTTGGTTATACAGTTTACTCGTGTTCGTATCTTACTATGTGTGTTTACAGGTGATAAATTCAATGCCTTCGTAGTTTTGGGGAATTATGCCTTTGGTGCTAGTCGCCAGCCCTTGGCCTATGGAAGGCGGGATTGGGGTAGTCACGGCACGGACCCCGGGGGATGGGTCATGACAAGATGCAAGACCATAGTTGGCAAAGACCTATCTACCTAAATACCTTCATAATAGCTTGACCAACCCTTTTGGGGTTATGTGAAGGGGAATATGGATGCTTTCCACTAGAATGTTATGGAAACTGGACATTTCAAGTTCAATAGTGAGGTCCATTGGGACTTGATTAAATAATGGCGGAATTAATAAAAAATTATTATTTCTCATAAAATGTAATCAATAAAATACTAATGATCTGATATTTTAATTGTAGGATAAAAAATGACAGGCTTGTAAACCACACTATCCTTGTGATCAATTCTTGATAAAGACAACATCCTCACCAGCAGTAACTTCCAAGAATGGTTTATATGCCTTCAGGTTATCCTACGCCATGAATGGAATTATTATGTGTTGGAGTCAGCATTACCTGATCGGCCTACCAAAGACCCAAGTGATGAGGATTTCCTTATCTATGAGAAACATATGAACGACGCGGTTGACTTTCAATGTTTAATACTGTCATCAATGTCTAGTGAGCTCATGAAGTCTCATGAAAACATGGATTCTTATATCATGATCAAGCAACTCTATGTAATTTACTAGGAGAGAGAAATAAAAGAAAAGGTTTGATATCTCTAAGGCACTCTTTCACGTAATCTTTGAGAAGGTTCCCCAGTTAAGCCTCACGTAGTCAAGATCATTTGATACATTGAGAACCTAGAGTTTATAGGGTTTAAACTTCATGAAGAATTGGTCACCGATATCATTCTCACATAACTACCTCATAGCTTCTCTAATTTGTTTTTTCAATTTCAATATTAACAACATTGAGATGTCTCTATCTAATCTTATTATCCTTATTCTACAATTGGAAAAAGATATGGAGAGAAAAAATCCTTCCATACTTATGGTGAATAAAAGTAAATGGAAGGTTAATATATTTAAGCCAAAAGATTATTCATGACCTTCCAAGAAAAGGAAGATCAAAGGGGAGGCAAGGGAACATGAGGCTGTTTGTTTCGCATGTGGTAAGAAGGGCCACTGGAAGAAGAACTGCACCTAGCCTGAGAAGCAAGGGGAATCTTCATGTGAATTTGTTATCGAATGCAATCTATCTATTTCTAAAAATTGGTTATTAGATACATCTTGTGGTACTCACATATGTATTCAAATATAGGAACCAAGTAGATTCGGGAAGATTGACCAAGGGAATGTAGATCTATGAGTAGCCAAAAGAGCCAGACTTGTTATTGTAGCTATCGGGGTCTACCACCTCACATTGCCAATTGGGGTGATCTTGGTGATAAAGGGTTATTATTATATGTTGTCTGTTACTAAAAACATTATTTCTGTATCCAGATTAGATACATATGGATTCCTTTTCAGTTTTGGAAATGAATGTCGCTTTTTTTACAAAGATAATATATTTTTTGGTAGGGAAAATTTATACAACGGTCATTATGTGGTTGATTACACAAACCAAGTAATGAAAATTGATAACAAAGATAATTCACATGACTCATACCACACCTAACATTGGAATCATCAGCTAGGTCATGTAAACAAGAAACGCTTGACCAATTTACATCAAGATGGATATTTAGAATCTATAACAGGATCCCTCTAGCTCCGAGGATCTCACGTAAATTATTAATAGCATAGAATTAAACTAAAAACATACCCATTTCAAATTTGAAGGCATGCTCGACTGCAACTCGTTACTGGTGATCACTGCTTGAAGAATCCATAACAGGATCCCTCTAGCTCATCCAAAAAAGCTCCAAAAATCTTCTGGAATGTCAATCATTGAATTCTATGTGCTCACACAGTGATCCAACGATGCTTTCAACATCTCGACAATCACCATATCGAGATCTCTTCAATGCTTGAGGAAGAACTTGATCCGAACTCTTGGATCATTAGCTTCTCTCTCTAGGAAGCGGGATGAGAGAGAGGATATCAATTTTCATTCAATGAAAGTGAATGAATAGTAGAAAGGCCACACATGAGAGAGAGTCCTCCCTTGTATTTATAGTGACATTGAGAAATATGTGGTTGGGTTCCCTAGCCCCTGTTTATTTCAAAATCAACTAAATAAATAATTTTGATGAACTAAGCTGCACCAAAACTATTTATTATTTTATCACATACTTTTAATATATATTAAAAATATTATATGATAAAATATGAGGCATTTAACACACCTTTATATCCCACTTAATATTAAATGAACCTTTAATATTAAAATAATATTTGTTCGATTGATATTCTCTCGTATTTACTAAACTTGTAAATATAATTAATAAATTCAATCCCAAATATTCATAACTTGAATATTAATCTATTTATTTAATTATTTTGGTGATCTATAACTTGAAAAACACCCAGACCCCATGGTGGGGCCCACTATCTACATATACATATTCAACTAAATATGGTAGATTCTTGAATACGCTATTGTGTGTGACCCTCTAGGCCATTATACCGATAGTAGTGAATAAAATCCATAGACCAAGAGTGGAGTCTTGAAACCCATCATGGCCCCTAAAGAGAAAAGGATTTTCATAGCAAGGATAACCAATTTATGAACACTAATTGTGTACTATAATCTCTTTGTCATTAAATATCTCATAAATAAGGATGCACACTTGTGTCATCGTCCTTATCTTTCTTTATTATTTGTTGATCTTACTGGATGGATTTACCTATGTACTTCTTTGGCCAAAGACTTATGAAGGCAACACCATCTTGATCAACCATACATGATATATAAAACTTCCTAAACATAGAAGAGACAAATCCTTTCTTGACCACTCAACCAATGTCATACCACCAATGATGCAAATGACATAAGATACCTTGCGTTGATTTCAATACCATGGTTTTTACCATGAATCAAAGTATGAAACCAAATGGTACACACTGGTAATGATCTCAAGTCAGGATACCAATACACATGTCCATATATAGGAACGACTAATGATACCCAAAACATGTGGTGTTCCTATTGGCGGGTATGTCCTCATGATCTCACTACTCTAGATCACCAAATGTGAACTTCATGAGAAGAAGTATCAATGCTTATGAGCCCCCAACACATGATTGTCCAACATCTACTATTCCCATTCAGTAAGATGTATCTAGACTATAGAACATATATTTATGACTAATTTTATAATATCTCTAGGTTCTCATTATAGCCTGAGATCTATTATAACCTCTCGACATGACAATTAACCTTTAGACATTTCCATTATAATAGTGGACGTAGAAAATTATACACTATGATGGTAAGATGACATCAGGCATAACTAATTATACATGTGATATATTAATCAAATGTACTACATAGTTGGGTCTAGCGAACCCACTATTTCAACACTCCCACTTGCACTAGATCCAACTTGCTAACCAATATTTTTAGCTACTCACATGATAAAGATCATGCTTCTATTGAGTAATGGATTTAACTGCTGGTTCTATCATGTTTTCACCATGTACCTTATTTGTTGTATGCAACCTCATCACCTTGAGTAAAACTTCTCAACAGAAGGAATCCCTGAGTATATCCCTTTTTTCTATTTTCATAGCTTAAAAAATTGGATAGTAAGAAACTCATAATTTACATTATGATAATACTTTTCTCACTAGATGTGATTCCAAGAACTGGAATAAATCATTTCATTTAACTACTTTTTAGTTTCCTTAGATGCTGAAACATACTCGGTATTTGTAGATATGGATACCACTATATTTTATGAGCTTGACTCACTCATCAACTTTGTCTAACTATGATACTTGATCAAATTGATCTAAGGATTAATAGTTTGTGTTCTTCAATAAATAGTATAAATTTGACTCCATATACCAGGTACAAATCACTTATACTCTTTGAAGTACAAGATGATAGTTCTGACTGCATCATTTGCAGTGGTCATGTATATAATTGATATCTGCCTACTATAAAGGATATCTTGGCAATATCAATTATAGTACATAACATGGAATATGTGATTGATCCATCGCTAAAGCGTATGGTACTCAACTCACAACTTTAGTCTCTTCCCATATTCCAAGAATGTCACCCTAAAGAGATTAAGCCATGTGACATTGACAACAATTCTAAAATTGAATTGTTCCAACCTGTATTTTTCAATACAATGTTACTTTATTTATAATTTGTTAGGTCCAACAAACTATTAGATCTACCTCGGCAGATCCTGTTCCCTAGAACTTAGGTTTCTAATTTAAGTCAATCACTGTAAAATTACTTTTAACCATGTCTTTTCTAACTGTAAGACAAAGATCTATTTTCCATATATTGCTTAACATATTTCACATGGAAAACATTGGCGCTCCCACTAACCTTTTGTTGACACAAGGCAATGATTCATTTGGAATGACTGCTCTAAGATCTTTGTTGCTTACTTTAATCCTCTACTGGATTTCAGTAACTTGCAACCCTTATTAGCATTTGATGGCATCAGCATCTTTTTCTGGTTGCATCGTATAAACACCTTCCACGAAAATTCATTATTACAACCAATGACCAATTTAATTATATTAGAAGTTATCTATAACTTGTAAATTCCTAATGAATTTGGGTATACCGACATGGTATAACCAATCGATCCTTATTGGTACCAAGCATGTACCATCAATGTATCATCTCATTTGAATAACCATAGTAGTATTCAATTAATAAGCCCCTTTTTCAATTTGATATATGGAATCCATTATTTAATTTTAAATTGTCTTGTCAATCATAGATTATTTCCATATACTACTTACTTGTAGGATTTATTATTCTTAATGAATAATTTATCACCGACCACGGTGAATATAAATCCATCACCATGGTTTCATTCTTCATACACTGTATGTGTCACTTGAACATGCCTGTTCCACATATACTTGTGGAACTTGTTCCTATGTCAACCATTTGTGCATCTCGAGCATTGATTAAGTCCAAATAAATTCAGCTCTCACTATCTCTAATAGAGATGTGTACCCTTATATAGAAATTTATTCAATCACTTGACCACATATTATTTATCTTAGAGATTTATGTAATATGTAAATCAACTTTTAGGAAATTTAATTAGATACACCATGTGTTTAGTTTGATGCAAGTTTGTTTGTTTTTCCTTAACAAATGCTTTGCATCCTAAACACATGTCCTATGAAATAATGGATTTTCATCATACTATGACTCGTATGATATCCATTTTTCATTTTAGTTGGCATATTGGTTATGGGTTTACACCTTTATTTTCAAAGCACATCATGAAATATAATGGATCTTACTGCAGGTTGCATCATTGAAACTACTTACATCATAACTTTGATGTATAAAATGTGCATTTAGGAATTTCTCCATGATATATTTTGTTGATCAATGTTAACATGTAAGAATATATATAAATCCTCCTTATGAACATCAATATCATGATGTAGATAAGGTAACAAGCGTTTAGGAATTACTCCATGTTACATTATCATGATCGATGAATATTTGGTCAAGATATTATTTGACATCCCGATCTGAATCAAATCATATCTTCTGACCAAGAATATACTTCGCTATAACATTCCTTTTTGAAAATTAATCTTATGAATTATATTTACATCTGGATTTACTTTGGAATAGTTCCCTCTCTTGTTGAACTTACCCCGAAATCATTATGGCATACCTTTATTTATAAAGGTTTATTTTTCTAAAGTAACGATTTCAATAATACCAAAGGTGTTTAGCTGTGCCAAGAAAAAATACATTATTGGGTATATTATTGATGTCCACTTTTAGTTTTACTTGATAAATAATTATATTTCCACAGCTGGGTAAGTCTTACATTTTATATTTATCACATATAGCATTTGATTCAAATATGTATGAACTATTTGTTGAATATATTACCATAAAAAACATTTATTCCAAAAACCTGGAATAATGTATGATTAGTACCAAAAAGGTAAATTGAGATAAATATTTTGGTTATACTCAAAAACTTTTTCAATTTGAATCAATCACATAGAAATTAGAAGTTGTGTGTTTCTCACCATTAACTTAGGAATCACCCTTTCTCAGCTGCTCAGAGAAGACACCTTACTCCAAGTAATGTTTATCTACTTACTTGGTTACTGTATTTAAATACATATACGTGAAAAGAATATTGTATTTAATACCCAATAAGTATGTGAGAAAACAATACTTTATGTTGATGAATATAAACTGAATGAGAAGTGGGTACTTGCTTCTTATATTTTTGTTCATTGTGTTTTCAAACTTCCATAAATTTATTTGAAAATTTAATGAAAATAACCTTATATTATATAACCAACCTCTTTTATTTGAAGGACATGAAAAAAGGTTCTTTGGCATAACTTGTCAAAGGCCTTTTCGCCTTGTCTTTCAGTATGTCTGCCATAAGAACAAAAGATGGTGCTATCTTTAATAATCATATTTCTTGGTGAATGTTACCTCAAAGGTAATTAAGCGCTTACTCCATACCATTCATTTTTATCCTTAAATGAAACTATAGTAATTAGGTGTTAAAGGTATAAGAATGGGATGATATGAAATATTGTGAAATTTCTTTAACTTTACACAAACCGAGTGCAGTCATCACATTCAAATCTTGCTTCACTTTCTCCTTGGAAACATCTTCGATATGAGACTGTATGTAACATCATCCATGTCATGATTTAGAGACCACAACTAAAATCATATGTTGATAATAGAATTATGGCAGAACCATCATATACTTAATTCATGAGTCTTCTATAAGCAATTTTACACTCTCGCTTGTTGAGGTGGATTAATAGGTTGGGACACAAACACCTTAAATTTCTGATATAGTAGTAATGTGTGTGTGGTCCTATACTACACTTTGGAAATTGAACTTAGTTTAGACAATAACTTTGTCTAATACTTATCATAATTTTATTTTGGTATTTCTTTACATTCTATACAAATAAACTTTAGCATATTGTACTTTTAATGTTGATTACCAAATGTGAAATTACTAATTAATTTAATCATTAAATGTCTCCCACTAATTTTTCAAATTCTAGGAACACACTGTACAAGAATTGAAATAATCTTGAGTATTATAGTTTCAAGGATCCTTAAACCATGCCTCATATTCTAAAAGCTATGGCTACACCACTACTCAGAGGGTTCAAGGTAGGATTTTGGCTGGCCAACCACATTTACTCGCAGTTTCATGATCTTTTGAGTGAAGTCCCAACTTCAAAAATCATAATCTGATTTACTCAACTCTTGCTTCTAAAATTACAAAAAGCATGATATGGCTATATCTTTGATGTAATTTTAGTTAATTCAACCCACCATCCTAATAATAAATCCCAATTAGAAAGTGGTACCCTCAGCTATGGCATGACCAGCACCTCGAACACCCAGTTTTGTTCAAACCTGAATGATGGAAGGCTGTTTTGACTTAATATATTCTTTGAGGGTTTTATTGGTTTCTCTTGAAGAATTTAATCCATTTCTATTAAACTTTTTCATCTATGTTGTTTCTCTCACAATTGAACATTAATAGAAAAACATACGTTGCTCTTTATGCATTTTATTATCTATTATTTTATGTATTTCTCCCGTTGTTTTAAAATGCATAAAATAATAAATAAATTCATAAAGGTTACCTAATACCCAGCTATTCATGATAATCTAAACACCCTAAGGTGCATCATAGCTAAGTCGAAGTCTTGACTCTTGATGTAGTTTTCCATCATCTTGTATGTTTGCTTCTCTTCTGAAGTATCGCCTCATCTTGGCGGGGTTGACGTCACGTATCACATCATCTTTGTCTGAAGTAAAAAGATAATCACGTGCAGGTGAGGGGAACTAAGGGTATAAATGTACATCATGTAAATATTGGGCACACGTGCCCTCATACATTTCAATTGTAAAAGAAATCCAATGCGCAGACCGTCTATTTAATTAATTACAATCATCGCACCCTGTTTAATAATTAATTAAATAAAAAGTAACATACACGGTTCGATGCTCAAGACCAGTAGTTGGTTAAATATTCCATGATAAAATTAAAATTCATTAATTTAAGTATTAGGGTTATCAAAATTAGATTAAATGAATTAATGAATTCAAATGATTTAATTATTCCTCAGTCCAGTAATTAATTTAATTTTTATTCCAAATTAAATTAATAAATTAATTTAATTTCTTTACAAAATTATATTAATTTATATTTCCAGGTATTAAAATAAATAACCAAAATTAATTTTAATTAATTAAATTTAGATATTAAAATTAAATTAATTAAATTAATTATTTTTTATTAATTTAAATGGTCGGTCTCCCAAAACACCATTGCTTGGCCTATGCGGGTCGGGCAAAAACATGTGCAGGGCCATGCCAGGGGATGCATGGCCAAACTTAGCTGGACTGATCTATCCAATCCCGTTCCTGGTTGGGGAGATCAACTCAGACCATTTCGGTGTAATTTTTGTCCTGTGGAAAAACTTGCAAAAAAAAGGTATCTCTAGGTGAGCGACCTCGAGGGGGCTGAACCGTGCAGCGACGGTCTGGTCGAAGCAGCCAACGGTGGCTGTGAGCTTACTGGCATAGAGACCAGGTGGACCAGCGGTGGTGGGATCTGACCAGACGAAACCCAGTCTGGTAGAGGCTAGGTTTTGGAACCAGTAGGGAGGCAACTAGGGAAGCCAGTAGGAGTCGACTGAGGGATGTAGAGGCGGGGTACGACCTCTTATGGGAGCAGGAGCGCGACAGTTCGAGGGAGACTAAGGTGAGGTCCTACTGAATTCAGCACAAGAGTCTGACAAGACCGGGAGGACCAACTACTGTGCATTGCGGTTTTTGGAAAGGTAGGATGCTGTAGGGGAAGGTTCTAGGATCTGGAGGCGCAGGGCAAAGCCGGACGTCGGCCTATAGCTCGACCAGGATCTAGATGCAGCTATCTGAGCGAGCGAGGAAGCCGATCGGGGTCCCGCATGGGAGGAGGAGGACTGGAAGGCCTGACGACAGACCTAGAAGAGGAGCGGTGGGCCAGTAACCAGTCGTTCTGGCCTTGCGCGCCTGGTGTGGGAGGAAGACAAACCAGGGGTCTGCACAGACCCCACTCACTACCCCTTTTTATTTAAAAGTCAAGTCTCCTCTCCTTTTAATTTTTTATTTCAGGTCATGATCTCTTAAAAATTTCTAAAGGCTAAATATTAGCCTTTAATAATAATAATAACAATACTAATAATTATTATTATAATAATTATAATTATAAAACAATTGTTATTATTAATAATTTATGATGATAATTATTATCATTAAATAATAATAATTTTCATCCTTGTTTGGGTTTTAATAAAAACCAAAAAAATGATGATCGGAAATGATTGAAAAAATTAATACTCGTGATCAAATGCAAAATCGATCCAATCCTAAAATTTCAAATGGTCGTAACTTGGTCGTTCGAGATCGGATCGATGTATAGTTTGAACCACTTGGAACATTTTTTAACCCTCTAATTAATTTTATGAAGATTAATTTGATTTTTCTTAGAAAATTTATGTGATCACTATGATACCACTAATAGGTTCTGGGGTCTGCAGCGGAAGCCGGTAGGTTGGGGATTTTAAACTTTTCATCGGTGGATCGATGGGACTTGTCGACGCTGACGATCTGAGCCCCATAGAGATCTGATGATATCATGTAAATTATTAAGAGCATAGAATTAAACTGAAAATGTACCTATTTCAAATCTGATGGCGCGCTCGACTGTAACTCTTCATTGGTGATCGCTTCTTGAAGAATCCATAACAGGATCCCTCTAGATCATCCAAAGACGCTCCAAAAATCTATTGGAACTTCGATCATAGAATTCTTGGTTCTAGCACGGTGATCTGATGATGCTTTTGATGTCTCGATGATTAACGCATAGAGATCCCTTCGATGCTTGAGGAACAACTTGATCTAAACTCTTGGATCATCATCTTCTCTCTCTTAGAAGTGGGAGGAGAGAGAGGCTCTCCATTTTCATTCCATGAAAGTTAATGAATAGTAGAATGGCCACACATGAGAGAGAGCCCTCCCTTGTATTTATAGTGATGTTGAGAAATACTTAGTTGGGTTCCCTGGCCCCCGTTTATTTCAACGTCAACTAAATAAATAATTTTGACGAATGAAACTACACCAAAACTATTTATTATTTCATCACATACTTTTAATATATATATAATATATTATGTGATAAAATCCAAGCCATTTAACTTCAATCACTATTCCACTTAATATTTAACAAACCTTGAATATTAAAATAATATGTGTTCGATTAATATTCTCTCGTATTTACTAAACATGTAAATATATTAAATAAATTCAATCCCAAATATTCATAACTTTAATATTAATGAATTATTTAATTAATTTGGGTATCGATAACTTGGAAAACACTCAGACCCTATGGGGGGCCCACCATGTCCATATACCTATTCAACTGAATATAGCAGATTCTTGAATACGCTATTGTGTGTGACCCTCTAGGCTCTTATCCTAATTGTAGTGAATAAAATCCACAAACTAAGAGCGGAGTCTAGCAAGCCATCATGGCCCCCAAAAGAGATAATATTTTCATAGAAACGACAACCAACCTATGAACACTGACTGCATACTATAATCTCTATATCATTAAATATCTCATAAAGTAGGACACACACTTGTGTCATCGTCCTTTTATTGCTTTATTATTTGTTGATATTACCGAATGGATTTACCTATGTGCTACATTCACCAAAGACTTATGAAGGAACCACCATCCTGATCAAATAGGCCTGAGATATTCAACTTCTTAAACTTGGAAGCGAAAAATCCTTTCTTGACCATTCAACCAATGTCATACCACCAACGATGCACCCAACACAAGCTACCTCACCAAGATTTCAATATCATGGTTTTCACCTTGCATCAAATTATTAAACCAAATGGTACACACTAGTAATGATCTCAAGTCAGGAGACTAATAAACATTTCCATTGATAGGAATGAACAATGACATCCAAAACATGTGGTGTTCCTATTGACATGTCTTTCTTTATGATCTCACTACTAGAGATCACCAAGTGCGAACTTCATGAGAAGAAGTCTCAATGATTATGAGCCCCCAACACCTGATAGTCAAACATCTCCTGTGTCCAGTCAGTAATATCTATCTAGACTATAGAACATATATTTATGATTAGTGTCATAGTATCTTGAGATTCTCATTATAGCCTGGGATCTGCTATAACCTCTCGACACGATAATTAACCTTAGGAAATTACCATTATAATAGTGGGTGCAGAAAAGTATACACTATGATGGTAAGATGAAATCATGCATAACTAACTTTACACATGATATAACAATCAAAATTACCGCATATTTGGGTCTTGGGAACCCACTATTTCAACAAATCATGTTTACAAGGCAAAATAACCAAATCCCCATCAAGTGGGAAAGGTGAAAGGGCTAAAGAATTTCTTGAATTGGTTTATACTGATGTGTGTAGACCATTTCTGGTTGAATCAAGGAGAGGGTTCTCATACTTCATAACATTTACTGATTATTTTAGTAGATAAGGATATATCTACATAATGAGGTATAGGTTGGATTCTTTTGATAAGTTCAAAGAATACAAGAATGAAGTTGAGAACCATCTTGGTAAGAAGATTAAGAAACTCCACTTAGAACGAGGTGGAGAATATCTTACTCAAGAATTCATTGATTACTTATGGTAGTTTGGGATCTTATCCCAACTCACTCCTCCACACATGCCCCAGTGGAATGGTGTGAGAAAAAGGAGGAACCACACCCTATTGGACATGGTGAGATCAATAATGAGTCATGTGAGTCTTCTATTATCCTTTTGGGGATATGCGTTACAAATAGTGATGCACATACTAAACCAAGTACCAACTAAATAGATAAATGGAATTCGATACGAGTTCTTGAGTGAAAAGAAATCCATATTATCTAATTTACATGTGTGGGGTAGTGATGTGTTTGTTAAGGCCTCTTCAGGTAACAAACATGCACCCCGAGGCACAAAGTGTACCTTTATAGGATTCCCCAAAGAAACAAGGGGATATTACCTATACAAACCCTCAAAAAAAAAGGTTATAGTGGAAAGACATTCCATATTCGTTGAGAGGGAGCACATATACAAAATAGAGATTGGGGTCGAGATAGACTTCGACGATGTTGAGGCTCATGGTACACAAGAGTTGGTACAAGAATAGATTCCACAAAACCCCGAGGATGAAATAACTATTCTTGAGACACAAGATCTATGTAGGAGTAAAAGAAAGATTAGAGAATAAGAACAGTATAGTTTTCCGGTTACTGAGGATTGTGAATCATTATTAGTTGACAATAATGATCCTCTAACCTATAAGGAAGAAGTTAGTTTCATAGATGTTTCCAAGTGGAACGAATCCATGAATTCTGAAATGGATTCCATGTACCAAAACCAAGTTTGGATTTTGGTAGATCCTCCAATTTATGTAAATCATTTTGGTTGCAAATGGATATTCAAGAAGAAAATGGAAATGGAAGGACAAGTCAGTACCTATAAGGCACGACTGGTTACAAAAGGGTTCAAACAACATCAAGGCATTGACTATGACGAAACCTTTTCACCAGTTGCAATGCTGAACACCATCAGAATTATATTGTCCATTGCCACTTACCATGACTATGAGATTTGGAAAATGAATGTCAAAACAGCCTTCCTTAACGTGAACCTTTAGAAAGATGTCTACATGAAACAACATGAAGGTTTTATGAATCCAAAGGATTCCAATAAGGTATGAAAGTTTCAAAAATCCATTTATGGATTAAAGAAAGCATCCAGGTCATAGAACATTCATTTTGATGAATCCATAATGAAATTTGGTTTTATTAAGAATGAATGTGAGCCTTGTGTCTAAAAACAGTTTAGTGGGAGTGTAGTCATTTTCATAATAGTATATTTTGATGACATATTACTTTTTGGAAATGAGATACTAGTCTTACAGTCAGGTAAGGAATGGTTGAATGAATGCTTCTCCATGAAGGACTTGGGTGAGACATCATATATTCTTCAGATAAAGATCCATCATGATAGATCCAAGAGATTTTTGGGCCTAAGTCAAAGTACATACATTGATAAGATACTGAAGAGATTTAGTATGGAACAATCGAATAGCGGATTTTTTCAGCGTCAAATTAAATTCATCTTTCTAGGAAAATGTGTCCTCAGACACATTTAGAAAGAAAGATAATGTCAGGGACTCCATACACATCAACAATTGGGTTAGTCATGTATACCATGCTATGTACTAGGCTGGATGTCACCTACACATTGAGTGCGGTAGGAAAATATAAATCTGAACCAGGTGACCTCCATTGGATGGCAGTCAATACTATCCTAAAGTATCTGAGGCGTACTAAGGACATGTTCCGGGTTTATGGAGGAGATGAGGAACTTGTCATTAGAGGACATGAAGATTCTAGTTTCCAGAATGATCAAGACGACATGAAGTCGCAAACATGATACATCTTCACTTTGAATGGAGGTGAAGTGGGATGGAAGATCTTAAAAAAGAGTGTGGTCAAAGATTATACAATAGTGTCAGAGTATATCACGACTTTTGAGGTAGCTAAAGAAGCAGTTTGGAAGCGAAACTTCATCCAGTAGATGTAAGTGATACCTATTAGTAAATATATCATCACATTGTACTGTGATAATACTACAGTGGTGGATCTTGCAAAATAGCAAAGGTCACATCAGCGGACGAAGCACATACATCAAAAGTATCATCTCTTTAGAGGATTTTTCTTAGAGAGGTGAAGTTTTAGTGAGCAATATTACCAGGAAAGACAATTCGGTGCACCCCTTGACTAAATCCTTGACTTAGTAGAAACATGATCACCATGTGAGGTCTAGCGGACTGATAGTCGTAGGCAGTTGGCTCTAGTACAAGTGAAATTCTGTAAGAGTGGGTGTCCTAGAACCAACTGGTTATACTTTGATTACATGGAAATTTAATTTATTTAACATATTATTACATATTGTTAATTTTTCTGCAAGAATATGATGTAATAATGTCCTAGTGTATTTGTTGCATTAATCATGTCATGGTAGTTCCCCGCTATGATGAGAACCTTGAAATGTTATAACAATATTCTTATATATAGTTCTACAGTTGGATGGCATACTATTATGGGACACATATCATGAAAACCTTCAGGTGTGAGTACTCGTAAGGTGATGAGAATTCCTCTCAAAAAGACTACAATTGGTAATCTCCAAGACAAGAGATTATGAGAACATACCTGCCAGTACGAATTTCACATGTTTTGGTGTCATCAGATATTTCTCTCCACGGGAATGTGTAATGATCATTATACATTAACATTATCAAAAATATGTGTCATGACTAGCGCACATTGATTTACTAATGAAAACTTTCACGCAGAAAGTTGGCGGGTAGTAGGGTACGTTGGGTGCATCATGAGTAGCATATTATTATTGGAAAAGTCAAGGAAGGATTTTCCCTTCCATCTATGGATGTTTATATCTCGACCCTTTGATTAAAAAAGAACTGTAGTTCAAAATTCCATGGACATGGTGTAACGATGAGTTTATTTTAGGTAGTTAAAGAATGACGTATCAAGCGTAAAAGTTGATGACACTATCATGAAACCTAATTGATCAGATATTGCGATAAAGGGATTGTATTACATAGTTAGTGTTCATATGTGGATGTCATTGTTGCGACTTTAACTTCTTTTTCTGGGGTGCCTTAACACGTTTCTAGATAGTACTCTTGGACTTTAGGCAATCCCACCTAACGCCAACGAGAAAGAATCCTAGAGGGTCACACACTAAGTGTTTCTGATGATCTCAGTTAAATTCTATTTGAATTTAATTTATAAGTATTATTATCAAGATAGTGGAATAATTTTATTCAAGTTAAAATGATTTCATAAATTAAATAAATATTTATTCAACTAATTGTGGGTAAAATGTATTTATTTATTGTATTGATCATTTAATAAATATTTATTTACTAGTTTGTAAATAAAATATTTATTTAAGATAATAAATTATTTATTTGTTTATTCAGTTTTTCAATAAATGGAAGTGGATTGTGATCGGACCAAGGTCGTTTTGGTAGTAAAATAATTATTTGTTAGATGAAAAATAATTATTTAACTAGTTGGCACAAATTAAAAAAACACTGCTATTATTTTGTGGCGCAATTTTTTTTTATAATTTCATTTTATAAAATTTGGCGCACCATAAATAATGAAATGGTATTATTATTAATATCATGGGTTTTATCTAAGGTAATGAATGTATTTAATTACTATTACACAATTAAAAATTGTAACTGAAGCCATGTGTCAATAAATAAACACATACGTCTATTGTTCCATGTACAAAACCACACACCCGATGAATTGAGAATTATTGAGCTAAACAATATCTCTCTCAAATCCTCTACTCGCCCCTCTCAAGAACAAGATATGTTCTTCAAGGCCGAAGAACAAGCGATCAAGAACGACTAACACAAGACACTTGCTTCACTACACTAACACCCACAGAATGAGCGAAGTCGATCAAAGGCCATCAGAGCACGTGTGGATCACCATTAGAGGGAATCTAGTTTGGATACTTGCAAGCACAACAAGATAATCCAAAGGGGTAATTCTGGATGATCAACCTCATCAATGAAAAAAATACCGAAGATTCGGGTATTATTTTCTTTATGAAATTTATTAAATTAATTATAAACATGATGTGCAAGATCTTTTCAAAGGTTTTGGTCCACTTATTTATTTACCTAAATCTTTGATTCTATTCCATGGAGTCTGGTGTTCATCATTGTATTGATCCCTGAAAAATCATTAGTCATGGTAAAAATCAAAGAAGTGTGTTATCCCAACCACATTTCCGCTACACCCAGAACCTACAAACCTGAGGCTGAGGTAGAGACTGAGTTAGAGACAGAGCTAAAGCCAGATGCAGATGCAGAAGTAGAGCAAGAGGTAGAGGCAGAGGTAGAGGAAGAGGTAGAGGTAGAGCCATAGCGAGAGGTAGATCCGGTGACATAGGTAGTAGTAGTGGCATAGCCAAAGCCAAATCTAGAAGAAGATCCAGAGGGAGTGCCTGAGACAGAGGTAATGGTAGTGGTAGTTCCTAAGGCAGAGGTAGAGGTTGTTCCTAAAGAAGAGGCAGAGGGAGAGCTAGAATGAGAGTTAGAGCCAGAGTTAGATACTAAGGCAGAGGGATAGGTAGATCTAGAGGCAGAGCCAGAGGGAGAGATAGAGGTAGATGCAAAGGTAGAGACATAGTCAGACATAGAGGCAGACATAGAGCTAGATCTAGAGACAGATACATAGCTAGAGGTAGAGGTAGAGTTAGAGCCAGAGCCGACATCGGCACTAGATCCATAGGTAGAGGTATAGGTATAAGTAGAGGCAGAGGCAGAGGTAAAACGAGAGGTAGATCCAGAGTTAGATCAAGGGCCAAGGGTAGAGTTAAATCTAGAGGGAGATCTAGAGGCAGAGCCAGAACCAGAGACAGAGGTAGAGTGAGAGGTAGAGCAAGATCCAGAGCCAGATCCATAGCCCAAGATGGAGCCAAATCTTGAGCCGGATCCGGATCCAGAGCTAGAGCCGGAGTTGGAGCCAGAGTTGAAGCCAGAGCAAGAGTCAGAGCTTGAGCTAGAGCCTGAGCAAGATCCAGAGCCAGAGGTAGATGTAGAGGCAGAGCCAAATTCTGAGGTAGAGGTATAGGGAGAGGTATATGAAGATCCATAGGTAGAGGAAGAGCTATATCCATATGGAGAGTCAGAGGTAGAGTTAGAGGTAGAGCTAGAGACAATGCTGTAGAGACCCAAAGATTGATATACATAGACATTACATTACTTTTGCGGAATACTTAATACATGACAAAAATAGATTCCCAATGACCGTATTAGTTTAGTGTCTTTGGAAACTCGGAACATAATCTTCTAATCATTGTGAAAGATCTCCAACATCTCCCATAAATATCTTCCCTTTTTGTTTTCTTACCTAAAACCTTTCGTTAAATCTGGGGGAAAATGAAACATATAAAATTTTGAGCTCAAATGCTCAGTAATGGTAAGAATGGAGAACATAAAAACAATCCATACACATTTGAATGTAAAAACTTGAACATAAAACATCAAAATATTGAGCAATAACATAAATCTTGGCAGTACATAAGGAAAAGATAATAAAGGAACATTAATCATGATAAAATAAAACATGTAATTATGGAAAACCATTAAGCACATGATATTATTTCCATAGTATCCAAGGTATTGCGGCCAAGACCATCATAGTGGACAAAGTCCATTACTGAATCGGTTTTACTTGTCGTTCTAACCCTGTATTACTGAACCAGATTTTACTTGATTTTCCAGTCATATCTATCTCATGAGATATAAATCTTTACTCAAAACATTGGGGGGAGATATAGGTCCCACCCATCTCATAATGAAATCATTCTTACTTGTGCCACAAAATAAACATAATCATTCATCATAACCCAAAGAATAAAATGGGTTTCATAAACATCATCCCATCATAACATAATCCATATAAAACAAATGGATATAATTTCATCCTAAGAATAATCAAACCATGTAAACAATAGATGCATTATACATGAAACATAATCATACTAAATAATGTCATCTTATTTGGAAAATAGTTTTGACAAATCATTTGAAATTAATTCTTGAGGAAAATATCCTTTTTTCTTAAAAAACATTTTCTTTTCACAAAATGCCATGCGATTTTAAAAGAAAATGATTTTTTTGGAAATCTTCATGAAATATTGTAGAGTAAGATTCATGAAAAAAGGTGTTATAAAACTGTTAAAATCCGTTCATGCAGTATAAGTTAAAAAAACATTCTCCTTGTACTTTTAACGGAAAAGTCAAAAAGTACCACGTATGGTAGACAAAAGAAAGATTTCTTCGATAACACAAAGTAAAAAATCAAAGAGGGGTAAAAATGACTTTAAAAATACATGGAATAATATTAAACACTTTATTAATAACATTTTTATGGACATGGATGAAAAATATAACCCTAGTAAATACTTACGTATAAGAAATATCAGATAAAAATGAGATTGCAAAATTATCCCTTACCTTTGGTCCAATTTCTTCTGTACGTGTCCAAAACTCCTGTATAGTGGGTTTAAACATATTATTAACTTTTAAAAAAACCATAATAATATTTATGATATCATATATGATTCAATTATGACTTTATATTACCCATTCTTTGGTAAATTCCATGTTAAAGAAGCGTTTTGGGTAAAATCGTTTCATTTATCGTATGTGTTTCAACTTGTTGTTCTTGATATTATTACTTATATCTTGATTTACTTAATTACAGAATGTAAAACATGATTTATATATAATATATATACAGAATATAAATATATATGATAGATCGGTAAATGGAATGAAATACACCATTCATGGAGACGGTAGGTCGTACGTACACATGAACGTTGTTTTCATTTCCTTATTGAATTGAATGGAATTAAGTAAATGAAACATATATGTACATAAATCCAGTATCATTATTATGTAATATATTTCATGATTATTTTTTATATATACTTTATAATCATACTTGAGTGGTTAATCATGGAGAATGAATATTATCACGTTCGTGGAGACGGTAGTCCGTACGTACGCATTAGCGACAATATCATTCTTTTCATATTAAAATCGTATATAATTGAATGGTATATAATATATAAAGAATAATAATAATGTTATATTTATTATTTATACTCATTATTATACCCATCCAAATGATGAAATGTTTGAATAACAAACTACACCACGACGTGGATACGGTAAGTCGTACGTATGCACGTGTGGTGACTTTTTCATTCATAGGATGGATAAAATAACTAATATGGGTATGAATTTTTTATAATAACATAAAAGTATATGTAATATACTAGATTTATTATTTTATAATGGAAACAACAAATAAGGTGGTAGTGTAAGAAGAAAGGAACTTGAAATAGGTGGTGAGATATTTACATCTTCTTCAAGTTCTTCCTTTTGATTTGATCAAAAGGGCTCCTCAGGTTGGCTTTTGGACTAAATAATTGCCTCTAGGATGAAAGGATAACAGTTTAGAGGGTATTTGGGTAGGTATTGTCCGATCCAAATAGCTTTGGAGGTGTGAATTTGAGATAAGGTAGAGTTCCCTTTTATAAGAGGGGTGAGGGACACCTTAAGAAAAATTTAAAATATTATTTTATAATAAATTAATATTGGGTTTATAATGGCTCCAAAGTGACTTATTTCTGGGATAGGGTGGGTATGGGTTTTAATACTTTCAACCAATAGGTTTTATACAATTTTAGGTTACCATTTTGACCTTATCATTTAGATCTAACTCTAAGTTAAATAATTTAACTTTTACCGCGTATTCTTGTATTATTACACTATATGGTTAATAAAATTACTATAAACTGTCAATCGAACCGAAATTGGTTAATTAATTCCCTATATATTATTATATAAGTATTTTTTCTGAACCTAATATTTTTAGGACCATTATATAAATTAATAATATAATATTTGTTTTAGAAACTCTTTTATGTCAATTTTAACAGTATTTGGTATTTTGTTTTTCATAAATTTATAACAGCATTATTACATCCAAACAATTCATCTAACCAACTCTAATATGTTATATTAACCTAGAAAAATAGTTTAATTGATAAAAAGTCTCAAATTACATTTATTTTGGTATTTATAATATCAATTATGTTAATATTGCATTAATGAGGTAATTACTACATCATCATTGTGTCATAAATAAATTAAATTAATTGATATCTAAAAATTATAAATAAAATTCAATTATGTATAAAATCTTTTTAGATTTATAATGAATATTTATAGTCGAATTTATCTTATGTATAACCCTATATTAAAAATGTTTTACTTATTAAACTTTGATTTTAACTCTTTTAACTCTTCTTTGAATTAAATAATAATAAATGTCCTAATCTAATCTAAGTGGACCTAAATGGTCATATTTTATTCCTAAGGTTTTTTTTTGTTGAATTAAACTTATCCAATATAATTAGGACATGTGTTATGGTAATAATAATAATACCATTTTTACCCTTAATTACCATATTTACTTTTAACTGTGGTAAATAAAAGTTAAAAGTTACTATTCAACAAAAATTATTTTCATCTCATTGAACCACATTTTACTTAGTGATATCAACCATGTCTCTCGGATTGAAATTACAATCACATAAGTGGTAAGATTAAGTTTTATATAATGTTGAAAATTCTCCTAGGTGGTGGGTAAAATACGGTAAAAAGTTAAATAAAATTTTTATATATCTAAAATTATTATAAATGACTCCAATGAATTACATTGAATTTATATATGTATTATTTATCTATTTTGACCTAAAATAAATTTAAATAAAATAAATGATTATTTAAATAAAAATTCGGTTTTAATAAATAACTCAGTGTTTTAACTATTCATCAAAAATTGAAAGTTTTTAGAAAAATACCAAAAATTCACCCTAGGCTAATTTCGATATTCCAAATCCAAAAATGAAGTCCATTTTGAAAGATAGAATTTATAAAATTTTAAAAAGTGGGTATTACTATTCATAACGGCTAGTCTATATAATATTTTAATAACATATCGTTGTTTAGTGAAACTCGATATAACGTACGACACAAGCTATCGAGGAAGGTTTATCTTATGTGTAACACAAGTTAAGAATAGTGTTGCATATACTACAAGATAATACAGTGTTGCATATAGCGCAAGATAATCTTGGTGTAGCATACAACATAAGACATCAAAGAAATTAAAAATAATATTTCTCATAAAATCTCGGGGTGTTACATTATACCCCCCTTAAAATGAATTTCACCCTCAAAATTCATCGAGGTTATAAATGGTTTACTTCTTGAAAGTTTCATTCATAGAAACCCGCATTGTAAAAAGGAATAATAAAACTTAATTTTAAAAAAGAAACGTAACGGTTACCCAAATTAACTCATCACTGGGTTTCCACATAGAAGAACATAGGTGAAAATATGGATATGGAAGATAAATCAAGCCATCACGCTCTGATGGAGAGTGGTAGAGAACATGGCTATGAAAAATACAACAATCAAAAAGCCATAAATTTGTGATGATCTAAGGTGCCATCTAGGACAACGTTTTTTGTTTTCAAGATCATTTCCCTAAAGTTGAAAAAATTGGATAACTTAATTGATTTTGGTATAGTCTCACCGTTGGTCATTCCTTGAACAATTTCCACTTCATCTATTAAAGAAATGAAGTTGAATTTTTCATTCGTGAAGTGTTAGCAGATCATGTGATAGAATGATAGGTCATTCCATCTGTCTCAAACAAAAGGTTAACAAAAGTTATTAAACATACATAAGTCCATATATGGTGAGATTCATTATATATGGCTCCTAAAATGGGCATATAATTCATATATAATAACAATTAATAAAATAAAACTAATTTCTACTAACCAGGGACTTCCTGTAGGCTAGTGGTAGGCGATAAAGGCCTGTCGCACTTCGGTTGTGGGTTCGATTCCCGCATCCTTGTCCGACGCGATGGGTTGTCGCTCGTCTTACGGGTTGTACTTTTTCTAAAACTATAAAATTATAACGTTTCAAAAATAAAATAAAAATGTTATAGCCATAATAAATACTATATGATTTCTAAATTAATCCATTCCAACCTTTAGGCTTATCGAAAATACTTCTGTCCGATTACTAGAAATTTCATCTACTGAGCATGTGAATTCCTTCATTTGTCCCCCATATATAATAAGATATGTCTCATTGTTGGTCACATTCCAAACATGTGAATACCTTAATCATGTATTCTCTTAAAACATGAATTACCATAGAATCATTATGAAAATATGAATGCTGTCAAAAGTCAACTATTTCCACATACCAAAATCCCAAAAATTCTATATACTCAAACAATGATATCACTTTGCCCTTATATGAGCTCATTAATACTATCAAACATTTCATTATCTGTTTATCCCTTCATTATGTGCATATCATCAACTTTACAAAAATATATGAATAACCTTTCATGGTTACCATTACCAGTCAACATATTATTTCAAAAAAACTTAAGTAAAAACAATAGTGTAACAATCCTTAGATGTTTCTTTATTCCATAGTACCATGAAATTTCTTATACAACATTATGCTGGATAATCATTCAATCATTCCACTACCTTCTTAAACCATTGACCGAGCTTCAACATTTTATTCCTCAACCCTTATTTTATCTCATATATCATTTGTAGTCTCTTCATCATCATTAAAATAAATACTACCCATACGACCATGCTGATTCTCTTCATGAGATTTTCCCTTAGGTAACTGGTTTGAATAATTCCCTTATGTTCCAAATTTAGAAAAATTAACCATTGTTGATGTCTTAGAAATACCATTGTCCTTGTACAATGTGTTAACTGATCCTTTTCATTTGCATTTACTGTCTTTGTGTCCTTCCTTTCCACACCCAAAGCATCTTCTAGTTCATTTGAAACATTCTCCCTGATGCCTCTTCCCACATGATTTACATGAGGGAAATTGAACATTATTTCCTCTATGATCATCATGAAACTCCATATTTCTCTTATTAGCTGAGTCAGGAAACTTACCAAAGTTGAGATTATTGATCATATTATGAGATTACTGATTAGGCATAATAATGATATGTTGACTTCCAGATCCAATTTCATTTGGTTTCTCAGGAAGAATATCATTCCACTATCCATTATATTCTCCATTATCATGAATCTTCATGTTTCCTGCCATTTTTCTAAAACCCAAAAAGAATAGTGTGAGAGGAAAAAAAACATGCTAGTAAGACAACATAATAAAGGGGGAGTACCATCAATATATAACATCTTAGGTTTAATTCTAATATCTTTACCATAATTCTAGGACTATAACCTATACATATACTTATCCTTAGGGACATCTTTAGACATACCTTAGAAATATATCTAGGGATCTCACTAAAGTTTTCGCATCCTAGTTTCCAAAGGCTAACTAAACCTCTGCTATAATACCAACTATAGATACCCAAATCTTTACGTACATAGAAATTACATTACTTTTTCGGAATACTTAATACATGAAAAAAATAGTTGCCCAAAGACCGTATTAGTTTACTGTCTTTGGAAACTCAGAACATAATATTATAGTCATGGTGAAAGATATCCAACATCTCCCATAAATATATTCCATTTTTGTTTTCTTACCTAAAACCTTTCTTTAAATCATGGGGAAAAGAAAACATATGAAAGGGTGAGCTCAAATGCTCAGTAAGGGTAAGCATGGAGAACATAAAAACAATTCATAAACATTTTAACATAAAAACATGAACATAAAACATCAAAATCTTGAGCAATAACATAAATCTTGGTAGTACGTAAGGAAAAGATCATAAAGAACCATTAATCATGATAAAATAAAACATGTAATTGTGTAAAACCATTAATCACATGATATTATTTCCATAGTATCCAAGGCATTGCTTCCAAGACCATCATAGTGGTCAAAGTCCATTACTGAATCGGGTTTACTTGTCGTTCCATCCCTATAATACTGAACCAGATTTTACTTACCGTTCCATCCATGTCTATCTTATGAGATATAAATATTTAACTAATGAATTATAGGTTTATATAGGTCACACCCATCTCATAATGAAATAATTCTTACTTTTGTCACAAAATAAACATAAATTTTTCATCATAACCCAAAGAATAAAATGGGTTTCATAAACATCATCCCATCATAACATAATCCATATAAAAAATGGATATAATTTCATATTAAGAAGAATAAAACCATGTAAATAATATATACATTATACATGAAGCATAATCATACTAAATAATTTCATCTTATATGGAAAATAGTTTTGAAAAAATAGTAGAAATTAATTCATGAAGAAAATATCCTTTTTTCTTCAAAATCATTTTATTTTCACAAAATTCCATGCAATTTTAAAAGAAAAATATTTTGTTGAAAATAGTCAAAAAATATTGTAGAGTAATATTCATGAAAATAAGGAATTATGAAACCGTTAAAATCCGTTCATGCTGTATAAGTTAAAAAAACATTCTCCTAGTACTTTTAACGGAAATGTCAAAAAGTACCATGTATGGTAAACAAAAGGAGGATTCTTCCATAAAACAAAGTAAAAATCAAATAAGGGTAAACATAAATTTAAACATACATATAAGAATATTAAACACTTTATGAAAAACATTTTTAGGGACATGGATGCAAAATATAACCCCAGTAAATACTTACGTATAAGCAATCTTGGAAAAACATGAGATTGCAAAATTATCTCTTACCTTAGGTCCAATTTATTCCGTACGTGTATGAAACTCCTGTATAGTGGGTTTAAACATATTATTAACTTTTAATATAACCATAATAATATTTATGATATCATATATGATTCACTTATGAACTTATATTACCCATTATTTTGTAAATTCCATGTCAAAGCAGCGTTTTGGGTAAAATCGTTTCATTTATCATACGTGTTTCAACTTGTTGTTCTTGATATTATTACTTATATCCTAATTTACTTAATTCCATAATTTAAACCATGGTTTACATATAATATATTTTCTGTATATAAATATATATTATAGATTGATAAATGGAATGAAATACACCGTTCTTGTAGAAGGTAGGGCGTACGTACGCCTGAACGCTGTTTTCATTTCCTTATTGAATTTAATGGAATTAAGTAAATGAAACATATATGTACATAAATACTGTATCATTATTATATAATATATTTAATGATTATTTATTATATATACTTTATAATCATACTTGAATGGTTAATCATGGAAAATGAATCTTATCGTGTTCGTGGAGACGGTAGTTCGTACGTACGCATGAGCGACAATATCATTCTTTTGATATTAAAATCATATATAATAGAATGGTATATCATATATAAAGAATCATAATAATTTTATATTTATTATTTATATCATTTATACTCATTATTATACCCATCCAAATGATGAAATGTTTGAATAACAAACTACACCACGACGCGGAGACGGTAAGCCGTACGTACGCATGTGTGGTGACTTTTTCATTCATATGATGGATAAAATAACTAATATGGTTGTAAATTTTTTATAATAACATCAATGTATATTTAAGATACTATATTTATTATTTTATAATGGAAACAACAAAGAAGGATGAATCGGAAGACGAAAGGAACTTGAAATAGGTGGTGAGTTATTTACCTCTTCTTCGGGTTCTTCCTTTTGATTTGATCAAAAGGGCTCCATAGGTTGGCTTTCTGCCTAAAAGAAGGAATGTATGATGAATTAAGGACAGTTGAGAGGGTATTTTGGCAGGGTTTGGCTAAGCCAAATGGCTTTGGAGGTGTGAATTTGCGAGAAGGGATAATGCCCTTTTATAAGAGGGGTGAGGGGCACCTTAGAAAAAACTTAAAATATTATTTTGTAATAAAGTCATATTCGGTTTATAATGGCTCAAATGTGACTTATTTCAGGGCTAGGATGGGTATGGGTCGAAATCCTCTAAACCAATAGGTTTTAGACAAGTTTAGGTTACCATTTTAACCATATCATTTAGACTTAACTCTAAGTTAAATAATTTAACTTTTACCGTGTCTTCTTTTATTATTACACTATATGGTCACTGAACCTACTATAAACTACCAATCGAGACCCAATTTTTTCATTAATGCCATATATATTATTATTTAAGTCTTTTGGATGATCCTTAGATTTTTAGGACATTTATATCAATTAATAATATAATATGTGGTTTAAAAACTCTTCTATTTCAATTTTTACACTATTTGCTATTTTGTTTTTTCTAAATTTATAATAGCATTACTACTTCGAAAACAATTAATCTAGCCAACCCTAATATGTTATTTTAACCTTTAATTTTTTTTAATTCATAAAAAGTCTCAAATTACATTTATTTGGGTATTTATAATATCAATTATGTTAATATTTCATTAATAAGGTAATTACTGCATCATCATTGTGTCATAAATAAATTAAGTTATTTAACGTCTAAAAATTATAAATAAACTAAAATTATGTGTGAAATATTTTTATCTTTCTAATGAATATTTATATTCGGATTTTTCTTATATATAACCCTATATTAAAAATGTTTTACTTATTAAACATTGATTTTAACTCTTAACTCTTCTTGGAATTAAAAAATAATAAATGTTCTAATCTAATCCAAGTGTACCTAAATGGTGATATTTTATTCCTAAGGTTATTTTTGGTCGAATTAAACTTATCCAATAGAATTAGTACATGTGTTATGGTAATAATAATATCATTTTTACCCTTAATTACCCTATTTACTTTTAACCGTGGTAAATAAAAGTTAAAAGTTACTATTAACCAAAAATTATTTTCATCTCATTGAACCACATTTTACTTACTGATATCAACTGTGTCTCTCGGATTTCTGAAATTCCACTCACAGAAGTGGTAAAATTAAGTTTTATGTAAATTTGCAAATTCTCCTAGGAGGTGGGTAAAAGACGGTAAAAAGTTAAATAAAATTTTTAAATATCTAAAATTATTATAAAATTAATCCAATGAATTAAATTGAAAATATATAGGTATTATGTATCTATTTTTCCCTAAAATAAATTTAAATAATAATAAATTATTATTTAAATAAAAAGTCAGTTTTAACCAATGACTCAGTGTTTTCACTATTCATCAAAAATTGAAAGTTTTCAGAAAAATATCAAAAATTAACCCTAGGATAATTTTGATATTCAAAATCCAAAAATAAAGTCCACTTTGAAAGATAAAATTTAATAAATTTTAAAAATTGGGTATTACTATTCATAATGGCTAGTTTATATAATATTTTAATAACATATCGTTGTTTAGTGAAACTCGGTATAGGGCACAACGCAAGCTCTCAAGGAAGGTTGCTCTTACGCGTAATGCAAGCCAAGAATAGTGTTTCATATACTACAAGCTAATACAGTGTTGTGTATAGGGCGATATAATCTTGGTGTTGTGTACAACACAAGACATCAACGAAATTAAAAATAATATTTCTCAAAAAATCTCAGGGTGTTACAAAAGCCAAAGCCAGTGCCAATGTGAGAGGTAGAGACAGAGCCAAAGCTAGAGCCAGATCTAGAGCTAGAGCCAAATACAGAGCCAGAGCCAGAGCCAGAGCCATATTTAGAAGCAGAGGTAGAGGTAGATCCAAATATAGAGGCAAAGCCACATCCAGAGCCAGAGAATGAGACGGAGATAGAGCCTGAGGTAGAGCCTGAGACAGAGCCAGACCCATAGGTAGAGCTAGATCCATAAGTAAAGCCAGAGAAATAGTAAGAGGTTGAGATATAGCCAGAGCCAGATCTGAAGCTAGAGTCGGAGCGAGAGCCAGTTCTAGAGCCAGAGATAGATCATGAACTAGAGGTAGAGGCATAGGTAGAGGCAGAGGTAGTGGCAGGGGAAGACGTAGGGATATGGGAGAGTCACATGAACAGGTATAGGAAGAGGCAGAGGTAGTGGTAGGGGTAGAGGAAGAGGTGAGGGGAGAGGCTAAGGAAAATGTAGAGGGAGAGGAAGAGCTAGATCCAGAGGTAAAGGTAGAAACATAGCTAGAGCTAGAGCTAGATCCAGAGGTATATTTAGATCCAGAGGTAGACACAGAGGGAGAGAAAGCACCAGAGGCAGAGCTAGAGCAAGAGCTAGATCTTGAAGCAGAGCCAGGGACACATCCAAAGGTAGAGCTAGAGCCAAATCCAGAGTAAGATCCAGAACAAGAGCCAGAGCCTAATGTAGACCCAGAGCTAGACCCAAACCCAGATCCAGAGCCAGAGCCAGAGCCATAGTCTAAGGAAAATCCATATCTAGATCCAGAACCAGAGCCAAAGCTTGATCCATTGGTAGAAATATTGGTAGAGACAGAGCCAGAGGCAGAGGCAGAGACAATGGCGAATGCAGAGGTGAAGGCCAATCCATAGGTAGAGATAGAGGCAGAGGCAGAGGCAGAGATAGAGGCAGAGGAAGAGGCAGAGATATGGACATAGGCAGAGGCAGAGGCACATGCACTGGCAGAGGCACAACCAAATCCATAGCCACAACCAGAGGCATATCTAGACATAAAGACATTTCTATAGGTAGAGTCATAGGCAAAGCTAGAGGAATATCCAAAGGTAAATCTAGAGGTATATGTAGAGCTAGACCCAGAGCCAGATGCAATGACAATGGTAGATGTAGAGCCAGAGGCAGATCCAAACCTAGAGCTAGAGCTAGAGCCAGTGGTAGTGCTAGAGTGAGAGGTAGATCCATACACAAATACAGAGCCACAACCAGAGGTAGAACCAGAGCCAGAGGTAGATCTTGATCCAGGGGTAGATCTAGATCCAGAGGTAGAACCCTACATGGATCTAGAGCCAAATCTAAAGGAAGAGGTAGAGGTAGATATAGATCTAGAGGCAGAGGTAGTGCCAGAGCCGGAACCAGAGCTAGAGACAGATCTATATCTAAAGGCAGATCCAGATCTAGAGCCATATCCATAGGTAGAGATCGAGTGAGAGCCAGAGAAAGAGCCATTGGGAGAGCTAGAGTTAAAGACCGAGCTAGATCTAGATCCATAGCTAGATCCAAATCCATAGTTAGTGGTAGATGTAAATCCAGAGTCAGAGGAAGAGGCAGATCCAAAGCCATAGCCAAAGCAAGAGTCAGAGTAAGAGGTGAATCCAGAGCTAGAGCCAGAGCCAGAGTTGGAGCTAGAGCCAGAGCCAAAGCCAGATCCAAAGCCAAAACCAGATGTAGAGGAAAAGGCATAGGTAGAGGTAGATGCAGAGTTATAGGCATAGTAAATGGTAGAGTTAGTGCCGGAGGTAGAGCCATAGCTAGAGCCAGATCTAGAACTAGAGCCAATTGCAGAGTCAGAGCTAGATCCAGAGGCAGAGCCTAATCTAGAGAAAGAGGTAGAACCCAATCTAGAGTTAGTGGGAGATCCAGAGTCATAGTAATATTCAGAGGTTGAGCTAGATCTAGAGACAGAGCCAGAGCTAGATCCAGAGCTAAAGGTAGATCTAGAGTCAGAGCCAGATCCAAATCCAAATCCAGAGGTAGATCTATGGTTAGGGCCATAGTTAGGGTTAGATATAGGGCATAGGTAGAGGTAGGGGTAGAGGCAGAGCTAGATCTTGAGCCAGAGACAGATCCATTGCCAAATCTAGAACCATAGGTAGATCCAGATCTAGATCTAGACACAGAGCTAGAGGTAGAGGCAGTGGTAGAGGGAGAGGGAGAGGGAGAGGCAGTGGAAGAGCTAGACATAGAGGTTGAGGGAGGGAGAGAGGTAGAGGCAGAGGAAGATCGAGATCCAGAGCCAGAGGAAGAGTAAAGATCCTGAGGAAGAGGAAGGGTAAGAGGTAGAGGTAGTTGAAAAGGTATAAGTAGAGGAAGCGGTAGTGGGAGAGGTAGATGTGAAGGAGTGGATAGAGCCAAAGAAAAATATAGAGACAGAGATGGAGATATATTTTGATCCATAGCTATAGTTAGAGCTAGAGGCATATCCAAATCAAGAGCCAGAGGCAGATCCATAGGTAGAGGAAGATCCAAAGCCCGAGGTTGAGATAGAGTGGGAGAGAGAGAGATATAGAAATATCCAGAGCTAGAGCCAGATCCAGAGCCAGATTCATAGAGAGATAAAGCTAGAGATAGATCTAGCGGAAGATGAAGATCCAGAGAGAGTTAGAGGTAGCGCTAGAGCTATAATAAGATCCATATCCTGAGCCAGACACAGAGCCAGACCCAGAGGCAGAGGTAGAGAGAGAGGTAGAGGAAAAGGAAGAGGTGGAGGGAGAGTTCCAGAGCTAGAGCATGAGAGGAAGATTCAAAGAAAGAGGAAGTGGTTGAGGTAGATCCCTAGAGATTGAGTGCTAGATCCATATACATAGGAAATTTCATAGTTAGAGGAAGAGGAAGAGGTATAGCTAGAGCCATAAGCTTTGGAAGTGGTATAGGCGGAGCCAGATGCAGAGCTAGAGGAATAGGAAGATGCAGAGCCAAAGTGCGAGAGATAGAGACAGAGGGAGAGGAAGAGGGAGAGGTAGAGGCAGAGGATGAGGATGACTGAGAGGCGGAAGTAGAGTTTGAGTAAGAGTGAGGTTTAGAGGTAGAGGTAGAGGCAGATTCATATGTAGAGTCAGATACATAGACCGAGATAGAGGTAGAGGAAGAGGCATAGGTAGAGGCAGATGCAGGCAGAGCCAAATGTAGAGCTAGAGGTAGAGTTTGATGCAAAGGGAGAGTTAGAGGAAGAGACATAGCTAGAGGAATAGGCAGAGGCAGAGGCATAGGAGGAGGTAGAGGTAGAGGTAGAGTCAGATGTGGGCAGAGCTATAGGCAGAGCCTGAGGTAGAGGCAGTGGCAGAGGACGAAGCCAAGGTAGAGGCCGAAGCAGAGGCAGAGGAATTGGTAGAGGAATAGGTAGAGGCAATTTTATATCCAAAGGTAGAGGAAGATGCCAAGTCATAGGTAGATCCAGATATCGATCCATAGGTAGTGGCAGAGCCTGAGCACAAGAGGAAGAGGTAGAGGTAGAAAAAGATCCCACGAGCAAGAGTGCTAGTGGCAGAGGCATATGAAGAGGTAGAGGTAGAGGAAAAGATAGATCTAGAGCCCAAGAAAGAAGCAGAGGCATAGCTAGAGACAAAGATAGATCTAGAGCCAGAGGAAGAGGTAGAGGGATAGGGAGAAGCAGAGGTAGAGGCAGATCTAGAGGCTGAGGCTGATGTAGAGATAGAGTGCTAGAGGAAGAGGTAGAGTGCCAGAGGCATAGGTAGAGGTAGAAGAAGAGGCAGAGGCAGAGGCAGAGGTAGAGTCAGATGGAGAGGCATAGGCAGAGGAAAAGGCATAGGTAGAGGCAGAGGTAGAGCCAGAGCCAAAGCTAGATCTAGAGCCAGAGCCAATGCCAAAGCCAGAGCCAGAGTCAGAGCCAGAGCTGGAGCCAAAGGTAGAGCTAGAGCCAGTGGGAGAAGGAGAGGTGGTGGTAGAGATAGATCCAGATCTAAAGCCATAGCTAGATCTAGATCTAGTGGTGGATCCAGATCTAGATATAGAAGTAGAGGCAGAGGAATTGGGAGAGGGAGAGGTGGTGGTAGGGGCAGAGGCAGAGGCAAATCCATAGATATAGACAGAGGAAAAGGGAGGGGATGAGGCAATGTGAATGATAGAGGTAGAGGCATTGACAAAGGCATATCTAGGGTTTGGGTCAAATCCAAATCCAAATCCAGATCTAGATAAAGAGGTAGAGACCAAGGTAGAGGCAGGGTCAGAGGCAGAGGAAGAGGTTGAGGTAGAGGAATAGGTAGAGGCAGCAACAAATATAGATTCATAGTAAGAGGTAATGGCAGAGCTAGAGCACGTGAGGCCGAGGCAGAGGCCGAGGGAGAAGAATAGAACCAAAATTATAGGTAGATGTAGAGGTAGAGGCAGAGGAAGAGGTAGAGGCAGAGGTAGAGTAAGAGGCAGAGGCAGATACAAAGGCAGAGGTATAGGTATTGGATTACGTAGAGGGAGAGGCTGAGGTAAAGGTAGTGCCTGAGGTAGAGATAGAGGCAGAGGTTGACCCATAGGTAGAGTCTATTAGAACCAAGGTTACTCTTTGTTGGATATGGAGTATGGTTTGTGTTTTTTATCAATCCTCTAATGGATGATCGAATATATTGCAAATAAATTGATAATAAAATTCAAGCCGTAAGCAGTATTGAATTTTGTTTCATGAAGACATGAAGTCTTTTTCAAAAATACATGAAGATTGTGATGGTGTGCTCTGTGACTATGAGAATTTGAGTATTACGGTAGTGCAAAGGTTTAATGGAAGGCTTTTTGAATGGAGAGTTATGGTGGTGCAAAGAGTTTTGATGGAGAGATCTGTGGTTATGAGAATTGGAACTTTTTGGCAGTGCGAAGCGTTTGACAGAGATAATTGCGGCAATGACAAATTTAAATGGTGATTTATGAAGGGAGATGCACCACAAAGATAATTTTGACCAGTCTAGAAATCATGTCGGAGGAAGCAGAGCTCCACGTTCGACCATGAATATAAATAAGAGGCCACCCCTCTTCATTACAGTCAGACAAAAAGAGATAAAATCCAGAATTACTCTGATTCCATGAAGCAAGGGGTGCTCCGCGAAGTGAGGATTCAAAGAGATCTCAAGCTTTGCGAAAAGACTATTCTAGTCTTGACTGAAGTTAATGATTCCAAGTGTTGAGTGCTTCACGAAGATGAAATGTTCCATATTGAATCAGTGAGCTTCGTGAAGTATGTTGTTCCATGAAGGGAGTGTGCTTCGCAATGAAAGTGGGTTCTGCGGAGGCAACTAAGCTCTGCGAAGCAGTGATCTCTGTGAAGCAATGAGCTCTAAAAAGAAATGTTCTCTGCAAAGGTGTGTGCACTGTGCAGGTGTGTGCTCTATGAAGGTTTGTGCTCTATAAAGGCTTGAGCATCATGAAGGGGGTTTATAAAGGATAGTATTGAATATCAGGTTTATGTGGAAAAGGATTTCAGTTTGCATCTACTCAGGTTGTTGATGCAAGAAGTTTCTCATGCTGAATGGAGACAAAGACTTCAATTCCATTCTATTGAAGTGACATTCAACTCGATAAACTAGGTGATTCTTCTTTAAAATTAGTGAGTGAGCTAGGGGGGTCAATGGAAGTGTTTCATGGGAATTAGTGAGCAATCCCTGAACCATTATAAAGGCAGTGATCCTCACATATATTGACTGTGACCGAACATTGTAATCCACAACTTGTAAAGATTAGTCATTTTTGATAGGACTGACACACTGTCGACGTATGCTTATTATACATAGCCCTTTGCAGTGATCCAAGTAAAATTGTTCTGCCTTCTCTTTTCATGCATTTTTCTGACATGTTTAATAGGTTCTTACCAACATGGGAACCAGATCCATCTGTTTAAAAGAAAATGTTGACACAGTGATTCACCCCTCTCTTATTAGGGTGTTCTTGGTTCCTTGAGATTAAAGGTTTGATCCAGTGCTAGAGCTGGATCCTAAGACAGAGCTAGAGCCAGAGCTAGAGGGAGAGGCAATGGTAGAGGTATAGGCATAGGCAGAGGTAGATACAAAGGTAGAGGCAATGGTAGAGGCAGAGGCAGAGACAAAGGTAGAGGCAGTGATAGAGGTAGTGGCAGATACAGATGCAAAGGCATAGCTAGAGCCAGAGCCAGATCCATAGCCACAGCCAGAGCCAAATCCAGATCCAAAGCTGGAGCCAGAGCCGAAGTCGGAGCCAGAGCCAGATCAAGAGGCAATGGCAGAGCCATAGGCCGAGGTGAAGCTAGTACTAGAGTAGGGATAGAGGAAGAGGTATAGGTATAGGAATAGGTAGAGTAATAGATAGTGATAGAGGAAAAGGTAGAGGAATGGTTATATCCAGAGGGAGATCTAGAGTCCAATCCAGAGGTAGAGCTAGAGAAAGATCTAGAGGCAGAGCTAGAGGGAGAGACAAATTCAGAGCCACATATAGAGGTAGATCCAAATATAGAGCTAGAGATAGAGCCAGAGCATGAGAGGCATTGGTAGAGCCCCAATTCTATATCCATAGCCAGAGGGAGAGGTAGAGGTAAAGGAAGAGGCATAGGAAGAGGTAGAGCCATAGGCATAGGAAAAGCGAGATCTAGAGCTAGAGCTAGATCCAAATATAGGGTTAGAGACATAGGTATATTCAGAGGCATACATAGAGGGAGAGTAAGAGCTAGAGGAAAAGGCAGAGCCATAGCTAGAGGAAAATCCAAATCCATATATAGATCCAAAATGAAAGAAAGAGCTAAAGGCAGAGGTGGAGGCATAGGCATAGGTAGTGGAAAAGATAGAGGCAGTGGCAGAGGAAGAGGTAGAGGTAAAGGCAGAGGATGATCCAGAGGCAGAGGAAGATCCAAAGGTATAGGAAGAGTGAGATCCAGATCCAAAGCCAGAGATAGAGCCACAAAGCCTGAGTCAGAGCCAGAGCCATAATAAGAGCTAGAACCAAAGCCAGAGGTAGAGGCAGAGGCAGAGGTAGAGGTAGAGGTAGAGGAATAGGAATAGGGAGAGGAAAATTCATAGGCATAGGCATAGGCATAGGTAGAGGAAGGTCCAGAGGTAGAGTTAGATAGAGTGGAAGAGTCAGATGGAAAGGCAGAGGCCGAGTCATAGCCAGATCCAAAGCTAGTAGAAGAGGCAGAGTCAGGGCTAGTTTTAGAGCTAAATCCGGAGCTAGAGGTAGAACCAGTAACAGAAGTAGACGTAGAGCCAGAGCCAGAGATAGATCCAGATCTAGAGGTAGAGGTAGAGGCATATGCATAGGCAGAGGCAGTGGTAGAGGTAGAGGTAGAGGTAGAGGCAGAGGCAGAGGTAGAGGTAGAGGCAGAGGAAGAGATAGAGGATGAAGGAGAGGGAGAGGGAGGTAGGGGTGGCAGATCTAGATATTGAGCCATAGGAAGAGACATAGACAGATTTTGTGGTAGTGGGAGAGGCATATGCAGTGGAAGATGTAGATACAGAGATATATTCAGATCCAGAGGTAGAGGTAGAGACATAGGTAGAGGCCAAGGTAGATCCAAAGGTAAAACCAAATCTAGAACTAGAGCTAAATCCAGATCCAATTGTAGATCTTGAGCCAGAGTTAGAGGTAAGGGAAAAGGTAGATCCAGAACTAGATCCAGAGCCAGAGGGAGAGGGAGAGGGAGGGGTAGAGGCAGAGGCTAATGTCGAGGTAGATCTAGAGGAAGAAGTAAGGTGGGTGAAAAGGAATAGGCAGAGGAATGTGTAGAGGTATAGGTAGAGTTAGAGATAGATCCAGATCCAAAGCCAAAGGTAGAGGAAGAGCCAGAGGTAGAGCTAGAGGTAGAGCTAGAGGTAGAGCTAGAGGAAGATGCAGAACCAGAGGAAGTGTTAGATACAGAGCTAGATACAAAGCCCGAGGTAGAGTTAGAGGTAGGTATAGAAGAAGAGGAAGATCCAAAGACAGATCCATAGCTAGAGATAGAGGCAGAGCCAGATCCTGGTACAGATCCAGACCTACATCTATAGGCATAGCTAGAGTGATAGATAGTGTTAGAGGCAGATTGAGAGACATAGATATATATAAAGGGAGAAGTAGATCCTAAGGTAGAGGTAGAGGTAGAGGAAGAGAAAGAGAGAGAGTTAGAGGTAGCGGTAGTGCTAGATCCAAAGATAGACCAAGAGTTTGTGCCCATGCTAGGGAAAAAGGCAGAGCCAGATCTAGAGAAAAAGTTAGATCCGAATCCATACCCAGATCCAAATCCATAACCAGAGGTAGATGTAGAGGCAGAGGCAGAGATAGAGCTATAGATAGAGCTATAGGTAGAGACAGAGCAAGACGTAAATATAGAGCGAGAACTAGAGATAGAGCTAGATCCAGATCCATATCCATAGACGAAGGTGAATGAAGAGGTAAAATAAGAGGTAAGGGAATAGGAAGAGGAAGAGGGATATGTAGAGGTAGTGGTAGATTCAAATCCAGAGACAGAGATAGAGGTAGATCTAGAAGTAGTTCCAGTGCCAGAGGAAGAGGTAAACTGATAGGAAGAGCTATAGCAAAAGGTATATCCCAAGCTTGAGCCAGAGCTAGAGGCAGAGCTAGAGCCTTATCTAGACTTAGAGCTAGAGGAAGAGGAAGAGGCAGAGGTAGAGGCAGAGACAGAGGCTGAGATATAGGTAGAGGCAGAGGTAAAGGAAAATACAGAGGTAGAGGCAGAGGCAGTGGTGGAGGCAGAGCCAAAGCCAGAGTCAAAGCCAGAGCGAGAGCAAGAGCTACAGCTAGATCCAAATCCAGAGCTAGATCCAAAGGCTAAGGCAGATCTAGAGGCAGATCCAAAGGTATAGGAATAGAGAGATCAAGAGGTAAAGGTAGAGGAAGATCTAGAGAAAGTGGCAGATCTAGAGCCAGAGTGAGAGAGACAGAGGCAGAGGGAGAGGTAGAGGTAGAGGTAGAGAAAGAGGAAGAAGCAGAGGCAGAGGCAGAGTTTGAGGAAGAGGTAGAGTCAGAGGGAGATCCTGAGGTATAGGTAGAGGCAGAGATAGTGGCATAGGAAGATTCATAAGAAGAGATAGAGGCATAGGTAGAGAAATATTCAAGAAGATCTATATGTAGAGGCATAGGTAGAGGCAGAGGTAGTGGAAGAGGTATAGGTAGTGACAAAGGTAGAGGTAGAGATAGATGCTGTTAGAGGTAGAGTTAGATGTCAAAGCTGACCCAGAGGCATATTTAGTGGTAGAGGAAGAGGCATAGGAAGAGTTAGAGCTAGAGCTAGAGGTAGAGTTAGAGTCAGATCCAGATGTCGAGCAAGAGGAAGTGGCAAAGCCTAGGCATGAGAGGTAGAGGTAGAGGAAAAATTAGATCCCCTGAGCCAGAGTGCCAGAGGTAGAGACAAATGTAGAGGATGATGTAGAGGCAGAGGCAGTGGAAGTGGAAATGGTAGAGGGAAAGGCATAGGCAGAGGTAGAGGTAATGATAGAGGCATAGTTAGAGAGAGAGGAATAACCATAGCCAAAGCCATAACTATAGCCTGAGCCAGAGCCTGATCCAGGGCCAGACCTAGAGGAAGAGGTAAAGACAAAGGCCGCGGTGAAGTTGGAGGCAAAGGCAGAGGCAGAGGTGGAGCAAAAGGAAGAGGCAGGGTCAGATTCAAAGGTAGAGACATAGGCAGAGGCAGAGCTAAAGGCAGAGCTAGAGGCACAGGTAGATCCCGATGAAGAGGCAGAGGCAATGATAGATCCATAGCACGAGAGGCTTAGTCAGAGATAGAGGCAGAGGCAGAAGTAGAACCCTAGATCTAGGGTGCTAGAGATATAGGAAGAGGTAAAGGAAGAGGTAGAAGAAAAGGCGTAGGTAGTGGTAGAGATATAGGCAGAGGGAGAGGGAGAGATAGAGGAAGAGGGAGAGGTAAAGGTAGTGCCTAAAGAAGAGGCAGTGCCATAGCTAGATTTCGAGAAAGAGACAAAGTCAGTGCTATATCCGGAGACAAATACAGAACTGAAGGTAGAGGGATAGGTAGTAGATGAGGAAAAGGTAGAGGCAAAGGAAGAGGCAGAGGCATAGGCAGAGGTAGAGGCATAGGCAGAGGCAGAGGCAGTGGTAGTGGCAAAGGCAGAGGCAGAGGCAAAGGCAATGGTAGAGGCAGTGGTAGATATAGATCTAGAGGAATAGCTAGATCTAGATCTATAGCCAAAGCCAGAGTGAGAGTTATAGTGAGAGGAAAATCAAATGCTAGAGCCAGATCTAGAGACAGGACTACAGCCAGATCCAGATCCAGATGCAGAGGTAGATCTTGAGGCATATCCTAAGCCAGAGTAGGCCTAGGGCCCGGGCTGAGGTTAGAGGTAGAGGTAGAGGAAGTGGTAGTGGATGTGGTAGAGGAAGAGGTAGATCCATAGGGAGAGATAGATTCAGATCCAGATCTAGAGGGAGAGATAGATCCAGATCCAGATCTAGAGTTAGAACTAGAGGAAGAGGCAGATAGAGAGCTGGAGTCAGAGCCAAATCCAGAGGTAGTGCCTGAGAGAGAGCCTGAGGCAGAGGTAGATCTAGAGCTTGGGAACATGAGGAAGAGGCAATGCCGGAGAGCCCGAGAAAGAGCCAAAGGTAGAGGTAGAGCCAAAGGAAGAGGATGAGGCATAGGCAGAGTCATAGGTAGAGGTAGAGGTATAGAAATAGGAAGAGGCATAGTCATAGGCATAAGTAGAGGTAGAAACATAGGAAAAGTAAGATCCATAGCTAGAGCTAAAGCCAGGGGAATATCCAAAGGTAGATTTAGAGGAATACGTAGAGAGAGAGGAAGAGGTAAAGGAAAAGGAAGACCCACTGGCAGAGATAAAGAGAGAGGTAGAACTAGAGGCAGATCCAAATCCAGATCCAGAGCTACAACAAGAGTAAGAGATAGAGGAAGAGGTGTAGAGAGAGGCAGAGGCCAAGGAAAATATAGAGGTAGAGGTAGAGGCAGATGTTGAGGTAGAGGTAGAGGTAGATCTTGTGGAATAAGCAGAGCTAAGGCTAGAGCCAGAGATAGAGCCAGAGCCAGATTTAGATTCAGAGCCAGATCTAGAGCTAGTGGCAGGGATAGAGCTAGAACCAGAGCCAGAACTGAAGGTAGAGAAAAAGGTAGAGGTAGATTCATAGGGTGTGGTAGAAGAATAGAAAGAGGTATATGAAATGGTAGAGGCAGAGGAAAAGGTAGAGTCATAGGTAGAGAAAAAAGCAGAGGAAGAGGTAGAGGCTGATGTAGAGAGAGGCAAAGTCATAGGGAGATGTATATGTATAGATAAGGGAAGAGGTATAGAAAGATTCAGAGGAATAAATATAGCTAGAGCTAGAGGCCAATGCAGAGGTAGAGGCAGCAGAAGAGGTATAGGAAGAGGTAGTGGTAGAGTCAATGCCAGATCTAGAGGCAGAACAAGTACCATAGCTAGAGGCATAGGTAGAGGCAAAGCCAGAGCCAGAGCCAAAGCCATAGGTAGAGGTAGAAGAAGAGGCAGAGGTAGTGGCAGAGGTAGAGGTGGAGGTAGAGGCAGAGGTAGAGGGAGGTAGGGGGAGGAAAAGGTAGAGCCAGAGCAAGAGGCAGAGGCAAAGGCTATGGAAGATATAGATCCAGAGTTAGATCCAGAGCTAGTGGAAGAAGCAAAGGCATAGGTAGAGGCAGAGCCAGAGGAAAAGACAGAGGAAAAGATAGATCCATAACTAGAGCTAAAGCCAAAGAGAGTGGTAGATCCACAACTAGAGGCAGAGGAAAATTCATAGCTAGATCCAAATATGAGCTAGATATAAAGGTATAGGAAGAGGTAGAGGTATAGGTAGAGGTAAAGGTAGAGGTAGAGGTAAAGGAAGTGGCAGAGGCAGAGCTAGTGGAAGAGCCATGGTAGAGCTAGAGGAAGAAGTAGATGTAGAGGAAGAGGTAGAGGCAGAGGAAAATGTTGAGGTAGAGGCATAGTTAGAGGTAGAGCTATATCTAGCGACAAAGCCAGAGGTAGAACCATAGGTATAGCCAAAGGCAGAGTCAAAGGTAGATCTAGAGGAAGAACCAGAGCCAGAACCAAATCTAGATATAGAGCCACAGGTTGAGTTAGAGGTAGAGCCAGATATAGAGGTAGAGGAAGGGATATATCCAGATCCGTATCTAGAGGTAGAGCTCGATCCAGAGCCAGAACCAGATCCAATGCTAGATCTGGAGGAAGAGAGAGATCAATAGATAGATCTAGAGATAGATTGAGATCTAGAGGTAGATCTAGAGGTAGAAGTAGAGGTAGAGGCAGAGGTAGAGTTAGAGACAGATATAGAGGGAGAGGTAGAGTTAGAGCCAGAGCTAGATCCAGAGCCAGATCTAGATCCAGATCAAGAGGTTGATCCCAATGTTGGGTCAGAGGCAGAGCCAAAGATAGAGCTAGAGAGGGAGGTAGATCCAGATCTAGATCCAGAGCCAAACCCAGAGTCAAATCTAAAGCCAGAGCCAGATCCAAAGCCAGAGTGTGAACCAGAGGAAAATTCAGAGGCATAGCCAGATGTAGAGCTAGAGCTTGAGGTTGAGACAGTGGTAGAGGTATAGGAAGAGATAGATCCATATCTAGAGGCAGAGACAGAGGAAGTGCTAGATCCAAAGCTGAAACTAGAGTTAGAGATAGATCTAGATCTAGAGCCATAAATGAAGGTGAAAGTAGAGGCATAGGTAGAGGTAGAGGCATAGGCAGAGGCAGATGTAGAGGCAAATCCAGAGCTAGAGCTAGAGATAGAGGTAGAGGTAGAGGAAGATACATAGTCAGAGCTAGTACTATAGGAATAGGTAATGTCTGAGGTAGAGCTATACCCATAGGCAAAGCCATAACCAAATACAGTGCTAGAGCTAGAGCCAGAGACCAATCTAGATCTGGAGCTAGATTTAGAGGTAGATCTAGAGGTAGAGGTAGAGTTAGAGGTAGATGTAGTGGCTGAGGTAGAGGTATATCTAATGGTAGAGGTAGAGCTAGGGATAGACCAAGAGCCAGAGCTAGATCCAGAGTAAGAGGAAAATCCAGAGGAAGATCCAATGGTAGAGGAAGAGAGAGCTAGAGGCACATGAAAAGGTAGAGGCAGATCTAGAGGTAGAGGTAGGGCTAGATCCAAAGCCAGAGCCAGAGGTAGAGGTAGAGGTAGAGGTAGAGGCAGAGGAAAAGGTGGAGGCAGAGCCAGAGCCAGATCCAGAGGTAGATCCAGAGGTATAGGTAGAGATAGAGACTTAGTCATAGGAAGAAGCATAGGTAGAGGTAGAAGCATAGCTAGAGGAAGAGGAATAGGTAGAGGTAGAGGCATAGGAAAAGGTAGAATCAGATCCCTGGAGCCAAAGTACCTGAGCCATAGCCAATGGAAGAGGTAGAGGCACATAAAGAGGTTGAGGTAGAGGCAGAGGCATAGGAATAGGTAGAGGCATAGGAAGAGGTAGAGGCAGAGGAAGAGGGTTAGGTAGATGTAGAGGCAGACGCAGAGACAATGGTAGAGGCAGAGGTGGAATTGGAGGCTGGGTCGGAGGCCCATCCATAGGTAGAGGGAGAGAAAGAGACAAAGGTAAAGGGAGTGGAAGAGGTAGAGGTAGAGATCGAGCTATAGAGAGAGCTAGAGCCGGAGGAAGAGGCAGTTCCAGAGTAGAGGAAGAGGAAAAGGTATAGGTAAAGAATGAGGCAGAGGCAATGGGTGTGGTATAGGAAGAGGTTGAGGTAGAGGTAGATATAGAGTCATGGGAAGATCCAGATCTAGATCCAGAGAGAGAACTATAGGTATTGCTAGATTTAGATGTAGAGGAAGATCTAGAGCTAGAGTAAGAGCAAGATCTAGAACTGGATCCAAATCCAAAGCCAGATCCAAAGCTAGAGTTAGAGCAAGCGCTAGAGCCAGAGCTAGAGACAATGTTTGAGCTAGGAGTAGGGGTAGAGGTAGAGGCAGAGGAAGAGGTTGAGGCATATTCATAGGTAGAGCACAAGGAAGAACCGAGGACAGTACTATAGGTAGAGGGAGTGGGAGAAGCATAGATAGAGGAAGAGGCACATGCAGAGGCAATGGAAAAGGAAGAGGTAGAGGTAGAGGTTGAGCACCAGAGCCAGAGTGCCAGATGTATAGGCAAAGGAAAATCCCCAGAGCTAGATCCCAATGAAGTGGAAAAGTTAGAGGTATAGGAAGATGAAGAGGCATAAGTATAGGAAGATGTTAGAGGTAGAAGAAGATCGAGAGGTAGAAGCATAGTTAGTGGAAGATACACAGGTGGAACCAGAGGTAGAGGCTAGTCCAGAGGGAGATCCAGAGGGAGAGGTCTAGGGAGAGGGAGAGATAAAGGCAGAGGCAGAGGTAGAGGTAGAGCTGGAGCCATACCCAGATCCAATTCCAGAGCTAGAGCTAAAACCAGATCCATAGGTAGAGGTAGAGATAGAGGTAAATCAAGAGGAAGAGGAAGAGGAAGAGTAAGAGTTAGAGGTAGATGTAGAGGTAGAGGCACATGCATAGGCATAGGCAGAGAAAAAGGTAGATAGAGAGGGAGTATAAAATGTAGATATTGAGTTAGAGTCAAATCCAGAGGCATAGGTAGATCTAGATATCGATTCAGCGTTAGAGCCAAAGATAGAGCCACAATCAGAGGTAGAGGGAGAGGTAGAGGAAGAGGCAGAGGTAGAGGCCAAGGCAGATCCAAAGGCATATGTATAAGTATAGGCATAGGAATAGGCATAAGTAGAGGTAGAGACAAAGCATGAACTAGAGAAGAATCTAGATCTAGAGGTTGAGGTAGTGAGAGAGTTAGAGGTAGAGGTAGAGACAGAGGACGATTTAGAGGCAGAGGGAGAGGGAAAGGTAAAAAATGAAGCTAAGGCGGAGCTAGAGGCAGAGCTATAGGGAGAGCCTGAGGTAGAGGAAAAGGCGAAGGAAGAGGCAGAGGAGGAAGAAGAGGTAGAGGTAGAGGTAGATCTAGAACCCAAACCCAATCCATACCCAGAGCTAAATCCAAATCTATAGCTAGATCCAGATCCAGATCTGACAGTAGAGGTAGAGGGGGAGAAAGAGGACGAGATAGAATCAGAGGTAGAGGTAGTGTTAGAGGTAGAGGAAAAGAAAGATGTATAGGAAGATCTAGAGGCATATGTAGAGACAGAGACAGAGCTAGAACCAAATCCGGAGATAAGGTAGAGCCAAAGGCAAATCTAGAGGTAGAGCCAGGGGAGAATCTAGAACCAGAGCTAGAGGCAGAGCCAAAGCCATGTGAAGATATAAAGATAGAGATAGAGGCAAAGGCAGATCCATAGTTAGATCCAGAGCCAAAAGTGGATCCAAATCCAATTCCAAAGCCAGAGCTAGTGCTAGAGCCAAAGCCAGATCCATAGATTGATCCAAAACTAGAGATAAAGGCAAAGCCAGATCCAAATATAGAGGCTGATGTAGAGGAAGAGGGTGATGCTAAGGAAAAGGAAGATTCATAGGCATAGCTATATCCAGAGGCCGAGTTATAGGTAGATCCAGAGGTATAACAAGAGCCAGAGGAAGAGCCAGAGCCAGAGCATGGGAGGAAGAGGTAGAGGTAGTGGTAGTTGCAGAGGTATAGGTAGAGGTAGAGGTAGATCAATAGGAATAAGTAGAGCCATAGGAAGAGCTAGTTCCAGATCTATATCTAGAGCTAGAGCCTGAGGAAGATCTAGAGGCAGATCTAGAGATAGATATAGAGCCATAGGAAGAGGAATACATAGAAGCAGAGGCAGAGCCAGAGCCCAAGACCATGTGAGATCCAGATCCAGAGTTAGATCTAGAGTCAATGGTAGAGGTAGAGGTAGATGTAGAGGTAGAGGAAAAGGTATATGGAGAGGCAGTGGTAGACATAGAGGTAGATCAAAAGGAAGAGCTAGAGCCAAAGCTAGAACCAGAGCTAGAACTAGCTACAGAGCCAGAGGCAGATGTAGAAGCATAGGAAGAGACAGAGGCAGAGGCCGAGGTAGAGACATAGAGAGAGGAAAAGGAATATTTATAGTTAGGGTGAGAGGTAGAGGCAGAGGTAGGGGTAGAGAAAGAGGTAGAGGTAGAGGTAGTGGAAGAGCCAGAGCCATAGGGAGAGGCAGAGGTAGAGTTAGATCCAGAGGCATAGGCATAGTAACATCTAGAACCAAAGACAGAGTCAGATCTAGATCCAGAGCCACAACCAAAGCTAGGTCCAAAGTCATAGGTAGTGGCATAGGGAAATTTAGAGGCTAAGGTCATGGTAATGGTAGAGGAAGAAGTAGATATATAGGCAGAGCTCGAGCTATAGCCAGAGCCAGATCCATATCCAGAACCAGAGCCAGATCTAAATCCAAAGAAAGAGGTAGAAGAATAGGGATACATATAGGAAGGGATATATCAAGATCCAAAGGTAGAGGTAGAGCTAGATTTAGAGCTAGAGGTAGAGCTAGAACCAGAGACAGAGACGGAGGTAGAAGCAGAGGCATAAGCATAGGCAGAGTCAGGGAAAGAGGTAGAGGCATATCCAGAGCTAGAGGCAGAGACAGAGCTAGATCTAGAGCTATATATTGAGCCAATTATAGAGCCAGAGGTAGAGGCAAATCCATAAGTAGATCCAGAGGGAGATGGAGAGGCATATCTAGGGTCAGAGATAAAGGTAGAGGTAGAGGTAGAGGCCGAGGTAGAGGTAGAGGCACAGGGAGAGGAAGATGCAGAGGCAGAGGAAAATCCATAGGTAGCGCCAAAGGTATAGGGAAAGGAATATATAGAGCCATAGGTAGTGCTAGATCTAGAGCTAGACGCAGACAATGTAGGTTTTTAGAGTGAGAATGTTCAAAATTTTGCTATGTTTTTTTATTCATTTTCAAAGTGAAATTGATTCCAATGATCTATATTGTATTAATTATTTTATAATTGATATAATGTGACTTTAAAACCACTTCCAAATATAATTTTACACTAAATAAATTTGGTGAAAAAATAGTTTTAAATTAAAACTCAGTATTTTTCACTATTCTTCAAAAAAATGAAATGTCCAATAAAAATAAAAAAAGTCACCCTAACCAAATTTTTATATTTATATCTAAAAGATGAAGTTTATTTTGACATATCAAATCTATAAAAGTTCCAAAATTTTAATTCAAAATAGGTTCATCATGAAAAGGTCGTAAAACTACCTTTATAAAAATATAGATTCTTATGCATAATAGTGGGGCTGTTCTTATCTTATTCTTATCAAATATGTTAGATGATTATAAAAAATATTTTATTGAATATATAACATATATATTTCATTAATATCATTCAATAATTCTAATTAATTCAATTTTTTATGATCAAACACCATTGGGAGCATAAAATAAAAATATTTCTTTTATATTCAATTGGTTCCTATATTCATTTCTAATTAATTTGTAAAAAATAAATTCAACCATATTTTCCTAAGTTAGATAATAATATAAATAACCACTAATTTAAAATAAAGATTATATCTTATTATATAGAGTGACAATATTATAATAATACATTGTGGTTTGTTGAAACTCAGTCTTGCGTGTAATGGAAGCTATCAAAGAGAGTCGATCTTATGTGTCATGTAAGATAACTCGATGTTATGTGCATTGAAATATATATAATATATTACATATATTTAAAATAGTGAATATATTGTAAAGTCGTGGGATATTATATTCCCTTACGCACTTGGTGATGCATGTCATACACGTTGTTGAATAAAAGTAACTCTTTTAGAATTTGAGGGGTGTTATATTCTCCCCATCATAATTAAATCACTTCATCGCAATTTAAACTTGATATTGGTAATATATTGTTTGATATTTCATACATTGAAATCTAACATCCTGATAAGGGTTCAAAAAATATCTTTTAGAAAATAGATAATGGGAAGTAAAAAGGTCACATAGACTAACATATAACTAGGTCTCTATATAGGAGAACGTTAGTGAAAAGTGAAGATATGGAATTAAAGGAAAAGTGTAAATATTTATAGGGAGTGATTGAGGTCATCAATCAAAAAAAGTGAATGATAAATAATAATTTGGGGGACTCAAATATATAAATCTATGACGATTTAGAATACCATCTGTTCAAAAGAAATTAAGCTATTAGGTCAACATTTTTTTAATCATTTTCCTAATGCTGGGTAATTCTATTACTACCTATGTATAAAAGGAAATATAATTACATGATATATTTCTATAAACAAAATTCCATCCTTTGGTTGTTTTTCGATCAATTTCCAATTCACCCATTACTTTAAAAATTGGATTTCCAAAAATTAACTTTGATTCCTAAAGTACTAAAATAAACTAATATTGAATCGTAAGGCCCATAAAAGATTGAAAACTCTTCTAACTATTCTCCAAATCCAATATGATTAATACATTAATCTCTAAACCTAAAAATTGATACTACTAGTTCATAATTTATTCATAAAATTTTTTAACTAAAAACAATGACATTTTTACCAGGACATTGTGTTCACCAGTGGTAGATGTGAAACCCTTTTTGTCCTTCTGTCATGGGTTCCAGTCTAGTGGCCTTTTCAAACTTGATGCATAGTAATGCCCATTATTGTGTACCGGGTTATTCTCGAGTCCGGCCTAATGCACCTTGCTGGAATTTTTACCCCTAGCACTACCACAAATGAGGGAAAGGTAAGCACTTGGGTTTTATCAGCATTAATCAGAAAGCATTGATAAAAGGGGGACTTTTATAGTGCTAGAAAAAAGTGTTGATAAATCTACCCTTTATCAGTGCTAATATTAGCACTGATAAAGTCCCCCCTTTATCAGAGCAGATAACAAGGAGACATTATTAGTGCTAATAATAGTGTTGATAAAAGTTTTTAATAGAAAATATTATTAATTTATATAAAAATATTTTAATTATATTAAAAAATTATTTTTTTATGTATATATTAAATAAAAAATGCATGTTTATTATGTTTATGTTTTATTTATGTTTATTAGTTTTATTTATATCTTTATTATATGTTTATTATATGTTTATTAGACTATATGTTTATAATATTATATAAAAATAAGTTTATATATATATATATGAATACTTATTAAATATATATATATATTTATTTATTTATGTTTCCAAATGAATGTGTCAATTGATGTGTACGTTCTTCTCATGAATATATGTTCATTTTTTACCCTACTATTGGCTATATATACTATAGTTCTCTATATACTTGGTGTATTCATTCATTTCCTATATATACGAGGCTTTATCTTCTCATAAATACTTAAAATCGTGATAAATATATTTAAAAAAACAATAAATGTATTTATTATATTTAAAAATATAAATATTTAGTTATATATAATTATTTACTTTTTAAATATGTTATATATAATTATAATTATATATAAATAATTAAATATTAATATGTTTAAATAATTATAAAATTACAAAATATGTTTTTAAAATGATAAATATATATTTATGAATACCTTTTGAATATATACACAGACAGAGGCACAAATATATATATATATATATTTATTTATTTATTTAAATTCTTATGAAATTAAAAGTAAAAATAATATATCAATTTAGATTTATATATTTTTAATTATAATTTAAATTATAAAATTATATATATATATTATTATAATTTATGCACAAACACAAATATAAATATATAAATATATATTTCTATATTTAATTATAATTAAGATTATTAAAATATAATAAATATATTAATTATATATATTTATAAAATTATAAATGTAATAAATATATGGGTAACAATTTTATAATTGTGAATAAATGGTTTGTTTTATCAATGCTAATTAAAAAGAACTGAAAAAACATCCATTTATCAGCACTTTCAATTATGGCCCTGATAAAACATACTTTTATCAGTGCCTTTTTAGTGCTGATAAAGATGGGCCTTTATCAGCACTAAAAAGGCACTGATAAAAGTATGTTTTATCAGCGCTTTCAATTTTAGGGGTGATAAAACATACTTTTATGAGATATTTTCATCTAAAACTAATAAAAGTGTCGCCGAGTTTTATAAATAAACCCTAACTTTCTCATTCTTACTCGCACCCCTCAAGCTCTCGTGAAAGAGGATCCTTGTCGCCACCCCCACTACTGTCGTCACTACTGTCGCCGCTATTGCCCCCTCTCCTCCCTCCTCTCCTCCCTCCTCTTCTGCCTCCTCCTCCTCCACAGCTACCAACTCCTCTACTGTCACAAACTGAGATTCACCATGTGGTTCTCCTCCGTCGTGCCTCTCCTCCCCCAGTATCTCTCATCTACTACGCCTCTCCTTTTCCACGGCTCTCCTCATCCATTGCCTCTCCTCTGTGGCCCCTCTCCTCTGTTGGTTCTCTTCTACACCACGAACGCACCTCCATCGTGTGCTTAACCACACCTTTTCGGTTAGTTTTTTCCTCTTTATTAATGGGTTAACTTATTACTGTTTGATATTGATAGAGATATATGAATTGTACGGGATTGATGCCCTACTGAAAATTTGGGCCGTTGGTGGTCCTTGTTTGTGCACTATTTATATTTGGTAAGATTCAATTTTTCAATACCATATTTTGAATTGGTTGATTTAAAAATCATCAATGCAATGTGGGTTTTCATCATGGTAGAATATAAATATTGTTATTTATTGAGACTTATGAATTTAAATGGGTTCAATGTATTGTAGTGGTGTTATTAGCCTAATATTTTATTTCATTTATAAAATTATGACACAGTTTAATATATTTTTCAATTGAACAATTCTATGAAGTAAGAGTACCCCATAAAAAATATTTTTGATTCAGTAATATTTGAAGAATTTTCTTAAGCTTGAAACTCAAACTTATAATTTTGTTAAATAAGTGGAGAATGAGTTGGAAGTTACAATATTCGTGAAAGTTATTGTAAAAGGGGGATCCTATCCACTATAGGAGATGTAATATCAATATTCACAAAATTTTTAATGGGAATATAGTTAATTCCATTTATATATAAGATTTTTTTATGTAATGGTAATAACGGGCACACTATGAGGAAAATGTGTAAGAGTTATTCATGTCACGGGGAGTTTATACGTTTCGTGAAGTGTCTTAGGAATACCTTGGTGGTTCTACCTACTTCGTGATGTCCATTCAATATAATAAATCTCAGTATGAATGATTAAGTATACTTAGAGTACATGTGAACACAATATGATTGAGAAACTTGTGTTGTTATGTTCTAGTAAAAGGATAATTATGAGATATTCTATATAACATGTTTTTTCTATGTAAGCTATAAAATATTGAGGTTAAAAATTACAATCTATAATAAAGAGTATCTCACCTTGTAGTAGATTAATCTTGAGCCTTTAGTTTCAGAAGAGAACAAGATTCAGATGGTGATGAAAATTTTCATTCCCAGAAGTATTCAAGTGAATATATGTAACAACCTAACACGGGGCGACATGACAAGTCACCCAAAATGGCTCGATACAAGGCTTGAAGCCCATTCCAGATCAGTATGGGTTGGCGATAACTAAATGGTTATCGGCATACATAACTATGGGAATGATTTTACCCTAAAATATAATAACTAAAATTACTTAAAATAATGGCTGAAAATAATGAATAACACACCTAGAAAGTACGAGTCCATGAAAATCCCCCCTATAAGGACTTATCATACCTGAGAAGTTTCTCTAGTGTCCTTTCTTGATCATCTTGGGCCACTGAGCCTGAAAATCAAACTCATGATTCAAAAAACTCAAATTTTAGGCATTGTATTCTTTCTAAATACCTTTTCAATCCAATAAATAATTCATAGTATATGTTTCTCAAATAATGTCTAAATAATACCATGTTTTCATACTTTACCAAGTGTAGATGTCTAAATAAAACTTCATTATGATTTTTCATGTGATTCAACCCATGAACTAAGTGAAAAATCATACTGGCTCCAATCAACAAGTTCCCCTAACAACCCAATCCCTTATCTATAGTTTGACATCATTGATTCATTATTTATATCCTCTAATCGATACCCTTACATGCGTATCTATCATCTACGAGTGTAACTCAGCCACTTATGCACACACACAAAACCAACCACTTCTACCTACAGGTGATGTTCACCTACACACCACTCCGGATGTGCACTAAGAAATTTCATCACTACCAAAACTTAAACATGAACATATCTCATTGTTAGTTGAATATTGAAACTCACAATCATTGCCAACAACTCCCATACATGCTCACATCATTGAACCCAATAGAATAACTCAAGGACCCATACACTTACCCAGACATGACTCTTATAGTTTGACTTCCCACTTCCTCACATGGTCATGTTAGTGACCAAAAAAATTATAGGATTTTCATGAACCCCAACTAATTATTACTCAAATTACAAACTATCATGATGAGATAACACCCACAACAAATTTACAAACATGGATTTAATCACCACACCACTCATCCCTTGATAGGTTTTAGATTGTTCCCCAAAAAAACTGATTTTCTCATACACCTGCAACACCATGACTTAGGGGTCTCTTATTTACCACATTATAGAGGCCATTCCCCATGAATACATTATGACTTTTTAAAGTTTGAATTATTAAATATTTTATTAAAATTAAACATTTTTAAATTATTTTAACTTATAAATTTTTAAAAATTTTGTGTCTTTTCAATAACTTATTATTAGAAACTATTTATAAAAAAAATTTCAATAGTAATCTATTTCCCTTCAAAAAAAATTTAAATATAATTTTCACTTCAATGTTTTAATAATTTGGTGTGAAAAGGTTTGATTTTTTACTTATATTTATCATCTTAGGATTTTGTTTCTATGTAGTGATATTTTAGTCACAATTTATATGTTATTATGATATAACTTATTTTGGAAAATGAGAGTTATGATATTCTTTGATTTATTAAGTTCGTATTATGTGATTTTTTTTGAATTATTTAGGAAAACAATTATTTTTTCATTTCAATCATTATTCCCACTCTTTCTCCAGTTTCTCCCCCATCCCTCTTCTCTTCTCTATTTCCCATAGGTTTCTTCTTCTCCTAGGAACTGAAATTCATTTTTCAAGAGGATTTAGGGCTTTAGGTTTTTTGAGTGTTTTCCATGGAAGGTGACATGTTGTGTATTTGTTACCATTAATTTTAAAGTAGGTTTTTATTTTCTCTATATTTATTTTATAATTCATGGGATGTGTATACTATATAAATTTATTTTCAATTAATGTATAGAAATGTATGGGTTATTGGGTGAAATTATAAATTTCATTCTTAAATTCTAGTCTTGGAATAAGGGTTTTTCATAAGAATTTCATGAACTATTTTTAAATTAGATTAATTCTCATGAAAAGAATATTTCAAAAGGTTAATAGGGTCATTTAAATGTTTTTATAGTAAATTTAGGTCTTATTCCTTTTTTGGTTTTTCAAAGTAATTTTCCATGTGCTTGGAGAATGTTTTGGAAAGAAAAAGAGATTTTTTTCAAGTGCTTCCAAAATCATTGAAATGATGAGACATTAAAGAAGGGGAGTGAGACTCTACATAATAAGTTGGTTTTCATGTGAAGACCCATTTTCACTTTAAAAAGTAAATGTTTTTTTCTCATGTGACCCTCAATGATTTCCCCTGAACTTTTTTCACCAGTTATGGGTTATTGATTTTTTATACGATGGATGTATGATGTGAAAATGGGATGTTATATGTGATGGTGTTGGAGGTGAGGTGTGGGAAATTTGTTTGGTAATTATATTCATTTATTTTTCACCTCCATGGTTGTTTTTTATAGTAAATTTGGTATCTAGGTGGGAGGTCTTGATTCTTGCTACCCTAGTTGGTACACACACTTCTATGGTCCCCCTAGTTATGTTTAATAAAAGGCTAGTGGGAAGGTTCCATTATGATGAGTTAAGTATGGTTTAATTGGGTGGATCATGTAATTGTTGGAAGAAACATATATTAGATATTGGTCCATGTAGTTATAATGTCATTTTGGATCATCACACACTAGTACCTAGGGTATACCCCATGAAATTTTATTCATTCATTGGGGGTTCTATATAGAGGATTAAATTATTATATTGATTACATCCACATTATGCTTGATCGGTGGTTGTCCAGTCCATAAGGTTGATTGGAGGAACACTGAAAAATAGTGATCAGGGCTAGATAGGGGGTTTTATGATACATTTAAGGGATGAAACCACTAATTATTTGCATTGTCTAGATAGAGGTATCTGATAATGAAATCAAGTGATTCTTTTGGGGTTCACTTATAAAATGATTTAAGTGTTTTGAAATGTTTCTTAAAAAATTATATGTGTTTAACATACCCTTTTTGGTTTTAAATTGTTTTAAAATGGTTAAAAAAGAATTGGGGTTTTGATAAAGGATATTTGGAATTAATTAGTTTATTTTAAAAATGGTTTGTTATTTTAAAGATGAATTTGTGTAAATTGTTGGTTTTTTAATGGTATTTAAACTATGATTTTTTAAATAGTTTTCAAATGAGATTTTATGTCTATAACTTTTTTAGCCTTGGTTTATTTTCATATCAATGTTTTGTGTATTTATTTTTTAAAATATTAATATCACAAAATCAAATAGGATGGATATGAATAAAGAATGGATGGATGTAAATCGTCTAACAAAATAGTATGAAGATAGAGTGAAAGAGTTCATCAAGTTTGTAAAAGATCATGTATATTATCCTTATCAAATCCTTTGTCTGTGTTTATGATATTATTATTCAAGACAAGTTTGTCCAAAGGAATTGGAAGAACACTTGATATGTTATGGAATATATTGAAGTTATAAATGTTGGAATAAAAATGGGGAAAAGAGAATGTAGCTATTTCCTGGGATAACACTGCGTTTTAGGGATCATTTTATATGATTACGAGCATGGAAAATAAAGAAGATAGTATCGAGGATGTGATTACGATGTGCATGATGATGAAGATTGTATTAAATAAATGATAAGGGTAGTTGAAGATGAACTTCGTGATTGCCCAAAATTGTTTGATCAGTTAAATAGTTGTGCAAAGACGCCATTATATGATGGTTTCACTAAATATACAGCATTGTCATCCATATTAAAGCTGTATAATTTGAAAGTAGGAAACAGATGGAGTGAATCTAGTTTTACAGAATTATTATCTCTTTAATGGAATTCTTCCAAAATATAATTAGCTCCTAAGCTAAATATGCACCACCAAATGAATGCTATGCTCGATGGGCATGATCTCTGAAAGAATACATACATGATCGAATGATTTTATACTATTTCTCAAGGACTACAAATCATGTAGAGAATGCCCAAAGTGCGGCACTTCTCGATATAAGAAAGATGAATCCAGTCCTATAAAAGGTGAATGGTACTTTCCAATCATTCCAAGGTTTAGGCGCCTATATAGAAGTGAAGAGATTGTTGGGTAATTGATGTGGAACACAAATAGAATAAATAAAGATGGAAAACTATGGAATCTAGAAGACTCACCTCAGTGGAAGAGAATTGATCGTGAGTATCTTGCCTTTGGAAACGAGCTGAGAAACCGTCGTATTGCGTTATCTACAGATGGAGTGAATCATTTTGGTTTTCAAAGAAGCACTCATAGTACATGGCTAGTTATGTTGGTAAATTATAACTTGCCACCATGGTTATGCATGAAATGAAAAGACATCATGTTATCTATTCTTATATCAAGATCAAAACAACCGAGTAATGATTTTGATGTTTATTTGGATCCATTGATCAAGGATTTGAAATTATTGTGGGATTCAGGTGTTACGATGTATGATGCTTACAGAAATGATGATTTCACATTAAGATCCATGTTTTATGGGAAGATAAATGCCTTTTCTGTTTATGAAAATTTGTCAGGATATATAATTAAAAGAACTCTTGGGTGTCCCGTATGCGAACAGGGTACACAATCAATTAGGTTGAAGCATTCATCAAAAACTGTGCTTCTAGGACATCATAGATTTTTATCCTGATGACATAAGTACCAATCTTGGACGACATCATTCAATAGAATTTTAGAAGAATTTACACCAATGTCCCCACTAATAGGTGATCAACTACTTGATAAAGTTAAATATGTGGACACAACTTTTGGTAAACTATTTTATAAAAACCTTACAAAAACCGGTTGGAAAAAGAAATCAGTTTTTTTGAATTACCGTACTAGAATTGTCTGTATGTCAGAAATTTTCTTGATGTTATGCATGTTGAAAAAATGTACATGATAGTGTCATCGACATGTTTCTAAATGCACCTGAAAAAAAAGGATGGAATTAAGGATTGGTTTTAAATGGTTGACATGGAAATATGAGAAGAGTTGACACCAATAAAGGGTAAAAAATGAACATTTCTTCCTCTTGCTTCTTAAACTCTTTCCTAGTAGGAGAGATATCAGTTTTGTAACTTCTTGAATGACGTAAAGATTCTAGAATAGTATTTATCGAATATAAAGAACATATTTTCAATGCACTATTAAAAGATAAATGGTATGAAATCACATGACTACAATGTCTCGATTCAAGATCTAATTTATATAGATTTACATTGCATTTTTCCCAAGAATTTCCATCACACATTAATGAAGTTTTGTTTCTTCTTCAAAGTTATATGTAGAAAATTTATATACGCAGTGAAATTCTCGACTATATAAAGATAAATTATTGTCAAATTATGTGAATTTGAAATTTTTTTCCCACCGACATTCTCTGATATGATGTTTCATTTGATGGTTCACTCGCTGAGAGAGATTCGGCTATTTGGTCCTTTGAACTATAGATGGATGTACCGCATTGAATGGTATATGAATATTTTGAAAGGGTATGTCAAAAATCAAAGTCACCAAAAGGGTTTTATTGAAGAGTGATATATTGTTGAGGAAGCCATTGAATTTTGTAATGAATACTTGTTCGGTGTTCAACGCATTGGTCTAACGAAATATCTTCACACTGGGTGACTTGTGGGTGAAGTAATTTCTAGAAAGGAGGTCATCACAATCAATATTACAGATCAGAAGCTGGCCCACCTTTATGTTTTTCATAACAGTTTGGACATTTACCCATATGTTGAAACCCAGAAAGAAATTTTTTAGGCATTTGAATCCATCAAGGGATGAAAAATGGATATCAAATAAACATAATCAACAGTTTTCAGGATGGATTTAGGACCATATTTTTAAGGAGTCAAATGAAAATCCAGACTCAATTTTAGAATGAATTCAATATCCATCCGGAGGACCAAGTGTGTACGTATTATCTTACAATGCTTATGTAATTAATGGTAATATATTCTATACTAATGAATATGATGAAGATAGTACTAGACAAAATAGTGGAGTTACACTTGTGGCTGAAGCGATGCATGTTTCTGGTGCTAAGGATGGAAATCCAATTTATGCGAATATGTCATATTTTGGCATCGTCAAAGAAATATGGGAGTTGGATTATACAACATTCTGAGTGCCGATTTTTCAATGCTAGTGGGATGATAATTGAAGTGTTGTTAAAATATATGAGTTTGGATTTGTGAAAGTTTATTTCAGTAAGGAAGGGTACAAAGAAGAACCATTTATAATGGCATCATAGTAAGTACAAGTATTTTATGTTCCAGATCTCACAAACCAAAACTGGTCAATTGTTCTGTTATCGACCAAAACCACTGAAGAGTCAGATGAAAATTCAACAGAGGATGACCCTTTCATTAAGACATCATAATTATTTCAGATTCTTCCCATTGTATAAAGAGTTTTGTATTTTAGAGGATACCATAATGAAGGGATTTGGATAGTTGATAGAGGAGTCAAATCCCTTCAACCATTAAAAAAAGAGAGTTCAATAATCAGGATATATTTCTTTTTAATATACATCGTATTACTTTATGTTAATATCTATTAAATGCTGATTTTATGTTATCTAAATTAAATGTTAAACCACATTTCAAGATAATTACTTCTGCACGTGATGATTCTCCCAATCCTTAGGCACAAAAGGTTTCTCAACCTGTTATTGCTCGCAGTGCAGATGAACAACAAGTTTTCTCAACTTGTTGCCTTATGTTAATATCGATTCGTTGATACTTTTATGTTATCTAAATTAAATGTTAAACCAATTTTGAAGATAATGACTTCTGCACGTAGTGATGCTCCTAATCCTTAGGCACAACAGGTTTCTCAACCTGCTGCTACTCACAGTGCAGACGAACAACAGGTTTTTCGGCCTGTTGCTGCTCCCAATGCAGGGATACAACCACCATCTACACATGCCGATGCTAGACCTCTAGAGCTTAAGGAACACATTGATAATGGTGGATCTGAGGAAATTATAGGTGATTAAACATCAATGATGATGAAAAAACAAGATCATCATAGCATAATGGTATTAGAAAAAATAATTAAGGCAAATGAGAAAGGCATCAAATATGAGATTAGATGGAATAAGTGGGGCCTACATGTTAAGCCTAACAAGGCCATGTTCAGAAGTTACATTGGACTTGTCACTCAGTAATGTGTGGTGATTGATGTAACTTCATGGACCATGTTGTGGATGAGATTAAGACATTGATGTGGGGAGATATTACGGTAACATTATGATATCATTTTTTTTAATTTACTAAAAATTAAATAATGAAACATTGACTTACACTTCATCGTATCTTGTAGAGTTTATTTATAGTAGATGAATCACACAAAGACTATGTATTAAGTGTTTTTGGAAGGATTAACAGGGTATTTCACATAGTTTTAATGAAATATCATCTTAAAGATGCAGAAGGGAAAACAAAACTGCACCCATATCTTATTTATGCACACATGATAACCCTATCATCGTGGGAGGCATTTACTGGCCTTCATGTGAAGAAGTACTTTCAGATACATTATGCCTGGAAATACATTGTTTGACTCTATGTATATTCATAACTTTTATTGATAGTGTTTTATTTATGAAACAACAACTGAGTGCTAAAATTAAACAATGGGCATCGAAACCATCATACCCCTATCGTAAATAAAGGATGGGGTACACAACACTAGAAAAAAATTTGGTATATATTTTAAATCTACCATAATACTTTTTTGTGACATAAAAAACACAATAACTATGTTCTTTTATTTATATTCATCTTGATGAGTCCAAATCCACATTAACTTCCATCCTACACCATGTGCTATTGAAGGATGTGCATGTAACTAAATATGGAAAACTAATAGATTAAAACACAAAAAAAGTGTGGGAAACATGTGTTAGTATGACATAATAAAAATTTCTTTTGATTTAAATATCTATTATAGAACAATGATTTCTTATTTTTCAATAATTTATATCTGACTTAGTCAAAATAATCAACAACACTTACAACAGATGCATGAATACTTTCAGTGACCTTGAAGTAGCTAGAAAAGTATGGTCGCGACAGAGGTGTAGGTTTTGGGGTGACACCCCAAACATATTTTAAGAAAAAAACAAGTGGAGGATCAAAATAAGGAAATGAAAAATATAATAGAAACATTATATATGTTTCCAGAAGAATTAAAATACCAGATATGGACGATAAAAAGTTTTATGGGGGGAGGCAAAGAGAATAAACAACTAAATAATAACCTACAAGTGAAGATCCTGCCCCACCCCCACTAGTTTTGAGGTTATCCATTCCCCTCAAAAATAATTCTCAATTGATGTAGCCAATTTTCTAATAATTGTTTCTATGAAATTTGAATCAGGTAAACACTAGATAGTGATACCTTTACTATATTGATATTCTATAGGGTGAAAATGACTATGATTTATATCTATCAAAACCAACCCATCACCATATAGAGAGGGATACAATGTTCAATATCTAGAAAAATGTGCTAAACAATTGATAACTTCTGAAAAATCACATCAGAGTTTCAATTACTATATCCCTAGAGATGAGCATCGAGCTACCTGCTCCAATTGATGATACAAATATTCATACGGTCGAACAATATCTAGGAACATTCATCGCATGGTCGTCACATCTTGTAAAAAACATTTCGACAATGAGGTATTCATATCCAATTTAATTTTCAAGATAAAACTTAAAAATTTAATGGAAAAAGGTATGAACTAATGTATGTTATTATAGATGGACAAAGGGAAGGGGTGAAATGAAAGAACGGTTCAAAACCATCTCAAGGATCAACCAAATGATCAAAATGATCTACACAACGCACCTTAACCCCCCAGTTCTATATCCACATTTATTATCATTTAAGGATCATGTGGATTTGAAGTTGAAAGATGGTGGTAATCACATAATTTATTTTGAATAAGATATGTAAAGAGGGGAAGATCCAAAATTCATTGGTGTTGAGAGGGAAACTAAAATCCTTGAAAATTATTGGTTAGGAAGATCAGTTGTAAATGTTTAGATGAAGAATTTTTTCAAGATTTGATTTTCCAAAAGATGATATATTGTGATAATTATGACTAAATACATTTCATATTTTTAACAGGTGTATATTTGAAAAACAATTGAATACATTTACCCATGAACAAAAATTTGGACTCATTAGTCCTCACATCACCTCTACTGAACAAGAAGACATAAATTCCATGAAACATAGTGAAATAGTGGTAGAACTGCTCAAATCCTTTAATAGAAAAACTACGGATGACAGATGCTTCTTAATCCCAATTATGTAGGGGTAAACCTATACAATTTAATCAGATCAAATATATTTTAATTTATTTCATTAATTATTATTTTTTGTGTTCTTAGGCAGCATTGGATGCTCATTACAGTCAATTTGGATACCCCAAATATTTATTTTCTAGATTCAATGCATGGATATCCAAAAAAAATGACCACAAATGATGGAATTTGTCAATTTGTAATACACTACATCCAAAATTTTATAACTAAACATACATTTATATAATTTATATTATCTTTTAATGAGGATTATATTATGATAATGTGGTGCGTGAATATTATCTATATCATGGAATGAGGCCAGCGGAAAAGTACAAGAAACCTGATAAGTACTATGGCTGGATACAAATTAATGTATATACAATAATATTTCACTGTCCAAACACAAATTAAAAAATTACTTATATTTCTCAATGTTTCTGCAGTTCCCAAAATAATCAAATGATAAAGAATGTGGTTATTATGTTTGTAAATTTATGAAAGAGATCATATTCCATGAACAAACTAGGATCCCTAAAGAGGTTTTTTCGAAGATAATTTCTATTTCATTTAAAATAATTATTAATCCTTTGTGTATTTATATTTTTTCAATAATACCATGATTTCTAAAAATATTCATATTCAGAATACGATATAGATGTGCTTAGAAATGAATGGTAAGCATACCTGATAGAAAAATGTACCAATATAGAATAAATATGGTAAACTTCTCAAATAATTTTGACATTAATAATCTTGTCTGCTTTATCTTTCTCTATGTTTGATGGTTATATTGTTATTTGTATAGGCTAAATTCCCCATTGAAAATCATGGTTGTTGGTGGTCCTTATTTGCGCACTAAATGAATTGCATGTTGATTGGTTTTTTAAAAGAAATTGGTGGTCCTCATTTATAGGTTATGTGTGTTGTTGATAGACCGCAAAAGATAACGAGTATCCAAAACATGTTTCCTCATCCCTTGAGTTTGTTGTGACATCTTGAGACATAATGGGCATAGGATCTTACGTCACTCTTCTCATTGTCAACAACAAGAAGGGGGTTTTATCCAGAAAACATTGATTCAATCTACAACATTGGTAGTTCCCCACTTTAGTCGACTCAGTGAAGAACCAACTGTCATATATTCATCCAAAGGTCCTAAATATATAAAAGTTCATTCTTTACAGGGCCGACTAAAGATATGCTACAGAAGTAGGATGTTATTACATGTCAACCATACATGGATAAAAGGTTTTTCCATAATCCTTCTAAACTAGGTAGATTGAGCATATTCAGAAGTTCAGGTCTCTTTTTAGGTTTTAGAGCCAAGGGTGCATTGATTTTCAGAAAAAAAAAGTACTTAAAAATTTGTTCTGATACTTTAGGAAAATGATCCATGAGTAATTTGTGACATGTAGGAATCAACCAAACCTCAATCTGACGCACAATGTCATCGGTATGACTCCAAATGTGTCTTTATTTAAAATTGAAATTAATTCAACTAAAAAACAAAACCGACATACTAAAAACCAAGGAAATTCATTCCGATTGTTTTGATGCTTTAGGGAAATGATCTATCAGTAATTTGTGATGTGTAGGAATCAACCGCAACTCAATCTGACGCACAGTGTCACTGGTATGACTCAAAATGTGTTTTATTATTTAAAATTGACATTAATTCAAGTAAAAAAACATAATTGACATACTAAAAACTGAGAAAACACATTTATATTGTTTTGATACATTAGGAAAATTATCCATGAGTCATTTGTGATGTGTAGGAATCAACCCCAACTCAATCTGACAAATGGTGTGACGATTATGACTAAAAGTGTCTGTTATGAGTTCAAAATTGACATTTTATTTCAAAACATTCCACTCATAGAAAAAAAAAAGAAAGCAAGCTCTGATTATCTTCCAAATTAAGGAAAGTGATTAATAAGTCCTTTGTAATGTGTATCAAGATGACTCACATCAAACCAATGCATGATGCAACTGGTATGACTCAAATTGCATGTTTTCCATTTGAAATGACATTTTAGTAAAAAACACAACTGACATACCCAAAATCGATTAAATGCATTCTTATTGTTCTGATACTTTAAGAAAAAAATCTATTAGTCATTTTTGATGATTAGGAATCAACAAAACCTCAATCTGACGCATGGTGTCACTAGTATGACTCTAAATGTGTCTTGTTATTTAAAATTGACATTAATTCAAGTAAAAAACACAACTAACATACTAAAAGCTAATAAAATGAATTCATAATGTGTTAATATTTTAGTAAAATTATCCATGAGTTATTTGTGACATGTAGGAATCAACCCCACCTCAATCCAACAAATGGTGTGACCGGTAATAGTAAAAGTGTATGCTATTAGTTTAAAATTGAAATTTTAGTTCAAAACATGTTATTCACTAAAAACAAAGAAAACCCGCTCTGATTGTATTAAAAATTCGGGATAATGATTTGTAATTACGTTGTGACATGTATCAATTAGTGTCACATAAAACTGATGCACAATGTGATCGGTATGAATCAAATTTCATATTTTTAGTTTGAAATGACATTTTAGTAAAAAACACAACTAATATACTCAAAAATGAAAAAATGGATTCTGATTGTTTTGATAATTTTGGACAACGATCTATTAGTCATTTTTGGTGTGTAAGAATCAACCTCACCTTAATATGATGCATGATGTCATCAGTATGACTCCAAATGTGTCTTTTTATTTAATATTGACATTAATTCAAGAAACAAAACACAATTGACATACTGAAAACTAAGAAAATGCATTAGGATTGTGTTAATATTTTAATAAAATGATCTAGGAGTTAGTTGTGATGTTTAGGAATAAACCCCACCTCAATCTAAGGAACAGTGTGACCAATATGACTAAAAGTGTCCACTATTAGTTTAAAATTGAAATTTTAGTTCAAAACGTGTCACTCACAAAAAACCAAGAAAACACTCTATAATTGTCTTCTAAATTAAGGACATTGATTCATAAGTCCTTTATGATGTGTATGAAGTAGTCTCACATCAAAATGATGCACGATGAGACCAATATGACTCAAATTTCATGTTTTTAGTTTGAAATGACATTTTAGTAAAAAATGCAACCGACATACTGAAAACTGAGTAAATGCATTCTTATTGTTTTGATACTTTATGAAAACAAACTATGATTAATTATTGATGTGTAGAAATCAACCGCACCTCAATCCGATGCATAATGTTATCGGTATGACTCCAAATGTGTCATGTTATTTAAAATTGACATTAATTCAAGTAAAAAAACACCACTAACATTCAGGAAAACTGAGAAAAAACATTTATATTTTTTTGATATTTTATAAAAATGATCCATGAGTCATTTTTGGCATGTATGAATCAACCCCACTTAAATTCGATGAACGATGGGACCAGTATGACTAAAACTATCCGCTATTCGTTTAAAATTAAAAATTTAACTCAAAACATGTCACTCACTAAAAACCAAGAAAATGAACATAGATTTTATTAAAAATTAAGTAAAAACATTCATATGTCCTTTGTGATGTATATGAAGCATCATCACATCAAACCGACGCACGATGCGATCAGTGTGACTCAAATTACATGTTTTCGATTTGAAATGACATTTTAGTAAAACACACAACTGACATACTGAAAACTGAGGAAATTCATTCTAATTGATTTGATACATTATGAAATTGATCCATCAGTCATTTGTGACGTGTGGGAATCAATTACACCTTAATACGATTCACAATGTGACCAGTATAACTCCAAATGTTTCATTTTGATTAAAAATTGATATTTTTTAATGTATTCTTCATATTAATATTTAATTTAGTTTTTTATAGTATTACTAATGTAATATTTGTTTTCTTGTATAGGTGGAATCTTTTTATTGAGTTGTGGTGATTTTTTCAGCAATTATTACCATCAGAGGATATTTTTTCGAGGGGACCACAAACGCCAAAAGAGAAACCATTAATATTTTTAACTGTTTTTTTGATATTTATAAATGTAATTTTATAAAACATTGTTCAAAATGTATAAGGATGTTTTTTTTGGTATATACCATGGGTGATTATTTTTGTATTCATGATTTCAATTAAATGTATATAGCATTGTTTGACAAAATTTTGTGTCCACTGCTTGTTTTTTCATCATCTGTATCATGTATGAAGTTCTTATATATATATATACTTTGAGTGATTATTTTTTAGCAGGTTTTTTCTTGTTTGTGCGGTTTATTATTGCTAGTTTGGTTATTTAGGTTGGTTGTTTTTTTGAGGTTGCTGGGTGTTCTATTATATAAACAACACGCCAAGATTGGGAACCCATTATCAGCACTTCAATTAGCTTTTATAAATTCCCACCTTTATCAGCACATTTAATAGTGCTAATAAAGGACCCCCTTTAATAGAATCTTGATTAATAGTGCCTTTTATCACTAATAAAGGCCTTTTTAGCGCTAATAAAAGCCTATTTTGTGGTAGTGTAGGTACATCTATGCCATAACCACGTCCACTTGTAGTATCCAAGAAAAATATGTATTGCAAGTAAGACCCACATAATATATACCTTACCAAAATTATAGGATGTTATTCTATACTTATCCTCAAATTATGCCACATGATAATGTTCTATAATCTATGTTTTCATAAATCTAGTTCCCAAGGTTGCTACTAAACTTTCTCTAATACCAACTTTAGTGACCCGACTCTAGAAATCCCAGATCTAGTGTCTGTTACCAATTACATTGCCCTAAAATACAAGTAAATCATTTCCCAAAGGGCTGAAGAGTTTATTAATCTTGGTAAACTAGATACAAACATGAATATATTATTACAAATGAATACACTAATTAAAACATATTTTTTTTCTTCTTTAGAGGATAAATGTTTTCCATCTAGCATATCCCTATATATCTTTTTTAGTTTACTTTTTCGATTCTTAGGGAAAGCAACCAAAATAAGGGTGAGCTCAAATGCCTTGTAAGGGTATGCAAAGAGGAAGAAATAATGAATCAACAATAAGAAATCAACATGGCAAGGTAAATCACTAAAATCACATTCCAAGTAATCAATTAGATGAAAATGAAGTTAATAAACAATATAACATGCTAAATAGATGAACACACATTCCATTCAAATAACTAGACAAGACTTAATCAATATGGAAATGTGAGAAACTGAAAACACATGCCATTTAATCAATAAAATAAGAATGAAATACATATATAGATAAGTTGATGAAAAATATCATTGATAAATAATAACTGATTCTAAATGGGGGGAATGATTAATTATTAGACTCCATGTTTCCTTGGTACATGGAACCTTTAGCATCAAGAACTTTCACAAAGTGGTTTAGAATTTGTGTAGAAACTCATCTAATTTGTGCATCTTACTCATCTCATGAGACTACCAATTCATCGATGGACTATCTATAACAGGGCCACCCCTGTGTCATATATATCCAAAGCATTCCTCATATATAGAATAATTAATTTAACAATGTTCCTTATCAAATATATGTATGGAGTAAGATATATAGATTTGTGAATATTTTTCCATTTAATCAAAAAACTATCAAATTAATTATTGTACATAAAAATGGGATAACTTTTACACAATGAACAAATCCATGATAAATTATATGGATAATTAGGGGAAATTCAATGATTGTAGGAAATTTAATATTTCAAGGGGACTAACAAGGGAATCAAGGAAGTGAGTGTAAATAATATCCTTGTAAAATTCAATCAAAACCCACACAGAGGAAAAAAAAGGATGGTATCAATATAATATATCCCAAGTAGAGTAAAAATAAAGGGTTGTTTTTGTTGATGAATTGAAATACTATAAAAAGACATTTAAAAAACATTCTTGAGGAAAATATCAATTTTTTTAAACAATATTTTGAAAATACTTTTCTTTGAAAATAACTATTTTAAAAAAATTCTTTAAAAAAAAACCTTTTAAACTTGCAAATAAATCTTCCAATAAATGATGGTGGGTAAATTCGTACATGTTGTACAAGGTAAAATGAACATTCCTTTTGCAAGGTAAAAGTGCCTTGTTTCGAAAACAAAAAAAAAGATTACTTTGAAAACATTTTTAAAAGAAAAAAAGGGTAAAAATTACTTTAATAAATAATTTTGTAAAGGTTAAATACATTTTTGAAAATCTATTTTGAAAAAAGGTTTTTTAAAAGAAAATAAGTTCTCCAACTAAAGAGATAAATGAAGTTAGGTTTTCTTGAAAATATTTTTTAAAAAATTTTAATTACCAAAGAGTGGAAAATGGAACTATTACTTGATAGAGGTCATGGATAATCAGAAGAGAATAAATTTAAAGGTTTTATCATAAAATCATAAAATAATTTCTTCTTGTGGAAATTAAAGTGTAAATAATCCCAAGAAAATGATATTGTATAGTAAACCCTTGAAAAGCTTATAATGTGAAAGTGAGAATCAATCAATGAATATATTATGTATATCAACTATAAATCCACATAATGAAGTGGAAATACATCAATAGATATTCAAAGTCATTATACACATAATCATAGAATATTAAAGACAATGAGGAAGTAATACAACCTAATGAAATGAATTGAGTTAAGAAATTTTTCTACCACTTGGTAATTTTAAGTTCAAATCCCCCTAGATGAAATAATTCAAATTGAAACTCAAAATATATTGAATAAATATTATTACCAGATGTGGTTTAATAATTATTCATGTATGCTTTATCACATATATTCCATCATCGGTTATTCAAGAGAATATAATGTGAATGTAATATTTAATAAATATTTATTTTATTTTTAGTGAATATAATATTTATTTATTTATTAGAGAATAATGCAGGGATATTTATTTAATAAATAAATATTCATTATTCAAGGCCTAATAAATATTAAGGAGGAATAGTGAATCAAATTTTTTGGTTTAGTGATAAATAATATATATTTAATATTATTTGATTAAATAATATTTAAATTAATTCATAAGTTAAGTGCATGTCGAGGAAATAATAATAATATTATTATTGTCGACATGGGGTTCTGCAAGGGGTTATACAAATAATAAGGGGCACTTATGCAATTATTTATTTCTAACTCTAGAGATATATAAACCCAATTATATTATTTTCTTATAGATCCAATTCATTTGTTAGGTTATGCACAATTGATTTGAAGAATCATATCAAGCCCTAGAGAACTCCCTTATCCTATAATGCTCCTAAGAACGGTAAATGATCCTCCTCCTCTACCCACTCTCAATTCAAGAGAGATCAAGGAGAACACTTTAGAAGCGGTTCTTGTGGAGATCAAAGGAGGACGAAACAAGTGATAGGATTTGTCGTGCTAGCACCTAGAGATTACAAAAATAACATTAGAAGATTTGTGGAACATGTTTGGATCACTGATAGAAGGAATATTCTCTTGATTCCTATAACGCAATGATGGTGAAGCACATATCTGTTTTCAGATCCATCAATGAAGAAATAGTTATAAAAAGGTATTTCTTTAATTAATTAAATTAATTATAAATAATATGTGATGATCTTCCCTCTGGTTCTGACGTAATTTCAATTGTCTTTTTTCTTCGATTCAATTCCATTGATCACAACATTTGTTGTTGTGTAGATCTAAAATTAATCATCGATCATGACAAAAAGAAAAGTTATGAATGATTCATTGCATGATTCTCCTATGCCTGAAACCTACAATTCCTAGTCCTAGTCCTATTCCTATTCCCTGTCTCAGTCCTAGTCCTAGTCCTAGTTCTAGTCCCAGTCCCAGTCCCAGTCCCAGTCCCAATCCTATTCATTGTTCTACTCCTAGTCATAGTCATAGTTGTAGTTGTAGTCGTAGTCATAGTGTAGTCAAAGTCATATTCATAGTTGTAGTCATAGTAATAGTTGTATTCATAGTCATAGTCATAGTTGTAGTACCAGGCATAGTCCTACTCCAAGTCATAGTCCTAATCATATCCATAGTTCTTGTCCTAGTTATATTCATTGTCACAGTCCAAGTCCTAGTTCTAATTCTAGTCCTAGACCTATTCCTGATCACAGTTCCATTCCTAGTCCTAGTCTTAGTTCTAGTCGTAGTTCTAGTCATAGTATTAGTTGTAGTCTTAGTTGTAGTCATGGTCGTAGTTGTAGTCATATTTGTATTCATAGTCCTTGTTTTAGTCCTAGTCTATGTCCAAATCCCAGTCCTAGTCCTAGTCCATGTCATATCCATATTCATAGGCATAGTCATAGTCCTAGTCTTAGTCCTAGTCATATCTTTAGTCATAGTCCTTGTCGTAGTGGTCGTCCAAGTACTAATCCTAGTCGTAATCATATCCCTAGTCTCAGTCCTAGTCCTAGTCCTAGTCCTAGTCCTAGTCCTGTTCCTAGTCCTAGTCCTAGTCCTAGTCCTAGTCCTATTACTAGCCCTAGTCCTAGTACTATCCCTAGACCTAGTCCTAGTACTATCCTTAGACCTATTTCTAGTCCTATCACTAGTCCTTGTCCTAGACCTATTCCTAGTCCTAGTCTTAGTCTTAGTACTAGCCCAAGTTCTAGTCTTCGTACTTGTCCTAGTCCTAGTCATGTTCCTAGTCCTAGTCCTAGCAACACTCCAAGTCCTAGTTCTAGTACTAATAATTTTCATAGTCCTAGTCATAGTCCTACTCATAGTCATAGTCCAAGTTGTAGTCATATTCATAGTCTTAGTCTTATCCCTAGTCCTAATCCTATCCCTAGTCCTAGTCATATTCTTAGTCATAGTCCTATTCATATTCCTAGCCCTAGGCATGGTCATATTCATAGTCCTAGTCCATGTCCTAGTTCTAGTTCTAGTCCTAGTCCTAGTCTTAGTCCTAGTCCAGGTCCTAGTCTTAGTCTTAGTCCTAGTCATAGTCCTTGTCCTAGTCCTAGTTTTAGTCCTAGACTTATTCAAAGTCAAGATTCTAGTCTTAGTCCTAGTCTTATTCCTAGTCCTAGTCGTAGTTCTTGTCCTAGTCCTAGTCGCAGTACTAGTCTTAGTCCTAGTCCTAGTCCTATTCCTAGTCCTAGTACTAGTCCTAGTCCTAGTCCTAGTCCTAGTCCTAGTCCTACTCCTAGTCTTAGTCCTAGTTGTAGCCGTAATCATAGTCATATTCATAGTCATAGTCATAGTCATAGACATAATCCTAATCATTGTCGTAGTCTCATTCCTAGACGAAGTCATGGTTGTAGTCTTAGTCCTAATCATAGTCATAGTCCTTGTCCAAGTACTATTCCTAGTCATAGTCTTAGTCATATTCCTTTTCATAGTCCTTTTCCTAGTCCTTGACCAAGTCCTAGTCTTATTCCTAGTTCTAGTAATAGTACAAGTCCTTATCCTAGTCCTAGTCCTAGTCCTAATACTTGTCCTATTCCTAGTCCTATTCATTGTCCTAGTACTATTCCTAGTACTAGTTATAGTCTCAGTCCTAGTTGTAGTCTTGGTCCTCATCCTAGTCCTATTCATACTCATATTCCTAGTCCTCTTCATATTCATAGTCGTAGTCATAGTCATATTCCTAGTCATAGTCATAGGCCTAGTAGTATTCATAGTCCTAGTCCTAGTATTAGTCCTAGTATGAGTCCCTGTACTAGTCCTAGTCCCAGTCCCAGTTTGAGTCCCAGTCTGAGTCTCAATCCAAGTCTGACTTCCAGTCCCAGTCCGATTCTCAGTCCCAATTTGAGTCCAAGTCTGAGTCTGAGTTTGATTCCTAGTCTGAGTCTGAGTCCCAATACCAAACTGAGTCTGAGTCCAAGTATAAGTTTGAATCCATGTCTGAGTATGATTTTGAGTTTGATTCCTAGTCATATCCCTATTCCTATTACTAGTTGTAATCCTAGTCTTATTCCTATTTCTAGTTGTAGTCCTAGTCAATGTAAAATTCCTTGTCCAAGTCCACCTCCTCATCCCCATCATCTTCCTCATCCTCATCAACATCCTCATTCATATTAGTCCTCATACTCATCCTCATTTTCATCCTCTTCAGGCATAGTCATAGGTGTAACCATAGGCATATGAATAGCCATAGGCATATGCCTAGGCGTAGGTGTAGGAATAGACATAGGTGTAGGAGTAGTCGTAGGAATCATTTTCATCCTCATCATCATCCTCTTTTTTATCCTCATCCTTTCCATCATCGTCGTCATTATAATCATCCTCACCATCATCCTCACCGTCACTATTGTCATCATCACCATCTTCGTCATCAGCATCATCTTCTTCATCATCATCCTCACAGTCATCCTCATCATCATCCTCCTTTTCATCCTCATACTCATCCTCATCCTCATCATCATCCTCATCCCCATCCTTATCCTCATCATCATCCTCACCCTCATCACCATCATTATCCTTATCCCCATCATCATCTACATCCAATTCCTCATCCTCATCCTCATCCTCATTTTCATCATCATCCTCATCATCATCGTCAGCTTCATCATCATCATCATTTTTATCGGCATCATCATCATCATCATCGTCATCATCATCGTCATCATCATCTTCATCTTCATCTTCATTGTCATCGTCATTTTCATCATCATTGTCTTCATCATCATCATCTTTATCATCATAATCATCGACATCATCATCATTATCATATTTATCATCCTCATCCTTATCCTCATCATCTTCATCATTGTAATCATTATCTTCATCTTCATCATCATTGTCATCATCATCATCATCGTCACCATCCTTATCGTCTGAATTATCATCCTCATCCTCATCCTCATCCTTATACTCATCCTTATCCTCATCCTCATCCTCATCCTCGTCCTCATCCTCATCCTCATCCTCATCCTCATGCTCATCCACATCATGACCAGCCTCATCCTCATCCTCAGAGTTGTAGTCATAGTTGTATAAATTTTTGTAGTCGTAGTTGTAGTAATAGTCGTAGTCGTAGTCATAGTCTTTTTCATCGCCCTCATCCTCATCGTCATCCTCATAATCATCGTCATCATCATCATCATCCTCATCCTCATCCTCATCATCATCATCATCATCATCATCATCCTCATCCTCATCCTCATTCTCATACTTTTCTTTTTTATCATCCTCATCCTCATCCTCGTACTTATCATCCACATTTTCATCCTCATTATCATCATCATCATCATCCTCATCATCATCCTCACCGTCATCCTCATCCTTATCCTCATCCTCATCCTCATACTAATCGTAATCCTCATCTTCATCCTCATCCTCATCCACATATTCACCATCATCATCATACTCATACTCATACTCACACTAATAATGATAGTAATTATTTTTATTTTTATTATTATTACTCCATATTTATTAGGGGGAACAATTCTTAAGGCACACATGCTCCCACTAGGTCTAAATCAAACCAAGCCATTACCCCCCTGTAACGACCCAGAGTATTTCAATAGAAAATTCCCATCTTATATATATGTCATAAAAACACAAAATAATGAACTACTAAGTGATAAGTGACCTTTAAACATAATTTTGTCACCACTATGTTTGTAATTTTAAAAATCCGACATACACGGTTGTGTTCAAGACAGTTTTTGGAGTCTAATGAAACAAAAATAATTTTTGGTGAATAGTAACCTACCCTTATGAATAGTAACCAACCCTTATGAATAGTAATATGACCCTTATGAATAGTAAATAAGAGTAACATTATCTATGAATAATAAAATAAAATTTAGACATCTTAGAAAGTGACAATTTGACCTTAGTAAACGTTTTTGGTATTTTATAAGTCATAAATAATTAATTATAATTAATTAATTAATTTAAAAGAATATTTATTTTCCTGTAATGTATTCATAAATTATTGAATCAATGTATAATAGTTTTTATATAATTTTATAAGACGCTACGTAATTTTTGAAAGAACTATAAAATTAGTTTTAATCTTATAAACTGTTTTTTAAGTAAATTATGATTTTATTTAAATATTAAATTAATAATATTTAGAAAATTATTTTTGAAAAATGGACTTCATTTTTTGATTCGACACGTCGAAAAATTATTGTGGTAAATTGTTTGGATTTTTCTGAGATACTTGAATTTTTGTGAATAGTAGAATACATTAATTTACCATATAAATACATTTTAATTAAAACCCACTATTCCTGACATCACAAGTGATGTAAGCACCAAAATCCCAAACTCACATGCCTTTGTTACTATTCTTGGTCATCCAAGAATCACTATTCCCTGCCTTAGGTGAAGTTAATAAACTAATCAATTTTATATTAAGGAAACCCCTCTCCCCTCCACTATAAAAGCCACCCTTCACTCCCTCTTTTCCTCACACCTCTCAAGCTCCAAGCCTTCTCTAAACTCTGCCCAAACACCTTACCTAGATCATAACCCACGTCCAAAATCTTCTGGTCTCATCAAAAGACCAATCCTAGCTTCCTTAAAGAGGATCTCAAGAGGATAATTCTAGAGGTAATTTCTCTCCCTCTTCTCCTTTAATTTCCTTTCAAGTTCAAGTTCCTTTCTTGATCTCTCCCTACCTATCATCATCCAAATTGTTCTGTAAATCTAGTATTATATATATAATGTAATATTATGATTCTAATGTTATATTATATCACCCCACACCCTTTCCCTCTTCCATTTATTTTATTAAAGAGAACGTTGTTCATGAGGTGTTAAATTTATCACCTTCAAAAACGACATGTTCTCTTCATCCATTTCTACCTTCAATCTGGTCATGAAACCATTTTATGGTTGAACCAGAATATTTTATATGTATTATGTTCTATTTTAAGTTCCGTAAATAACCTATGGCCTTATTACTAAGTTAAATGTTAAAACAAGATCATTGTGATCCAACAACCGCCCAAATTAACCCGAATAATCATCATTAAATTTTTATCTAATGATTCATCCACTTGGAACTAATATAATTCAATATAAAATTATTAAAGCTATAGTAATATCATTAATAACATGTATTATCAGTTCTGTATGTTTACCCATGATCTACCCAAACATCAATTTAAGAATACAAGTGGACCGCTCAAGAAAACCATAAAAACGAACATCCCCGAACAATGTTTTTAAACACTATAAGTCATCTAAAGGAACATAATATGAAATAATGAAACCAGAATGAACACTATTAATTTATAAAAGGATCCGGAATTTCTAATGAATGAATATAATGTCATTATACAGGACATTAAAGAGAAGGAGGCATTTGGGTACAAGGTAAGGGGAAATCTCGAACCCATTTTTCTTCCTTCGGGTTCTCCCTCTTTCACTCCATTTTTGATATGGTTACTCCTCAAAGATAATTTATTCATCATTTCCTTTACCTTTCTGGGATATACATGTTTGTAACTGGTTTTTATGTCCATCAAAATGTTTTCCAAAAGAACTCTTCTTTCAAGATCTCACCTTTTACCTCTCATTCAAGGTTGATGGTTCTTGTATCAAGTATGTTATTCCCTCTTTCTTTTGGGAACCCAAAGCTTATGAATGTGTTATTATGAGATGAAACCCATTCCTTTCCATGGGTTATTTATTTAAGTGTTTGATATGTGTTCTATGTGGAAATCATGATAATGATAATGTTATGATGTGACGGGTACGCCCGGAATTATATAGCGCAATATGAATGTTTAAATGTGACGGGTGCACCCAGAATTATACAGCGCTCCAATGCATTGGGTAATGTGATGAATCTAATGAGTAAATGTGAAATGATGTGTGAACATGATGCTAGATTTGTTCACAAGTATGTGTGGTAGTTAACCACTAAGATGTGATGTCTCATTTTTATGCATTGCCACATTTCAAGTCTTTTACTTATGCTCCTCTCATGTTCATGATCTTTTGCCTATGTTATGATTATGCTCACCCCATGATGTATTGTTCTTATATATCCTCTTACTGGGCTTTTAGATCACCCCTTTTGATGTATATCCTCAGGTGTCTAAATGTACTAAGGAGAGGACAAGTGCTACTAAGAAGCTATAGAAGAAGAAATTAAATAAATGTTTGTGGTCGATGTTGTATTTGTTATGTATGGTCCTAGTTTCCCAAGACACTAAACCTCTGGATCCTCCATGTGTAATACTATTGTGTTTTTTATCTTTAAAATGATGTAATAGTAATGTAAGAAAAGGCCGGGTCGTTATAGTTGGTATCAGAGGAAAGGTTTAGTTATTTTGGGAATTAGGATTAGTAAACCCTAGAGAAAACCTCTAGCATGAGATTAAGTACAAATATGTACACAAGAATATATACCTAGGGATCCCATAAATTGTGTTTTTGGTATAAATTTTTTAAAAGAATATGTTATTAATGACTTGTTTAGTTATTTTTTGTTCTATCCTTTTCTATTTTAGAAAATGGTGGGAACCAGGAGAGGTAATAAAGGAGAGGTACCCTCACCTATTTGTATAAAGTGAAATTTCGGGGGCGAAATTTCTTAAGGGGGGAAGAATGTAACGACCCGAAGTATTTCAATAGAAAATTACCTTCTTATATATATGTCATAAAAACACAAAATAATGAACTACTAATTGATAAGTGACCTTTAAACATAATTTTTTCACCACTATGTTTGGAATTTTAAAAATCCGACATAAACGGTTGTGTTCAAGACAGTTTTTGGAGTCTAATGAAACAAAAATAATTGTTTGTGAATAGTAACCTACCCTAATTAATAGTAACCAACCCTTATGAATAGTAATATGACCCTTATGAATAGTAATATGACCCTTATGAATAGTAAATAAGAGTAACATTACCTAGGAATAGTAAAATAAAATTTAGACATCTTAGAAAGTGACAATTTGACCTTAGTAAACGTTTTTGGTATTTTATAAGTCATAAATAATTAATTATAATTAATTAATTAATTTAAAAGAATATTTATTTTCCTGTAATGTATTCATAAATTATTGAATCAATGTATAATAGTTTGTAGATAATTTTATAAGAACCTACGTAATTTTTGAAAGAACTATAAATTCAGTTTTAATCTTAAAAACTGTTTTTTTAAAGTAAATTATGATTTTAATTAAATATTAAATTAATAATATTTAGAAAATTATTTTTGAAAAATGTACTTCATTTTTGTATTTTACACGTCGAAAAATGGTTGGGGTAAATTTTTGGGATTTTTCTGAGATACTTGAATTTTTTGTGAATAGTAGAATACATTAATTTACCATATAAATACATTTTAATTAAAACCCACTATTCCTGACATCACAAGTGATGTAAGCACCCAAATACCGAACTCACATGAATTTTTTACTATTCTTGGTCATCCAAGACTCACTATTCCTTGTCTTTGGTGAAATTAATAAACTAATCAATTTTATATTAAGGAAACCCCTCTCCCCTCCACTATAAAAGCCACCCTCACTCCCTCTTTTCCTGACACCTCTCAAGATCCAAGCCTTCTCTAAACTCTGCCCAAACACCTTCCCTAGCTCACAACCCACGTCCAAAAGCTTCTGGTCTCATCAAAAGACCAAGCCTAGCTTCCTTAAAGAGGATCTCAAGAGGAGAATTCTAGAGGTATTTTCTCTCCCTCTTCTCCTTTAATTTCCTTTCAAGTTCAAGTTCCTTTCTTGATCTCTCCCTACCTATATTCATCCAAATTGTTCTGTAAATCTAGTATTATATATATACTATAATATTATGATTCTAATGTTATATTATATCACCCCACACCCTTTCCCTCTTCCATTTATTTTATTAAAGAGAACGTTGTTCATGAGGTGTTAAATTTATCACCTTCAAAAATGACATGTTCTCTTCTTCCATTTCTACCTTCAATCTGGTCATGAAACCATTTTATGGTTGAACAAGAATATTTAATATGTATTATATTCTATTTTAAGTTCTCTAAATAACCTATGGCCTTATTACTAAGTTAAATGTTAAAACAAGATCATTGTGATCCAAAAACCGCCCAAATTAACCCAAATAACCATCATTAAATTTTTATCTAATGATTCGTCCACTTGGATCTAATATAATTCACTATAAAATTATTAAAGCTACTATAATATCATTAATAACATGTAGTATCAGTTCTGTATGTTTACCCATGATCTACCCAAACATCAATTTAAGAATACAAGTGGACCGCTCAAGAAAACCATAAAAACGAACATCCCCGAACAATGTTTTTAAACACTATAAGTCATCTAAAGGAACATAATATGAAATAATGAAACCAGAATGAACACTATTAATTTATAAAAGGATCCGGAATTTCTAATGAATGAATATAATGTCATTATACAGGACATTAAAGAGAAGGAGGCATTTGGGTACAAGGTAAGGGGAAATCTCGAACCCATTTTTCTTCCTTCGGGTTCTCCCTCTTTCACTCCATTTTTGATATGGTTACTCCTCAAAGATAATTTATTCATCATTTCCTTTACCTTTCTGGGATATACATGTTTGTAACTGGTTTTTATGTCCATAAAAATGTTTTCCAAAAGAACTCTTCTTTCAAGATCTCACCTTTTACCTCTCATTCAAGGTTGATGGTTCTTGTATCAGGTATGTTGTTCCCTCTTTCTTTTGGGAACCCAAAGCTTATGAATGTGTTATTATGAGATGAAACCCATTCCTTTCCATGGGTTATTTATTTAAGTGTTTGATATGTGTTCTATGTGGAAATCATGATAATGATAATGTTATGATGTGACGGGTACGCCCGGAATTATACAGCGCTCCAATGCATTGGGTAAAGTGATGAATCTCATGAGTAAATGTGAAATGATGTGTGAACATGATGCTAGATTTTTTCACAAGTATGTGTGGTAGTTAACCACTAAGACTTGATGTTTCATTTTTATTCATTTCCACATTTCAAGTCTTTTACTTATGCTCCTCTCATGTTCATGATCTTTTGCCTATGTTATGATTATTATCACCCCATGATGTATTGTTCTTATCTATCCTCTTACTGGGCTTTTAGATCACCCCTTTTGATGTATATCCTCAGGTGGCTACATGTACTAAGGAGAGGACAAGTGCTACTAAGAAGCTATAAAAGAAGAAATTAAATAAATGTTTATGGTTGATGTTGTATTTGTTATGTGTGGTCATAGTTTTCCCAAGACACTAAACCTCTGGATCCTCCATGTGTAATACTATTAAGTTGTTTATCTTTAAAATGATGTAGTATTAATGTAAGAAATGGCCGGGTCGTTATACCCCCCCACCCTAAAGAGTTGATCCACACTGTCTTTTAGATCCACCCAGAGGCCTACAATACAACACCTAATCAATTTAAGTCCCCAAAAATTAATGCTACAATACCATATGTTACCTCACTACAATGAAAATATTTAGTGACTTGTACCACTCAGAGCTACAATTTACCTACTACAGTATCTCCCCACCTCCCAAAAATATCATCACAGTTCCCCTAACTACAATACCTGCACAATGAACTCAATAAATGTTCTACCATTGAGAACCAACCTTGGATCTTTGGGATGCAGGATAAAATCCCTAGCTAGTAGGAAAAAAAGTTTATTTAAATAATAATATATGTATTTCTTTGGGTGTATACACATATGAAACAACCCACACTTACACATGGACATATTAGACAGAGCCACCAACCCCCCAAATGGATGATCCACCCCAATTACTTCATTTTATTACACAAATAGTTGAAGGGTAATAAATAAAACTTAAACAATACACACAACAATGGGCCTAGTTGATTTAGATCCCCTCTAGTGTCGTTATATCCTCAATTGGCCCATATCAAATTTCAAATGGACCCAAGGCCTAATGGAAGGATAAGAAATAGACCCAATTAGAATGACCAAATACCCTTAAACTTGAGAAGGCCCATAAAGTTGATAATGACCCATCTTTGTTTATTAGAGGATGACATCACCCCACGCCTACAATTTTTAAGGAGGGTAGATGATAGCTAGTATGGTGGGTGGAAACATTCTCCCAAATTATCCTGTAAAGGTGGAAGAAATATGTGATGAATTTACCTATAAACGGAGGCTCTCCCTTCTCCGAAAAATAATCAACTGAGGGAATAATTCCTATCCAAATTTTAGTATTTAGTGCCGTATTTTATGATTAATTTATACACTTATTAAAAATTAGGGTGTTATACTTTTCTTATTGAAATAGATATAGAGTGTATACAAAATTTTACCCATAGTTATTCTTTTATTTGCTAGTGACTTCACCCCCTTTTTTGAGGGGGGTGGGGGTTCCAAGTTATAGCTGATATCTATTTATTTTCCATAATCTTTTAAACTTGGTATCATATAGAGGTTCTATCATGATAGTGTTCACATTTTTTGAATATTAATAATTATTATAAATTTGAGTATGAACTATGATTTCTACTTAGGCTAATCTTTCACATTAGAAAAAAATCATTGAGATTATTAAATACATATTTTCAAAACAATGGTGGTTCTGCACTAACAATGAGTCTAAATAAAAGAAAAATTAAAGATTTAAAAATTCAAAGGGAATACTTTTTCATTGTGGTATATGAAGATATAAGAATTGATGTGGAAGGATACCAACAATTGGAAGAATGAGAGGGCATGAAATCTACCACAGGTACTAGGCATTGTGTTCTGCAAGTGGAAATGATATATGTACAACATTGCAAAGTTGGATGCTTGGATTAATTTATAAACAATTATAGGGGGTCTGTCCTTGTGGTGTCAATGTATTTGGGGCCTATGGGTCACATATTAGGCCTAAGTGCCAATGGGCTTACGATCCATGTAAAGGTTAACCATCAACCCAATTAAAATAAGGAAAAAATAAAATTTTAAAAAGGAATTAAGGCTTGGAATATATTATCAAATCATCATCAACATCACCAAAAATACCCTAATGGATATTTTTCTATTAAATAATGATGGTACTACAGTTCTTGAAAAAGAAAGTTGGCATAAGAACAAGGAGGATAAACAAGAAACTTTGTAGAGGCTCAGTCAATGGAGAGAGGAAAAACATGGAGTGTGGTTCTAATGGATTCCAAAATCATGATAGGTCCAAGTCTAAGAGTAAGAAAAAGTATGTCACAGATTTAAATTATTTCTATATGGGGCACTCTAAGGACTGTTATAATCAAGAGTGGTGAAAATAAAGATCAATAAAATGTGGTGAGTACTTTTGAAAATGCTGACATACTAATCAGTAAAGCAATGAAAACTGACGGAGGTAAATAACACCTCAATAACACATAGATAATTGAATTGGGAGAAATTTGGAACATGAAATCTCAAAGATAATGGTTTGATATATATGACCCCATCCTAGAAAGACTAGTGTTTAGGGGGAATATCACACCTTGAGGATCATTGGAGTTGATACCATCAAATTGAATATGTGTGATGGTATAGTTCGAACCATATAAGGAGTAGCCATTTAAAGGTAATGAAGAATAAAATATTGTCTTTGTGACAATTTGATGACATCAGGTGCAAGAATTGCACTAAGAAAGGAGTGATGAAGATTTTTAAGGGAACACTTATAGTGAAAAAGGTGGAAAATATCTCAATGAAATTGTACATGCTTATTAGTGAAGCATACAAGGAGGCGAAGATAATTGTCACATCAACTGGCTCGACGAAAGCATTAAAAATATAATGGCCTAAAAATCTTGGTAATATTTCTAAATGAGGTTAACACATTCTCACAAATCAGAATTTTTTTCTGTTCTTATAAATTTATTCATAATATTTTTGGAGAAGTATGTTTTAAGAAAGAAATATTGGTTGAATTTCAGAAAATCAATAACATAGATTAAGGAGATCTTAGGCTAGAACCATTATGATATTTAACAAGCATCAGTTAGATATATAGGAGGGTTAAGGTATTTTGTATCATTTGTTTATTATTTTTCCAAGATATGTCGGGTGTACCCAATTAAGAGGAAAGGAGATGTTTATAAAGTCTTAAAAATATTCAAATCAAGGGAGGATCTTGAATTTGGAAGGAGGATCAAGTGTTTGAGGGTTAACATAGTTGAGAATATATAAGTGAGGAGTTTGATAATTTCTGTCAACAAGAAGGAATCAAGTGATAGTTTACAGCTAAGTATGATCTTATGCATAATGGAGTGGTAGAGTGGAAGACCAGAGCCTTGTTTGACAGAACAAGGGTGATTTTTAAGACTTCATGAGTTTCCAAGAAATTATGGGTAGAAATAATGATGAATAACTGTTATGTGATCAATAAATTTAGTGGTGTTCAATCTGAAAATGCCAATGGATATTTGGATTGATAAACCCATTGACTATTATCAGTTTCCTTCTTTTGAAAGTCATATATAAGCACAATTTAACGACTTTGAAAGAAAAAAGTTGGATTTGATATCATGGGAATGTATCTTCATGGGATACATTGATAGTATGAAGAGACATCGTTTTTGGGTCCCCATTTCCCACAAAATTATCATTAATAAAAATTTAATTTTTATTGAAGATAAGGTGCAGATGATGATTGATGAAGACATAGATAAATAGAATAAAAGAACTAAAATAGTTGAGGTTATGGATGGATCAAATGAAGAACCTGTTTCCTCTGAAGCATTTCTAGATAATGACAATCAAGAATCAGTTGAGTCTAGAACATGATGGTATAATCCGGAGAAAATAAAACAAATATAGCACTCATATTATTTCACTAAGAGAACTATTTTTTTTACTTGTTAACATCATAGGTATAGTTATCTTCTTTTATGGAGGTCACCCAGACTCCAAACGTATCCTCATTGATAGTATCAATGAAAGAGGAACTTGAAGCTATTCAAAAGAACAATACTTGGGATCTTATTCCCTTAACTCATGGAAGGGTCTAAAAAACGTATCTTTAAGTCAAGCATGATGGAAAGGACCAAGTGGAATGTTATCATGAGAGATTGGTGGTCAATGAATATTCTTATAAGGAAGGTATTGATTTTAATGAAATATTTTATCGTATTTTTAGAAAATTAGAAAAAATATAATATCTCATATTGTTTCTATTTGATTTAAGTGGATTTAATGTTAAAATCCCATTTACAAATTGAGTTTTACGCATTTTTGGATTTATGTTCACATTTTGGAAACAAGTACTTAAATGATTATTTTCAATTATTTTTTGTTCATATTAGAAACACTCACTTTAAACATATTAAATCTATACCTGATTATATGTGATTAATGATTTTGATCTTACATCATTTGTATTTTATGTTAATTCATTCATTTATTCAATTGATTGTTTCATTATTTTATTTGTGTCTAATCTAGACAAATATATTTAATTTTTTGATATAGGGTTAAGACTATGATAGGGTACCCGCATAGTCTTATATCAACACTTAAGAATACATTGACACACCAAAAGATCTCGGTGAAGACCCTTGAAAATGCGACAATGGGAGAACAACACCTCACATCAAATTTCAATAGTAAAGAAAGAGGAAATATAGCTACATGGAAACACTTTACAAGGAATTGAGATGCCAGTGGAACTCATAGTGATCCCTAAGAAGGTGTCAGTGCATTAATGTTATTCCATAGAGGAACCAAACACTCTGCTGAGTGGCAATGTTACCTTGTAAAGTTTCCTCACCTTATTTTTCCATATCAATGTAGCACTATGGAAGAACCTCACAGTATATCTTTCAAACAATGTAGCCTGAAAATCCAACACACATTATTAAGTCCCTTCAATTATCCTCATGTTATGGCACTCTTCCTTTTGTGAATTTCGAGTTCCATAACAGATCTTGGGGAGAAGTTGACGTAGTCTCAATATTGACTCCAACATTATGTTTGGAATACAATAGATCCCTGAGACTCAAATTTTTTCACATTATCAATCCAACACTTCCTTGTGTTAAAGCTCTACATGTCATCATCCACCTAACATAGTGTTGCATCCAAGCCTGAGATTACATATTCTCATTAACACATCTTGTGTTTCTCAGAAACCAAATCTATCATTTCAAGCAACCATGATACACCATTACATTGCTGATGCATCCTCATAAACATGGGGAGTTGAATGAATTTTTTAGGAGATGAAGAATAAACCTTGTGATCATATCCAATTCTTGTGGATTACATTCTCAAGTTATGGGGACCAAAAGAATATTCTCTCTAAATATCTAACCAAATCGGGTAAAGGTCCCAACGAACTATCCACTTGGAACCAGATCCAAGATAGAAGGAGAATATGGAGATCATGGATCCAGTCACCAAAATAAATTGAGAAATCCATTGTCCATATGGAAGAATCTCTTGCACACTCTAATTGTACATGGTAGTGATCCAATAAAACAAGGAATAAATCCTGAAGGAGTTTCCTATTTGAGGTGGAAGAAGCAACTAAGAAAGGGATTAAACCAATAGTGCTACAAATGTTTCATTTGGAGAAAATAGAATACAAATTAAAGGGGTATTGATCTATAAAAATTGAGATATATAGTATTGATCCAAGCTAAAGTATCACATCAACAGTTGGGGGGTTATAGCCAAATATTTCACATGATCAGTGATCTTTCTCCTCCCCTATTTTTTATTTTTGTATTTGATTGTGTGTGTCTCAGGTTTTTATTAATTTTTAGTTGGTAATTTATTTTTAATTTATTTTATTTCTATTAATATTCCATGTGTTTTTTCTTCTGTGATTTTTCAGATTTCATAATTCCAATTTAGATATATTTTTCATGGTTACCCTATAAATGTGAGTGAATTAGATAGATTAGAAACTCACACACTCACTTGTGTATCTATCCAACTCCTTCCAAGTAATGTTATATATAATGTGGGGAAAATATGAGAGTTTAACACATGTTTATAATATTGGGTAAAACACTATAAATCTCAATAAGGGTAGTATTGGGAGTGATACCCACACACATGTGATTTCCAACTACGCCAGTGAGGGATTAAAAAACCCAAACTGAGCACCCAAACTTGATAGAAACAATGGAAGCACAACACTATGAAATTGGAAACTCATTTATACTAGCGAGGAGGTTTAGTAGACCTTACAAGTACCTACATTATCATTATCTTTACTTGGATAACATCTCTATATAGGTTTCTCTAGGTCGTTAGTGGTGGTTTCTCATGACTGTTGGATGACTATAAGGGTTCCATGGATGATTTTGGTTGAAATCTATCCTCCCTTTCAAGTTATTTTCCACTAAAATAAAGTATAATCACTTGGTTATCAAATATTGGTTATGATCTATTCCATTCTACATGTCCAATTATCTTCACACACATCAATTATACTCTATTTTTGTTTCGTTCCTTTTAAAACACCCAATCAAAAGCACTAGTAACCACTTGTCCCTGTGTTTTATCTGAACTCCTAGTATAGATTTTATTTATCATTATGTTTATTCAACACACATATTGGATCCATTGTTGGGGGATAGGTTTTTATTAATACTTTTTTTGAAAAAAAAACACCAAAAAGATTTAGAAAATATTAAAAAAAAATTAAAAATCATAAAATTAATAATTCTAAAAATGCATGAGAAGGAACCCATTTGGATCTCTACTGGATTTAGGGAGAGGCAACCCCAGAATATTGAAAAAGAGAAAAATGAGCTTGATCCTAGTTTGAAGAAAAAAATCTTGAAAAAAATTAAGGAAATTAAGGACCAAGCCAGGGGAGATCACAACTGGAAGAACTGGCTCCCATCATATATATCAAAATAGAACAATGGATTTTTTTGATCATGGAACAAGCAATTTGAAACCAAGAGTTACAAGATAAATTTTAGATTGATACACAACAAAGAGAAGAGGAGAATAAACAAGAATAAGAGATGGTTGAACCTATAGAGCACATACCAAATATAGATAAGGTCATCTAGAAAGAATAAGAATAAGAGTAATCCATGCTAGAATTGGAAAAAAAAAATCTGTATAATAAGATAAAACCCATGAGATCATCCCTAATCTAATACCAACCACCGTAGACTCGTCTCAAATTTCCTTAATAATAGATAAAGTTTGTTTTCTACTAAACTTTACTAGAAAATGGGAACCCTAAGATACAATAGCAACATTTGGAATTGAGTTTTCATCCATGGATCCTCTAATAAAAATGGTTGAAGTTTTCACTATGAGGAGTAGAGAAGCAACCATTAGGTGGTGGTTCTTACTAAGGAAGGCACATCACCTAACTGATTTGGGATAGATTCAGAAAGAGCCTGCTTGAAGGGATTTAAACTCAATTGCTCTTGGGAGGAACCCTAAGAAATTTTTTGATATCTTTCTTTATTCTCTTTTTATTTCATTTTTATTTAAAATTTAGTTAAATTTCAATGAAATTGCTTTGTTTTATTCCCATTTTTTATATTTATAGGAACCTAGAGACTCCTTGATGCTAAAGTATAAGAAGGTAAAACTATTTCTAGAGGTGGAGTTGTATCACATGAGAGGAGTAAATAACTTACTATTACTTTGCTTCTTCCTTGGATGTTCATAATCTCATCATGTTTAAACCAACCACCTAACTTTTTTTATATTTGTTAGAAACACTTCATTGAATATGTATGGGTGGAAATCAAAATAATGGGTATCCTAATTAATATGTGCACATAAACTAATATAGGAGACATGTTTATTAGGATAAAAATGATTCCATATATTATGTATCTCATTCTGAGGGAATTAAATGAAAATAGTATGGGCATATTATTCTAATTATCGTTAGTACAGTTGATTGAGAAGCCTTGAATTGGGTAATTTGTTGAGTTCTTATAAGTGAAACACTTTATAGCTTAATTTTAAATGTTAAATAAATATTAGTATTACTTGGATTATTTTATATTTTTTATAAGTGTGTGTAATTATAAGTGTTCTGAATATAATTTCAATAAAAATATGAAAAATCTTATCTTTATTACACATTAATTCATGATTTATTTTATAAAGGTACACACAAAACAACCCAAAATATCAAGAAGTCTAGTGTCAATGTAAAATAAGGTACATTACATAACAACTTAATATAGGGCATACATCACCATTATTTAATTTGTTTTAATATTCTTATAATATTCCATCGTACTTAAAACTGTATGGTATAACCTAGGTATATACATTAGAATGGGGTGAGCTATAAAACCCAGCAAGGGGATAAACATAGAATAGCATGAATAAATTATTATATGATAGATAATAATAATTTCAATGGGACCTAAAAGGTGTGATAATTATAAACATGAACAAATAGGCATAATATAACATGATAACATAACAGAAACCAGGGTAAGTGACAACAACTTTAAACACGACATCATAAACATTGGTCAAGGCTAACCATCAAGACATCATCAAATGGTGGACACATTACCGTTATGGATTAGGTTCACTTACTAATCCCTTTCATGATATATCATGGGAGTAAAACATTACCCAATTCATTGGAGCGCTATATAATTTCACGTGTACCTTCCACTTTCTTATCATGTAGATTCATAAGTGTGCCCCATAGAACATTCAACATAAGATCATATTTCATCATATTTAATCCCATGATCAAGGAGTATCGAATAAGTAAATGTAATTCCAAAATAAAAAAGTGTTTATGTATGTATATATGAATACCCATCAGTGGAGATAGTGAGGGTATTCACAATTAACTAGTTTGGCATTGAAAAATTGTAGTGAAATTTCAGCAGTATAACAGTTGTACTTAAAGACTCATAAAATGGTTTAATGAGAGTGAATGGGGTATATCATCATAGAGAAATTAATTATACAGTAATAGGGACATGAAAAAACATATCTCAACATTATTAATTTAAAATAAAATATATAAAATGAAGAAGATTCTTGAATAAAGTGGAAAAGAAGTGGATCCCTTACCTTGGGAGGGTGATTCCAAATTCTTGGGAGGAGATTCTTGAGAGATTTGGGGAACCTTGATAGGACTCTATAGACGGGATGGAATATTAAGGGTGTGATCCAAGTTTTTTAGTGAATATTAATGGGATATTGGGTGGGTTTATATATGAAAAGAGTGGGGAGTTCTTTATTTTTTTTCCTAAATTAGGTTTTGGACTCTATACAATAATGTAAACAAAACCAAAAACTTTACCATGGGTTTTCCCATTGTTTTTACAAAATAATAGTGGTTTTAATTATTTTATAGGTCTAAGGGTATAACATTTTAAAATATTACCCTTATTTATGTGGAAGTGAGTCATGTTCTTAAAGAAATGATTTTAAAACCCTGAAATATAATATAGGGTTGAAGGATTCATAATGGCATTATAAAATTAATAAAATAACCTAAAAATCACATTATTTAAATTAGAAACATATATTTGGTCATATATACCCTTTATAGAATCTATTATATCATTTTTTGGGTCATTATGATGTAATAATACTCACCGTATATTTATACCATATTTAATTTTTACACAAAAAATTGACCGTCTCAGAAAATTATGAAAAATTCACCATTGGATAATTTTGAAATTCTAATTCAAAAAAATATTTATTTTATAAAAATAATTCTATATATATGTGAATTTTTACTTATAAAATAATAATATAAATTTATTGAGAAATGTTTAGTTTTTTACAATAATAATTTTTGAACCCTCATAAAAATTATATTTTAATTCATAAAAATTATATTATCATTTTTATTTAATTAAAATTATTTAATAATAATATTATATAAAAATTTAATTTATTTTAAAAATCCTCTATTTTTTTAAATTAATTACTTAATTGAAATCACATATTGTAACACCCCATGCTTTCACGATACGCTTCTCTTTCAATAATAAAGTAGCGTGTGTTGTAAACAAGTTCGAGATTCTAACACACCGCGACCAATCAAAGTAGCCGTTATGAATAGTAATAATCACTTTTTGAAATTATATTAATTTTATAATTCAAAATGGACTTCATTTTTGTATTCAGAATATCAAAATTATCCTAAGTTGAATTTTTGTAATTTTCTGAGAACTTCCAATTTTCTATGAATAGTAAAAAAAAATACTTAAAATTAACTTTTTTAATCAAAATAATTTATAGTGATAAATTATACCATTGAGTGGTTTTAAAGTATAATTTGAATATATTTTTACCATTTTATCCAATGGTGGTCATTAAAATTAATTTCACTTTGAAATTGGACATAAACAATTGTCAATCTTTTGATATATATTGTTTCTTAAAAACACGCTATTTGTTGTGACGGCGGTAATTAATTATAAAATTAATTAATGAAACATATATTTTTTGAATTTTTTAAAATAGACATCATTTTTGAATTCAGAATATCAAATAGAGCTTAGGGTGAATTTTTGGTATTTTTCCGAAAAACATCAATTTTTGATGAATAGTAAAACCACTAAGTGGTAGTTTAAAAACTAATTTTTCGTGTAAATGAAACATTACCACTTCTATGTAATGAATTTCAAAAATCTGACATACATGGTTTTTATTAGGAAATAAAATGTGGTTCAATTAGATTAAAATAATTTTTGGTGAATAGTAACTTTTAAGTTCTATTAATCGCAATTAAAGGTAATTAGTGAAATTTAAGGTGAAAATGACATTATAAAAATATGAAAATATCTTGAAACTTGTCCTAAACTTATTGTATGAGTCATGTAAGACCAATAAAATAAATGGGTCAACTTGGGGACCCCATGGATCCACTTGGGTAAGAAAATGACATTAATAACTTTTTATTTAAAGTAAAAAATAAAATTGTCACAAACATGTGTTGTTTTACTAAAACAATTATCACATGGGGTTATATAAGTTAACTTTTTGACTATAAATATTAATTTGAAATCTAAAATAATTTCCTACATCATATTATTTGTTTTATAATTTTTAGAAATTAAATAAAGTAAATTTTTTATGTCACCATGATGATGCATCGATTACCACATTAATTAATGATTTAAATAAAATGAAAAGTTAATGTAAAATCTAAGACTTACACGTGTCAAAAACATATTGGATGAGTATATTTCGATCCCTTATCACCTTATCCTCGAAATATATCATTCTTAGACCTTTGAAATCCGAAAAGTACTGCATAATAATGTAACAATTCATTACTTTCCAAGAGTACCCCTCCTCTCCTCTTATAAAAGGCCCCCACCTCTACCGCCTTATTCACACCTTCAAAGCCACTTGACTCGGCCAAAATCAGCCAAAATACTCTCTAAAATTCCCTATATTACTCCTAGAAGCCTCACTTTGGGCATAATTCTTCCCAAGAAAGTGTTTGGATCAAATCAAAAAGAGTTACCCGATGTTAAGGTAATGTCTTCTCTTATGTTATTTTGTTTTATTTTGCTTCTCCAACCCCTTAATCTATTTTTATTAAATTATTTTGTAACAACACCGGTATCTTCAATATACTAGGATGTTTTTATGAGAATTATTTGATTTAAACTTACACACACCTTCGTCTAATGGTTAAAGAACATACTGTTTCTATGGTTGGAGAATTTCTACCTCACGAAATGATGATTGTTCAATCTTCTTTTAACACATCTCATGGTTGCCATTAAGATGTAACTATATTTATATATGATATATATTATGTTTGTTTTTTCCTTATGCTTCTGTATTTCTCATTTATGTCTTACCTTTATGATTTCCATTATGGGTAAATGCAATAATTTCATTTTAGGAAGTGCGGACTACCGCCCCTTCAAAGTGATTTGAATCGTTAATGCCATATGTGGGATGTATAAAGGATAGATTAAATTATATTATATATGATATTATACTGGAATTATAATATAACTTTATATCATTATGATTTCATTCCATTAAATACGAAATAGAAATGAAAGTAGCGTTCATGCGTACGTACGACTTACCGTCTCCATGAACGGTGCATTTCATTTCTTACCTCTAAATGTTACGTAATATTATGAATGAATGTATATACTGAATATATATGATATATATGATATATAAATCCTGAATATAATTCTTGAGATAATGGATATTCTACCACACAAACAACTTGTAATTATAAGAAGTTTATTGTTGACTCAAGTACCAAAGATCGAAAAAACGACCGTTATTAACTTAAATGACTACATAATTTTTTTAACATTGTAATAAGTGATATAAAAGGGATAATGAACTTAAAAAAGGTTCTTAAGCAAGTATAGATTAACTCTTTTTTATTATTCAGGAGATTAAAGAATGGTCGAGTGAAGTCGGACACGAGGTTAGGGAACTTCTTAACCCAATTTATATTCTTTGGGTTAATCTCCTACTTTCAAATTATGTCATGATATTATTATGTCCTATCTTGTATTTGTACTTTCTTTATGTGTACTTATAGTGAATACACATAATAGATCTATTTTATTTAAAAAATGATCTTTGTAAGGGACTTCGTCTCAATCTCCTTTCATTGAGGAATATTTTATTTTATACACAAATTTCTTTTATACGGTTTATAAACCCATTTGACTTTTACTTTTATTCAAAAGGCATATTTTTATATGAGAGTTTTTACTAAACAACAAAAGGAATGTTTTGTCTTACGTATGTCGTGACAACGACTTCTCCACCGCCGTGACCATTATTTGAGTTTCAGCATCCTCTACAAGCCATAACTTTTTTTAAAATGAAAAATAAATACCAAGTTTTACTTTTCTTTTATTTGGTATTGAAAATGGTTTTATTATATCAATGTGTTATATTGATATCTTGTGATTGAAATGTGGAAATATTAGGTTTCCTTTATGCATGTTTTATGGGATAAGATAATGTTATGGTTTATGATATGTTTAAACCTTTTCATATAAGGAATTCATTGGACTTAATAAGTGACGGGTGGAGCCCGCTATAGCTCCTCAATGCATTGGTAGGTCTCATGAGACAAACTAGTGTCTTGGCACGAGGCCTTGACAAAATCTTATTTGTAGTCTTGGTACGAGGCCTTGGCTACGTGGTTATGATAGTCTGGCATTATTCATTCCATCATTATGAAAGTGGTTATTGATATTTCATGTGATTATTCGACTAGTAGAATATCCATGTGAATAAGTAAATGACATTATTTCATTTTAATTTTTCCATATTACACTGAAGTTCAAGTTTAAAAGGATTTTGTTTTAGTTTTACATTGCCTTAAATGTTTATGTTTATTTATGAAAGCTTCCGCAATATTTTTATCCTTACTGAGCATCTGAGCTCACGCCTTTCAATGTTTTAATATTTTCCAGGATCTGAAGAAGTATTTTATGAATGACCTGCAGGGATAGTCAGAAGTGGATATGAGTGTGGACTATAGAGACCATGTTATTTTTGTTTTTCACTTTATTATGTAATTTAACATTTATGAATGTATCTAGAGTTTCCAAGGCTACTAAACTAATCAGTCTTTCGAGACTTGATCATTTGTGATCATGCCAATGTTACGTAATAATGCACCGAATCTAGATAACTGGGGTCAGGACGTTACAGTTGGTATCAGAGGCAGTTTAGTAATAACCTTAGAATCTAGATTTAGAAAAACTTTGATTAGAGCACATAGCCCTAAGATAGACTTTGAGGATTAGTATAGAAGAACTTCGTAGAAGTTTGGTACTATAGAGATTTTTTGAGTTTTCCAAGCAATACATCCCTGTCTGGTTACGAGTAGGTAGAGGCGGTTCTGGCACAGATGTACCTAGGGGTAAAACTCGAAAACACCGCTTTGAGCTAGACTCGAACGGGAACTGGTGCACGACAACGGGCATTGCTTCACTCTTGGTTACGATACTCCCAGGGGATATGCTTAGGATAATTCTTATTTTCATTAAAAACCATTATGAAGGGTTTATGAGTATATACTTTCTCAAAGATAACATTTTTTTATGATTATGGATTATATCCATAAATATTTCAATTTATGTTAAGTATTTTACAAGTATGGAATTATGTATTTTGTTTCATAAACTAATCTAGTTTATGATAGTGTTTACAAATGGCACCTAGTGGAAGGAATGGAAACTGTATCAATGTACACACTCCATGTAGGGATTTTCATCCTGCTTAATATAATTATAGTGGAGTTGGTGATACAACTGGTGCTGATCAACTTATCACCATATCGGGACAACTCACTCAGGTTATGAATAATAACATTACTCGTATGTAGCACCCTGATCCGCAACGTGGAGGATCAATGTTAGACCACTTCATGAGGCAACAACCACCAACATTCAATAGGAGTATGAATCCCTTAGTAGCTGAGCAATGGATAAATTCCTTAGAGAAAATATTCCATGCCTTGGGGAGTAGTGAAAGGGAAAAGGTTATCATGGCAGTTTACCGCCTCACTGGAGATATTGATCAATGGTGGTCATTGATTCAAAACACAAAGGAAGATGATGAAGTATCAAATATGGAATGGAGGGAGTTAAAAGGGATTTTCTTAGAAAAATACTTTCCCCATGACCATCAAGAAGATATGGAAAGGCAATTTCTGAGTCTAAGGAAAAAGGAGGATGAGAATGTTACAAAGTATGAGTCTAACATTACAAGGTTAGTGAGGCATGCAGCAGATTCTATACGTAACCCATGAAGTAATATTGATTGTTTCTTTGATGGGTTAAAACCATTTCTCCGTCGAGAATTAGTCTCACAAACCTTTTCATCGTACGAAGACATTGTCTAATGTGTTATCAAGATATAAAAGGAATTCTCTAAATCTTATGACAATAAAGTAACGCAATCGAAGAAGAGAATGGTGGAAAAAGAGATAGATAAAGGGAAAAACGGAAAGAAGGATTTTCCATTATGCGATAATTGTGAGAAGAATCACCCCAGTACTTTCCTAAAAGGAATGGGAGTTTGTTATAAATGTGGAGAAAAAGGTCATTAGGCTCGTGATTGCAAGGGAAAGAAAGAGGCTACCAATATTGAATGCTACAATTTTAGGGAAATGGGGCATTATGCAAATGAATGTTCTAAGTGTCAGGGAAACTTACCTCAGAAAAGTCCAAGGGATCAAGGAAAATCTTATTTTGTTACTACAGTTGAAGTTGAATAATTAATGTATTGGTGCTTTTGGACTCAAGGATTATATTCTGGTTATAAGAATAATGTGATATATATAAGGATTGTACTACAGTACTTGTTGTTTTCATTAAGGTTTTAATATGATTAAGGTAATCATATTTTTGTATGTGACAATAAGAGAAACTTTACTGTGTTTGAGGAATTTGATGATACAATTGATTTTGGAATTTAAAGACCTTTTAGAGAAAGTCTGGACAGTGGTATTTTGGATAACAATAAAGATTAGAATGGATTAAGTTGAACTTTGGATAGTATTTTTTAAGGTTAAAACATTTCTGAATATTATTTTTGGAATATTATAATACTATAGTTTTATGAAAAGGACAACCTGCAGGTTGGGGGATAAACCATCACGTCGGAAAAATATGCAGGAATCGAACCCACAACCATAGTGCGACATGCCTTTATTACCTACCACTAGCCTACAGGAAGTACCTGGTTATTATAAAATAGTTTTCCTAATTTAAATGGTGTGTGTTAATATTTTGAACCTTGTACGATTAGGATAAATATAATATTTTTGAGTTCTATTACCTTTTGGATTGAAAGATGGGTTTTTGGTAAAAATTTATTAAAGAATGAAAGTCTACATGAAAATTAAGTATATTTCCTTACATTATTAGTAAATCTTCTAAATAAATTCCTCAACTTTATTAAATTTAACATAAAAAAAATGTTGTCGGTTAACTTTTCCAATTGGGGAATCAATGATCGTTTAACCAATCACAAGTTTGTGTTTTTCTTATAGTTAACTTTCTCCTAATATTGTTTTCTACAACTCTCCATCAGACCTTGATGGTTTTTTTCTCCTCCCTATCCATATTTTCAAAGAATCCTAGTATGGGCTATTCGGTTGACCTTTGTACTTATCTTTCTTTCTTTTAAAGTTATATTTTTATTAACCATATATCCGATGTGGGTTTTCCACAAAGATATTTTATATTTTCAACCTTTTATTTTCTAAGAACATTTTCAAATTTCAAGGATGCAATTTATTTGAAGGAGGGGAGAATGTAACACCCCAAGCTTTCACGATACGCTTCTCTTTCAATAATACAGTAGCGTGTGTTGTACACAAGTTCGAGATTCTAACACACTGTGACCAATCAAAGTAGTCATTATGAATAGTAATAACCACTTTTTGAAATTATATTAATTTTATAATTCAAAATGGAATTCATTTTTGTATTCGGAATATCAAAATTATCTTATGTTGAATTTTTGTAATTTTATGAGAACTTCCAATTTTCTATGAATAGTAAAAAAATACTTAAATTTTTTTTTTAATCAAAATAATTTATAGTGATAAATTATACCATTGAGTGGTTTTAAAGTATAATTAGAATATATTTTTACCATTTTATCCAATGGTGGTCATTGAAATTAATTTCACTTGGAAATTGGACATAAACAATTGTCAATCTTTTGATATATATTGTTTCTTAAAAACACGCTATTTGTTGTGACAACGGGAATTAATTATAAAACTAATTAATTAAACCTATATTATTTGAATTTTTTAAAATAGACAACATTTTTGAATTCGTAATATCAAATATAGCTTAGAGTGAATTTTTGGTATTTTTCTGAAAAACTTCAATTTTTGATAAATAGTGAAACCACTAAGTGGTAGTTTAAAAAATAATTTTTCGTGTAAATGAAACATTACCACTTCTTTTTAATTAATTTCAAAAATACAACATACATGGTTTTAATTAGGATGAAAAATGTGGTTTAATTGGATTAAAATAATTTATGGTGAATTGTAACTTTTAAGTTCTATTAATCGCAATTAAAGGTAATTAGTGAAATTTAAGGTCAAAATGATATTATAAAAATATTAAAATATCTTGACACTTGTCCTAGCCTCATTGGATGAGTCATGGTCGACCAAGAAAATCCATGGGTCAACTTGGGGACCCCATGGATCCACTTGGGTAAGAAAATGACATTAATAACTTTTTATTTAAAGTAAAAATAAAATTGTCACAAACATGTGTTGTTTTACTAAAACAATTATTACATGTGGTAATATTAGTTAAATTTTAGACTATAAATATTAATTTGAAATATAAAAATACTTCCTACATCATAGTATTTTTTTTTTATAATTTTTAAACATTAAATAAATTAAATTTTTTAGGACACCATGATGATGCAACGATTACCTCATTAATTAACTATTTAAATAAAATAAAAAGATAGTGTAAAATATAAGACATACACTTGTAAAAAACATATTGGATGAGTCTATTTAGATCACTTATCACCTTATCCTAGAAATATATAATTTTTGGACCTTTGAAATCCGAAAAGTACTTCATAATAATGTAACATTTCATTACTTTCCAAGAGTACCCCTCCTCTCTTCTTATAAAAGGCCTCCACCTCTATAACCTTATTCACACCTTAAATGCCATTTGTCTCGTCCAAACTCTTCCAAAATACTCTATAAACTTCCCTCTCTTACTCATAGAAGCCTAACATTGGGAATAATTCTTCCCAAGGAAGCCTTTGGCTCAAATCAAAAAGAGTTACCCGATTTTAAGGTAATGTCTTCTCTTATGTTATTTTGTTTTATTTTACTTCTCCAACCCCTTAACTCTTCTTATTAATTTATTTTGTAAAACAAACAGTATATTAAATATACTAGGATGTTTTTATGAGAATTATTTGATTTACACTTACACACACCTTCATCTAATGGTTAAAGAACATACTATTTTTGTGGTTGGTGAATTTCTGCCTCACGAAACGATGATTGTTCAATCTTCATTCAACACCTCTCATGGTGGCCATTAAGATGTAAATATATTTATATATGATATATATTAGGTTTATGTTTTCCTTATGCTTCTGTATTTCTCATTTATGGCATACCTTTATGATTTCCATTACGGGTAAACGTGATAATTTCATTTTAGGAAGTGCGGACTACTGCCCCCTCAAAGTGATTTGAATCGTTAATGCCTTATGTGGAATGTATAAAGGATGGAGTAAATGATATTATTTATGATATTATACTGTAATTATAATATAACTTTATATCATAATTATTTAATTCCATTAAATACGAAATAGAAATGAAAGTAGCGTTCATGCGTACGTACGGCTTACCGTCTCCATGAACGGTGCATTTCATTTCTTACCTCTAAATGTTACGTAATATTATGAATGAATTTATATACTGGATATATATGATATATATGATATCTAAATCCTGAATATAATTCTAGAGATAATTGATATTCTACCACATACACAACTTGTAATTATAAGAAGTTTATTGTTGACTCAAATACCAAAGATCGACAAAACGACCGTTATTAACATAAATGAATACATAATTTTCGTAAAATTGTAATAAGTGATATAAAATGGATAATTAACTTGAAAAAATATTCTTATGAAAGTATATATTAACTCTAGTTTATTATTCAGGATATTAAAGAATGGTCGAGTGAAGTCGGACACGACGTAAGGGAACTTCTTAACCAAAGTTCTGTTCTTTGGGTTAATCTCCTACTTTCATATTATGTCATGATATTATTATGTCCTATATTTTATTTATAATTTATTTATGTTTACTTATAGTTAATACACATAATAGATCTATTTTATTTAAAGAAATGATATTTGTAAGGGACTTCGTCTCAATCTCATTTCATTGAGGCATATTTTATTTTATACACAACATTCTTTTATACGGTGTATAAACCCATTTGACTTTTACTTTTATTCAAAAAGAATATTATTATATGAAGTGTTCTTACTAAATGACAAAAGGAATGTTTTGTCTTATATATGTCGTGACAATGACTTCTCTGCCACCGTGACCATTATTTGAGTTTTGGATTCCTCTACAAGCCATAACTTTTTTTAAAATGAAAAATAAATACCATGTTTTACTTTTATTTTATTTGGTATTGAAAATGGTTTTATTATATCAATGTGTTGTATTGATATCTTGTGATTGAAATGTGGAAATGTTATGTTTACTTTATGAATGTTTTATGTGATACGATTATGTTATGGTTTATGATATATTTAAACCTTTTCATATAAGGAATGCATTGGACTTAATAAGTGACGGGTGGAGCCCGCTATAGATCCTCGATGCATCGGTAGGTCTCATGAGACAAAATAGTTTCTTAGTACGAGGCCTTTACAATATCTTATTTGTAGTCTTGGCACGAGGCCTTGGATACGTGGTTATGATAGCCTGGCATTATGCATTCCATCATTATGAAAGTGGTTATTGATATTTCATGTGATTATTCTACTAGTAGAATATCCATGTGAATAAGTAAATGGCATTATTTCATTTTACTTTTGCCATATTACTCTGAATTTCATGTTTAAAAGGTTTTTGTTTTAGTTATACATTGCCTTAAATGTTTATGTTTATTTATAAAGGCTTTTGCAATATTGTTATCCTTACTGAGCATCTGAGCTCACCCCTTTCAATGTTTTAATATTTTCCAAGATGTGAAGAAGTATTTTATGAATGACCTACAGGGATAGTCAAAAGGGGATATGATTGTGGACTATGGAAACCATGTTATTGTAGTTTTTCACTTTATGATGTAATGTAACATTTAGGAATGTATCTAGTGTTTCCAAGGATACTAAACTAATGGGTATTTCGAGACTTGATCTTTTTTTATCATGCTAATGTTACATAATAATGCACCAACTCTATGTAACTGGGGTTGGGGCGTTACACATATTACACAAAAATAAAATTTGTGTTTTATCGTATCAAAGTCAAAATCATTTATAATGTAAAATATATAAAAAGAAAATATATTCATTATTCTATAAAATATACATATTCATATTATCAGGGACTTGATATATATACCTTTATTAAACTAGAAAACTCCCTAAGGGTAAGGTGCATGATGGTGAAATTTTCATGGGGTGGTTCGATGTACATAGTTTGGGTCCTGATCTCGATAAGCTTGAACTTCTCCCACAAATTGTATTTCTCATGATTTAGTTATTAGGTCTCAGATTGGGCTTATTCAATGGAAAATCACAATGATAATATCTCCCTAAAAAGCTTTGATAAATTGGATTTATAGGGTACGATCCTACTGGTCGTGACCATCACATTATTTGTCCATATTAATTGGATTTTTCAAAACCCTATATTTATTCTCATCATATTATCACCATTCAATGAATATATTATCAAAATTTATGGTGCTTAATGGAATTTTAAATCTAATAGGATATAATAAAACCAAATAATTGAATGTGTTTTATATAAACATAACATATAATATGGAATTTAATTAAATCACAAAGATAATTTTCATTATAGAAGTTCAGGTCAATACAATCTTCCCTCCTAAAATTTCATCCTCAAAAATTTCATTTCACAAATTAAAATAGGTGATGTTAATTATTCTTAATCACCTCCTCTTGTCCCATTCCGCTTCTTCAAACTTTTGGTTTCTCCATAGCACTATGACCAGGTGCATTGTCTTATTTCACAAAACTGTTTCTCTATGACATAAGACCTTCATCGGCTACTCCTCATATGAGAGATCATTCTCTAATGATACAACCTATAGATTCATCACATGTGAGGGGTCTGTTATGTATTTCCTCAAGAGGGATATATAGAAAACATCATATACTTGACTTAGGTAAGGTGTGATTTCTAGTTGATAGGCCACCGCTCTGATGCAATCAAGGATCTCAAAGGGACCGATGTATCTTGGACTAAGATTTATATTCTTCCCAAATCTCATGGCTTTTTTCTATAGAGATATACAGAGGAATACATTATCTATAACCTCAAACTCTAGGTCTCATCGAATATTGATATCATAGATCTTTTTTTGCCTTTGAGAAACACTGATGTGCTTCTAAATAGTCTTGACATTTTACACCATTTCCTAAACCATTTAAGACCTTGTAATTTTCATTACCCAACTTCATCCTAGAATGCAGGTGTTAGGAACCTATTCCTATAAAGGACTTCATAAGGGGATATTTTGATGCTTTAGTGGAAACTATTATTGTATGACAACTCAACCAGAGGATGATGTTGATCCCATCCTCCTCTGAAGTCAATTAACCATGCTCTTAATATTTCCTTGAGTGTCTAGAAAATCTGCTCAGATTGGCATTAGTTTAAAGGTTATAAGTCATGTTGAAGTTAAGATTAGTATTTAGAGAATATTAGTGAATCTTCTAGAAAATTGATGTAAATCTTGGGTCTCAATCAGATATAATCTATAGTGGTGTTCCATGTGGCCTCACCACTTCTCTAATGTATATCCTCTCAAGTTGATTGAGTGAGAAGTCCTATCAAATTTCAATGAATTGAGAAATATTTATAAGATAATCCACCAAAACCTATATATCATTATTTCCTCTTGATTTCTTTATAAGACCAGTGAAAAATTCCATGGTTATGTTTTTCTATTTCCATGTAGGTATGGTTAATGGTTTCATCATCCCCTTGGATTTTTTACCTTAATCCTTCACTTGTTAACATACAAGATGCCTTGATTTATATTTTTCAATATCCTTCTTCATATTGTCCCACCAATAGTGCTCTCATAGATCTCGATGCATCATTGTGATCCCTGGATGTATATATATGGTCAAACTATGTGAATCATACAATAAATCACTATTTAATTTGGGGTTTTATGGTACACATAGTCACGACCCAAATATTTCAACACCTTCTTCATTAATTTTTAACTCTAGTGACTTCCATTTTCTTCTAGATTCCACCTTCATTTGAATTCCCCCATCATCCCTTTGAGAATCCTTTATATTCTCTAGAAATGATGGTTGAAAAATAATTTGTGAAATTATTGATGATTTTCCTTCCTTTATGATTCTTATTACCATCCTTTTCAAGTCAAAGAATATATGATCTTTATCAATTCTAATCAAGGATAAAATTACTGGATCATTTCTACTTAGAGCATCTGACATTTTAATTGATTTCTCAGGATGGTATTTGATTGAGAAATCATAGTCATTAATCATCGCCAACCAAATTTTGTAGTTCATATTCATCTCTTTCTATGTGAATATATAATTTAGTATCTTATGATCCATATATATTTCACACTTCCCCCTAAAGATATAATGTTGCTAGATTTTCAATGTGAAGATAACTATATCCAACTCCAGATCATGCATTGGTTAGTATTTTTCAGGAACATTCAATTTCCTTGAGGCATTGGATATCACCTTTTCATTCTATATTAACACACACACCAATCTCTTTTTTGAATCATTGTTGTGTACCATGAAAATTTACCCACTTATAGGTAGCATAAGTTCAGGTACAATGATAATACTATTTTTTAACTCCTTGAGGATATCTTCAAATTCATTATTCCAAAAAAACTTAACTTCCTACTGAGTTAACTTGGTTAGAGGGTTTGACAATAATGATAAGTTTCTCACAAGTCAATGATAATACCCAAATAACCCAAGGAAACTATGGATTTATATCCTAGATGTTATATCAACCATCCTTCAATTACCCATGTATTTTAAGGGTCTATATATATCCAATTACTTGTAATAATATTCCCCAATAATTAGAATTCCATAAACCAAAACTCACATTTTTAAACTTTTCATAATTCTTCTCCTTTCATAATATTTTTAGCATAGTTCTAATATGCTCCTCTTATTCGTTATTTATTTTAGAGTATATTAGAATATCATTTATAAATACTACCATAAATTTTTCAAGGTAATATATAAAGGATCTATTCATAAAGCTCATAAACATTTATAGAGCATTGATGAGTCTGAATTGCATTACTATGAACTCACAGTGTCCTCACATTGTATGAAATATAGTCTTGGGGATATCCTCCTTCTTTACCATTTCTTGATAATACCCCAACTGAAGATACACCTTAGAGAAGTATTGGGCTCTACATATCTAATTTAAAAAGTCATAAATTCATATTTGAAGACACTTTTTATTTATCACGATCTTTCTTTACTCATGATAATAAATGCAAAGGAACATTGACCAATATTCTTCTTGATAAAGAGGACTGGTGCACCCCATGGTGAAGCACTTGGGCATGTGAACCCTTTATCCAGATTCTCTTGCAGTTGTTTCTTTAGCACCTCAAGTTCTACAAGATCCATTATAAATGGAGTCTTGGATAATGGAAATTGAATAGGTATAATATCGATTGAAAATTCAATCTATTGTCTAGGAGAAATACCAAAAAATTCTTCTCGAAACACATAAATGCATTATCTTATAATAGGAACATCTTCAAGGACGATACTTTCTTTAGTATCCATCATTTGATCTATATACACTTTCTTATAGGGAAAAAATATCCATGATTTATATGTTGGTGCTAAATAAGATTCATCCTTCTCCTTACACTTGTACAGAATCGGAAGACAATTTGTGATACTGAGAGTGATTTGCTTGTCATGGAAATTTATGTTTTATCTATCTATGGAAATCCAATCCATACCCATAATTTCGTCAAATTACACTAAAGGTAGTGTCACAAGTTTCACTAGGATGTTCAGCCCAATTATTTTGACATGTGAAGAGTTATATACATGGGATGTAATAATTTCCCCAGTTTCTATTTTCATCAACAACTCTACTTCCATATTTTGTGGTGGTTTTTTTATAGTTCTACTAAACTTGCGTGATATGAAGGAACGTGTATAAATAGAATAAAAAATTACATTCTCTATTATTGAATGAATAACTTAAATACCTATCAACACTTTATTGTTGGGATCCACCTGAGCAGTTGTAATGGAATAAGCTTTCCCTGGTTTCCTTAGAGGTTATTGGCATTGATTTTCTCTGACCACCCTTATCATATTGCATTGGTTTTCAAAGTGTCTATATTCCTTATTATTGAAACATTATAAAAAAGGTTCATGGTTGACTAGAGAATTCCTATCTTCCATTACATTGTTTGGTTTCTCCTATCAAAAATTTATATTTAGATGCCCTTCCTTCCCAAACCTAAATAATTTCCTCTTTGCCTTTAGGAAATTTATGCAGCACTTCTTTCTGCACTTTTAACAAGTGGGATGTTAAAATTTCTTACCACTGTTAGATTTCTCCATCGTGCTTCCAGAATTAAAATCTACTTTACAATTCTTATCCCTATGAGGTCCTTGAGATTCATTAATCTCCATTTCAATTTTAATTGAATATAAAAAAAATTGATCATAGTTATAAAGGTCTTAGATCACCAAGTATTTTTTTAGGCTTGGTTTTATCCCACCAAATAAGAAACTATATTTACATTTGGGGGTAATAACAAAGTTGTAGGTGTATCGTGAAAGTCCTGTGAAGTTTTCTTCATATTCCCTGATGGATTCATTATCTTTTTTCTTTAGGGAAAGCAAATACCTTTTTATTTTAAGTTAGATAGTGGTAGGAAAATATTTGTTGATTTTTTTCATAATTTCTTCCACCCCATCGCTTTGATCCCTTCCTCAGGCTTCATATTCATTATAAATTTCCACCACTAATCAACTTCTCTCACTATATGATATAAAACTATAATAATATTCTCTTACTTGAAACTTTTAAGGATGGATAAGATCTTCTCAATAGATTTTATCCATTGTTCTGTGATTAAAGGATCAGATGATCCATTGAAATTTAGAGGCCTTTGTCAAATAAAGATCTCAATTATCACTTATTCTTTCTTAGGGGGATTTGGGCGTTACTCCTGAATCATGTTTCTATTAAAAACCTTATTAAATTGATAGAGTATCATCATAAATTTCATGATTTCTTCTCTCATCGGGTTAGGAAACTCGTTTGGTCATTCATCACATTTCCCTTCACATTGGTTGTTTACTCGGTTCCCCATATTTTTGGCCATTGGCTAGAATAAAGGAAAAAATAGGGATGATTAATTTTAAACTATTAAACACATAAACAATAATTCAATAACATTAAATAGGGAAGTTATAAATTTCATTTATTCATTAACTTACAAATTTCTTTTCTTCAATCTATGTTATCCATAATGTATTTCCTAACAAAAACATTTATGGATTTTTTGGTTCCCATAATAATGGTTGGTAATTATCCTATGGATTTACCAAATAATATCCCATAGTATTGTCAAACCAGTTTTGAATCAAGGTCCATTTTCATGCGCTAATTTCTAATTGATCCTTGCTCAATACGGGGGTTTTGGGAGTTACCCCTATGCACATATGTGCCAGAACCACATCCACTTATAGTATATAGACAGAGATGCATTTACTTGGAAAACACATACTATATACATTACCAAAATTTAATGATGTTTTATTATATTTAGTCTCACCCCTAACTCTTTCACTAGAGTTTTCTAATTTTAATCCCAAGAATAACTAAACATTCATTTGATACCAATTATGATAACCCTTGTCTTTATTACACATTAATTAATGATTTATCACATAAAGGTACATGATGGTGATATTTTCATGAGGTAGTTCTACATACATGGTTTGGGTCATGATCTCGATGAGATTGAACTTCTCCCATAAATTGTTTTTCTCATTCATTAGTTTTTGGATCTCATCTTGGGATTGGTCAAGGGAAAAGCTTAGTGATGTTATCTCCCTCAGATACTATAATAAATTGGATTTAAAGGTAATCATCCTACTTGTGAAGGCCATAAAATCCTTTTTCCATGTCAATTGGATTTTTCCAAACCCTATGTTTACACTAATCATATGATCATTGTTCAATAACTATATTATCAATGGTCGTGATGATTGATGATATTCTAAATCCAATAGGATATACTAAAACCAAAAAAGTACTTGTGTTTTTTGTAACCAAAATACATAAGAAGACATTTAATTAAATCAAAAAGAGAATATTATTTATAAAAGTTTAGGTCATTACAAAAAAACACCAAAACATTTTAATGATAAATAATCCAATAAAGATTATATGCCTTGAAGAACACAAATAATCCTGAGGGGTGCCTACTATTAGAATTTCTTAGTTCTATATTAGCTAAAATCATGTAGAATATTATTTTTTTGAGATCATACTGTCTGAGTTTTTCTTCTATGCCTTTACTATTACAAAAATTCCCAAGGGATTCCAACTATCTTGATATTGTTTAGTTCTATTTAGACTCAATTCAGTCATAATAAGTTCATTGTATAAAATATATTGAAAATAAAAATACAAAAAGAGTGTGTTTTGTTGCCCAAACATAGGAGATAATGGAGAATGAGTGAGTTTTATTTATAAATTAAGAATTGGATTCTTTCATATCATTTCAAACATTTAACTATGGACTTGGTGTATACAATATTACAACTACTTCATCACCTTTATTTTGGAAGGGGTGAATTGAAAGAAACTCATTAAATGTTATGAGAAATGTTTTCTCAAATTTTATTTTTTTAATATACATGGAATTATGAAATTTTATCCTATGATTCTAAGATATCCTTCATGATGATATAGAGATTGATGTTTGAGAAAAAAACATGGTTCAAGTGTGTGAGAGTGATTAACCCAAAATTATCACTAATTTTTCTTATTATTTTCAATTGATGTGAATGGATTTCATATCAAAATCCCATATATATATAAAGTTTTATACATTTGTGGATTTTACAATCACATTTTTGTAAATAATTACTTAAATGTTTATTTTGAGTCTTTTTTGGTTCATATTTGAAACACCCACTTTAAACATATTAAATACATACTTGAATATATGAGATTGATGATTTTGATTTTGCATCATATGTATTTTATACAAATTCAATCATTTATTCAATCAATTGTCTCATTGTTTATTTGTGACTAATCTAGAATAACATATTTAATTTTTTATTTATAGGGTTAATACTATTCTAGGGTACCAACATAGTCTCATATCAACACTTAAGAAGGAATTAACATGCCAAATAATCCTATTAATGACCCTTGGGAATGCATCACTTGGAGAATGAGGCCTCATGTCTAAAATAAAGAGTGTATCAAATGGAAATGCAGCATCATAGAAACACTTTACAAGGAATTGAGACATTAACAAAACGATATAGTAATCCCTAAGAAGGTGCCAATGCATCAATCCTATTCCATCAAGGCACCTCATACTATGATGGGAGGCCAGTATATCCCTAGAGAGCTACCTCAAATTAAGTTTCAACATAAACGTTTTCTTCATGGAGGAAATATGAAATAAATCACACAACCATTGTATCATGGAAACCCAGTACATATTATTAATTCCATCCAACACTCCTTACATTGTGATACTCCACCGTTTAGAACTTGTAAATGTCACAGTGATGAATCCTAGGGAGAAGCTAATATAGTCTCAAGATTGAACCCAACATTACATCTAGCTTCCAAAGGATCCCTAAGACTCAATTATTCTCATGTTATCAAGACAAAAATTTCCTTCATTAAAGCTACACTTACTATCATACACCTAACATGGCACTTTATCTAGGCTAGAGATTACATTTTCCCATAGACGGTGCTTTCATTATTCAGAAACTATATTTATCATTTTAGGAACCCATGATACACCATTCCATTGTTGATGCATCATCATAAACATGGGGAATTCAAGGAAGGGTCGATTAGATGAAGGGTAGCCCTTGATACCTTCTCAAATCCACATGGATTACATGCACAACAATACATGAGGACCAAAAACATATTCTCTCTAAGAATCTAACCAAATTGGGTAAATTACCTAACAAACCAACCACAATGAATCATATCTAGGATAAAGGTAGAATATATAGATCATGGAGCTGATCACTAAAAAAATGGAGGAAATCCGCACTTCAGGTGAAAGCATCTATCACACACTCTAATTCCATGATGTATTGATACAAAAGCCGATGGAATGAAACCTAAAAAAGATTCCTATTTGAATAAAAAGAAGAAATAGAGAAAGGGATCAAACCATTAGGGTTATCAATCTATCGAGGGGAGAGTATAACATACGAGCTAGATGAGGATTGATCTATACTAAAGGATATCTCTAAGAGTAATCCAAACTAGAGGAGAATATCAAAAGTTATAGGAGATGGCCAGAGTCATCACATTACCACTCATCTTTCTTCACTCTTTCTTTTTATTTATATATTTTAACCTATGTGTCTCGACCGATTCATAATGTATATATGAGAATTAGTTTTAATCAATTTTCCATCTTTTAATATATTATGAGTGATTTATTGTATGATTTTTATTCATTTCATAATACCCATTTAGAAATAATTTACATGGATACCCTATAAATGCGAGTTATGTAGTGTGAGTGTAGGCTTACACACTCACTTTTTTTATCTATTCAATTGATACCAAGTAGATTTTTATAGAGTTTTGGTTAAATAAGAGAGTTTGACCCATGTTGAGAATGTTAGGAAAAAAAAGTCAATCTCAATTTGGGAAGTTTAATGAGTGAAACCCGCATAAATGCGATTGAAAACCACAACAATGAGGGACCAAAAAACCCAAGTTGAGTTTTCACATATGATAGAAACAATGTCTTCACAAAAATATGAAATTGAAAACTCATTTCTCCAAGAAAGGAGAGTTAGTAAACCATATAAGGACCTAAATTATCATTAGGGAGTCTTATATATCATCTATATCTAAGTGTGTCTAGGTTTTCAGTGGTGGTTGATCGTTATTTTCTCATGATCAATATGTAGAAATAAGTGATTTTGGTTCATTTTCATCCACCATTACAAGTGATTTTCCACTCTAGTGAAAAGGAATAACTTGGTTATCAACTAATGGTTAGGATTTTTTCCCTTTTCTTCTTGTCCACATATCTTTACACACATCACATACACTATATTTTTTCTACTTTAAATTTATAAAACCCAACCAATAACACTATTAAACACATATACTTATGTTCAACATGTACTTTAAGTACAAATTTTATTTACACTCACATTTATTCAATGAATTATATTAACATATGTTCAGTTAGTTCTAGAGATGTATTCTATATACAATTTATTTCTATAGTATTATATAAAGAAAACATTTCTCTATAGTAATATTGATAAATAAATATATATGATCAAACTAGATTTTTTTATAAAATAATAAAAAGTAAACTTGGTTTGTAGATTGATAATATATATATATATATGGTCTCAATTGGGCATCGAGATTTTTGTACATGAGATTTGATTCCCATATCATAAGCCTCTGATATAACAATCTTCATTTTGATTCTTTTATATATTTCAGAGGTTTGAATGGTAATGATTTTATCATTCTTTTTTTCATGTGGATGACATGTTGTCTAGAGGTCATAATAATGATTAGATCCAGAAGACAAAGTCTAAGTGGGATAAAAAATTTGATATAAAGGTCTTAAGACCAGAAAAAAATATTCTTGGGATATAGATTTATCGAGACAGAGATAATAGGAATGTTTAGAAATTATAAAATAATTAATTGGGGAAGATCTTTAATTTATTCAATATAACATATTATAAGCCAATATCTACCAATATTTTTATTAATTTATAGTTATTATTTTTGAGGATTACTAACAATGATATTAAGATAATGATGTTGTCTCCAATATTGTATGCATCAATAGTGGGGGGTGTCATTTTCACTATGGTTTTTACTAGACTGGACATTGCATATACAGTGGTAGTAGTAAGTCCTTATGTGAAAAATCTTGGATGGGATCATTAAAACATAATGAAGAGGATCTTAGGATATGTCAAAGAGACCTCAAATTCTACATTATGTTCTATAGAATAAAACTACACTATTAGAGGCTATATTGATTCAAATATTATAGGTGATTTTGACCAGTGGAAATCCACTACAGGTTATGTTTTTACTCATATATAAGGATTTGTATGCTATATATAAAAACTATATTTAGTTATGAACTTATCCACAACTATGGATAAGTACATAGAAAAAATATAGTATTGGATGAGAAGGTTTTTAGTTGATATTTGGAACAAGAAGTATAATATTCCATTATTTTATGATAGTTATAGTGCCTTTCATGTTGCAGGGAATTCATATTTTCATTCCAAGAAAAAACACATTTAAATATAGTGCCATTTTTTTGATATTTGTTAGAGGAAGGAAGTGTCGACATGTGTAAAATTTACACCAAGAAAAATATGGAATATTTCCTAACTAAGATGAATGAATTTGATAATTTCATATGGTGTTGATTCTTTAAAGGCCTTGAAAGATTCTAGAAGATGATTTAGCTGATAGAAAGAATGTGTGGATATTCGATTGGTTCCCAATAAAATCTCAAATTGGGTGATATATCATTAAAAACCTTTATTTATTAATTTTATGATGGAATTACACCCCTCATTTTTCAAGAGGGGGAAATATTGGTTGGTATGGTTGGTGGAAAACCCCACCAACTCATACAATGAAGGAGATATAAGGGGTGATGGGGTTTCCTATAAAATTAATTTCTCTATTCTCTAAAAAATCATCAGCCGATGCAAAAATTATTATCCCAATTTCTTTTTTCACTATGTGGTATTTTGTGAGGTGTTTCTCCATTTATTCAATAGATACATTTATGTGGGTTTTTCTTTGTAATAGGGAGAGTGTGTGTACCCACTTTTACCCATAATCGTCCTTCTATTTTCTCAATTTTTTCTTTACCCTTTTAATTTTAAGGGGGTTTCCATGTTACATCTAGGGTCCATTTATTTTTCACAATTTTTTCACTTTATTTTTATCGTGATATTATTACCACTCTAGATGGATTGTCATTTTCAGTACCAACACATTTCCCAAGTAGCCCAAATTTTAATACAGACCATAGGCCATTTGTTTTTATCACCAGTTCATTACCCATTTTAGGAATGAGTGTTACCCATGCCAATATGATGCCAGTCTATCTATGCATGATTTCCTGATACAATTACCACCAGGAAGACCCCATGTTTGTTTCCCACCCCTAGGCCATTTTTTTATTTTTTATTTTTCATTAGTTTTTAATATTTATCACATCCAGAATCTAAAAATGCTTTTTTTTTACTTTTCTCATATAGTATTTTATAATATGGAAAACATGTTTTTACAAGGTAAACATAAGTCATGTTAATAATATATTTTATTTTAATTTAATATTTGAGATTAAATCCTTTCCACACATCATCCTATTATACGAAATCAAAAAGCTCAAGGAGGAAAGTGTAATTATCATGCATTATGAATACGCCTTTTTCTTATCTTTGACATTATAAAACTAATTTTGTGATTATAAAATACATCCAAATAAATCATTAATTTCTAAATGGTTTTATATAAGAAATCATGATGAATTGGAGATCAAATAATGTACCAATAATAATTTCATGCTATATAAAAGAAGACACAAACAATTTTATAAATGAATCATTGATTTTTAGTCTAACAATACCTCAAGGGGACAACTTGAATATCCTTATATAGTTTATTATAAGATCTTAAATACAATCCCTAACCACCATATTCTGATAAAAAAATTAATGATATAATTATAATTGTGGAATGAGTTCCCATTATACCACCTATTTCCCCATGTCTTGGATTCTATAAAAAAATTAATTTAGATATTTGTGTCAAAAACATGTAAAAACCTATAGGAAAAAAGAAAATTTCTCACGATTGTTCTTTGGGAGCTTATAAACCTCAATATCATCAATAGAAACATGTGTTAATAATCGAAACACCCAAAACCATAAAAAAGGAAATTTATTTTAAACTATTGGACATAACTTACCAAAATAAAATGAAAATATTTTTTTAAATAACAAGGCACCACTGGTCTTTTCATAAAAGTACATCACAATATGAAATACATAAAAATAACACATAACTAATTAGAACAAAATTTTAGTGCTTCTGTTTGAGATATGGTACTACTATTGTAGCTTATGAGACATTTTGAGCTTAAGGGATATTTCAGAAGGTATTTGAATCATTCATGGTTAGCCATATGGTTTGGATAATCATGAGATTTAGACTAGGTATTTTTTAGGATAATTATTTTTGAACAATGAAAAACACATAATTAACCACACAGTTATCTAATTGTTCAAGATAACCATGCATCATTTTAAAAGGGGTAAAAAAATGTTCTATTTTGTAAAAACATAGTTTTTCACTCATGTATGGATCCTTTAATTTTTAGTCTAATTATTTATTTTGGACTGAATTTGGATGCCTAATGAGTTAGAAGAGGTATCAAGGGTGTTTGAGGCTTATTCATATCCCAAAACCCATCTTTTTTTGAAAACGATCCAGGTCGCATAGTTAGAGTATACTGTGCAGGTAGGGCGCATGGTTAGATCTAACGATGCAGATGGTCTGAATTTTGGGCAAAGTCATTCCGCATGGTTTGAGTACAGTTTCCCTAACTGTATGGAATAACCATGTGAGTTCCCCTTTTTCCTAGGTACCCATGCATGTTTTGCACATGGTTTGTCAAACTGTATGGACAAACTATGTATAAGCTATTTTCTGGGTAAAATGACCATTTTTCACTTAATGATCTAATTAAGCTCCTCCTTCCACCCAAATATAATTTCTAGTGTTATTGGCCTCCTTTACTCTCAATTTATATCATTTTGAAGGCTTAAGGTAAGGATCAATAGATATCATTCATTCAGGATATGATCGAGCTTTCATTCATCACATTGGATGCACAATAGTATGTAATCTAGTCCATTTTTATCCATTCTTCTCCCCTTTTGCTCTCGACCTAGTTATTGAGGTGTGAGGATTTTTTCCTTTTTCTCAGATCTACTCCATTCTAAGATAATCCAGATGATAATATCAGAGGTGGAATGTTGTACGACCCTAGGGTGGGTGGTCTATAACTCATCCCTCATGTTCACTGATTTTGGAATTATCATGTGGGGACCACCGATTTCATCAGGTGTCATTTATTGAGTTTATATGTCATGCTTATAATCATTAGAACTATATGGTTTCAATATTTCCAAATATATGATTATTTTTTAGTTGTCACACCAATAACTCAATCCCTCCCTTGTAGGATGTTATGCCATATTTATCATTTAGTGTTTTGACATGTTTGAGTCAGTTTTTGGGTGTGCCTTGGATTGACCTTTCCAAGGGTAATATTTTCTATATTAATGGATTGATTTATATTTTGAATTTTATAATGGAAATTTCCATGTATTCTCACCACTTGACCCACCTAAGATGAGTGATTCAATTTATAAACTAATGTTAAATGGAAAGTATCAAGTATACTTAGTATATGACTTGACTATTTTTAAATGTTATTGAATAATAGGTTGCATGTCTATAGAACCACATTCCATGTTAATGGAAGGTATTAGAGTGAACCTTGATTATTTAAAATTCCTTAAATGGATTAAATAAATAGTTTCATGCTACTTGGATTTATCACACTAATGAAAGGCAAGGCTTGAACCAAATGGACTTATTGATTAATTATGACTTGATTAAATGATGGCATGCTTAATTATCCTTTTCACACTAATAAAGGGTAATGGATTGAACATTATGAATTATATATGACTTCATTATCAAATAGGAGTGGCCTAACTCTATCTTACCTTGGATTCCCAAGGGAATTCTTTGAGCAGATGAGGACCCCATTCCAAATTCAAGGATACAGATTGCTTAGGTTGAGACCCACCTAGAGACCAATTCGTGTCTAACATTGCATGCCTAGTAAGACACCATAGGATCCCTCATATAGTACTATAGGATTCCATGGATACACTCCATGGATCCAACATTCAAAATTAGGTTCCATGGTTCAATCCCATTGAGCCTAGTCATTTCTTATCCACGTTTTAACTTAGATGAACTCCTTGTACTCAGTAGGTGTCTTATTTTAGAATCCCTTGGACTATGCTCCCTGGATTACACTCTTACCCTTATCCATTCTACATTAATTACTAATTTGGTGACCCTTGAGGTATATGTTTCCTTTTTTATTACCTTGGAATTTCATTATTAAATATCATTACAGTTTTCCTTCTTTCATCTTGAAATCATCACTATTATTAACATTTGACTTATTTATAAACTAGTAATAATAAAATAATGAATTGTTTATAGGTTTAGAAATGAGACAAGGTCTGAAGAAGGTGCTTGGGTACTTAGTTATATTGTACTGCTTTACTTTATCTATATATATATATATGCATGTTTTCACACTATTATATCCCATTATATGGTCCAGATGTTATAGAAACCATTGGTGGTGGCCCACTGAGATTTAACTCACACACTCTCCCGGAACAATTTAGTAACCAACGTATATTACCTGAATACAGGTACTGATAAAGGGAAAAATACAACATTGAACACTTGATTTCATGCTTTTCAAGATGGAACATGATAGCAGATGACTGAGTCGTGGCTTGATATTCTTGGGATAGTCTTTGGTTTCCTTTATTATTTTGTGGAACATGTTATGCCTGCTATCTTGTATCCATGTTTTCCAATTTTCTAGATACATGACATATCATCATCAATTGTTGTATGCTATTCTAGTTATTTTAGTTATTATTGTCCTTGCATATTTATCACTTTTGTCTACTTCCACTGTTTACTTATATTTCTTTCGCTATTTAACTTTGTTATTATTTATCCACTATGATACACTCTGGAAATGGGGGAATAGTCTCCCCACTAACACATCCTAGGCCATCACTACTAGTCAACAACCTCTAGTGTTTGGGGAGATGCACTTGAGGCCATGTGGACCACTGGGCTTGGGGCATCTATTAAGTGGCATATGAGTCTGTTACATCACAAAGTGGTGTCATAGGGTGGGTTTCCTTTCTTGATTTACTATTTACAAACAATAGTCATGAGATTAGAAAATATTGGGACTTGTTCATAAGTCATTCTTGAGCATCGTGAACCCATGTTCAGGGTAAAATCCAAGTTACCCAAAATATAATTTTTGTTCTTCTTTTTCAATTACATTTGACATTATTTCACCATTGGGTGATGAACATGTTGTGAGGGGTTGTTGATTATTATTCTGATTGAGATTCTATTTTATCCTTGGACTAATGATCTGAGGGAAAGGAACATTTTTACATGCATCATTATAGGCGTACTAAATCCCATCCTCAGGTCATGAATATTTCCATTCCATATAGGTGAATTTCACAACCTTGCATTTCTTGATATGCCTATGATTTTTGAGTGATGTTGTGATAGTTATCTTGTACTTGTATTACTCTTGGCTATGATTGAGTGATTTCTTATCCAAATTTATGAGGTGTATGGGCCCTCATGGGTTGAGATGAGTAATTTATCGAGTAAATCCATTTTTCTATAAATAAATGGGTGTCATTTTCATTGATGAGGTGTATAGGAACCGATTCAATGGGAATGAATATCCATTATAAAGTGAAACATGACTTATAATATGAAATGGTTGCCCATTATTATCCTTCCTTGTCATGTTCATGAAAGGTAAAGGATTTAACCAAGAAATTAAATGTAAAATGAAATGAAACTTATACTTGAGAACATATTGATACCTAGCCATCTAAGTGGGTAGTTGGGGTAGTATAACTAGGATAGTGGGTTTTCTTATGTTTAGATTCCACTAGTAATGATATCTATCTACTTAAATCTTGTTCTTACGTGTGTTCTTGGAATTTGTAGACCAATTTCTTCATGACATTATCGTATCGTACCCCAGGAAGGTGAGGAAGATCTTGCTCCAAACTTGGTGGTCCCTAAGCCACTAGTCTTACTTCCAAGAGTGTCACATGAGGCCATGCCTACTTTACTTGATTTAGGAACTGATTCCCATGTTCATGATATTATCCTACGTCTGATGCAGTCCATGCATGGTGCTCCACATATTGCACCTATAATGGCTGATCTAACTCATGAGTTCCAGCAGCAACATCCACTTACTTTCTCAGGGGATGGTGGTCCACACACTTTTGATCTTAGAAAGAGGCATTCTTGTCTATATTTGAACATATATAAATGCCTCCAGAGTGGAGGGTTAGGCTTTCTATATACATGCTTTGAGATTCAACCAAACATCTGTGGGGTGTGGTTACCCAGGCCTATCACCATCAAGACATGATATGGGTTGGCTTCAAGACTATTTTCTATGATTAGTTCTTTCCTCAGATGCTGAGAGCTAATAGAGCCAAATATTCCATGCATCTCAAGTAGGGTTCTATGTCAGTTATGGAATATTTATCACGTTTCATGGAGTTGTAGTGCTTTTCAATTCTTCTAGATGGTGAAGAGATTTTGTGTGCTAGAGATTTTGAGGATGGGATTTAGTACGCTATCCGCATGTAGGTGAATGTCTTTCACCGACCTACTTTTTCTGATATAGTCAATTAGGATCTTATCACTGAGTGAAACCTGAGGGATGTAAATAGCACCATACATAGAGGAACAATATCATGGTAGGACAACAGTTCTCTCGGTGGTAGGAAATGTTCCCTCAAGGTTTCTTTTCAGGCCCAAGACAACCAGAGTACCCATTTTGATATCTCTATGGTATTTCATTAGTATGGGTGATGGGGGAACCTGAAGCCTCATTATTATAGAGACCTAATAGAGTGTCGGGCTTATGGCCGTATGGGGCATCTTCATCATTTCTGTAGGATCTTTCCATCAGTTTTGAGTGGAAAAGGATTCGTGTCAGCTCCACCTTTAGGAGAGGGTTTTTCTGTACAACTTCAAAAGGGAAGTTGGAATAGCACCAATGGGACTTCTCGATGAGTAGGTTGTGGCCATAGTAGTCAGCCCATGATCACCAACAGTGCCAGTAGAGCAGTTATGATCTAGGTAATTCAGCTATTTCACAGATCTGTGAATTAGGCCAGTTAAATGCACTACAACTGATACCCGAGGATCAGGTCATAGGACTATCTACAGTATGAGTTACTATTCTAGTAGAATCTACTATAGTATCTTCTTTATTTGATATAGGTGATTCAAAATATTTTATCTCTGTATCTATCATGGAAAGTCTCAGACTGTAGATATAGTATTACTATGGTGTAATGACCCTAGATACACCATTGGGAATATGGTCAAAGATCATAAGCCAGTGTAGGTATTGTCCCATTGAGGAAGGTAGTTCCCATTTCTTATAGAGCCTCTTCTTTATCGAGATTACGGGCTTTGATGTCATTCTCGGTATGGATTGGTTGGTTTAGTATCATGATTTTGTAGACTCATATCACTGTAGGGTATCTTTTACATCACCATAGGGCATCAGTTATCTACATAAGGGTGATTTGGATGTATAGGATGGTAGAGCGGGACTTAAGAATCATGGGCTAGGAGGAGTGACTACCCAGATTGAAAATCAATTAATGGAGGATCATGGTGTATATCAAGTTGATTTCCCTCCAGTAGTGGATCATTTCATATTTTTCTTTCCTGATGATTTTTCTGGATTACAGTCTCATAGAGAGGTAGAGTTTATGATTGATCTTGTTCTGGGAGCAACTCTAGTGTCCTTTCCTTCATACAGTATGGAACCAATAGAGATTCAGGGCTTAAACAATAGTTAAAGGATTTGGGGGCCAAATATTTTATATGGCCCAGTACATCCTCTTGGGGTTCACCCGTTATTTTTTCCAAGATGTCAAGTAAAACCTTACATCTATTCATAGATTAGAGAATGTTGATCCATCTTATGGTTAAGAACTGGTATCTACGGACTCAAATAGATGATCCCTTTGACCAGATATGAGAATCTAGGGTCTTATCTAAGATCAACTTGAGATCGGGTTATCATTAGGTGTGATTCAGGCCATTATACATACCTCATACAACTTTCTATAACAGGTATGATCTGTATGAATACCTTGTTATGCTATTCGGTCTTATGAATGCACCCACTTTTTTCATGTCTCTAATGAATAGGTTTTTTTCCATCCCTATCTAGATTTTTTTTTCATGGTCTTTGTGGATGACATATTGTTGCATTCTCACTCTCGTAGTGACCATTCCAATCACCTTGAGATCATTCTACATACACTGAGTGAGCATCACCTTTATGTCAAGCTTGCTAGATTCCACTTCTGGATTGAGAAAGTTCACTTTTTAGGTCATATAATATTAGAATCAGTCATATCTATTGACCTATAAAATGTTAGTGTTGTAGTTTCCTAGGATCATCCCAAGAAGGTGTTTGATATATAGAGTTTCTTGTTGCTAGATGGATATTACGGAAATTTAACAAGACTTGTCATATCTTTCTTCACCACTTACTAGACTTACCAAGAATGGTTTTATGTTCTTGTGGTCAGAATCATGTGAGAAATCCTTCAGGAGCTGAAAGGGAGGCTTGTCTCGACACCTATTTTAATTCTTCCATATCCTGGTAGAGTTTACACCATCTTATGTGATGCATAAGGAATAGGACTAGGATTAGTGATGATTTAGGAGGACAGAGTCATTTTATATGGATATCAGTAGTTGAGGCTTCATGAGATAAATTACCCAATGCACGACCTTGCTCTAGAAATAGTTTTCTCTGTCTTACATTTCTAGAGATGTTATTTGTTGGGTGAATGCTTTCTTGTGTACAAAGACCAAAAGAGCCTCATATATATCTTTACTTATCTTAAATTGAACCTCATTCAATAGATATGTCTCAAATATCTAAAATTATTTGACTTTGAGCTTTCTTATACACCTAGGAAGGAAAATGTGGTTGCAGATTCATTGAGTCATAAAACTCAAAAATAGGTCATACAGGAAGCCAGTGATGAATGGAAGTTAATTGCCCTCTTTTCTGAGCTACATCTGGAGTTTCATGATAGTCATCAGTAGCCTTACCTCTCATCCTTTATAGTTACCTCTTCTCTCCTTGATAAGGTGATGGTTAGATAATTTTTAGATCCTGAGGTCTTGTTTCTCTATGAGAGTATATCAAGAGATAACACTCTTCCAGATTGATTTGTGGACAAAATGACATCCTGTGTATTCATGGATGTATCTGGGTTCCTACTAATATGAGAGAGGAGTTAATTCGAGATTCCCACACCTCTCAATGGGCAGTTCATCTATGTATCTCCAAGATGTATCGAGATATGTGATGCCAGTATAGGTGGCTTAGGATGAAACATCATATAATGGGCTTTATCACTAGGTGTTTGACCAATCAATAGGTGAAGGCACAACACCAGAGACCTGCAGGCTTGTTAAAACTGCTTCCAATCCTGGAATGGAAATGGGAAGATGTTTCCATGGACTTTGTAGTTTTTTTCCTAGGTCTCCCAGAGTTAGCGATGCTATATGGGTTTTCATTGACAGGTCGATGAATGTGGATCACTTCATTCCTATTTGGGAGACTTTCTCAGTTGATGAGCTGGGAGAATGGTATGTCCATGAGAAAATACAACTACATAGAGTCCCACGTACTATAATTTCAATTAGGGATGATCATTTCTCATCACGATTATGGTAGGGATTTCATAAGGCTAGGGGGACATAGGTGCTTCTAAGAACAGCTTTTCACCCTCAGACCTATGGACAATCGGAACATACAATATAGGTTCTAGAGGATATGTTCTGAGCATGTGTCTTTGATTTGGGTGATTCTTAGGAGAATCATATCCCTCTCTTTGAGTTTTCCTATAATAATATATTTCAAGAGACAATTTATATGGATACTTTTGTGGACATATATGGTAGGTTGTTCCGTTCACCCCTATGCTGGCTAGAGGTAGCTGAGGCAGCACTACTAGGTACTCGTCTCATTCAGGAGACTTCAGAGCAGGTTTAGCTAATCAGAAATCAAATGACTATTGATCATTCTAGAAAGAAATATTAGGTCAATCATCTTCAATGACCTCTACAGTTCAAGGTCAGAGATCATGTTTTCCTGCTGGTATTTCCATGCTAGGGCATAGGCGGTTATGGAAGCAAGGGAAGTTGTTTCCTCGTTACGTAGGGATGTTTGAGATTCTAGAGAGATTAGGTTTTGTAGCATATCAGTTTCTATTACCTTAGAGGTAACATTCCCTGAATGAGGCATTCCATGTTTCATAGATTCTCTAATACCATCTTGACTTGTCTCATACCATTGATTCTGTGGAAGTTGAGTTAGATGTTGATGATAACTTTGAGGAGTATCTAGTACACATCATTGACCGGAGCACAAAGGTTCTCTGAGGCCGGTATGTCCCTTTAGTATGGGTGGTATGGAAGAATGGCCATATGCAGTACAAGACTTGGGAGTAGGACGTGAACATACGTGCCCAGTGGATAGAGTTGTTCTCAGACACTGTTTCACCACCCTTGGAAGGAACACTTAGGGATGATTTATTTTAAGGGGGAACGATTGTAAGAACCCGGTTTTCCACTCAGGTATGGATCCTTTATTTTTTGTATAATTATTTATTTTGGACCTAATATGGATGATTATTGAGTTAGCAGAGGTCTCAAGAGTTTCTAGAGCTTTTTTGGTGCATGAAACCCATCTTTTTGGTAAAATGGACCAATCACGTGGTCAGAGTAAATTGTGTGGGTAGGGCGCATAGTTAGATCTAACCATACAGATGGTTTTCATTTCTGGTAGACCCATTCTGCACAGTTGGTGCATGGTTATTGCTAATTGTGTGGCCTAACCATGCGAGTGCCCCTTTTTCCCAGGTACCTGTGCATGGTTTGTGCACGGTTTTTCAAACTGTGCTAACAAACTATGCATAAGTTTTTTTCTGGGTAAAATGACCATTTTTTCTTTGATGATATAATTAAACTCCTCCTTCCTCCCTAATCCAATTTCCAAAATTATTGTCCTAATTTCCTCTCATTTTGAATAATTTTGAAAGCCTAAGGTATGGATAAAGATATATCCTTCATCTAGGATCTGATCGAGCTTCAGTTAGTCATGTTGGTCATGTTGGATGTGCATTGACAAGTACTCAAGTCCTTTTTATCCATTATTCTCCTCTCTTTCTCTCAACCTAGTTATCAAGGTGTGATTTGTTTTTCATTTTTCTCATATCTACTCCATTTTAAGATGAATCAGAGGACGATATCGAATGAGGAGTTTCATATGAACCTAAGGTGGGTGGTATATAACTTAACCCTCAAGTTAATTGATTTTTAAATTGTCATGTGGGGCCAACTGATTTCATTAGGTATCTTTTATTGAATTTATATGCCATGATTATAATCATCAGAACCATATGGTTTTGATATTTTCAAATATGAGATTAGTTGTTAGTGGTTACACCCACAACTCCATCCATCCCTTGTAGGATATTATGACATATTTTTTGTTTAGTGTTTTGACACATTTGAGTCACCGTTCGAGTGTGCCTTGGCTTGACCTTTCTAAGGGTAAGATTTTCTATATTAATGGATTAATTTATATATTTAATTTCATAATGTAAAGTACTATGTATACTCACCACTTTACCCACCTAAGGTAAGTTCTTCAATTGATAAACTAATGTTAAATTGAAAGTAGAAAGTATAATAAGTATATGACTTGACACTTTTTAAATGTAATTGAATAATAAGTTACATGTTCGTAGAACCCCTTAACATGTTAATGGAAGGTATCAGAGTGAACCTTGATTATTGAAAATTCCTTAAATGGATTAAATGAATGGTTTCATGCTATTTTTCCTTGTTACACTAATAAAAGGCAAGTCTTGAACCAAATGGACTTATTGATTAATTATGACTTGATTAAATGGTTTCATGCTTAATTATCATTGTCACACTAATGAAAGGTAATGGATCAAACCTTATGAATTATATATGAATTCCTTATCAAATAAGAGTGTCTTGACTTGATCTCACCTTGGATTCTTGAGGGAATTCCTTGAGCACTCAAGGACCCCATTCCAATTTCAAGGATACGACTTGCTTAGGTTGACACTCGCCTAGAACCCAATTTTTGTTTAACGTTGGATGCTGGGTATGACATTATAGGATCCCTCATGTTGTACTAAAGGATGACTTAGATAAATTCCTTGGATCCAGCATTGATAAGTAGGTGCCATGGTTATATCCCATTGGGCCCAGTCATTTCTTAGCCACATTTTACCTTAGATGAAATACTTATACTCGGTAGGCATCTTATTATGGAATGACTTGGACTATGATCCTTGGATTACACTCTTACACCTTAGCCAGGGAATAATCATTATTGTGTTGGTGACCCTTTAGGTCTACGTTGCCTTGGTTGTTACCTTGTAACATCAATATTAAATATCATTGCAGTTTGTATTGATTCATCTTGGAACCTTCACTATTATTAACATGTGATTTATTTATAAAATAGTATCATTCAAATAATGAATTGGTTACAGTTTCAGACACCAGCCAAGGGATGAAGTAGGTATTTGGGTATTTAGTTACATTGTACTACTTTAATTATATATATATATATATATATGCATGCTTGCACAATTTTATATTCCATTACACGGGTTGTATGTTATAGACACCGTTGGTGGTGGACCACTAAGATTTACCTCACACACTCTTTTGGTTCCATTTTATAACTGGGGTAGATTAAATAAATGAAGGTGTTGATAAAGGGAAGCATACAAATTCGAGCACTTAATTTCTTGCTGTTTAGGATGAAGCTTGATAGGAGATGACCGAACTGTAGCTCATGATTCTTGGGATAGTCTTGGATTTTCTTTATTCTTTTGTGGAACATGTTATTCCCACTATCTTGTATCCATGTTTTCCAGTTTTTTAGATACATGACATATCATCATCAGTTGTTGTATGTTATTCTAGTTATTTCAGTTATTGTTATCCTTTCCTATTTATCACTTGTGTATGCTTTTATTTTTTACTTATATTGCTTCCTATATTTACCTATGTTATTATTTACCCATTATGATACACTCTAGTAATTAGGGCATAGTCTCCCCATATACACACCTTAGGCCCTCACTACTAGTCGATAGCCTCTAGCATTTGGGGATATGTTCTTAAGGCCATGTGGCCCACCGGGCTTGGGGAACCTATTAAGTGGAATCCGGGTTTGCGAAGTCATATATTTTTTACCTGAATATTTAGAAACTCAACTCACTTCCCTTCTCTTATATGGGAAAACCATTTGGGACTCCTTTTTGGACATTTTTTTCTCTTCTCCTCTAAATCACTTCTCCATTTTATCCTTTTGTGTTTGAGTCTTGGATCAATGGCATGCCACTGTTTAATTTTCCTCAATATCCCTTCTTCCCTTTTCCATTTTCAAGAAAATATAACCATGATATTTTAGTGAGATTATTAGAAAATTTAATGATAAACATAGGATGTTTGTATCTAAGTTTTAGTAAATCATATAAGGTTAGATTTACACTGAACAAGCTTAGTTTCTCTTTGGTAAATCATTTGATATGGGTCAATTATTTTTCAATCAGTTTGTGTGTGAAATGTTTTTTCCCTAGGTGTTGATTTATAAATAAATATTTTAACTGATTTTAATTAATTTAAACATGTTTGTTGAATTATTATGATCATTTGATTTGGTGTGTGTTTGTGACACCATCATTCCATTATTGTATTAAATAGTATATAATAATGAGTTTTTTTTAGGATTTTTTATAATTAGACTTTGGTTTTTTAATGTTTTTATCTATTGCATGACTACCGTACAATTATAAGGATCTGCATGAAAAACTATACATTTAGGGGGAAATCATTTAGATTACTTTTATATAAAGGGGAAACCATGTAAAAACCCTTATGTATAGAAATTTTCACTTCATTTTGTTGTGTATGATTAGTACATGGTTTAGGGGAACCATTTATATTGCCTTTATATATGGGAAGGAATGTTATATTTTGGGTGCATGGGTTGATCATGGTTAGGTTGAATCATTCAAATTATTCTTATATGTGTATTTTCCCTACAGCACATAGTTAGTGCATGAATGTGTGAGGTTTAAAAAAATATCCATGATTTATCATTATGTATGGGTTATTTTATTCAATGGGACATACATGGTTTGGATAAATATATGTGATATACATGTGAGGGGTGAAACTTGATTTTTTTGGAGGATGCATGGTTGGAACCTAGTTTGGTAAGAGGTGTGTCCAAACCATGTAAGTTGCCTATAATTTTGAGTTTTGTATTTACCTTTTAACATGTAATAAATTTAAATTCATTTATCCCTCATCCCCTCCTCATTTTTACTCATTAAAAAAAAGGAGATATTGAGGTAGATTATTCTCTTCTTCCCCTTTTCATCCAATCCCATATTCCTCAGATTTCAAGGAAATTTGGAAGGTAGAGTCCTCTTTTTCTTTTCTTATTCTATTTCCCCTTTGGTTTCTTATTCTCTATTGAACCGTAGTGACCATAGTAGTCTATTCTAGGGTTATATATGGTTTAATGTTGTGATTTTTTTATTTATGGTTTGGTGAGTCCATATTACTCCATAGTTTTACTTTCACCATCAAGGGCGAGTTGTTCCAGATGATTGGGGTAAGTGTTTTTTTGAAAAGTATTATAATTATTAGTCTTTTTAAATGAATTTCTCTTAAAGTTATACCTACATGTGAAATCCATGATTTACATGGAAAATTTTCTCAAGATCTTATATATTTGGAAAAAATTAGTTTCAATTAACTTTAAGTATTCATTTTGAAATTAAATTTTCACATATTCCATGTGTTTGAATAAATTTTTCTGAGGCTCTTTTCAATGAATTTGAGGATTTAATAAGGGTTTTGATCCTGTTTGGATTTCCAAATAATTTAGCCCCTATTTCAAGGGTCCATTTCAATTAAAGAGATGTTTTAGTTTTCATTCGACTCCTGAAGGAGGAAAACCTCATTTTTAAATAATTAACTCTTAATTGGTTTCAATGGATGTTTATAACCATGTTTTCCATATTGAACTTAATGTCCTGTTTTTTAAATTTTTAAATGATTTTTACTTGATGATCGTAACACCATGGCTATGAGATCCTTGTGTAGAGAACCCAAACCTAGTAGCCTAGATCCGATGTATGATTTATTATATTGGAATATGATATAAATAATCACATATATAAGGACCAAATAGTTTAGTACTCTTGGTAAAATAGATACATACTTGAGTATGTCATTACATTTTAAAACACTAATTAGAACATTTTTTTTTCAAGAATATCAATATTATCTCTATTATATCCTTTTATATCATTCTTATTACACTTCATGGATTCCTAGGAAAGGAAAAAAAGAAGTTTAAGCTTGAATTCTCAATAAGGGTTATGTATAGTGGAAGAAATCATGAATCAATAAATACTAATCAATATTTAAAGGAAAATAATTGAACACACATGAAATGTAATCAATAACTTTTCAATCATAATTAGATAAGGAATAATCAATATGGAAAGTTAAATAACAAAATACACATTCCATTTAATCAATATCATGGATATCATAATTAGATAAGGCATAATCAATATGGAAATAAAAATAACTGAAAACACATTACATTTAATCAATTAAATGTGAATGAAATGAATCTAAATATAATTTCATTGTGAAAATATCATGGATAATAATAACTGAATTATTAATGAAGGAAATTTTTAATTATTGTACGTCTTGATCTCAGGTATCATGATACCTCTACTATATAGACCTTTTCCAAGATTCTTTAAAACTATAGGTAGAAACCTATTTAATGCTAAATTACTAATTTACCTCATTAGAATACTCATGCAACAAGGGGATATATAATTCTGATAACCACCCAACATTGCATGTCCAAAGTATTCCTCGTATATTAATTAATCGATTTAATTCATGAAAAATATTCCTTATCATGAAATATCTGTATTGAGTAAATAATATATATTTTTCAACATTCCCCCTGATAAAAAATATCTTTCAATATAGAGAACCATATATAGAAATTATATATGTTTTAAGCAATAAACATATCCATGATAAATAATGTTGATATTTAGGGGAAATTTAATGTCCAATGTGTTAGATTTGGTGTCTTAGAACTAACTATTCGTACTTTGATTACATGAATATTTGATGTATTAAATATCAAATTAAACATATTATTACATATTGTTCATTTTTCTGCATGAACTTAATTTAATAATGTCCTAGAGTATTTGTTGTACTGATAAGGTCATAGTAGTTCCCAACTATGATGAGAACCTTGAAGTGTTATGAAAATATTCTTAATGTAGTTTTGTGGTTGGATAACATAATATTATGGGACACATAGTATAAATATCACTAGGTGCGAGTACTCGTAAGATGATGAGACTTATTCTCATAAATTTCGCACTTGGTAATCTCCAAGTCATGAAATTATGAGAACAGACCCATCAGTAGGAATTTATTATGTTTTGGTGTCATAGTATATTCCTATATGTGAGCCTGTGTAATTGTCCTTAGACTTTAATATTGTCATTAATGCATGTCACGACTTGTGAACTTATATTTGATGATGAAAACCATCAAGTCATATGTTTGTGGGAAGCAGGGTATATTGGGTGCATCACAAATGACCTGTTATTAATGGACAAGTCAAGAAAGGATTTTTCCCTTCCATATTTATGGAAGTTAATATATTGTCACTTTGATTTAAATAGAATTGTCACCCTAAATTCCATGGCCATGGTGTAATGATGAGTTTATTTCATATAATCAAATAATTGTGTATCAATCATATAGGTTGATGACACCATCATGAAACCCTCTTGATGAGATTATGTGACAAAAAGATTATATTACACAGTGAGCCTTCGTATGTGGTTGTCGTAATTGTGACTTTAAGTTCATTATCTTGAGTGTATTGACCCATTGCTAGGCAGTAATCTTGTAATTTAGGCAATCCCACCTAATTCCAATGATAAATAATCCTAGACGGTCACACACTAAGTGTTTATGGTAGTATTTATTAAATTCTATTTTAATTTAATTAATGGAATAAATATTATTCTCAATATTGAGGAATATTTTTATTTAATTTATATTGATCGCATAAATTAAATAAATATTTATTCACCATATTGTGAATAAAATATATTTATTTATTTTATTGAATATTTAATAAATATTTATTTACTATTTTGTGAATAAAATATTTATTTAAGACAATAAAATATTTATTCGGGTGTTCAATGAATAAAAGAGGAGTTCAAACAGAACAAGACTGTGTCTGGTGATAAAATAATTATTTACAAGTTGGTAAATATTATTTATCCATTTTTACCAAGTTGTCTCACTACAAAATATTAATAATATTATTATAATTATTATGTGTCATGGGATTTCATTAATAGTTATAATTATATTTAATGGCCATTATGCAATTAAATTTTTTAACAGAAATCTGAGCACTATAAATAGACGACTACGTCTATTGTGTAATTCATTCGAATCCAATTACAAGTTTGGGAATAGAGAATTTTTTTGCACAATTAATTTTCTCCCAACTCTCTCCCTCTTAAGAACAAGAATACCAAGTGATAATTTCTTCAAGAATGAAAAACGAGTGATCAAGAACAAACAACGCAAGACATTTGATTCTCACGCTAGTACCTATAGAAGCAGTAGCATTTATTGGAGACCATTAAAGCATATGTGGATTGCTTTTAGAGGGGTTATACCCTTTGATACTCACAAGATCAATGAATGAAATCTAGAAGGGCCATTTTTGATGATCAACAATCATCATTGAATAATGTTTCTAAGCCCAAGTATTTATTTCTTTAGAAATTAGATTAATTAATTATAAAAATTGATGTGAAATATCCTCACTCTTGATTTCAAACAATGATTATTAAAATAAATTTTAATATATCACCCACCAATTCACGCTTCTGTTGCACCCAGAACCAACACAATGATCACATGAAAGTGAATATTTCAAGAGAAAGTTGATGACTACAAAAATAAATTAAGTAAGTTCATGTCAGTATTATCCTTAGTAAAAATAACAATAAACTATCAAAATAAATAATAAGTATGATATCAATAAAAAATATCCCGTATGGATTTTAATAAAAATAAATTTTTATGTTGATGATTAATAGAAATACCATAAAAATTTCATTAAAAACATTCTTGATGAAAATAACCTTTTTTTACTTCAAAAATAATTTTAAAAAAGGTCACAAAATATTTTGAAAATAAATTTATTTAAAAATAACCTTTTGAAATTATGAATGAGGTTTTAAAACATTATGTGGTAATGATGGTAGGAAATTTTGTACATGCTGAGTACATTCAAACAAATATTTTTGTAAACATTTTTAGTAAATTCCAAATGAATATTATTTTGAAAATGAAAGGAAGATCCTTTTCAAAAAAAATTAAAATGTAAAAAAGGTGAAAATTATTTAATAAATCATTTACAAAATTTTAAAAAGATTTTTTGAAAACATTTTTAGTAAGCATGGTTTTGTAAGAAAACGAATTTTCAATGGAAGAGATAAATGAGGTCGAATTTTTTTTAGAAAAAATATCATCAATTATTTTAAGTAAAAAATAGTGAAAATGGTACTATTACTTGAAAAAATCATGAATAACCAAAGGAGAATAAAATTAAACAGGTTTATTAAGAATGATTAAATAATTTCCTTCAACTAAAATTCAAGAATAAACAATATTGATTAGAATGAGATTGTGAAATAAACTCTTACAAAGATCATAATGTTGTAGTGATAATTATGTAATGAATCAATTATGTGTTTTAAATGTAAATAAAAATAAAAAAAGTGAAAATAAAACATAAGATAATCAAATTTAACTACACACATAATCTTATAATATCAAAGATAAGGAAAAATTAATATAACCCAATGAAAATAAATTGAGTTATGAGATTTATTACAACATGCTAATTTCCAATTCAAATCCCCTTGAATGAAATAATTAAAATTGAAACTTAAAATACCATTATGTATAAAGGATTTATGTTATTAAATGTAAAAATATCTGTATATACACCATATAAATGAAATTAGGTGCATAACATTACAATATGCCATAATGAAGGGAAATTGATTCGAAGTCCCTTAAAAATGTCATATCATTGAAGTGAAGATTAATCAATGAATTAATTATGTGTATAAAATTTAAATACACATAAATAATTTGAAATAAAATTTTAAATAATGAAAGTTAATTGAACACATAATCTTAGCATGACATAATCAATGATGTAGAAGTTTAAACCAATGAATGGAAATTGAGTTAAGAAATACCTTAAATCACACTTCATTTTGGTTGAACATGAATTAAAATTTTTTATAGTGGTTTAAACAGGTTATTAACATATAATAGAACCATATTAATATTTATAATATCATATATGATCCTTTTATAACATCTTATCACCTATTCGTTAATAATCGTTCTACATTTTCATTGATTCTGGTATTAATTTCCATGTTTTCTCATGCATATTTTGTCATGAAAGATCCAATTCATATGCATATTATATAGTTAAATAATCTCCCGAATAATAAAAGTGACTAAATTATAATATTTATATATCAATTATATTTTTAATAACAATAATGAAATATGGTTTTGAGAAATGAAATATGTTGCTATCACGGAGATAGAAGGTCGTACATACGCATGAGTAACATCTCCATTTTTAATGATCATTATGAAAATGTGGTAATTAATATTTTATCTTTATATAATGATAATAATACCATATTATTTCATTAAATATACTTATAAATATCATCCATGTGGTTTGGTGATGAAAATAGCGTCACATAACTCCATGAATGTGGTAGTCCACACGTACACGAAAGATGTTATCATCTTTAAGTGAGTGAAAAGTTAAGAAAGAAAATGATATATATTTTATTTTAAATTTGACAATTATTTCAATAATATCATAACTATTTAATTTATATCACATAAATTCATTAATTTTATAATCATTACCTTCCATGTAAAGCATTAGTGAAAAATAATTCACATCTCTTGGTGAGCTGGTAGTCCATTGTATGGACAAGCGATGTTATTGTGTCCCCTAGGAAATGGAAAGTAAAAAAGGAATATATGAAATAATTAATTAATAGGTATAATTATTTTATAAATATATATATATATATATACTTTATATCCATCATCATACCCAACTGTGATAGGCAGTAATGAAAAAATGAATTTCATCAGTTCACAAAGCAGTAGTCCATTATACACACAAATGATGATTTTATAACCCATTTGATTGAATTGGGGATGGTTTTAAATCATGAAATTAACATAAAATAATATCATTATATAAAATATAATTATTTTATTATATCACCATGTTTTAATAAGAATTTATAGAGGTGGGGGAAGAAATAAAATAAAAACACTTGTTGAAGAAAGATACCTCTTCTTCAGGTAACCTCCTTAGGTTTGAACCAAAAGTCTACCTAGTTTGTCTTTATGGAAAAAATAAGGATTACAGGATTAGGGTATATAAGTTTTTAAGTTATTTCAGTAGGTATTTTTTAAACCAAAATGTTTTCACGTTTTGAATAGGATAAGATAGGGTGTGGTCTTTAAGAAGTGAGGTGAGTGGCAAACTTATTATATTTGAAAAGAAAAAGGTGTACCCACATTTTTCACATCCCACAAGGGTAATAAATGAATTATTTTTGAGAATTATAAATTATAGTTCTGAAATATTTCTAAAAAATATATTTTATAAAACATTTTTATCTTATTTTAATCCCAATATTTTTAGTTTGACCCTCTGATAAATCCATTTTTACCTTGATCATGGAAAATAATTTTTATTATTTTCACTATTCATTTTGGTAAAAAATTAAGTTAAAATTATTATATAACATAAATTATTATTATTCCAAATATGGAATCTATTTTTTAAAATTCCATTCATCGAAATGGAAAAATGTAATTTAAAATTAATCCCAAAGACGCGACGAGAAAGCCAGTTTTTAAATTGAAAATGTTGAAAATTTAATAATGTTTTTATATCAAAAACCAATATGAAAATTATTAAAATGACATAAATTGGATTAATATATATATAATTGAACTAATTTTTCTTTAAAAATTTAAAATATAATTTATCTTTATAAATAATTTAAATGAAAAGGTAGTTTTCAATTAAAACTCATTATTTTTTATTATTCATTAAAAATGAATCATTTGAAAAATTTACCAAAAATTTACCCTAATATAATTTTTATATGTGGATTTAAAAAATTAATTTTATTTTATAAAATAAATTTTCTAAAATTGGTAAAAAAAAATAATTTAAATTATGTACGCAATGAGCGACTAAACAATCTTTTAGAAAACATGCAGTTTTTATGAAAACACTTATTCTTCTTTTAAATGATTCTTATTTTGTTTCTAATAAAAACATAACCATAATATTTATAATTTATTTAGTTCTATTCATACCTTCTAGTTTAATATATATCAAAGATATGAAAAATAATATATATATATATATATATATATATATATTTCATAAGTTGTTTAAGCATGGTGTTGCATGCCACATACACCATCAAAAGAAACATTCTTATTTTAAAATGTTGAGGTGTTACATTATACCCACATTAAAGAAATTGCATCCTCTCAATTTAAACTTGATCAAGAAAATAAGTGGTTTGGAATTTGGGAAACCATTTTTAAAAAATTCATATCGTAAAAGGGTTAATAAAACATTTTCTTAACAAGAGAGAAATGAAAATATGAAGATCATCTAAAATAACACATAACTAGGTTTCTATGTATGATAATATTGGAGGAAAGTTAAGATATGTACATGGATGAAAATAATAAATAATTTTAGAGAGTGATAGTGGTTATTGATCACAATAAAGTGAGTGACCAATGGATAGTTATGGACCTCAAAACCATAAATTTATGATGATTTAAAAGACTATCTAATTCATTAGATATGATGGTAATGGGATAATTTTTTTTGATTCAAAATCCTTTTCCTAAAGTTTAGTAATTCCTTCACTATCTAATAATATAAGGAAACACACTTACTTGACATGTTTCTACTTCATAAGCACAATTTCATCCTTTTTTGTGCTTTGATCAATTTTTAATTCATCCCTTATTTCAAGAAATGAATATCCAAAAATGATTTTGTATGCCCAAAGCACTAAAATTTACGTTTAATAGATCGTAAGATATATAAAATAGTGAAAAGTATTTCCATCTATTTATAACTATTTTCAAGCACAAATATGGTTATCATAAGTTATCTAATACAATACGTTAATGTCTAAACCTTAAATGTAACACCACTAGTTATTCATTAGTATTTACTTTTCAAATCATTTAAATAAAAACAATAATATATTAATGAGTAAATCACATAGGACAATGGTAGGTGAAACACTCATGTCAACTTTTGTTTGTGGGTTCAAGCCCCGTAGTCTTTTCGGATGTGATGGGTTGTCACGCAGCATACAGGTTGTCCTTTTTCTAAAACCATATTAATATAATTCCTATAAATTTCCCAAATTGTGATGACCCCTGATGTCTAAAACATCAAAGACAAGATAAACCCTAAAGGTTACCAATACCCTTAATATTGTGTCCATTAAAATCTAAATTCATTCTTCTTTCAATAAATTTTCATATTCTAAACCAATGCATTTTATTCCCAAAACCTTTTTCCAAAAATATCATTAATCATGTTATATTCCTACCACAAAAATTTTAAAAGGGTGTATTTAATAATTGGAACTTATGATTAACATTACGCTCATAAGTCCATGATGGAATTCATAACACATAAGTGAATTAAGATATATTTTCTTCTAAAATTTAACATAATACTTAGATGATTTATAACTCTTATCACCAAAATATCATTGGTAAAAATACTTCTATAATTTAATTATTGAACACAAATACATAAATACTTCATCCGTTTTATTTCCACATAGGTCCTTCCTTGGTCTAGGTTTAAACATTTAGAAGAGGTAATTGACTCAGGTAATGCCCATGTTCCCCACATTTAAGACAACAAACTATAAATGGATCCTTATGATGAAATTTATTTCCTTCCATCATAATTTTCATTTTTCCTTAGTAATTTGTAACACCTTGACCCCAGTTACCCAGAGTCGGTGCATTATTTCAATACATTGGAATGATTACAAGGAATCAAGTCCTGAAGGACCGATCGGTTTGGTAGTATTGTAAAATAGATTACATACATTAACATTACATTACAATTTCAAACATAAAACATAGCGTAAATAGTTATTTGAGAATGCCATTATTCCCTTTAGCTTACCATGGATATCAATCATAATACACTTCTTGGAATCCTAGGAAAAATAAAACATAGAATGGGGTGAGCTCAAATTCTCAGTAAGCGTAAGCAATACAGCAGAAGATAACATAATTATTAAGCATGGTGAATAATTGAAACCACATGCCTTTACTAATAATAAAGTTGAATAATTTTATGGAAATAATATTAGCTGATTAAATAAATCCATAATAAAACATAATCATGGGTATTCTACTAGTAAAATGACCACATGAATCATCAATATTATTTCCATAATAAGGGAATGTATAATGCCAGACATTCTAAAACATTTTTTCAAGGCCTCAGCCAAGACGTCTAAAAATGATTAAGGCCTCGGCCAAAACCATATATCAAATTGGGAAAGGGCCTCGGCCAATTACACATCAAGTTGTCTCATGAGACCTACCGATGCATCGAGGAGCTATAGCAGGCTCCACCCGTCACTTACTATGTCCAATACATTCCTCATACGAAAAGGATGAAACATAACATAAACATTTGTATTAAAACTATCATACCTCCAATGGCATAAAAGAACTTATTATATATATATATATATATATTTGATAATACACCTTTCAAGGGGAGATGTGGAACCCTTACAAGGCCCGTAGGTGTAATTTTTACATGGCCTGTAGGCCTTAGAGGAATTCATTACCTGTAGGATTTAAATATTACATAAAACCCAGACTAACTACTTAGAACTGCTCCTCCCCAGCATCTTCATCTTGAAATCAGCTCTCCACCATCGCATTACTGTTCGGCTAGGAATTCCCGTGCATGCATAGGCTTGTCCCGATGGCAGGTTTCATACCCTCTCATTCTTGAAATCTGTTAAGCTCTGTTGTGGTGAAATCTCCTTGCTCATCCTCCTTGTAGAGATTGTTCCTTGTAGTTTGTCTGGTTTGAATCTGCACAAAAGGTGGCCCAAAGGCCATTAGGTGGGCCTAAGGCCTTACTGACCCGAAGGCCTGGGTGGCCTGAAGGCCTTAAAGGACTTAGGGACCAAATCGGTGGCCCGAAGGCCCAAACGGTGGCATATTCCCGGTTGCTACAGTGCCAAACAGTGCCTTCTATAGTTCTCACTACAGTACCTACTATATTACTGTACAATTCCCGCTATAGTACTGCTATAGTACTACTATAGTAACCCGGAAATTCTTCCTTCGCCTGGATTTGATCCCTGGTCGCTTGGATGCACTTATGAAGTCCTTACCAATCGGGCTAAGGGTCATGTGCTTAAAACTAACATACGAAATGTCAATACTTTAACCATAAACCATGAATGGTATAATAATACCACATTCCTAGTCAAATATATCACAAAACCTTCAATACAATATAGAAGATTTTTATCATAATAAATCAACTTCAAATAAGTTTAAAATCCATCAAAGGATGTTGACATAGATGAAAATGATTTGTAAAACTCTTTGTGAGAAATATCCCTTTTTCATGAAAAAATTTAAAAGTTACACAATTTAGAAAGGTAGACATTTAAAGACATTTTTAAATCCAAGTTTCCCATACCACTTTGAATCTTTTGAAAGGAAATAACATTTTTAAAACATTCATGTCCATATAAATAAATCCTTAAAACCCATTTTGAAAACAAGGACATTAATGAGAATGATTTAGAAGAATAAATATTTAAAACATTTAAAATGATTTTTTATTATAAATTACCTTAAAAATAATCCCTTTGAAAACAATTTTATGAAACAAGGTCATGGATAGTAAATATATCCCAGTAGATACTTACGCAAAACAACCTTGGATAATAATGAGATTGTGAAATTAACACTTACCAATTTGGTAACTTACGAAACATACACCCCATCAAAGAAGTATAATACAATGAATATTTAAATACATATAAATTAAAGTTTATTATACAAAGAATAAAATTATGGGTAGTATATACACCACACAAAAGGCAATAGTGGCAATATGGCATGAATCTCACGGGAATAAGGAGTGAGATGAAAACCCTTTACCTTGCACTTTCCTTTAGTTGAGGGTACATTTAACTTCCTGTATGAAGACTATAGTATGTTATTAAATTATACCAGAACCATATTAATATTTATGATATCATACATTATTCATTTATGACTTTATACTACCCATTTAATAATAATTTCCATGTTATATTAATATTTAGGGTAATAATCGCTTTCTTTATCGGACCTGTTTTAAATTGTTACTCTTGATTGTATCACTTAGATCATGACTTAAATAATTCCAGAATATAAAACATGATTTATATATCATATATATTTAGAATATAAATATGCATAATAGATATATATATATATTAAATAGAAAACACCGTTTATGGAGACGGTAGTCCGTACATAAGCATAAACATTGTTTCCATTTTCTTATAGTATTGAATGGAAGTAAGTGAGTAAGATATATGTAAGTACATAAATACTTATATATATATATATATATATCCAGTAGAATTATTATTTCATATATCACATACTTATTAGTAATATATATTTTTATAATCGTCGATGAATGGTGAACATGAAATGAATCTCATCGCGTCGTGGAGGCGGTAATCCGTACGTACGCACGAGTGAAAATATCATTATTTTGATATTAAAATAATATATAATTTGATGTTATATCATATATACAGAATCCTGATCATGTTATATTTATTATTTACATCAAATACACATCATTATTATACCCATCCAAATAATAATGTATTGAATAACAATTACACCACGACATGGAGATGGTAAGTCGTACGTACACACGTATGGAGACATGTCATTAAAAGGATGGATATAATACTAAATATGGATGTACCATATTTATAATAACATCACAGTATATAGAATATACTGGAGTTATTATTTTAGAATGGAAATAACAAATAAAGAAGAAGTGGAAGATGAAAGGAACTTGAAAGAGGGTGGTGAAATCATTACCTCTTCTTCGTGTTCTTCCTTTTGATTTGATCAAAGGGCTCCTTAGGTTGGCTTTCTGTTCAAAATGAAGCCTCTATGTTTAATTGAGGTATGTTAGGAGGATATTTGGGTAGAATTTGGCTGTGCCAAAAGGCTTTGAAGGTGTGAATTTGTGAGAAGGGGGAGTGCCCTTTTATAAGAGGGGTGAGGGGCACCTTAGGAAAAAACGTAAAATATTATTTTATAATAAATTCACATTCAGTTTCTAATGGTTCCAAATTAATTTATTACGAGGATAAGGTGGGGATGGGTCGAAAACAACTCAACCAATAGGTTTTATACTGGTTCTGGTTACTTTATTAACCTTATATTTTAGTTTTAACTCTTAGTTAATTAGTTTGACATTTACCATGTCTCTTTGTATTTTTTTATTATATAGTTAATAAACTTACTATATACTTCCAAGAGACCCCCAAGTGGTCCATTAATGAAACACCTATCATTATATATGTCCTTTAGCCAAGCCTTATATTTTTAGGAATATAATATCAACTAATATTATAATATTTGTTTTAAATATTAATTTATGTAAATTTTGACACTATTTGGTATTTTGTTTTTGTTAAAGTCATCACAACTTGATAACTTCTAAAAAGATACATTTCCTCATCCCTATAATTTCATATTCAGCTAGAAAATTCTTGGATTTCATAAAAATTTTGAAATTATATTTATTTTAATATTTATAATACCATTTATTTGATTCTTTCATGAATAAGGTAATTACTACATCATCATTGTGTCATAAATAAATTTATCTATTTAATGTCTAAAAATTATAAATAAAAAACCATGAGTTAGGAAATATTTTTATCTTTCTAATTAATATTTATAATCTAATTTATCTTATGAATAACCCTATATTAAAAATGTTTTATTTATTAAACTTTGATTTTAACTCTTTTAACTTTTCTTTGAATTAAATAATAATAAATTTCCTAATCTAATCCAAGTGGACCTAAATGATAATATTTTATTCCTAAGGTTATTTTTGTTCGAGATACACTTTTCCAATAGAATTAGGACATGTTTTAGGGTAATATTATTATCATTTTTACCCTTAATTACCCTATTTACTTTTAACCGTGGTAAATAAAAGTAAAAAGTTACTATTCACCAAATATTATTTTTATCTTATTGAACCACATTTTACTCTTTGATATTGACCATGTCTCTTGGATTTTTTAAATTCAACTTACAGAAGCGGTAAAATTATGTTTTATGTGAATTTACAAATTCTCCTAGGAGATGGGTAAAAGACAGTGAAAAAGTTCAATAAAATTTTTATATATCTAAAATTATTATAAACTAACTCCAATGAATTAAATTTAATATATATAGGTATTATGTATCTATTTTTACCTAAAATAATTTTAAATAAAATAAATATTTATTTAAATAAAAAGCCGGTTTTAAACAATAACTCAATGTTTTTCACTATTCATCAAAAATTGTAAGTTTTCAGAAAAATACCAAACATTCACCCAAGGATAATTTTGATATTAAAAATCCAAAAATTATGTCTATTTTACCAAATTCAAAACATATAAGTTGCATTTATTAATTTAAAATTAATTCCCGTTGTCAAAACCAAAAGGCGTATTTTTAAGAAATAATAACTATTAAAATATTGACACTTGTTTATGTCCAATTTCAATGTAGAATTACTTACAATGACCGGATCTGGATTAAATGGTAAAAATATAATATATTTATACTTCCAAACCATTAAAATTTATATTTTAACACTATAAATTATTTTGATTAAAAAAGTTGTTTTCAATTAAAATACAGTATTTTTCACTAATCACCCAAATATGAAAGTTATCAGAAAACACCTAAAATTCACCCTAAGCTATTTTTGATATTTAGAATCCAAAAATGAATTCCATTTTGAAAGATAAAATTTATAAAATTTCAAAAATTGGGTATTACTATTCATAACGGCTAGTTTGATTGGTTGTGGTGTGTGTTAGAACTCGAAGTTTCGTACAACACATGCTACTGTATTATTCAAAGAGAATCATACCATGGAATCTTGGGGTGTTACATTCTCCCCTCATTCAATAAATTGCATCCTCGCAATTTTATGCTCGGTATTGGAAACTTGGGGTTGACATTTCAAAATATCTCAGTTGAAATCCCACATCGAAAAATGGATTAATGGGGCCTCTATTTAAAATAAAGAGTCGTAAGTGTGAAGGTTACTGAAAATAACACATACTAGGGTTCCATGTAGAAAAACATGGATATGGAAGAGAAATATAACCATCAATATCTGATGGAGAGTGGTAGATAACATGGCTATGAAAAAGCCAACAATCGTAAAGCCATAAATTTGTGATGATCTAAGGTACCATCTAGGACAACGTTTTTGTTCTAAGTTCCTTTTCATAATGTTGAGGAATTTATTTTTGAGATTGGATAAGATCACAAGGAGATATACTTACTTTATAATTAGAGTTTTATCCATTAATAAATTTCTACCACAAACTCATCTCTCACTCCAAAACATAATACAACTCAAAAATAATCTATTTATCCTAATCGTATGGGGTTCCAAATATAAACATATACCATTTAAATGATGAAAACTGTTTTTTAACAACCAGGGACTTCCTGTAGGCTAGTGGTAGGTAATAAAGGCTTGTCGCACTATGATTGTGGGTTCGATTCCTGCAGCTTTGTCCGACGCGATGGGTTATCGCCCGACCTGCAGGCTATCCTTTTATGGCAATCAAAAATAATCTCAAACTAGTGTTGTCCAAAATACTTTTTTCCAAACTCACAGTCCAAAATTTGTAAGGAAGGTAAACACAATGAAGATATTTTTTACCACACAATAATATGTGAACACCTTCATCATGTATTCTATTAAAACACTACACATCCTGAATTACCACAAAACCATATTGATTGCATTCATGATCCTTTATTCCTTATAGAATACTGGATATACTCCTTCTATCCAAAAATGTTGTAAAATCCATCAATTATGGAATATATAAATCATTACTCAGTTTAAAGGTAGTCATGAATATCCAAAATAATTTATTCAAATCAATCATCGCTTATTCCAAAATTACTACCTCATTATCGGGACTATATTAAGGATTACCTTTCATTCAACCATGTATTTTACAAAAAGTGTCACTTACTATTAATTCAATTTTCTTAGAACCATATAATCTCAAATCTTCAATAAAATAGTACTGCAGTAAAATCGTTATTTATCTCCATAATTCATATAACCAGAATATTGTTGATACAACACTCAAATGAAATAATCCTATAATAACAACATAAGAACACTAATAATTATTCTTCATCTTAGGTAGTATCATAACTTTATTATTATCGAAGAGCATCATTTGAGGCATACTCTGTTGATTTGGACATCAGTTCACGTAGTGTCCCAACTCCTTGCAGATGAATCATTGTACATTTGAAACGTTTTTCTTACCCTTGCAGACACGTACTTGGTGTCCTTTTTCTCCACACTTATAACAAACTCCCATTATCTTCAGGCAAGTTCCAGGGTGTTTATTCCCACAGTTATCACATATGGGGAAATTCTTCTTTTACCTCTTCCCTTTATCCATCTTTATCTCTTCCATCCTTTTCTAATCTTGATTCCATTTAAAGCCATAGGACTCAGAGAATTCTTTACTTATCATACAATACTATTTATTCATATGATGATAATAAATGTGAGACTATTTCCACTCAAAATGTTGGCTTAATACCCTGAATGATATGACCCTTCTTACTCTTTGGATCATACATATTGTTGGAGTTCTCATTCCTTCTACTGGGAACCATTTCTAAACAATGGCATACACTAGGTCTGTTTATGAATCGCAATTCATAATTCCAAACATGTAAAATACCCAACGTAAATTGAACCATTTATGGATATAATCTATAATAAAAAAAATATTTTCTTTAAGGGGGTATATACTCATACATCCTATATAATGATTTGTAAAGAAAATGATAATTATCTTAAGCATATCCCTCGGGAGTGTCGTAACCAAGAGTGAAGAAAGGCTCGTTGTCGTGCACCAGTTCTCATTCGAGCCTAGCTCAAAGCGGTGTTTTTGGGTTTTACCCCTAGGTACATCTGTGCCAGAGCCGCCTCTACCTGCTCGTATCCAGACAGGGATGTATTTGCTTGAAAAACACACAAAATCTCTACATTACTAAAATTCTAGGAAATTATTTTATACTAATCCTCAAAGTCTATTTTAGGGTAATGTGATTTAATCAGAGTTTATCTAAATCTAGTCTCCAAGGTTATTTTTAAACATCCTATGATACCAACTGTAATGCCCTGACCCCAGTTACACAGATTCGGTGCATTATTACATAACATTGGCATGATTACAAGGAATCAAGTCCTGAAGTACCGACCGGTTTAGCAGTCTTGGAAAATAGATTACATACATTAACATTACATTACGATTTAAAACATAAAACACAATGTAAATAGTTCTTTGAGAATTCCATTACTCCCTTTAGAATAACCCTGCATATCAATCATAATAAACTTCTTGGAATCCTGGGAAAAATAAAACATAGAAAGGGGTGAGCTCAAACACTCAGTAAGGGTAAGAAATACAGTGGAAGATAACATAAATATTAAGCATGGTGAATAATTGAAACCCATGCCTTTACTAATAATAAACATGAATACTTTTGTGGAAATAATATGAGATGATTAAATAAAGCCATAATAAAACATAATCATGGGTATTCTACTAGTCAAATGACCACATGAACCATCAATATTATTTCCATAATGAGGGAATGTATAATGTCGGACATTCTAATAGATTTTTTCAAGGCCTCGACCAAGACGTCTAAAAATGATTAAGGCCTCGGCCAAAACCATATATCAAATTGTGAAAGGTCCTCATACAATTCCACTTCTAGTTGTCTCATGAGACCTACCGATGCATCGAGGAGCTATAGCGGGCTCCACCCATCACTTACTATGTCCAATACATTCCTCATACGAAAATGTTGAAACATAACATAAACATTCGTATTAAAACTAGCATATGAAATGTCAATACTTTAACAATAAACCATGAATGGTATAAAAATAACACATTCATAGTCAAACATATCACAAAACCTTCAATACAATATTGAAGATTTGTATCATAATAAATCAACTTCAAACAAGTTTAAAATCCATCAAAGGATGTGGATATAGATGAAAATTATTTGTAAAACTATTTGAGAGAAATATCCCTTTTTCACGAAAACATTTAAAAGTTACACAATTTAGAAAGGTAGAAATTTAAATACATTTTTTAATAAAAGTGTTCCATACCACTTTGAATCTTTTGAATGGAAATAACATTTTTAAAACATTCATGTCTGTATAAATAAATCCTTAAAAATCATTTTGAAAACATGGACATTAATGAGAATGATTTAGAAGAATAAATATTTAAAACATTTAAAATGATGTTTTAGTAAAAATTACATTAAAAATAATCCCTTTGAAAACTCTTTTATGAAACAAGGACATGGATAGTAAATATGTCCCAGTAGATACTTACGAAAAACATCCTCAGATAATAATGAGATTGTGAAATTAACCCTTACCAATTTGGTAACTTACGAAATATACACACCATCAAAGAAGTATCATACAATGAATATTTAAATACATATAAATTAAAGTGTATTACACAAATAATACAATTATTTGCAGTACATACACCACACAAAAGGTAATAGTGGCAATATGTCATGAATCTCACGGGAATAAGGAGTGAGATGAAAACCCCTTACCTTTCACTTTCCTTTAGTCGAGGGTACATTTAACCTACTATATGATGACTATAGTATGTTATTAAATTATACCAGAACCATATTAATATTTATGATATCATACATTATTCATTTAGGAATTTATACTACCCATTTAATAATAATTTTCATGGTGTATTAATATTTCGGGTAATAATCGCTTTCTTTATCGTACGTGTTTTAACTTGTTACTCTTGATTGTATCACTTAGATCATGATTTAAATACTTCCAGAATATAAAACATGATTTATATATCATATATATTTAGAATATAAATATGTATAATGGGCATATATATGAATTGTAAAACATCGTTTATGGAGACGGTAGTCTGTACGTACGCATAAACGATGTTTCCATTTTCATATAGTATTGAATGGAAGTAAGTGAATACGATATATTTAAGTACATAAATACTTATATATATAAATATATATATATATCTAGTTGCATTATTATATCATATATAACATACTTATTAGTAATATATATTTTTATAATCCTCGATTAATGGTGAACTTGGAAATGAATCTCATCCCGTCGTGGAGACGGTAATCCATACCTACGCACGAGTGAAAATATCATTCTTTTGATATTAAAATAATATATAATTTGATTTTATATCATATATAAATAATCCTTATCATGTTATATTTATTATTTACATCAAATAAATATCATTATTATACCCATCCAAATAATAATGTATTGAATAACAATTATACCATGACGTGGAGACGGTAAGCCGTACGTACGCACGTATGGTGACATGTCATTCAAAGGATGGATAGAATACTGAATATGGTTGTACAATATTTATAATAACATCAAAGTATATATAAGATACTGGAGTTATTATTTTATAATGTAAATAACAAATAAAGAAGAAGTGGAAGAAGAAAGGAACTTGGAAGAGGGTGGTGAAATCATTACCTCTTCTTCGGGTTCTTCCTTTTGATTTGATCAAAAGGGCTCCTTAAGTTGGATTTATGATCAAACTAAGGAATCTAGGTTGAATTTAGGTAAGTTGGGAGGATATTTGGGAAGATTTTGGCCGATCCAAAAGGCTTTGACGTTGTGAATTAGTGAGAAGGAGGAGTACCCTTTTATAAGAGGGGTGAAGGCACCTTAGGAAAAACTTAAAATATTATTTTATAATAAATTCACATTCGGATTCTAATGGCTAAAAACTAATTTATTTAGAGGATAAGGTGGGTATGTGTCTAATACAACTCAACCAATAGGTTTTATATAGGTTTGGGTCACTCTATTAACCTTATCTTTTAGTTTTAACTCTTAGTTAATTAGTTTGACATTTACCATGTCTCTTTGTATTTTTATATTAAATAGTTAATAAACTTTCTATATACTTCCAAGAGACCCCCAAGTGGTACATTAATGATACAACTATCATTATATAAGTCCTTTGGCCTAACCTTAGATTTTTTTGAATATAATATCAATTAATAATATAATATTTTTTTAAAATACTAATTTATGTCAATTTTGACACTATTTGGTATTTTGTTTTTGTGAAAGTCATCACAACTTGATAACTTCTGACAAGATAAATTGAATCATCCCTATCATGTCATATTTACCTATAAAATTCGTTTATTTCATCAAAAAGTTGAAATTATATTTATTTTAATATTTATAATAAAATTTATTTGATTCTTTCAGGAATAAGGTAATTACTGCATCATTATTGTTTCATAAATAAATAAATTTATCTAATGTATAAAAATTATAAATAAAATACCATGATTTGGGAAATATTTTTCTATTTCTAATGAATATTTATAATTGAATTTATATTATTAATAACACTATATTAAAAATGTTTTAGTTATTAAACGTTGATTTTAACTCTTTTAACTCTTCTTTGAATTAAATAATAATAAATGTCCTAATCTAATCCAAGTGGACCTAAATGATAATATTTTATTCCTAAGGTTGTTTTTGGTCAATATACACTTGTACAATAGAATTAGGACATGTTTTATGGTAATATTAATATCATTGTCACCCTTAATTACCCTATTTACTTATAACCGTGGTAAATAAAAGTAAAAAAGTTACTATTCACCAAAAATTATTTTTATCTTATTGAACAACATTTTACTCCTTTATATTAACCATGTCTCTCAGATTTTTGAAATTAAACTCAAAGAAGGGGTAAAATTATGATTTATGTGAATTTACAAATTCTCCTAGGAGGTGGGTAAAAGACGGTGAAAAAGTTCAATAAAATTTTTATATGTCTAAAATTATTATAAACCGACTCCAATGAATTACATTGAATTTATATAGGTATTATGTATCTATTTTGACCTAAAATAAATTTAAATAAAATAAATAATTATTTAAATAAAAATTCGGTTTTAAACAATAACTAGGTGTTTTTCACTATTCATCAAAAATTGAAAGTTTTCAGAAAAATACTAAAAATTCACCCTAGGATAATTTTGATATTATGAATCCAAAAATCATTTCTGTTTTAAAAAATTCAAGACATAGAAGTTTCATTTATTAATTTAAAATTAATTCCCGTTGTCAAAACCAAAAGGCGTATTTTTAAGAAATAGTAACTATCAAAAGATTGACACTTGTTTATGTCCAATTTCAATGTAAAATTACTTACAATGATCAGCATTGGATTAAATGGTAAAAATATAATCTATTTATACTTCCAAACCATTAAAATTTATATTTTAACACTATAAATTATTTTGATTAAAAAAGTTGTTTTCATTTAAAATACAGTATTTTTCACTATTCACCCAAATATGAAAGTTATCAGAAAAACACCAAAAATTCACCCTAAGCTAATTTTGATATTTCGAATCCAAAAATGAATTTCATTTTGAAATATAAAATTTATAAAATTTCAAAAAGTGTGTATTACTATTCATAACGGCTAGTTTGATTGGTTGTGGTGTGTGTTAGAACTCGAAGTTGCGTACAACACACGCTACTGTATTATTCAAAGAGAAGCATACCATGGAAGCTTGGGGTGTTACAAATTCATTAAATTATCCCCTCATTTTCCACACATAAAACCTTTTCCAATTCCTTTTAGATACCTTCTTTTCAGTCTATGACACCTTAGGTTTAACCGAGGCCATTCATTGTCATCATCTATTCAAATCCTTTATAATGGTTTGTAAATAAAATTTTAATTATACTAAGAATATCCTTCGACAGTGTCAAAAAAAGTGTGCAGTAAGGCCCATTATCGTGCATCGGGTGACGACGATCAGGTCAAGCACAATGCATCCTTTTCAGAGTTGTTAACCTTAGGTACATCTTTTCTAGAACCAAATCCACTTGGTGTATATATATATATATATATATATATATCTAGTAAAACCATATAATATTTAAATTACAAATACTTTAGGAAGTTCTTCTATATTTATCCTTAAATTTTATAATAGGGTTATGTTCCCTAATATATGTTTTCCAAAATCTATTTCCCAATTCTCTGATACCAATTTTTGTGACCCCAAACTTAGTAGCCTAGAGATATTATCTTCTTTATGACATTGGCATAAGATACAAGGAATCACATCCCAAAGAACCGAATAGTTTAGTAGTCCTGGTAAAATAGATACATACTTGAGTATTACAGTATATTTGAAAACACAAATTACATCTTTTTTAGAGAATATCAATATTCCCTCTAGTATATCCTTAAATATAATTCTTATTACACTTAATGGATTCCTTGGAATGGGAAAAAAATAAGGATAAGCTAAAATGATCGGTAAGGGTTAAGTACAATGGAAGCTATCATAAATCAATAAAGAATAATCAATATGGAAAGATAAATAATTGAACAAACATTACATTTAATCAATAACTTGAATATCATAATTAGATAAGGCACAATAAATATAGAAAGGTGAATAACTGAACAAAAATTACATTTAATTAATAACTTGGCTATAATGATTAGAAAAGGAATAATCAAAATGGAAAGGTAAATAACTGAAAAAACATTCCATTTAGTCAATAAATTGAGAATAAAATGCATCGATAAATAATATCATTGTGAAAGTATCATGGATAATAATAATTGAATTCTTAATGAATAGAATTCTTAATTATTGGACGTTGTGATCTCAGGCATCATGATAACTCTACCATCAAGACCCTTCATAAGATGGTTTAAAATTATTAGTAAAAACCCCTATAATTATAGCTTACTAATTTTCCTCATAAGACTGTCAATGAATTGGGGGGATATATAATTTCAGGCCCCACACATGCTTTCATGTCCAAAACATTCCTCATATATTAAATAATTAATTTAATTCATGAAAAATAAGCTTTATCATCAAATATACATATTGAGTAAAGAATAAATATTTATTAATATTTTTATAGATAATAAATAAATTTCATTTTAGAGAACCGTATATAGAAATGATATATTGTTTAATAAATAAACATATCCATGATAAATAATATAAATATTTAGAAGAAATTTAATGTCTAATGATCACATTAAAGTGAATATTTCAAAAGAAATTTAATGAGTACAAAAATGAATCAAGGAAGTGAATGTCAATACTATCCTCATTCAAAATAATCATAAACCATCAAAATAAATAATAAAGATAATATCAATAAAATATTGGATCATAAGTATAATAAATAGTTGATGTCATTAATGAATAGAAATACCATAAAAATTTCATTAAAAACATTCTGGAGGGAAAAAACTTTTTTTACTTTGAAAATCATTTTTGAAAAGTTCACAAAACATTTTAAAAATAAATTTTTCAAAAATAAAATTTTATACTTATAAATTAAGTTTTAAAACATTAATTTTTTATCATGTTAAGAAATTTCATTCATTAAGAGTATGTTAAAACAAATATTCATATTTTATTTTCTGTAAAATCCAAATGGGCCTTATTTTGAAAACAAAAAGAATATTACTTTAAAAAATATTTATAAAAAGTAAATATGGGTAAAATTTTATTTAATAAATCATATGTAAAATGTTTAAAAAAATTGAAAATATTTTTAGAAAATACATTTTTGGAAGAAAATGGATTTCAGACCAAAGAGAGAAATGAAGTAAGATTTTCTTAAAAACATATTCTCAACTATTTTAAGTACCAATGAAAGATAAAATGGAACTATTACTTGAAAGAATCCTGAATAACCTTAGTATAGTAAAATGAGATGGGTTTATTTTTAAATGGTCAAATAATTTCCTTCAACTAAAATTTAAGAATAAACAATCTTGATTAGAATTAGATTGTGAAATAAACCCTTATAGAGATCATAATATTTAAATGAGGATTAATCAATGAATCAATTATGTGTGTAAACTGTAAGTACAACTAAAAAAGTTTAAATAAAACATAATATAATAAAAATTAATTACACGCATAATCTTAGAATATCAAAGACAACGAAGAAGAAATATAACCCAATGAAATGAAATTGAGTTATGAAATTCATTATCACTTGGTATTTTTCAAGTCAAATCCACTTGGATGAACTAATTAAAATTGAAAATAAAAATATCATGAATTATGAAGTATTTATGATATTAAATGTAAAATTGGTAGTATATACACCATATAAAATAAATTAGGTGCATAACACTACAATATGCCTCAATTAAGGGAAATTTAGATGAAGACCCTTAAAAAATCATATCATTGAAGTGGGGATTAATAAATGAACTTATTATGTGTATCAAATTTAAATACACATAAAACAAATGTAAATACAACATAAAAGATAATATAAACCTCAAAGGTTACCAATTACCTTGATATTGTGTCCACAAAAATGTAAAGGCATTCTTAAATAAATTTTCATATTATAAGTCAAGGGGTTGTATTCCCATAAATTTTTTTAGAAAATATCTTTAATCATGTTATAATACTACCATAAAAATTTTCCAAATGTGAATTTAAGACTTGGAACTTATGATCAACCTTAAACTTATAAACCCATGATGGTATTTATAAATCTTAAGTTAATTAAGATATATATACTTCTAAAATCTAACACAATCCTTAGATGTTTCATAAGTATTATCACTCTTTGGTAAAAATACTTCTACAATTTAATTCTTTAACCCCAATATATAAATACTTCATCAATTTTATTTCCACATATGTATTTACTTGGTCCATAGTTTAACCTTTAGAAGTGGTCATTTTCTCAGATAATTCCTAGGTTCCCCATATTGAAGACTATAGACTATAAATGGATCCCTAAGATGAAATTTACTTCCTTCAATCAAACTATTCATTTTTCCTCATAAATTAATTAATTTATTCCATTCTTGTTCTCACATAAAAAAAATTCCCATTCCTTTGAGACACATTTTTTTCAATTTTATACGCCTTAGGTTTATCCTTTGTCATTCATTATCATCATCTATTCAAATCCTTTATAATGGTCTATAAAGAAAATTTTAATTATCTAAATCATATCACCTGGGAGTGTCAAACTAGGTGCATAGTAAGACCAATTATCATGCATCAGGAGATGACCAGATCAATCCCAAATCACCTTTTCTAGAGTTATTACCCCTAGGTATATATGTGATAGAACCAAGTTCATTTTTAGTATCCATAAAAGGATATATTTCTAGAAAACAGTAGAATATCTACCTTACCAAAACTTCTAGACGTTCTTTTATACTTATCCTAAAATTTTATCATAGGGTTATACTATGTAATCTATTTTTTCCAAAATCTAGTTCCCAATATTTCTAATAAACTTCTACTGATACCAACTATAGTGTCTCAGACCTCAGTAGCCCATAGTTGGTGTCTGATTTATTACATCAACATAAGATACAAGGAATCACATATTGAATGATTGAATAGTTTATTATTCTAGGTAAACTAGACACATACTTGATTATTTCATTACATTTTAAAACACAAGTTGCAACATTTTTTGAGAATATCAATATTACCTCTAGAATATATTTTTAGATTATTCTTAGTAAACTTTATGGATTCCTAGGAAAGTAAACAAAATAAGGGTGATCTCAAATTCTTGTTAAGGGTTAAGTACAACGAAATCTATCCGGAATCAATAAAGAATAATAAATATGGAAAGTAAAATAAATAAACACACATTCCATTTAATCAAAAAAATCATAATTACATAATGTATAATCAATATGAAAATATCAATAACTAAACACACATTCCATCAAATCAATAACTTTTATATCATAATTAGATAATGAATAATCAATATGGAAAGGTAAATAATTGAAAACACTTTCCATTTAATCAATAAACTAATAAGGAAATACACCTATAAATAATATCATTGTGAAGATCTCATGCATAATAATAAATGAATTATTAATGAAATAAATGTTTAATTATTAGACATCATGATCTTATGCATCATGATACCTCTACAATCAATACATTTCAAAAAATGGTTTAAAACTACATGTAGAAACCCATTGAATTATAGCATAAAAATTTCCCTCATGATATTAATGATGCATTAAGGGGGTATATAATTATTCTCCCCACCCATCACTTTATATCCAAATAATTCCTCATATATTTAATAATAGATTTTATTCATGAATAGTATTCATTATCATAAAATATCCATATTGAGTAAAAAATTCCGATTTGTTAACATTTCCCCTAATAAATGAATAACTTTAAATTTATAATAGGGTATATATAAATGATATAATATTTAAGAAATAAACATATACAGGATAACTAATATAGTTATTTAGGTGAAATTTAATGTCCAATGATCACAGGAAAGTGAATATTTCAAGGGAAATTTAATGACTAAAAAATGAATCAAAGAAGTGAATATCAATAATATCCTTGGTAAAATTAATCATGAAACATAAAAATAAATAATAAGGATAATATCAATAGAACATATCCCTAGTAAATCATAATTATAATAAAGGGTTGATGGCGTTGGTGAATAGAAATATCATAAAAATATCATTAAAAATATTCTAGAGGAAAATAACCTGGTTTTACTTTGAAAATCATTTTAAAAAGGTTAAAAAAATATTTAAAAACAAAATTTAAAATTTATAAATGATTTTTATAACATTTATTTTTCATGATGGTAGACACTTTTTCACATACTGAGTATGTTAAAAAAATATTCCTTTCATATTTTCAGTAAAAAAAAACAGGCCTTGTTTTGAAAATGACAAGAAGATTTCTTTCAAAACATTTTGTAAAAAGTAAAAATTGGTAAAAATTATTTAATTAACTATTCATAAAAGATTAAAAACATTTTTAGAAAACATTGTTTTGGGAGAAAACAAATTTCTAATCAAAGAGTGAAATAAAGTCATATTTTCTTAAAAACATATTCTAAATTATTTTAAGCCCTGAAGAGTGTAAAAATGGAAATATTGATTACAAATATCATGAAAAACTCAAGGATAATAAAATAAAATATTTTTATTATAAAATGGTCAAATAATTTCCTTCAACAAAAATTTAATAATAAATAATCTCGATTAGAATGAGATTATAAAATAAACCCTTACAAAGATCATAATATTGAAGGGAGAATTAATCAATGAATTAATTACATGTGTCAAATTTAAATACCAATAAAACTAGTGTAAATACAAAATAATATAATAAATTTTAATTACACACATAATATTATAATATCAAAGGCAACGAAGAAGTTATATAACCCATTGAAAATAAATTGAGTTATGAAATTCATTACCACTTGGTAATTTTCAAGTCAAACAACCTTTTATGAAATAATTCAAATTGAAATTAAAAAAAACACTAATTATGAAGGATTTATTATATTACAGGTAAAATGGGTAGTATATACACAATATAAAATAAATTAGGTGCATATCATTACAATATACCTCAATGAATGGAAATTGAGACAAAGTCCCTTACAAAGATCATATCATTGAAGTTGGTAGTAATCAATGAATTTATTATGTATATAAAATTTAAATCCACCTAAAACAGGTGGTAATACAACATAAAATAATAAAATTTAATTACACTCATAATTATATCATGTCATAATCAATGAAGTAGATGTTTAACCTAATGAATGGAAATTGAGTTAAGAAATCCCTTACCTCACACTTCCTTTGGGTTGAACATGCTTTAACCTCATGTATAGTGGTTTTACTCATGTTATTAACTTATACAAAAATAATATTAATATTTATAATATCATATATTAATATTTTATAACATCTCCTCACCCATTTGTTAATAATCTTTCATTATTTTCATTAACTCAAGTTTTCATTGCCTTGTTTTCTCATGCGTGTTTTATCATGAAGGATCTAATTATTTCACATATTATATAGTTATATAATATTTTGTAATAATAATAATGAAATAATTATCATATTTATATATCAATTATACTTTTAATACCAATCATTAAATATGTTTTTGATAAATGAAGTACATTACGATCATGGAGATAGTAATTCATACGTACGTATGAGTAATGTTTCATTTTTTCAATGGTCATTATAGAAAAGAGGTAAGTAATATTTTATCTTTACATAATGATCATAATATAAAATTATTTACTTAAATATATATATAAATATCATACATTTGGTTTGCTGATGAAAATAGAGCCATATCGCTTTGTGAAGGCGGTAGTCCACACATACACGAACAATGTTATCATCTTTAAGTGAGTGAAAAGGTATAAAAATGATAAATATAACATTTTAAAATTTATAAATATGTAATTAATATAATAATTATTTCATATATATCACATATATTTATTAAATTTATCCTTATTACCTTCCATGTAAAGCTTTAATGAAAAACGAATCACACAACTTCACGAGACAATAGTCCACCTTATACACAGGCGACGTTATTGTATCCCCTATAGAATGGAAAGTAAAAATATATAAATGATATAATGAATCCAGAGGTATAATTATATTAAAAATATTATATATATAATTTATAACCATCATCATACCCAACCCTGAGAGGTGGTAATGAAAAAATGAATGACATCAGTTCGTGAGGCGGTAGTCCGTCGTGCACAAGAATGATGATTTCATAACCCATTTGATGTATGTGGGTATGGTTGTAGTTAATTACCTTAATATAAAAAATTTATTTATATTTAATATACATAGGTTATTATATTATAATTTATTAATAAAAATTCAAGGGTGTGGAGGAATAAATAAAATAAATATGCTTTGAAGAACATTACCTCTTCTTTGGATAACCTCCTTAGGTTTGCACAAAAAGCCTTCTTAGGTAAGAATTAGACCTAAAATAAGGCTTTTAGGATGAGGGTATGGAATATTTGAAGTTATTTGGTTGTTACTAGCTGAAACAATGGTTTGAATGTGTGATGAGGAGAGGAGAGGGGGTGGCCTTTTATAAGTGAGTTGAGTGGCACACTAGTGATTTTTAAAAAGAAAATGGTGTACCTCTGTTTTTTACATCCCAAGAAGCTCAAAAATAGAGGATTAATGAGTATTAAATATTATAGGGTCTAAACATGTCCATAAAATATATTTTATAAAAACATTTAGGTTATTTTAACATTTATATTTTTATTTTAACCCTCGAAGAATCCAATTTTACCTTAATCATGGTAAATACTTTTTACTGTTTTCACTATTCATTTTGGTCAAAAATTTAATTAAACTTATTATATAATATAAATTATGATTATTAAAAATATTTAATACATTTTTAAAAATTATATTTAAATAATTAAAAAAATATTTTAAAATTAATCCCACAGACACAACCAGAAAGCAGAGTTTTAAAGAGAAATTTATTAAAAGCTTATAGTGTTTTTATTTCAAAAATAAATATAAAAATGATTAAAATGAACTAAATTGGATTAATATATATATAATTTAACAAATTTTACTTTAAAACTAATTAAAAATATAATTTAACTTATATTTAATTTAAACGAAAAGACAATTTTCAATTAAAATTTAGTATTTTCACTATTCATTGAAAAATGAAACATTTCATAAAAAACCCAAAAATAACCCTATGATAATTCGATACAATGATTTAAAAAATATTTTTTATTTTATAAAATAAATTTTCTAAAAGTTTTAAAAATTAACTTTAAACTATGTGCACAAAGAACAACTAAATTGTCTTTTAGAAGAAAATAATATATATAGTTTTTCAGAAAAAGAAATTATTTTTCTTTTAAATAATTCTTATTTTAATTCTAATCAATAGATAACCATAATTTTTATAATTTATTTAGTTATATTTGTACATGCCAATTTAATGGTTAGGTTATAACGTTATATTATATTATGATTCATTTCAACTTGGGGTTTCATGTTCCGCAAGCTATTAAAGAGATTAAATTTAAAGAAATATATTTCATGGGTTGTTTAAACTTGGTATTGGATGTCACATATTCCATAAAAACTATTTTCATATTTTAAAATATCGGGTATTTACACCTTTTGTTATGTATTTTATATATGTTTTCCCTTTATGGGATGAAATGGATTATTATATGATGCTTATACATATGTGAAAGGGGTTGTTTCTTGTGATAGTGTTGAAGGTGAGATAATGTTATTGCTTATATTGTATTATTTATTTATATGATTATTGTGTTATTGTTTTTTTCTCACCTCTAATTTGGATATGTTATTAGAATGTTGGGTAGAGATGTGATAACTTTGTGCCTTTCCCTGGTGTTCAGACATACTAGCTTCATTATATTTTCAAATGTAGGGACATGATAACTATGTGAATTCCGCTAGTGTTAGGGCATGTTATCTTCATGATTCTCGAATATATTATGATGGTATATCATTTTGTTTTACCCATGTAATCAATATAAAAGGGAAATATTAGAAAATTTTAAGGACAATTCAAGGCCCAAGCCTAACAAATTCACTAAAGGCTGGCTAGAGTTTCACTAGTGAGGTCTAGGATTATCTCATTTTAGGACCTAAAGAGTGACACTAATCACTTTTTTATGATATTATCGTTGGGAATCCGACTGTCCACATTGTTTTTATCCCCTTTTAATAATCCTAGCTCTATGGCACCACTTATTTATTTTTGATTGTTTTTATTATGATTCATTGATATGATGGATACCATTTGATCTATATGTTTTCTTTATATTATGGGGTAGTTTAATTTTAAACTTATTTTGAAAATAGTATCTATGAAAAGTTTTGAAATAAGAATATATATATATTTTTATAAACTTTTAATTCCACCTTTTTAATGTTCTTTCCTTTTTGTGTGGTGGCTAAACCCAGTGGATGATATAAAGGGGATTTTAAGTGTATTGCCTTTCAGCCTTAGGTGATTTCTTTCCAAAATGGAATTTACTATAAGGATTTAGAAAAATTAAAATGAATTATAATTATTTTTTTATACTTTTAATTTAGAAAACCTTATTTTCAAAGTGATGTTCCAAAATGTATTAATGAAATGTTTTATAAAAGGAATTGTATAGAATCTGGTGAAATCCTACTGGACCTATTTAATTCACACCATATATATGCAGTTGTGTACATGTGCATGTAACCTTTATGTTTTCATTTAGGTTCTGAGTTTTTGATCTCTTTTTTATATCATTCACGTAGTCTATTTAGGGACGTTGTCGATGTGGATGTGGTGAGTGACCATTGGTTACATGGAGATGTTCAAGTAGTGGATCAGGTTGTTAGTTTATTTTTTGGAAATTTTATCATCACTCAATTTGGATGGATATTTATTTATTTTCTTAGTTTCCTTTATATTTGAACTTTTTATGTATTTTTGATGATGTTGTTATATTTTTCAAGTGAGTTTGTTGGTTATATTTATTATTCCTCATTTTGTTGGGTTATTAATTTTTAACTATTTTTTATGCATGGAGGGCCAATGTATGAACACACCATACTAGGTTATTTTTTGGATTCTAATACTTTATTAACATTATTTTACGGTGAAACCATTCCCCCCTTGGATATAATGTGATTCATTAGTGCTTTCACAAGCCCTTGGTGATCGATAATGTGTTTCAAGCCTTGTGGTGAACTGAATCAAGCGACATGTTAGGTTGACTCAGGATGGTTCACTACAAAATCATATCAAATCCCCACTTGTTTTTTTGTGTGCTTCATGGTATTATGGATATAAAATTTTCATGACTTGTGATATAAGTCATGAGTAGGTACATGATCACTACCTTTCTTTAAAAACAAAAGTTTATATGGCTAGTTAGGATTTTTTTGTCTATAATTTAAATTATATTCTGGTTATTTTTATTTTATTTTGATCTAAAATGATGGAATTTTTATCCCTATTGAGTTATATTATATAATTTTGGGGTTTTATTAAGTTTTGGGTGTGAAAATGGAAGAAGCGCCAGATCTTCCTGATTAGCCCAAATAGTTTGGAAACCATGTGGATCCCATGTGCATGTTTCTAAAAAATTTATAGATGCTATCACATAATTAGTTCATGGTTGGATAAACAATTCAACCAAACTATGCACAATATTTCATACCTCTTGAATTTTTTATTTATACCTATTTTTATTTCCAATTTCTCTTAATGTGTTTTTCATTTATTATAGACGGATCAAAGAGGGTTTTTAGTGTGTGTATACTGTTTAGATTTGTGTTTTAAAAGATATTTCTGTGTGAAAAGAAGAGTTTATTACATTTTTTATTTTTAAATACTTTCTGAGTGGTTTATTTATAAAGTAATTTTAATTCTCATCTGGTGCATTCAAAATTGGTTGGTTTTATAGATAAATTTAGGATTTTTTTGAAATACAAGAAGATTTTCTATAAATTTTTTTAATTCCCTGTTAGGGAGGTTGGTATTCTTACACATGGTAAGGTTGTTAAATGATATTTTATCTAGTTTTCTAAATGAGATGGAGTGTTTTCAAAGTGGGAATGCCTTTATAAAATGAGTTATTATACTCTTCATAAAATATTAACGATTTTTAAGAAAGAAACTTTTATAGTGTACCTTTCTTTAGTGAATTTGTGCTGTTAGGTTTAATCACATAGTTATATTGGGATTATTTGATTTGATTAGTTAAGAATTCATTATTTGAGTTCATGTTTCATGTTATTTAAAATATTCCTCCCAAAAAAAAATTAATGGAATGTGTAAGTTCATTATCTAAGGATAATTATTATAGTGATTTATATCATTATCTAGGTGTGATCCTTATGACTGTTGACCTTGCCCAAATTTTTAATAGAGTAGTGGAGATAGAACCCCCTTTCCCTACAACCTTATCCATGAATTTATTGAATGATTGACTATTTTTTTCCTGGTTTCTAAGGTTTACTGGAGGTGATTGAGTGGTTATATAAAAATGAAATAATATTTAATTCTATGAAAAATCTTGAAACTTCAAAGATTAAATCTATTATAGGATCTTTTAAAGGACTGATCTAAGTGTTGTGGGAAACCATATTCCTTTATTCATTATACAATGATAACATATGTTGATAATTCTTCAAGGCCTTGTTTATTCATTGGATTATATTAAGAACATAAAGGTGGATAACTACATTGAATTTATGATCCTTTATCAAGGTGAGTGAGAAGTGAAGGAGTATACAAATTTTTTTTAGAGTTGGTTTTCTTTTCTTATGAGCTAGTTGTTAATAACTTTCTAGAATATTGTTTCTTTAAGAGAGGAATTTACCTAGACCGTGGATTAGTTGTATTTTAATATGGTATATCATCTTATAAGTAAGTTTTTGAAAAGGTACTTGTTGATGGAATTTAATCAAATGAGACAACCTATGATGGGTGATGTATTGATTCCACCTAGTTGGGTTGATGAGGTACAATCTTCTCATTGCCTTATTGTTTATTATAAAAATAAGGGTCCCCTCATGTGTTTCCAATGTGGGAAACCTAATAATTGTAATATATCTTTATTGAGAGCTCTGAAGACCTATCTTTGATGTGGCTGTTTGGACTATCTTCAAGGATCTGATAGGCTGATTTATCGATAAAATAAAAAGGAAATCTAGATATCATCTAGATTCAATTGATCATACGGTCTTTGTATTTATTCTCGATGGTTCTAGTGAAAATTGATCTTTAAGGTTATTTTTGATTGGTGTGTTCTTTGGTTATTTACTCTATTCTTATTCTATGAAATGTGGTTATTTATGGTTATGCTTGTACCTTATTGAATGATTGCTCCTTTAATGTTTCTATATGATGATAACCTCGCAATGAGATTTATATTTTGAAGAATTTCACATGGGAATACTTGGGTATGAGATTGGGTAATTGGGATGAGTAATGCACCAATTTAAACTATTATTTGTCTAGTTACCCTAAAAGGGATTATGCTCAATTTATGTTTTATGAGGTTCATCGTGGACTTGTGTTACATGAGCATGTTCTAAGGTTATTTTCTCTTCAACTTCATGACCCAAAGATTAGAGATCATATTATTTCATATCAAGGCATCCTTTTTATTAATATACCCCTTTTACTCCTATGTTATGGTATGTTGATGAACTATTTAGCCTTGATTATGGTCTTCTTGGCATCCTTTGGGTTTTTGTTCCTTTATGTAATTATAAAATGATTTCTTGATTAACATTTTATGGTTGATGGATAATTATTGTTTCTATTGATGATTTGAGAAAATATTTTTATTTTTTGTGATATCTTTCTCATACGACTGTTTATCTTTGGACTCACTATTCTAGATAAATTTTAAATTGATGTGAGATCTATTTTAGATCATTCTGGTATATAGGATTTATGTTTCTTGATTTTATCTTGGGTTATTCTTAGTGATGTCTTATGATGTTTGAGTATAAAGACCCGATCCTTTTAAAATCCATAATTCCATTTTTAAATAAGGATTAATTCTCCTACATTCCTAAAAATCATTTCAGGTTTTGAGTTTTATAAAATTAATTCATAACTCATACATAAAAAACCGATACATTACAAGTTGGGAACTTATTTTTAGTATCTATTTTCTCCACAATACAAGACTATTAAAATAAAAAAAATCATTTCATGAAAAATCTTTAATATTTTTAACGTGAATTCTTCCTTATTCCTATTCATCCATAAACCCCATGAAAAAAATTTAAAAAATTGGGATGAGAACAAAAATACAAATAAGGGACATATAAAAATAAATAAAGAACCTTATTAGTACATTTTAAAACCATAAGTTCATAAAAGAGAGTTTCCCTTTAATATAATAAAATTTGAGAATTAATAATCATTTATTTACACATGAAATCATCTTTACAACCCAATTTTTTCCATAAAACTCTTTATAAGAAAGCATAAATAAAAAATAATTTGAGGGATGATAATCAATATATTTAATAAATAAACTTTTATTGTTATGATTACTTTCAACTAATGGTGTTTCTTATGTCATCTTTGACTTCTTTCACAGTTGTTTGGAATCTTTTTTTCCTATTTTATAAAGTCACGGTCAAAACCTATATTTCAATAGCAATAGGATTATAAATTATTTCTTCCATTTAAGACTCTGCTTCAAACAATTCAAGTATGTAATTCATAAAATTTCAATAAAAATGATTGGGAAATGAACTTATAGATCCAATCAGAGGTAATGTTTTCTCTAATGCCAACTGAAAGCCCCAGTGGACTAGTGTAGACATACCTGAGAGGAGTGTGAATTAGGTTTGGTCAAATATTTACCAAATTTAAAATATTCTATGAATAATTAAACCCCCTTTGGTATTTTGAACCTCTACAATAGATTAAGACTCAACTAGATCTTCTTTTATTCACTTAACCCACATACACTACTTGCGATAAATTAAAGAAGGAAAGTAAAGTATGTGGTATTTTTATAAGGTTAGGCCCTGATGTGCGAAACCTACTTTTTATTGTGGTCATTATTATCTGATTCATAGATTTTCCAATATAATATTACTATAAATTAAAATGAAAGTGGTTTTTTGTTATCATATGCCACTCAATCACCTTATTACACAGGATAGGGGTTCATAATATTAAACAAGTTAATAAAGCCTCTACTATATTACACAAATGAAGGGATCTTTATAATATATCCTACAGTATTCAAATTGGCATCACACCAGCTAGTATTGCATATTCTTTCATACATTCAACTATATAACAAATATTTTGTAATATTTCACTGAATCAAAAAAAATTATTTTCTTCCTCAAATATATAGAATTTTAAACTACTTGAATGTCTTTAAAAAATGCTCATGTAACTCAACATATTATATTTTGTTCACAAATTCCTAGTTTATTTAGAATCTATTTATTGGATTTATCAAACTCAAACTCATATATATTTAAAAATCAAGAAAACGATATTCAAAATTCCCAAGAATAGTTCAAATTCATACTTAACTTATTCTATTCTTCTTCCTCAACTATATCTGATAAGAAGAATAGGTCAGCCTCTTCTTATTCTTATCCTTTAAACCCCAAAATGGTTTTTTGTTAAGAAGTAGTTCAATATATCCTCTTCTTATTCTTCCTCCTATAGAGTTTATTCTTCTCTCATATTCTCATATCTTATTCATTGAGAGCTTCAGTTCTCTCAGCCAACTTATTCGCACACTCACACCACATGAAACACTCTCTTCAATATATTTTTCTCTTCTCAATGCACACAGTTGTGAAGAAATATCCTCCATTTTTCTATTGGGTTTTCATAATTTTCCATAAATAGAAACATGTAACAGATGTCATTCAAGTCAAATAAATTTTCTTTACACATTCTCCCATTTCACATTTTTTTCAACGGTTGTCTGAAATGAAATGACAACATTTCCCTTTTATTTTATTTATTGGGGTTAGATAAATCTTTTGTTTTATTCTCTAATAGTAATAGATTTATATTTATTAAAATATAATCTAAATATTCACACTTAAATATTCTTTATAAATGCATATCATGGCATGCCTCTCTCTCTCCCTGTGAGAAAACTTCAGTGAGAAACCTATACATATTCTGTTTAAATCTGTACACACCAGTTTCATCTCAACTTTAACCTATTAATATCATTGTAATTGAATTAAAAATTATTTTATGTTGTTTTAATCTTTGAATAATGCAAAACAAACATTATTAGATTCATTTTTTCATATTTAGATTTTACCGAATCTTGAAGTCCTATCATTTTAGGCTTGGGTCAATTCTCAACCTTCTATCTTATCTTGAATTTGATCTCCTTTGAACTAGTAATGAAGATAAAAAGCTCAATCAGTCAGGTTGGATCACAGTTCTTTTAAACTTTGAAATAAAACTCATGTATCATCATAATTAATCTTCCACTTTGGATAATCAATTCTGTAATTTTTCAAATTTCTAAAATTTTCCTAAGTCAAAAGTCATACATTCATATCTATGATTGTCTCCACATCATATGACTTTAAATTCATATAGTCTCTCAATATAATACATACATATAGAACTTAAGACAAAAATGGTTCACAATTCTGACATAGAAGACATACTCGCTACCTTAGAATCCATACGGTCTTCTCAAATAGAAGTTATACACGCTCATGCCTTTGCCAATTTTTGAGTAAACATGAATTTCATATGGCTTGTGAAGTCATTTAAAAATATTAAAGTGATAAATTTTAACACAAATTCATAAAAAATGAATTTAAATGTAGAATTCATATGATGGATCATAAGTTTAACATGCTGCTGAACAGGTTACATAATCTCCTTATCAAGTCATACAGAATAGACATAAGTCATAAGAAATGCAAAGAGTCTTAATAAATTACTTGAAGTCATACAATCTACTTTTAAACTACTATAAAGACATTTAATTCTTATGATATTATTATAAAGTCTTAAAAAGTATGAAAATTCATACAAAATCCTTTAGAAGGCATACAAAATGTTCTATGTTGTGTGATTTTTAGGATTTATCAAATAAATTTAGAACACATTCCTATGGATCCAAGGTCTCTTAAATCTTCCTAAAACTTCATACAAGGTATATTATTTTTTCTGATTTTAGTATATTTAAACCTTAAAAACCATTTAATTGTTTATCCATTATTCAACACTCCAATATTACATTTTAGGCTAGATTTTTCTTCTTTTAAAAATAGATTATATGTTTTATATGACATCCAACTTCTCGAAACCTTTGTAAATGTTATAGAAAATAATTTAAACATGTAGTACATGTGTTTGAAACACAAAAAAACACTCTAATCGTCACATTTTTGGGATTCAATTTTAATTTTTATAGTCATATATTCCAGGGAAACAACTTCATTAAACAAAACTTAGGTGTTTCTCCTTCACTTCCTTTAGGTGGATAATAAATCCACCTCCCAAAAAATCACCCTTTCATGATGAAATTCGCAATGAAACCAAGGATAATTGCATAAAATACAACTTCAAACATAGTAAACATCAATTTGTACCTATATAATTACTTTTCTCATGACATCTAGTGACCACTAGACATAGAACAATGTTAATCTAGAATATTTTATCTCATATTTTCTTGATTATCTAAAATAAACTAACTAAGTTAATGAATACATCACATATCATTCATCTAAAAGATGTGTACATCACACATCCCCTATATAAGTAGTTAAACACATCATATGTGACTCAACTAAAAATTTCCATGCATTTTCCTAGTCTAATTAAATCAAGTGTCAAATGTCTTTACGTGTCATATAAGTTGAAAAATACCAACTTGATTATTCTCTAACTAATGACAGGATCAATATCATACCCAACCACCCCCTAATTGGTTAAGTTATAGTATATTGTGTGAGAATAGTATCAAAGTATAAAGGTTATCATTCTAGTAATCTCACAAACCTTAGGTAAGAATTATTTATATTGAGCATACACCCTTAACTATATTAATGATTATATGAAATTATATGTGATATACATTGGTGGGTCAATCCAAGCTATTAGTTTCTACTTATTACCTCATGAATCTATTATTTTTAACTCACATACATCTCTTTATAAAGTTTAAAATATTTTATTAATTCTAATATTAACATATCACCACAATCCATGATACTCAATAATGACCACCAATTAAGGACAACTCAAAGTCATGCTTTTAGAGGATATTATCATTCCACCGTTCATGTAAAGTAAATTGAAACACACATGAATGAATGATAAATGAAGACTACCATTATTATAATAAAAAAATACATTATTCAACCATTATATCAATATCTTAACTATAATATACCAAGAGACTCTGCATGACTTTCATGTTTCTATCGTGATATGAGTTTCATCAATGGATCTACTACATTTTCAACTACAACCACTCAAATAATCCAAACATTTCACCTCTCAATGACCACTCATATAAGATGGTATTTTTTTAAGGATGTGTTTGGCCCTTTGGTGAGACTAGGGTTCTTTATCCTAATAAATATCTCCATTTTTGTCATTAGTAATGCTTGATTTCTCTCTCAAGGTTAGGAACCAATCTGAGTTTAGTAATGAACTTTTTGGTCTACATAACTTCCTTTGCAACATATGATACAGTGATGTACTATACCTATTTTTTTGAGTCTTCTAAGGTGGATTATTTGGAACTATTGTAACTAATAGCACAACCATTTCGGAAAAAAATGAAGCCATACTGAGATTTCATATCATCCATATCAGATTGGAAATTTGTATTTGTGTAACCCTTTATAGATTGCACATTCTCTCCACTAAAGATCAATAACATATCTTTAGTCCTTCTCAAGTACTTAAGGATGTCCTTCACAACTATCTAGTAAATCATTCTAGGATTGGATTGGTATCTATTAGTTATTCTTAGAGCATAGTAAAAATCATGTTGGGTAAACAGTATGACATACATGATAGATCTTATAGTAGGAGTATTGGTAATTCTGTCCATCATTTATAACTCTTTAAAAGGATCATGGATCGTCCTAATATCTACACCATGTAATTCCAACAAATACTCTTTCATGTATTTTTATATGATAAATATCTTTATCACTTTAACAATGTGTGTGTCCTCACTGAGTCTAAGTTTCCGGTTAGGTTTATCTTTATAGATATTTATACCCAATATATAGGCATCTTCACCCATGCCTTTCATCGAGTGGAACATACTCATCCATAACTTCATGGAGTGAATATTTGGGATAGTGTTTCTTGTAATCATTATATAAGGTATATATAATATTGTAAACACTATAACACTCCCATTAATTTTTTTATACATAGGAATCATTCACTTTGTAAGATCCTAAATCTTGGAAAGGTATGTTCTCATTTAAGTTTTGGTTTGAATCCCTTATTTTAGTTAATTAAGTGCTTACCGAAGTCCTAGAGTAGTATCAGGGGTGTTCCGAGGGTTAAGGACATGGAAAGTGGAGAAAAGGGGGTTTTCTGGGTAGGTTGTATGGTCTGGGCACTGTTAGTACTAACTGTGCGGACAGCCCGGGTAAACTGTGCAAGAGGAATTTTTTCGGACAGTAGCCTCCACATGGTTTGTGCACGGTTTGGAAAACCATGCGGTCAAACTATGTGAGGGGGCCTTTTTAGGACAGAGGCATCTGCATGGTTTGTGCATGGTTTGGAAAACCGTGCGGGTAAACCATGCAGCCTAGAAACTTCTAAAAAATTTCTATTTTTCTACCCTGAGATTTTTAACCCCAACTCAGGAATTCCTCCCATTTCTCCTCTCTTCACCCTAGGTATGAACCAAATCTCCCAAGATCTCTAGTAGATCAATCTCCCTCATTTATAAGGCATTTTTGGTGCCGTTGGGGGTGGATCGAAGCTCCGGGTAAGGCTAATCTCATTCTTGCTTCTCTTTTGAATTTAGGGTTTGTATCTTCTTCTCCTCTCCTTCCAAATTTCTAAAACCCTACTCTTTTGGTGATATTTAGGTTGAAACATCAAAGGTTGGTTGAAGTGGGATATAAGGTCTTGATTAAGAGTGTGTTCAACTGAAAAATTGAGGTGGGTGATCTATAAGTCATATCCCACAGTTTATTTGATAATTTGTGCATGTTTGGTTTTGTTCTTGGGTGTCTCTTGGTATGTTTTGATTTCCCATGGAATGTTTTGAAAAAATGGTTATTAAAAAGGTAAAGGGGAACCCTCTCGATCCCCATGGGATGCGTTGAGGGTGATGAGACTAAACTAGGGCCACCAATGGGGTGATCCAACTTTCCCAAACCTAGGGAATTGTGAAGAACAAGTGAGATTGTTGAGTATTTATGTAGATCCCTTGATAACCATGTTGTTTTGATTGCATGTGTTGGGTTAGAAGATAGGTGGTTCACCTAGGCTTGATAATAACCAAAGTTATATTGGGTTAGTTTGTGTAAATGACTAAATACCATAATGTAATGGCTCATGAGCATGGTAATGAAGCCTATTGAGTTATTAATAACTAACAAATCCTAGTGAGATAGGCACAAAGAATGAATTCTTAGTGATATATGCATAATGAAGTGGAATTGGGTTAAATGGATAAATGAAGTGAAGTGTGGTAAATGTGTTAATGGGTTAAGTCGTTGTGTTAACCCTCATGTTATTGTTATGGTTTATATTTTCGTTAAGTAATTGTTATGATGTTGTGTAAATGGTTAATGGTTACATATATGTATAGCATGTGCACATAGCTTGGTAGTGTGGGGTATTTACTGAGGTTCTATGCCCACAACTGGAGTAGGACTGAGTCTCTCAACTCCACCCCTAATGCGTGGGGTAGGGATAGGACTGATTCTCTGTTTCCCCATCAGTTGCATCCACCCAAACTGATGCTTCGAGGTGAGGATATAGTTGACACCCACCCGAACTGATGCTTTGAGGAGAGGTTATGGTTGACATGAGGAAGTTTTTCCAAGTGTGATAGGACAACTGTGTGATTTTCCTCATGCTTGTGATTGTGTACATTGAGCCCATGAAACTTTTTTATTGATGAACCCATGATAAATGTGTTGGAAATGGTATGTAATGGAAAATGGGATGAAATGGTAAGTTATAGAAATGGTAATAAATTTTGGTAATGGACCTAAACTGGATAGTGGCACTTAATATTTACCTTGTCATTTATTATTCATTTCCCTTTTTTCATGAAATTTTTTTTATACTAGATATTTTGTAGACACTGTTGGTGGTGACCTACTGAGTTGTACTCACACCCTATATAGGCAGTTGTTGGGTACCTGAGAAGACTTCATGCTTTTAGGCTAGGATAATGGCAAGGTCTCTTGCTAGATAGTTGGGTTGGCATGAGTGTATGTGGTGGAGGACACAGACTTTGTGTCAGTACCATTTGGGGTATTTTTTAGTTGTCTTTATTTTGGGTTTTGTTCACTTTCTCACTTGTGGAAAAACATGGCCTATTTACTATTGGACTTCGTTGTATCCCATTTTGGGAATGTTTGTTTATGAATGATCTTGTATTATTGGTTATTATTCTGCTATTTTTTTCTCTTCTGTTGTGGCTTACTCTGATAAAAAGGGGGTATAATCTCCCCAATTGACTATTTGTACCCCCACTACTAGTCAAAAACCTTTGGCGTATGGGGAGGCGTGCTTTAGGTCTTGTAACAACCTGACTCTGAGCACCATTTTATTGGATCCTAGGCCAAGGATGTTACAAAGTGGTATCAAAGGAGTTATTTCTTCTCATTCTCTGAAATCTTGTTATTTGGGATGGTATATGAGAGTTAGGATGTCTCAGGCCTTTGTAATGAGATCATTCTAGGGAGTATCTAACCCATGTACGATGGAAACCCAAGTTACCCAGGGTGGGAATTGTTGTTCTTGATTGTGCGATGTTATAGTTGATGATATTTCACCCTTGGGGGATGCACATATTGAGTGATGTGATTGTTTTATGATATTTCTCTCATGGCCTCAATGGAATGAGGTTGTGCATTCATGCATAACTGTAGGCACCTAGAGAGGTAGGTGACATGCATCATGGTAGGCACACATGGGTTGGGTGTGTGAGGCATCAATTATAGAATCCACCTTTCATTTTTTGGTAATTGAAAAGGGAAAATATGGTAAAAGAAACAATGTGAGTGGGTGAAGATAAAAAAATGATAAGTGATGAAAAATGAAAAATGTGTAGTTAAGGGTTGTAATTAATTGAATTTTTTTGTAATATGTTGTGTGATCTTTTTGGTGGTGTATGGTTGTTTACCCCTTGTGGACCATGGCCCGCAGTAGGGATGGTCAGGGTGATGTTTTCGGAATACTAATGTTTATTGGGATGGTGCATGTACGGTGGGTTGTTGTGGATGGTGAAGATCCTTATTGTTGTGAAATTGTGAATGTTCTTCGGCATGTTTCCTAAACATCATGTTTGGAAATGTAGATAAATGCCACCATGATGTCGAGCGCCGGTTGGGAAATAAGAGGATGTTGCTGAGAACACTCCTCCAGTAGAACAGTAAGTGAATGTGGTGATTCAGGAAGGTAGAGCAGAGTGGTTCCTAGAGAACATGGCTAGTTTTATGCAGATGATGGATCGGAAACCGGGGCGGGTTGTGCCGAGTATGTTTGATCTAACCAAAGAGTTTTAGTTGCAGCACCCTACGACCTATACTAGAGAGGGTGGGCCATAGGCAGAAGAGTTATGGATAGAGTCTGTCTAGATGATACTTGGTTATCTTGAGACTCCTAATAAGAAGTGGGTCAAGTTGGCAGCCTATATGCTACTGGTCCAAAAAAAATGTTGGTGGGATATTCTGGCTCAGACTGAGCAAGCAGAGGGGATGTTGTGGAATGATTTCTAGGAAATTTTTCTAGAGAATTTTTACCTAGAGACTTTGAGGCAAGACTGGGATGTAGAGTTCATGGGTCAATGTCGGTGATGGAGTGTGATGGCTACTTCAATGAGCTGCGATGCTTTGTTCCATCATTTTTAGGGGATGAGACAGCAGTTGTGAGGTGTTTCCAAGATGGGCTGAGGCACAACATCAAGTCTCAGGTGAATATTTTTCCCTTGAAGAGGTTTACATAGGTAGTGGATTGGGAATTGATCTCATAAGGGAACCTGAAAAGAGTTTCTAGTAGTGGGATTTTCGTACCAGCTGGGCAGATAAGTGTTGCAACTTCTGAGGGTCGAAAGCATCTTTTTGGAAGTTTTGAACAAGGAGAAAGTGTGCAAGGTGGTCATAAGAGAGGGTCATCCTCTCTGGGTAGTAATTGGGTGTTCTGTTGTCAGTGTGGCAGGCTGGGAAACATGCGTGGCTAGTGTCCCCAACCTCCAATTGAGTGTCCATCATGCAGAAGATTGGGACATGTGCAGAGGTTCTACAGGAACTCTCATCAAGAGTGTATGAATGTTGGTGATAGACAGATTCCAAGCGAAGTCGAGGGATCAGTTGCACCATATTAGGCAGGCATTTGGAGCTCCACGGGCCGTACTGGTAGGGGTGGTGGATGTGGAGCTCTAGGGAAGGATCACCCACGTAATCAAGGCAGTGTCGTGCAGGGCACACAGGTTGGAGCTCAGGGTAAAGGGGAAAGTCAGCTTCATGTAGTTTAGTCTTCACTTGGTGATAGAAAAGTTGGGCCATCAACTACCTGAGGTATGATCCTTGTAGCTTCTACACTTTCTAGTGCATTGTTTGATTCTGGTTCTACACACACTTTTATTTATTCTCAGTTTGTGGTAGTGTTGGGTTTGCCTATGGAGAGTGTGTGTGGTGTTATGTTTATTAACACTCCATTGGGGTTCAAAAGGAATATATCAATAAGTGTAAGTGATGTTCTCTGGAAGTCGGTGGGTATCGTTTCCTATGGGACTTGTTCATTCTCGAGATGTCGGGCTTCGACCTAATATTGGGTATGGATTGGTTGGTGTTCTATCTGGAACACAAATACTATTACCATTGCAGGGTATCATTCAGGTCACATGAGGGTGACGCGTATATCCATCGTAGAGAGTGGGATGTTTGAGCAGGTCATGTGGGACTATTTTGTCAGCAGTTGTGTAGGATCACAACTCAAGTAGCTTGTCTTGTGATTAATGATGAAAGAGGGGAACAATCTATCTTTCCTCCAGTAGTAGATTGGTTTCAAGATGTGTTTACAAAGAATTTCTCAGGGCTGCCACCCTAGAGGGACGTTGAGTTCATGATTGAGTTGCTACCAGGAGCGGAGCCAGTTTCTATTCTTCCATACTGAATGGAACCGGCAGAACTCCAGGAGTTAAAGGTTCATCTTGAGGAGTTGGAGTGTAAGGGGTTTATATGTCCTAGTAATCCTCTTTGGGGATCTCCCATTGTTTTTGAAAAGAAGTATGGTAGGTCATTAAGGCTATGTGTTGATTATCGGAAGTTAAATCAAATGATGGTTAAAAATCAGTACCCTCTTCCTAGAACTGATGACCTGTTTGAATTGTTGAGGGGTGAATTGGTGTTTTCTAAGATGGATCTGAGATTGGGTTATCACCAGTTGAGGGTGAGGCCTTCAGGCGTATTACTAATAGATTTCAGGAGTCGGTAAAATTTGTTTGAGTTTGTGGTGACACCTTTATGCTTGACCAACGCACTGGTGGTGTTCATGGATTTGATGAACCGAATATTTCATCCATATCTAGATCAGTTTGTGTTTGTCTTTTTTGATGACATCTTGGTGTACTTAAAATCTCATGACAATCATGCCCAACATCTTAAAATTGTATTGAGTACACTAAGAGAGCATCGACTTTATGCCAAGCTGTCAAAGTGTCAGTTCTGGATTGGAGAAGTTCATTTTCTGGGTTACATCATCTCTGAGGGAGTTTTTTTGGTAGATCCATAGAAATTTCAGGTTGTTGTGTCTTCGGATCATCCCAAGAGTGTTTCTAATGTTTGGAGTTTTCTGGTTTTTTCCAGATATTACCAGAGGTTCATTCAGGATTTCTCTCATTTGGTAGCACCACTTTCAGGCTTTTCCATGAAGGAAATTAGGTTTGAATGGTTAGTGGCTTGTGAGAGTTCCTTTCAAGAGTTGAAAAAGAGATTGATGACCGCACCGATCTTGATCTTACCCGATCCAGGTAGTAAGTACATCCAGTTTTGTGATGCGTCCGGTATCGGGCTTGGGGTTGTGCTGATGCAAGATAAGTGGGTTGTGGCTTATGGGTTGAGGTAATTGAGACCCCATGAGCATAATTATCCCACTCATGATCTTGAGTTGGTTTTATTATTGTATTCCTTAAATTAATAGAGGAACAACGTGTTAGGGAAAAGTTTCATGGTGTATACCGATCACAAGAGTCTAAAGTATATATTTTTTGTAGTGGTATTTGAATCTTTAGTAGTGAATATGGGTGTAGTATCTCTAGTCCTTCAACATTAAGATGGTGTACACACCAGGAAAATAGAATAGTGTAGCTGATTCTTTGAGTAGGATGACTTAGAACCAGGTGATTTGGGAATCTAGCACCAAGTCTAAGGTGATGCCTTTGTTCGCAGAGATGCACCTGGAGGTGCGGGAGGAAAACGGTCAGGTGACTCTTTCTTCCATGGCTGTTGAGTAGACACTTTTGAGCCATCTTAGGGAAAGTCATCTTAACGATCCTAAAATTTTGTCCATGAAGGAAATACTTAAAGGTGGGTATCCACCTTCTGGTTGGTCCATTGGTGTGGATGGGATTTTTTGTGTTCATGGTCATGTGGTTGTGCTGGCATGCATGTGGGAAGAGTTGATGTGTGAGTTCCATGAATCGAAATGGGAAGTGCATCCAGGTTCTACCATGATGTATCATGATCTTTGTAGATAGTTTTGGTGTCCATGGGTGAAAAGTGAAGTTGAGGGTTGGTGTCACGGTGCCTTACCTGTCAGTAGGTGAAGGTCGAGCATCAATGCCCAGGTGGACTGTTACAACCATTGCCCATTCCAGAATGGAAGTGGGATGATGTGATGATAGATTTTTTGGTGGGTCTTCTGAGGATTCCTCATAAGAATGATGCAATCCGGGTGGTTGTGTATTGGCTAACAAAAGTGGATCATTTCTTATTGATTCAGAAGACTTATATTGTTGTTCAGTTGGGTGAGTTGTATGTTCTGGAAATAGTATAATTGCATGGTGTATCAGGAAATATAGTTTCGGATCGTGATCCTCATTCCACATCACGTTTTGGGAAGGTTTTCAGAAGGCTCTTGGTACCCATATTCTTTTGATTAGGGCTTTCCACCCACAGACGGACGGGTAGTCAAAGCGTACAATCCATGTGTTGGAAGACATGTTGAGGGCTTGTGTCTTGTATTTCAGTGGTTCTTGGGAAAATCACCCATCACCTTTTGAATTTTCCTACAAAATTTTTCTTCAAGCTATGGTTCATATGACACCAATTGAGGCTCTCTATGGGAGGCCATGTAGATCTCTGCTGTGTTGAATGGAGGCTAGTGAATCTAAGCTGTTGGGACCGAGTCTCGTGCAGAAGACTTCAATGAAAGTTGAGTTGATTCCGACACAAATGGAAATGGATCGAAGTAGGCATAAGTCATATGCAGATTGGAGATGTAGACCCCTTGAGTTTAGGGTGGGTGATAGTGTATTCCTTTGGGTGTCACCAAGGTTTGGTCACTGGAAGATTCAGAAGCAGGGAAAGTTGGTGCCTAGGTATGTGGGGCCATTTGAGATAGTGGAGAGGATCTAGCTGGTGGCATACCGATTGGCTCTTTCACAGCAGTATAGCGGGATGCATGATATCTTTCATGTGTCACAGCTTTGGCAGTATCACCCTGACCCAACTCATGTGCTGGATGTTGAGAATGCTAAGCTTGAGGCTGATGCATCCTTTGAGGAGCATCTGGTTCGTGTCGTGGATTGTAGTGAGAAAGTTTTGTGGGGAAAGGTTGTACCATTGGTGTGAGTACTATGGAAGCATGGAAACATCCATGAAGAAACATGGGAGCAGGAATCATATATGCAGGCTCAGTATCTCTACCTCTTTTCCTTGTAAGTGCAATGAAGCTTGGGAGCTCATATCGAGGATGAGTCGTTATAAGGTGGGGAGGTTGTAAGATCTCGGATCTTAGAAAGGTATGTTCTCATTTAAGTTTTGGTTTTAATCCCTTATTTTGGTTAATTAAGTGCTTACCCAATTCATATCAGGGGTGTTATGTGGGTTCAGAACATGAAAAGTGGAGAAAAAAGGGTTTTTTGGGTAGGTCACATGGTCTGTTCATGGTTAGTGCTAACCGTGCGGACAGCCTAGGTAAACCGTGCAAGAGAGAGTTTTTTAGACATTAGCCTCTGCATAGTTTGTGAACAGTTTGGAAAACCGTGCAGGTAAACCATGTGAGGGGGCCTTTTGGGACAGAAGCATCTGCCCGATTTGTGCACAGTTTGGAAAACTGTACGGGTAAACCGTGCGGCCCAAAAACTTCTAAAAACTTACAATTTTTCAACCCTGGGATTTTTAACCCCAACTTGGGAATTCCTCTCATTTTTCCTCTGTTCACCCTAGGGATGGACCAAATCTCCCAAGAGATCCAAGATATCGATCTCTCTCATATCTAAGGCATTTTTGGTGCCATTAGTGTAAAATCGAAGCACCAGGTAAGGCCAATCCCATCTTTTCTTCTCTTTTGAGTTTAGGGTTTATATCTTCTTCCCCTCTCCTTCTGAATCTCTAAAAACCTACAATTTGTATGAGATTTAATTTAAAGCTTCAAAGGTCAGTTTATGTGGAATCTAAGGCATTGATTAAGAGTTCATTCAACTACATAATGGAGGTAGGTGGTCTACAAGTTATATCCCATGGTTTATTTGAAGATTTGTGCATGTGTGGTTTTGTTCTTGGGTGTCTCTTGGTATGTTTTGATTACCCATGGAATTTTTTGGTAAAATGGTTATTAAAAAGGTAAAGGGGAACCCTCATGATCCCCATGGGATGCGTTGAGGGTGATGAGACTGAACTAGGGCCACCCATGGGGTGATCCGACTTCCCAGACCTAGGGATTTATGAAGAACATGTGAGATTGTTGAGTATTTATATAGAGCCCTTGATAAACATGTTGATGTGATTGTGTGTATTGGGTTAGTAGCTAGGTGGTGAACCTAGGATTTATAATAACCTAAGGGATATTGGGTTAGGATACGGAAATGACTAAAGACCATAATGGAATGGGTCGTGAGCATGGTAATAAAGCCTAGTGATTTAGGTATAACGAACAAAGCCTAGTGAGATAGGCACAAAGAATGAATGCTTAGTGAGATAAGAATAATGAAATGGAATTGGGTTAAATGGATAAATGAAGGGAAGTGTGGTAAATTTGTTAATGGGTTAAGTCATGGTGTTAACCCTCATGTTATTTTTGTGGTTTATGTTTGCCTTGGGCAATAGTTGTGATGTTGTGTAAATGGTTAATGGTTACATATATATATATATATAATGTGCACATAGTTTATTAGTGTGGGGTATTGAATGAGGTTCTACACCTATGGGTCGAGTTGGACTGAGGATCTAAACTCCACCCCTAATGCACTGGGTAGGTATAGGATTGATGCTTTGTTTCCCTATTGGTCGCATTCACCCGAACTGATGCTTCAAGGTTAGAATATGTTTGACATCCACCTAAACTAATACTTTGAGGTGAGGTTATGTTTGACATGAGGATGTTTTTCCTAGTTAGATAGGACAACAGTTTTATTTTCCTCGTGTTTTTGATTGTGTACTTTGAGCCCATGTAACTTGTTCTGGGATGAACCCATGATAAATGTGTTGGAAATGGTAAGTAATGGGAAATGGGATGAAATGGTAAGTTATGGAAATTGAAATAAATGTTGGTAATGGACCTAAACTAGCTAATGGAACTTAATATTTACCTTTTCATTTATTATTTATTTCACTTTTTTCATGGACAATTGTTTATAAAGGATATTTTATAGACACTATTGGTGGTGGCCTACTGAGTTGTACTCACACCCTGATCGGGTCGCCGTTGCGTACCCAAGCAGACTTCATGCTTGTAAGTCATGAAAAGGGCAAGGTGTCTTGCTAGACAGTTGAGTTGGAATGAGTGTACATTGAGGAGGACCCAAACTTGGTGTCGGGACCATTTTTGGGATTTTGCAGTTGTCTTTATTTTGGGTTTTGTTCACTTTCTCACCTGTAGCGAAACATGGCATATTTACTTTTGCACTTTGTTGTATCCCATTTTGGGAATGGTTTTTTATGCATGCTCTTATATTATTTGTCATTATTCCACTATTTTTTTTATCTTCTGTTGTGGCCTAGTCTAATAAAAGGGGGTATAGTCTCCCCAATTGACTATTTGGACCCCGCTGCTAGTCGGCAAACTTTGGCATACAGGGAGCTGCGCTTAAGGTCATGTAACAACTCAGCTTGGAGCATCAATTTAGTGGCTCCTATGTCGGGGATGTTAAACACATTTTAAGAAACAAGACTCTTTAATTTCATTATCAAACCAGATATTCAAACTTTGAGAAGATTTCTTTAGTCCACAAATAGACTATTGCGGCTTGTATACCTTATTAGTCTCATTTGGAATTTCAGAACCTTTAGGTTGTGTCATATACACATCCTCAACTAAATTTTCTTCAAGGAAATTGGTTTTCACATCCATTGGATATATCTCATAATGAAAGTAAGTTTTTATGGAATGGAATATATAAATGTACTCTATTATCCCAATAAGTGAAAAGGTTTCTTCATAGACAATACCATGAATTTTATTATAACCTTTTTACATCAAAAATTATTTATAGGTAGGAGATCTACCATCCATGTAAGTTTTCTTATGAAAATCACACTTTCACCCGATGGGTCTCACCCTATCAGGTCCATCCACCAAGTTCCAAACTTGGCCAGTGTACATGGAGATTCCAAGGATCTTAGACATTTCTCACAATCAAAACTCTCAATGGATTCTCGATAGGTATTAGTTTCATCTTTTATGAACATTACCTAATCATCATTAGCTATGATAAATCCATATCTCACTAAATATTGATGGATCCAATCAGGCCTTCAAGGTTCTTATGCACCTTGAGTCTGGTCTTCCATAACTCTTTATAGAACCAACTCAACCTCCATCTTAGGAACCATTACTTTTTGCTTGTATTGAACTTCTATAAGTTTAACATTCCTCCCAATGACTCCATGATCGATAAATTCCTTCTCAAAGAATGTAACAAATCAGGACACAACTACTTTCTGCTTAGTATGATTATAGAAATAATAACCCTTAGTTTCCTTAATATAACCAAAAAATAAGAATTCATTTTAGTTATAGAGTGATGATTATCATAATAAAAATTTAATATGAATTCATCCCATCCATAAATATTTATAAAATATAAAATGGGAAATTTCCCAATCCAAATCTTACATGGATTCCTTATGACTTCTTTAGATGTAACATTGTTTAGTAGAAATGAAGCAGTTTGTAGTGCATAACCCCATAATGAAATAGGAAGGACACATTGACTCATCACTGATCAAACCATGACTAAAAATATATTATTTATTCTCTTAGACACACCATTCCATTATGGTGTTCCATGAAGTGTGAGTTGTGAAACAATTTTACAATCCATTGTATGATCAATGAATTCTTAGATGAAGTATTCACCACCCCAATCTAATGAGATAATCATAATACTTCTTCCCAATTGATTTTGAACTTCATTCAAAACACTTTAAACTATTAAAAATTATCATACTTTTTAATCATCAAAAACATATATCCATAAAGACTAAATTCATAAATAAAAGTAATTAAGTTCCAAAAACCACCACTTCCTTGAGTAATCATTGGTCCATATACATTACTGTATATAAGATACAATAGTATACTAACCCTTTTATCTTTTACCTTAAAATATTCTTTGTTTATATCACTAAATAAGAAATATTATTAATTTTCAAATGATTCGTAATTTAATGGTTTCGATAATCCATCTTTATTGAGTCTTTGGAGGAGTTTCTCATATATATGTCTAAGGAAACAATATTAAAGGTATGTGGGATTAGAATAAACCCTAAAATTATTATTTTGAACATTATAGATAGGATTATCCATATCCATGATGTATAAACTATTTATCATATTCCTAATACCATAAAAAATCTCATTTGGATATATATATTTATATATATATATATAATAACTTTTTATCTTAATAGTGAATGACAATCATTTCTTGTCCAAATAAGATACAGAAATCAAATTTTTTTTTACGGAAGGAACATAATATTAATTTTATAATTCTCGGACTAATCCACTAGGTATACTTAAATCATAAGTGTCAACTTCTAATGCAACAAATCTTGCTCTATTACCAACGTAAAGATCTATTCATCCCTTTACTAATTCCCTTTTATCTTAGAGTTTATATTTATCAACATAAATGTGTGATTCACATTTATATTCTAATATCCATGAGTTGGTGTTAGTTAAATTGACTTCCATAACATTCACATTTAAATTCCTAGAATGATTCACTTTGAGAATAATTATTAACCATAGATACCAATCTCTAATTTTTCTATAGGTTAAACTTATGAGATATCTCAATATAATTATCATAAAGTAATATATAACCTATAATAGTGTCACATTTATGGGTAATTATCATATATTATATCTTTTCATCAAGGAATTTTAATGAAGGTACTCCCACTAAAAAGTTGAAGTCATACAATATATTCATTTAGTGAGATAAGATTCATATTTCACTATGTAATGAGTTTGCTTTGGTGTTCCTCCCATAACTTTTTTAATTAGGTAGGGAATAATCCCAGTCATAATAATTATGATTCATGGATAGTTTTGTAGGAAACTCTCTTCCTAGATCCATCGTATGGAAAAACTCAACTCTATTCCTCTAATATCCTAACTCTTAGGGTTTCTTGGTTAAGTGTCACCCAAATAAAATTATAATAACAAGCTAAAAAAATATAGGGGAAACCTACTTTGGTATAACCTACCCAAGGATTATCTATGTAATATATCGACCTACAAGCCACTAAAATGGTTCCCCATGATGATGGATCACATGGCCTCAAGCACACCTCCCTCAAGCACACCTCCCTATACGCCAGAGGCTTCCAACTAGCAACAAGGGTCTAAGGTGGTATAGTGAGGATACTATACCCTCATATCATATTAGCACAATAGTAAATAATAAATAAAAAGAAATAGTGGAAGCATGATATAATAGACAACACAATGGAAAAGGATACCATAAATAAACATAGTAGAATAAGAAACATCAAAGAAATAATAATACTCAAAATCCATAGGCTGATTTATATAAAAAATGATGTCATGGCATACTAATATACAAAAAGGGGATACAGGGAATACATGGTATAGACATATACAACATGCTATACAAAAATACAAAAAGGTAAAAAGATATCTCCACTAGAATTATGAGTATATTCTTGGTTCTCTAATTCCATGCTCCATGTTATAAATAAAATAGATCAAGCATCCGTGATAGGGATATTTCCCTTGTCCACACTTGCAGTCATAAAGTCTACTCAGGTACCAGAGACAACCCGAATAGGGTGGTAGAAAAACTCAGTAGGCCACCACCATTGGTGTCTTGAATAATTTAGATAGTGTGTATAAAATAGCAGTGTGTAGATATAAGGAATAATAAGAAAAGAGGAAAAGTAAATACCAGTCGAATCAAGTTTTGGTAGGACACCTCAAAGAGTTTACTTACTTCAGCATAGGCCAGAATGATCAGATCAATGTACCATATACAAATAATCATATATTTATGTAATATGTATAATATATATATACTATATATGAAAGTAAATTTAGAGACAAGGGCATGGATACTAGGTGCTCGCTGGATTCGAGGTGTAACTCAGGCATCCATAACTAGTTTAATGAGCTATAGGCTCCAGCAAGGGTATAAGCCCTAAATCTCATGTGAATATCAGACATCATGCTCATCACTTGAGATAGTGGGTGAGTCATCATGCACATCATCTGATGTAGTGGAACGTGGAACGCCATGCCTATCGTCCAAGTAAGATAAATTGTGTGAGACCCCATGCCCGTCACCCAACATAATGGAGCATGAAAATCCATGCTCAACAAATCCCTTAACTTTTGTCCACAAACCAATATCCATGGTTTAATAATAATAATCATTAGGGATTACCAATAAAGAATTTATAACCAATTAGCCCAATCTAACCAAGGGTGTCACATTTCATATAATTCATGTCTATAATATATAACATGTGGTGTGGCCTTTCCACCCACTTCCATTCAATTAAATTAATCCTTTTAAATTTATAAGGAAAGGAAAATCCATGTTATATTTAATCCAAACACTTAGATGGTGTTTTGGTCATTTAAACATTCATCTCATGGTGGGAATTTTATTCAACAGACCCAAATGGGTGGGATCCAAGATTTATAAAACCTATAACAAGTTAGTATGTGTCTATGGGAGTTCTATCACATGGTGTAAATAATTTAATAAGTGAAACACATTTTTAAGGTAATGCATGAAAATTTAAAGTGTGTGGCATAATGGAAAAATGCTATAAACCAACTTAACTTTTAAAAAAAAAATCTAGACCACTTACCTTAGTCCCATAGAACTCTCTTCATCTAGTGTCAGCCTTTGAATCAAGATAAAATGAGAAAATCGTAAGAACGAACCAATACCCTAAAAATAGGGCATATGATATCTCACCAAAATAGCATAAGATAAGGAAAAATAAACTAAGAAAGGAAGTGAGAGGATTATATAGCTCACTGTTGCAGATCTAATGCTTCCAATGATGATGAAAATAGATATCGGGCATAGGAGTTATCAAAAAGCCTAACCTAGGCATGGGAGGATAGATCCATGGAAGAAGAAAGGGGTTGAACATTCACAATAGGATAAAATAAACGGAGAGATGGATTAAAAACATTTCAGGGGTACAATAGTAATTTAACCCTCAAATATGTGGTCACACGATTGGCCAAAAAGTGTTCTAACCATGCTCCCAGTGTTTTCTAAGACCCCACCCCCACATGGGCAAGGCATGAGGTTAGACTAACAATGTGCAATATGTGAAAAATGACTCTATTAAAATCTCTGCAATTCCCACATAGGCATGCATACTATCTCACATGGTTGCAAACAAACCATATGGCATATTTCTATGCACTAAGTTCCCTGCATGGTTAGCACTAACTATGCACTAACCATGCAGCTCAGTCTGTCTCTCTGATTTTCAGAGCTTCGGGCTCCAAACAAGCCCCATATGCTCATGAGAACTTCTTTTGGATATAGGGAACCCTCATTAGGATTTAACAATGAATTTAGACAAAAAATAAATGACCTATACCTTCATGAAAATTCAGGTCATTGCAACCTACCGTCCTTAAAGATACTTGTTCCCAAGTTAGCCTTCTGAGGCTAAAGAGGGATTGTCTGAGAAATTCTCTAGACACTAGTCTTGAACTTCATATTCCTACACCTAGGTCTCATCATTTACTCGGCCATGATTCCATAAAACTTGTACTAAAGGAACTGGCCTGCTTCGGAGAGTTATCATGTTTTTATCCATGACACACACTGGGTACTCCTCAAAAGAAGCATCCACATCTAACACAACCTCACCAGAATTTAAAACATGTGATGAGTCTATATAATACTGGTGGAGCTGAGATAGATGAAAAACAATGTGCATATATTGGTATTTCTGAGGATGTACTATATGGTAATCCACTAGCCTGATTCACTCCAAAACCACAAAGGGTCTAATGAATCGAGGTGAAATCTTACCCTATTTTTGAATCCTTCGGTGGCCTAACCTAGGAAAAACAGATAATAATTCCTAGTACCTAACCTCAAAATCAATAATCCACTGGAATCAATTGGCATATGACTGCTATCTAGACCAAGATTTCATCATGTGCATCCTAATCAACTAGACATTATTTAAATTTTCCTGAACAAGACATGGTCAATGCAAAGCTATCTCCCCTACCTCTAAGAAGCGCAGTAGTTATCGGACTAGACTACCATATAAGGCCTCATAATGATCCATCTAGATAATAGACTAAAATATATTATTGTAAGAAATCTCAATTAGGAGTATGTGTTTCTCCCAAGAACCCATAAAGTAAGGACACATGCACAAAACATATCTTATGACACTTGAATTGTGTGCTCTATCTGTATATCAGTCTGAGGGTGATAGAACTTGATCAGAACCACCTGTATACCCAACTACTTTTTTAAAACCTACCATAAATGATTCATGAAGCTATCATCTGTATCATATATGATAGAACGTAGAGCTTCGTGAAGGTGTACAGCCTCCCTGGTGTATATTCTTCCAAGATCATACACTGAAAATGTATCTTGAATAAGTAAGAAGTGGGTGGCCTTCTTCAAATGATCAAAATATACCCAAATTTTATCATTACCTCTATGTGATATAGGAAAATCTATCAAAAAGTCCATGAAGACATCATCCCATTTCCACTCGGTAATGGATAGAGGTTTAAAAGTCATATCGGATGCTGATGTTCTATATTAACCTATTGATAGGTGAAATGCTAAGTGATAAAACTAGTTATCTCCCATTTCATATCAGTCCACCAATACTATTGATGTAAGTCACGATACATCTTGGTTACACCAGGATATACTACCCAATATGAGGCATGAAATTCCCACATCAGTTCCTCTTAGATGTCTGCTAGAACCTAGACACACCCATGTATGCGTAACGTTTCATCCCCATACATTTTCTAAACAGAAGATAAATACTTATCTGAGACACTTTTCCTCAGAACTAGGCCCTCAAGATCTAAAATTTTCCTCAGTCTCACTTTTTTCAGATGGTTAGAGGTCACTACTAAGGATGTGAGGACTATATTCCCATGGTCCTCCTGAAACTCAACATGCATCTCGGGAACAATACCATAAGTTTCCACTCACACCAATACAAAATTGTCTTTTAACATGGTTTATAAAGGTCCTTTATCAGTGCTTATAAAGTGCTGACTACCAAAGTGAGGTTAAAGGGTAGGCTTTATCAGTGCTCACAAAAATCAATGATAAAGGCCCCCTTTGATAGTACTGATAAAGGGGCCTTTATCAGTTCTTAAAAACAAGAGATGATAGGGTGTTTTTCATACATCTCTGAGACCCCTCACCCTATCAGTAATTCCCCACCCCCATTGTCAATACCCCCCTTATTAGCACATTTCACCAACTCTCTATCCACCCCTTTATCAGTGCTTTTCAAAATTCCAGCCTCCTATGCATGATGATTTGATCAATATACCTCTTATTTTGAACTTAAACGAATTTACCACTACACGAAGATTATTTATTGTCTATTTTACAAATTTTTGTGTATATATATATATATTTACATATATATTTTTCATTCATATATTTATATAAGTATTTTTAAATACATCTAAAAAATATATGTTTGTTTGTGTCTGATATATATATATACTTATATTTATTTAAATATATTATATTTTGTATTCATTTACATATACTAGAATATAATATAAATATATATTTGTTTATTAATACACACATATATTTATATATAAATATTATATATATATATATACATATATATATTTGTGTAAGTATATATATATATTCATATATTTTTAAAATGTAAAAAATGGTTAGATGTTGTTGTAAAAACATTTTTAGAATATGTATTTATTTACATATATTATAATATACATATACATAAATATTTGTTTATTGACACACATATGTTTATATAAAAACATTACTTTTATAGGTATATATATACATATTAATGCATTTGTATAAGGTAAATAAAATGGATAATTTTTTAATTTAAATAAAATGAATAATAAATATTTATTTTATATATTTAAAGATACATTTTTAGATAAATATGGTGATATATGTATTTATATAAGTGATTTATTAAAAGTAAATATAAGAAAATATGCATATATTTAATTATAAAGAAAACTACATTATGAAAATTGATAAAACTTAAAAAACCATAATATCAATATAAATGTAATAACTATGAATAAATTCAGCCTCCACTGAAAAAAATACAATAAGACCCCCTTAAATGAAGCTAAAATTCCATCAAATATTAAAAAATTGGGATACCCTGACTAAAAATTAGTTTTAGAGGTCTTATTGGACTTTTTTGGATTTGAAAAATGAGAATTGAGGTTCACCCTAGTCACCATGGTGTATATATCTTGGAAATATTCAATATGATATGTGGTAAAACCCAAATGGACACCCAAATAAAAAGTTATGGTTTTTTAAAGTTCAAATCATGTTATCAACTTATTTTAGACCATTCCTTAATTCATTTAATTTTTATGTCATCCAACTATTATTAAATGATTATTACTTGATAATAATTACCAAATTTTTTAATTCAAAATATTTTTAATTATTTTATGATCCATTTCATTAAATGTCTTATATATTAATTATAAATGCCTATTTATCATTATCTAACACATATTTAAAATATATATATATATATATTATTTATATCAATATAAATATACTTATATATTAATATATTATTTTTAATGAAATATATTTTTTAATGAAATATACCCTATATTAGTGTTAGGGAAAAAGCACTGATAAATGGGGACCTTTATGAATTCTTGTAAAAATGTACTAATAAAGGCCCCCTTTGTCAGGGCTTTTTTAATAGCACTAATAATGTCCCCTTTTATCGGTGCTTTTTTCTAGCACTGATAAAGGGGGCCCTTTATCATCACTTTTTAGTAGCACTGATAAAGGAACCCCTTTATCAACACTTTATTTTTAGTGTAGATAAAGGGGACCCTTTATCGGTACCTTTTTAGTAGTGCTGATAAAGTACCCCCTTTATCATCACTTTTTTATTAGGGATGAAAAAAGGACCCCTTTGTCAGTTATTTTTTTAGCACTAATAAATACCCCCTTTATAAGTGCTAAAAAAGCATTGAAAATCCTAGCGCTAGAAAAACCTTGTTTTCTAGTAGTATTACCATTGAATACTTGAACCACCTATGTCTGACTCTTCTAATTTGGAGCATTGGCTACAAAATTTCTTTTTCTAGGCATATAGGCAAGCTCAAAATCAAATGATTTTAGGTATTCAGCCCATCTATGCTACCTGCGATTCAGATTATGCTGAGTAAAGATGTACATTAGGATTTTTTTGATCTGTGAATACCACGAAATACTCCCCAAGTAAATAATGCCCCCAATAGTGTAAAGAATAAATTATGACTACTAGATCGAGGTCGTGTGTCCGGTGATTCTACACGTGAGTCCTTGACTAATGAGACATGTACTCTATGATTAGATCATCTTATATTATAACTTCTACCAGAATAATGCCTGATGCATCACAATAGACTCTATAGCTCTTTCCTTTCTCCAGCGAGATCAAGATTGGTGTTCAGGTCAACATACCTTTCAACTCCAAAAAGGGTCTTTTACAATCTTCTGACCATATGAATTTCACACCCTTCTTAGTCAATCATGTATGAGGTGTTGTTAAGCATCAGAAATCCTGGATGAAATGTTTGTAATACCTAGATAACCCCAAGAAAATCTGTATATCAAAGATGTTCTTGGGATGCTCCCAGGAAACTACATCTCTCATCTTCTTCAAGTCTACTAATACTCCTGAATCTGAGATGATATTACTTAAGAAGTGTATTTTTTCGATCCAAAAGTGGAATTTAGTAAGATTTGTGTAAATTAGGTTCTCTCTCAATGTATTTATCATTATATAAAAATGTTTTTCATGGTAATGTTGAGAATGAGAACAAACTAAGATGTAATCCATAAATACTACCCTGAATGAATCTAGATACGGGTGGAAAACCCAATTCACCAGATCCATGAAAACTACTGGCTTGTTCGTAATACCTAATGACATTACCAGGTGCTCATAAAGACCATACCTACTTTTAAAAGTTGTGAAAGGTATGTATGAGGACCTGATACACACATTATGATTGCCTGACCTCAAAATGATCTTTTAGAACACCATTTTTCCTTATATTTTATCAACAAGGTTGTCTATTCAAGGTAGTAGATACCAGTTCTTAATCGTAAGCTGGTTCAACCATCAGTAATCCATACAAAGATCAAGGGTACCATCCTCCTTCTTAGAAAAAAGGACCAGTGAACCCCATGAAGAAGTTTCAATCCATATAAAACCCTTAACCTCTAAGTCTTCCAGCTACATATTGTGCCCCAAAAGTTCCATAGGTTCCATCATGTAAGGAGGAATGGACACAAGTGTCACTCCTAGCACTAGAACTATGCTGAATTCTACCTCTCTCACTAGAGGTAGACAATAAAATATGTATGGGAAGATGTCCCTAAAATGATACACCGTAGAAGGGAAAACAGTGAGTCATAACCCCTAGTAATCCAATAAAAGACTGGAAATCTAGAATGTCACTCTACCCAACCCATGATGCTCAGGTCCGGATCGTGATTCATGAACATCCCATTCTCCATTGTAAACATGTCTACCACCCTATGGTGATATGAATTCCACCCTCTAGCGATAACAGTTAATATGGACTCAATATGGAACTAACCATTCCATCCCAAGGATCGTACCAAACCCTATCATGTCGATGACAAAAAGATTCCATAAAAAAGATATCCACCTATCTCAAGGGGAAAATTATTACATTGGATAACACTCTCATATCGGATACCCAATGGGGTATTGAGTTTCATGAATCCACAAAAGTACTATATCATGAGCCCCAAACTCTCTATAATTTTTGTAGATATAAAAGAGTGTGATGTGTTGGTTTCACGTATAGAAGAAGTGTGTGGTGGTGGGTGATATATTATAATTTATTTTGATAATCACCATCTAAAACCAAGAGAGAGGATATTTCATGTCAAATTTATAATTAATTTATTTAATGTTTTAATAAATAAGTACTTGGGCTGAGAAACTTTATTCATTAGTGAATGTTGATCATCCAAAAATTCCCTTTCATATTACCTTCATTTCGCTATGAGGATCCAAGGATAGAATCCCTCTAGTGGAAATCCACATGTGCTCCTACGATAACTAAGAAACACCACTCAATCATCGAGTGTTATCATAGTGAGTCGAATGTCTTACATTATTCATTCTTGATTGGTTGTTCTTTAGTATTAAGGAAATATCCTATAAACTTCTCACCCTTGAGAGAGATAGAGAGAGAAGGAGCAGTCGAGAGAGAATTCATTGAGTGTAATAATTCTCTATTCTCAATTTTTGGATGCTCTACACAGCCTGAGTATGGTGTGAGTACAACTTAGTAGGACACCACCAATGGTGTCTAAAACAACATCCAATAAAATAGTGTATATATTTGTATAAATAATAAAATACAAGAAATAAAGTAAACAATTTACATTAATTCAATTACTTCTTTATTTAACCAAATAACACCCCTGGGTTCCAAAGGACACTGAAACTCAATTCATGCATGAATTTCATTATTAACATTCATCATTTCAAGCCACATATGAAAGCCATTTTTACTATTCATCATTTCAAGTCACATATGAATGTCATTATTAACATTCATCATTTCAAGCTACATATTAATGTCATTGTTACCATTAATCTCTTCAAGTCACATATAAATTCCATTATTACCATTCATCCTTTCAAGTCACATATGAATTTCATTGTTACCATTCATCATTTCAAGTCACATATGAATTTCATTATTACCATTCATCATTTCATGGCATATATGATGGTCATTGTTACCATTCATCATTTCAATTCACATACGAATGTCATTTTTATCAGTCGTAATTTCTTTTTACTTATGAATGTCATTGTTACCATTCATCATTTCTTTTCACTTTGTGAATGCCATGTTACCATTCACCATTTCTTTTCATTTGTGAATGTCATTGTTATCATTCACCATTCTAATCACAATATCAAAATTTTACAATTATCGCATTTATCACCATCACATTAATTAATTCACTAATTAAATAATAAAACTCAACAATTACATATTCACATAATTCCATTAATTAATTCAATAATTAATTAATCACATTAATTCTATTAATTAATCCAAAAATTGATTAATCACATCCACAAACTCAATACACCCATAATTAATTCAATAATTAATTATTCCAACTCAAAAATCCCAATATCCCTGTAATTATTTCAATAATTAATTATTCAAATTCACCATTTAGCATTTAAATAATTAACTAAACAATTAATTATTCCCCAAATCCCACAATTACAATATTATGATAATTAATTCAACAATTAATTATCCCTAATTCCACAATCCCTTGATTAAATAATTAACCAAATTAATTAATTATTTTCGGAAATTCAATTACTAAACAAACTCCAAAAATTCTATGATTACATAAACATAATTGAAATAATGACTATGGTATTTGAATAATAGACCACCTACCTCAATTCTTTGAAAAATTACCCCTAACGGAAATCCTCAATTTGAGGGAAATAATGACGAAGAACTAGATCTAGAATGGGAACCTAAAATCCAAGATTAAACAAATAAAGATCAGACATAGATCTAGAATCACAAGCCTAGATCTAGATCTTAAAAAATACATCTTGGTCTAGATCCAAAAAAAATAGAGAATAACTTCCCTTAAAGAAAGAGAGAATAATGAGAGAAGAATAGAAAACCAACCGAGATGATACTCACTTACGCGGAGAGGTGCAGATCTACCAACGGGGCTTTGAATTTCCAAGAACGGAGGTTATAGGCCTTAGAATCCCTTAGTGAGGCTCTAGAATTGAGATAAAATGATTATGGGTTGATCTAGGGTGTCCAGGTCTATAAGATGGTGGTTCATGTATTTTTTTAATAATTTTTGGGGGATTAAAATCTCGTGTGCACGGTTTGCTGCTCGGGGCGCATGATTTCCCCTAATCGTGCTCCTCTTCTATGGGGGGTTCATGATTTCTCCCATTATCGCATATAGTTTGACAAACCATGCACTATCCATGTGAATCCCCTTTTTTGGGTTTTCACAGTTAGTTGTGATAGGGCACACAGTTTGGAAAAAATTTATGCCAACAGTGCACTGCTCTTCTTTCTTTCAAATTTCTCAATTTTCATCAAAATGTGCCCCATGGTAAAAACCAACAAAAAGTAATCAAACCCAGGTAAAATAGTACCTGAAACAAGTCTGAATCATATCTATAAAAGGTTTGGATCTTACACATAACCACCCAAAGGAGGTTCATTTTTAGGACTGGTGACATTTGCGGGATTCAAGATGGGGGTTTAATTTAGTGTTCATTGATGAAATATTCAAGGAAAGATTTATAAGATTACCTTATTTAAGTACATTTTAAAGGATAGTTTATTCAAATATCCCAAAAAAATACCAACATAAACATGTTCAAATTAATATTATTTATTCCTAAAATGTTAAAAAAATTCCATAAATTACTCTTTTTATGATTTCATATTGTCAGGAATCATTTTCAACTTGAAAATTTGTGTTTAATGTTTCTTCAAAAATATGAGAACACATGATTGTAGATATTAAAAGTATGAAATTAAACATTTCTATAATTATGAAAAATAATTTCTTGCTACATAAATAATCATATTTTTCATTAAAATTAAAATTATTTTTGTCTTAGAATTTTCCATACTAAAAAATTCACTAAATAATCGATATTGCATAATTATGATAAACTGAGGAATGAATTTCATGTTAATGCTTAATAAAAATATATGTATTTTCATATTTGATAATTAATAAAAAATCTTAATCGCGATTCATTGGTCAAGGAATCCTCTTTTTTTAAGAGGGAAGGGTTGAGCATTTACCGAATAAAGTGAGCATAAATATTAAAATGTTCTACCTCGTTGGTGTTTTCGCCAAAGTTCTGACGATCAAACCTTAATTCTTGATGGTTATTTCCTCCACCCTAAAGAGTGGTACTCCATTTTATTTTGATCCAGATGAACCCTCTGAAATCCCCTCCAAAGGAAAACATGAGATGAGAGATTTTATTCCCCAATGGATGTTACAACTGGGCCCCACTAACAGCAAAGACACCCTGCCCTAAAATGTTCTACCTCATTGGTGTTTTCACCGAAGCCCTAATGATAACATCTCAATTCTTTATTATTGTTTCCTTCACCCTAAATAATGGTACTCTATTTCATGATGAGTTGGATGAACCCTCTAAAATTTTCTCCCTCCAAAGAAAATAAGAGAGTAGACTTTATGTTCCCCAATAGACTTACAATTAGGCCCCGCTAACAACACAAACACCCCGCCATAACACAATCGATGAGTCCTAGCTAGCCAGGTACAACCAGTTGCCCTGCAGACACGTGGTCCCCTCCCTGGGGCCCACCCAAATTCTTGAACAAATCATTTTACAAATGAATCTACCCACAAACCAACACACGTTATTTCAAACACACGTTCTTCCTATGATACCAATGTAACAACTGGGCCCCACTGATAGCACAGACACCCCGCTTTAACATATTCATTGGGTCTTGGACCACAAGGTACTACCAGTTTCCTCACAAACATGTGATCCCCTCCCTGGGGCCCACTCATATGCCTGGATGGATCATCCGACTAATGACTGCCACACAAAACAACACATGTTCTTTCAAGTGTGCTATATCCTCACTCGCACACGTCCTAGGAAACATCCTAGAAATAAATTACAACTTGAAAAATTATGTTTTAATGTTTCTTCAAAAATTCGAGAACATGTGATTGAAGATATTCAAATGAGGGAAATCAAAATTTCTATAATTATGAAAATAATTTCTCACTACTGAAATAATCAAATTTTTCATCAAAATCTAAATTATGTTTTTCTTATAATTTTCCATACTAAACAAAATTCACTAAATAATTGAGATTTCACAACCATGATAAACCGAGGGATTAATTTTGTGGTAAAGAATAATAAAATATATATGTATTTTCATATTTTATAATTAATCAAAAATATTAATCACGATTCATCAGTCTAGGAATCTTCTTTTTTAAGAGGGAAGGGTTGATCATGTAGAGAGTAAGGTGAGCATAAATACTAAAATGTTCTACCTCATTATCATTTTCACCAATGTCCTCATGATCACACCTCAATTATTGATTGTTGTTGCCTCCCCCCTAAATAATGGTACTTCATTGTATGATGAGCCATATGAACCCTCTAAAATCCCCCCAAAAAGGAAATAGGAGAGGAGAGATTTTATTCCCCAATGGATGCTATAACTAGGCCCCACTGACACCACAGACACCTCACCCTAAAATGTTCTACTTCATTGGTGTTTTCACTAATGTCCTGAAGATCACACCTCAATAATTGATTGTTGCTTCCTTCACCCTAATGAATGGTACTCTGTTGCATGATGAGCTGGATAAAACCTCTAGAATTTTCTACCTCCAATGAAAATAAGAGTGGAGATATTTTGTTCCCAATGGATATCACAACTGGGCCCTGCTGACAGTATAGACACCCCGCCTTAACACAACTATCAGGTCCTAGCCTACCAGGTATCACCGGTTTCCCCGCATACATGTGGTCCCCTCCCTAGGGTCCACCCATATGCCCAAACATATCATTTGAACAATGATTGTCCCCAAAAACCAACACTTGTTCTTTACAACACATGTTCTTCCTCTGATACCAATGTAACAACTGGGCCCCATTGATAGCATGGACACCTCGCCTTAACATAATCATCAGGTCCTGGACCACAAGGCAGCACTAGTTTCCCAGCAGACATGTGATCCCCTCCTTGGGGCCCACTCACATGCCTGGATGGATCATCTGACTAATGATTATCCCCAAAAACCAACACAAGTTCGTTGAAGTGTTATTTATCCTCACTCGTACACGCCTTAGGAAACTTTCTAGGAGGTCACCCATCGTGATCAATACTCTTAGCCAAGCATGCCTAACTATGGAGTTCTAATCAGGTAGGATCTCAAAAAGAAAGGTGCACCTTATTGACATGAATCATATCATCTACTCATTTAACCCTTTATCATTTAGTAGTGTTTCAATGGATGGAAAATTTTTTGTGGAGGAATTATTCCCCAAACATTTCCTCTAAATTTTCTTCCAATAAAATCTTTTTATAACTCCCACATTCTACCTCATTAAATCTTCCCCTCATAATGTATTAATAAAACAAATAAAGAATATTCAGACTCAAATTCTTTTAACAAGTTGTGTCATTGCACTCATTCATACCAACATTGCATCATTCTTCTCACAAAAATAAAAAATATATTATATTTGGTTAATTTCAGTGATTTAAAAAAAGAACCGGAAATGTTAATTCCGTAATTCAACACTCGTGCACATAATTTATATTTTTCCTAGAAAAAACACCTCATTATAGACACAACTTTGGTTTCAAGAATTTTCATTTGAGGCTCCGCTTACGAGTTATCATTTTTTGCATGCATGAAAATAATTGTATTATTAAATAAATATTAAATATCCCTTAAAAGCAAAACAACTCATAAAATTACCAAAATATATCTCAAGTACAAGCCTAAAGTTCTAGGACCAATATAATAATTAAATATTTTTTCATGGCTATTTATTATGGTCAAATTTCTATTTTACCCCTTTTAGGGACTCGAGACTTCAGGGCTCTGAAATGAGAAAAGTCTTGCTTGAGTGAAAATCCGGTTTTTTGTGCAACTCACATAGTTTATCTAGCACCATTAAATATGAGGGAAGATATATAAGAGTCATCCCTATAAACAACTCCTTTAAAAAAAACTACCTCGTGTTCCATGGGAAGAGTAGACAAGTCATCTTAAAAACATATGGATAACAGTTAATTATCTTTAGAAACCAAACCCAGACAACTGCTTCCATTTCCCCCAACAACATCATCGCTAACTTGCATGATATAACCATGACACTCATTGTCATAGGTCTATATTTATCAAAATTCACATTTTATTCACCCCTAAACATAAACATATCACCTTCTAGAGAGAGGAACATCACCGTCGGACTATGACGATCAATGTGAGCGTTCAAGTGATTAACCAATTTATTAATACTATGATATCAAACATGTGCATGGCTTTGAAGTCCCATGAGAATTGCACATTGCATATATGAATATATATTTTTATAATATTATAAGATGTTTAATACTAATAGTATATATAAATATATATGAGTTTCAATACCCACTAAAAGTTATCTGAAGATATCCAAATAATACATAAGCATTACATATAATACCCGGACCCGATTAAAATCTAGTCTAGAGATACCCAACACGATTTAATTGAGTAATAAATTTTTGAGTAACATGCGTTCAAACAAAGTTTAGTATTAAAATTAATAAGATACAAATAATATTAAAAAATAATACAATAAAAAATGATTCTGCGTGTCTTTTTCCCACACACCCCACTGTTATCTCAGACAATCTAAGTTAAATGTTCACCATTGAAGAACTTAAAAATCACATGAACCAAAGGTTTCATGAGCCCTGGTTTGTTTTATCATTTTTTTCATTCAAGTCACGGATCCTTTCTTGATTCTAATATGCCATTTCTTTTGTTTCTCCCCATTTTCATTTGGATTACGATATATTTGTAGGGTTTAATTAATTTTTTGTGTTCCACTCATTTTTCTAACAGAGTGACTGAATTGGTTTCTTAATTAATTGAAATATATCACACATGTATTTTCTATATTATTTTTAGATATTGATCTACTTTTATAGATTCATTGTCTTTTATTTTTCTTTTTCTTCATTGGAGATAACATGACACAATGCCACATTTAATTATTGCATGACACCTGGCCAGTTTAGTACATCACATGAGTTAATTGTGATTAGATTAAGATTCAGTCATGATATCACACTGGAAAAGTTAAGTTAATATTTCATTTTGGATGTATCATATAGTGACTATTTTATGGATGCTTAAATCCAATTTTCATTTTTGATTATACATCATTCCATTTACAATATATGTCATTTATTCTATTGATTCTATGTTATTTATTGGCTCCACCCTACCTTTGTTTCTTTCCAAGAAGACACGCCTTTGATTCAACCATTTTCTTTTTTCCCTTCCATTGCAATTGTCCCCACAAACCAACACATGATCCTTCAAGTGTGCTTTATCCTCACTCACACACACCCTAGGAAACTTCATAGGAGGTCACCCATCATAATCAATGCTCCAGGCCAAGCATGCTTAACTGGAGAGTTCTAATCTGGTGGGCACTCGAAAAGAAAGGTGCACCTTGTTGACATGATTCATATAATCTACTCATTTAACCCTTTATAATTTTGGTTTGTTGCAATGGATGGGAAGTTTTTGGTGGAGGAATTATCCCCCCAACTTTTCCTCTAAATTTTCTTCCAATAAAATCTTTTTATAACTCCCCCATTCAACCTCATTAAAGTTTCCCCTCACAATGTCTTAATAAAATGAATAAAAAATATTCAGACTCAAATTATTTTAACAAGTCATGTCATTGCACTCATTAATACCAACGCTACATCACTAGTCTCACAAAAATAAAAAATATATTTTATTTTGATACTTTCATTGATTTAAATAAAGAACTGAAAATTTTCATTCTGTAACTCAACACCCATGCACATAATTTATATTTTTCCTAGGAAAAACACCCCATTCTAGACATGACTGTGGTTTCATGAATTTTCATATGAGGATCCTCTTAAGAGTTATCATTTTTTCATGTGTGAAAATAATTTTTATTTATTAAATAAAAATTAATATATCCCTTAAAAACCAAACAACTCAAAAAATTACCAAACTCTAGCCCAAGAGTAAGCACCACATTCCTGGACTAGTAGAATAATTAGAGAATTTTACATGGCTATTTAATATGGTAAAATTTATATTTTACCCCTTTTATGGACTCAAGACTTCAAGGATCAAAAATGAGCTAAGTCACACTTGAGTAAAAATTTGGATTGTTGTCCAACTCACATAGTTTGTCTGGCACTATTTGAATGAGGGAAGATGTATGAGACTCATACCTAGCTACAACTCGATTGAAAGATCTACCTCATAATCTATGGGAAGACTAGACAAATCATCTTAAAAACATCTGGATAACATCTATATATCTTTGGAAACCTAACCTGGAAAACTTCTTTCACTGCCCCTGAACAACATCATCGCTAACTTGCATGATATAACCCTGACACTCATTGTCATAGGTTTATCTCTTCCTAAATCTACAATTAATTCAACCTTAAACATAAACATCTCACCTTCTAGAGTGAAGAATATCACCATCATACTATTAAAATCAATGTGATCATTCATGTGATTTACCCATGTATGCATACTATGATATCAAACAGGTGCACGACATTAAGGTCCCATGAGAATTGCACATTGCATATATGAATATATATTTTTATAATATTATAATATATTTAATAATAATAGTTTATATAAATATATTTGAGTTTGAATACCCACTAAAACTTATCTGAAGATATCCAAATCATACATAAGAATTACATATAATACCCAGACCCGATTAAAATATGGTTCCAAGATACCATACATGATTTAATCAAGTAATAATTTTTTAAGTACCATAAATTCAAATGAAGGATAGTTTTAAAATAAATAAGATACAAATAATATTAAAAAAAATAATACTATAACAATGATTCTGCCTTTCCTTTCCCCACACACCCCACCGTTATCTCCGATAATCTAAGTCAAACGTTCACCATTTAAGAACATAAAAATAACATGAACCAAAGGTTTCAAGGTCCTTGGTTTGTTTCATCATTATTTTCATTCAATTCATAGAGCATTTCTTGATTTTAATTCTACATTTTTTTGGTTTCTCTCCATTTTCTTTTGGATCCTGATGTATTTATAGGTTTTAATTCAATTTTTCTCTTCCAATCATTTTTCTAATAGAGCGACCGACTTGGTTTATTAATTTATTTCAATAAATCAATCATGTATTTTCTCTCTTTTAGTTTTAGATATTGATTTAATTTTAGAGATTCATTGCCTTTTCTTTTGCTTTTTCTTCATTGTAGCTAACATGACACAATATCACGTTTAATTATTGCATGAAACCTAATTAGTTTAGTACATGACATGAGTTAATTGGTGATTAGAATAATATTAGGTCATGAGATCACATTGTAAAAGTTAAGTTAAGATTCAGTCCTAATATCATATTGGATTCTTGGATCCAATTTACATTTTTGACCATATTAATCAAATAAATTATACCTCTTTCCTTTTCCCTTTTTATGTCATTTATTCAATAGATTCAACATTATTTATTGGCTCCACCATGACTTTATTTCTTTCCATGTAGAACTGACACCATTGATTCAACCTTTTCCCTTTTCCCTTTTCCCTTTCGTTGTAATCATCCCACTAGATAGGAAACCATAGAATTTTCCGTGCCTTTCACCACCTCATCAATTGACCCCCCATCGTCACCCACCTACACCACATCTCCTCCTTTCCCCACATTGCAATGTCACTGATCAGCGCCTTCCCCCACACTCCCGCTTCCTGCCACGCTTCATCGTGCCCACCAACCCACTCTGGGGACCCCTCTACCCAATCCCTCCTATGGTGGGATTTTTTATTTTTTATTTTTTATAACCAAATTTATTAACATCTTCCTATTTTCACTACTGGAAAACTAACCTATACCAACGGTTTGGAACCGTTGGTATAGGCCTCCAAACCGTTGGTATAGCCTATACCAATGGTTTGGAGAACCGTGGCGAAGTAAGCCATTGGGATAGGTCTATACCAACGGTTTTGGGAAAACCGTTGGTATAGACCTATCCCAACAGTTTTGAAAACCGTTGGCATAGGTAATATGAAAATCTATTCCAACGATTATAAAACCGTTGGTATATGTATTTCAAAAAAAATACATTCGGTGTGATTTGATCCCTGAACCCCTCGTTTATAATAGAACAACTTAACCACTAACCTAATATAACTTTTTTAAACATAATTTCATAAATATATATATGTATTATAATAATTATTTAAAATTTAGATTTATATAATGTTCTCGGGCAGTAGACCTAGAAAAAAAATCGAAGAACCTATCCCAACGGTTCACAAAACCGTTGGGATAGGTGCATATTTTCTTTCGGGGTGCATGCTGGATTTTGGGGCACCCTTTCCCAACGGTTTGGGAGAACCGTTGGGAAAGGGGTGGGTCTTTCCCAACGGTTCTCCAAAACCGTTGGGAAAGGGGTGTTTTGAGCTCCCTTTCCCAACGGTTTTGGAGAACCGTTGGGAAAGACCCACCCCTTTCCCAACGGTTCGAGCTCCCTTTCCCAACGGTTTGGGAGAACCGTTGGGAAAGACCCACCCCTTTCCCAACGGTTTTCCCAAACCGTTGGGAAAGGGGTGTTTTGAGCTCCCTTTCCCAACGGTTTGGGGGAACCGTTGGGAAAGACCCACCCCTTTCCCAACGGTTCTCCCAAACCGTTGGGAAAGGGGTGTTTTGAGATCCCTTTCCCAACGGTTTGGGAGAACCGTTGGGAAAGGTTGCCTATACCAACGGTTTTTACAAACCGTTGGTATAGAAGTGTTGGGAAAGATCCCATTTCCAGTAGTGTTTTATTATAATTTTTTGTGTAATCTGTCTGAAATTATTGGAATTGGGGATCACTGATGCTTGGTCCATTCCACTTGGTCCCTTCCATTTGTGTTTTTTTATTTTTCAGTAGGTAATCCTGAATTCCTATTTTATTCAATTTTATAATTATTTAATTTGGGGATTTTTTTTACTTTTTATGTTTAATTTGATGATAAAAATTTTATTCAATAAATTTCAATTTAAATTCTCTATTTATTTTATTTTGAATATATATATATATATATATTACCATGTGAAAGGGAAATATTTTTATGATTAGTCTCGTGCAACAATATTATGTGGTTGGATCATTATTAATCTCAGATTACATATATTCATTGATAGCTTCGGGAGTTTTAAAAACAGCGAGGATAGATGGGTCCCTGACAATGCCAAGTCTGCAATAAACCATTATCAAAGTCATGTATTGTACTGTAGTAAGTGGAGAAAAAATCACCATTCTTATTATTTTTTTTATCATTTAACCTATTTTTTATTATCCTTTTTGTCTATTAATGTGAAATATAATATAATACATCAAACTTTTTCCAATGCGGATTATGGTGGATGAACATTAATGCACTCCTACCCTAGGATGTCTGGGGTTTTCTTCAATGGTTACAAACAAACCATGATTCATGTCTATTTCATTTTTTTATAATTCAATTTTTTTACTATATTTTGGTTAAGATCAATTAGTTAGGTTTCTCCTATGTGACAAAAAACATCCTGACTTTGTTCCTTTGTGTGTCGAGATTTATGCACTATAATTTCCCATGGTTTTGGTGACAACATGGATCATTAAAATTGTTTTTTTCTATAGCTCATTGTTGTGTTTCAAGAAGCATAAATCTATTGCGCTTTGATTATTCCAATTTTTCTTCCAAGCACCGAGCAATGAATATCATGCACAATTTCTTTTTATTTTTTCACCCTAGGAATTATCAAATAGAGGTTATTTCATTACAAGTGCTTAATTCTCTATGATCTTTCTTGAGTTTTTTTGGTGTGAGACCCCCAACGTCTTTCTTGATAACGGGTCTCCCAAACATCATGTACCATATCTTGTTGATCTTTTAAAGAGATTTTAAAATTAGCATCAATCATAATTCATTTAGTGGTTGTAGTGCTTGTGTAAAGTACCACCACTACATGTGGATATTGAATATTATTACATGATATTCTAGTATGGAATGAGAAATTTCAAGTCCAATAAAAAAATACCAACAATTCATTGTAATAATTCTTAGGGTACGTACCATATTGTATATTTCATGCCTTACAAAATTTTCCCTCAAATCCCTCTCAATGTTTCCCAAAAACTCACTTATGATCCCTCCACATGGAAACATCGTTCCTAATAACTCAGTTAATGTTACTAATAACTCATGTTATCATCATCACAACACAGTTTATCAGGATTTGAGCATTGTATTAACATTACAACTCATCCTATCTTTGTCTGATATGTTGTAACTAGATCTAGTATAAAACTATAAATTAACTAATTCACTGAACAAAGCTAGAAAATATTCAAATTGTAATTATTTTGTACCCAATGACTCTTTAATTTCTTTACTTTCATTTTGACTGGTAGGTTATTTAATTTTTATGTTCAATGGCTCACTATTTTTTCTACTTCCATTTTAAAGTTTAGGATACCTAAGCAATCTAGTCAAAACCACCTTCTCTAATGATGTTGTTGTAATTTAAAATGCTAGAGTGTTTTAAGACATAAGTTTTGCCTCTCAAATAAGGTTGAAACATTTTCTATATAGAGAAACATAAAGGGATATTTGACATAAGATAGATGAAAGATGCAAAATTCAAACTAAAAGGATAAGGGGATAGGATAAACCTTTCCAAATAGAATGTATCTAGATACATCCATATCATAAATGCATAATTACTGCTAAAAATTTCCATCAAACTAGATCATATTAAAGTTTTCAACATTAAATCAAAAATATAGAAACCACATTCTCATTTAGAATAAAGACATTAGAGAACTGGTGAAGATTAACTGCCTCTACCGAGCACCTAGTTTTTCGATAACTCATGTCACAAAAGTGTGATCATAAACACTAGAATAGAGCAGTTGCATTGATGGATGTTGCGATGAAGGAGAAACATGTTTGTCAGATTGGACCCCATGGGCATTGGAGGAGGTGAACTCATTGACCTGTGGGCATCGTGTTTCCTAAAATTCAAGATTTCTCTTCTGAACACTTAAACCTAATAAATGTAGCAAATTAGTTAGTTCGAGGTCGATCCCATAGAATCACAAGTGAAATCTCAAAACCTAAAATTTACTAATTGTCAAATATATCACAACCTTGTTGATAGTATGATTTAAGTTCAAAACAAATGTTGAAATAAATGATTTTGAAGTGACGTAGAAAATCGATTTCAAAGAATGGTTTTTCCAAAACATGTAAATATTTTTTCCTTTTGAAATAAATTGATTTAATAAGTAGAAAAATTATAAATGTAATTATCTTGAACAAGATCAATTTCAACTAATACCATTTTAATCAATTAAAATACTTTAGCTCAAAAATCTAATTATAACAAGGTGCATTACATTTAATTTGTTTTAGGAAAAAACAAATTCAAACTATTATTCATAATCCGCTCCATTATATTGAATTTTCTCCCTTAATGATCCTCTTTTCCAAATTATTATTAAGGAATATTATAGATCAGTGTGTCAAGATAATACCAATTAAAACAACCATTCATAAGTGATTCTTAATTAAAAAGTTATGCACCTGTATTTCTACTCTTGATTTTCTAGCTCATAAATAGTCACTCGTGATTAAATGAACATGAATCAGAAATGAATAAAAGATGCCAATAGTAGAGAAAAATGAAAAGACCGCTCACTTTAAAGTATAATAGATAAGAAAATAACCAAATTTTAAATCCACTTCTATTGTAATGAAAAATGTTCCAATATGTGATTCCATGCTTTAAATTGAAGTACTGAAAATAGACATTCCAAAAGCTCTCCAAAATTCAAGAAAATATAAAAAAATTATACTACTCAACGAATCATGGCGTGATGTAAGTCACCATGTCTTGGTGACTATATCTTCTCATCAAAATTGAATAAAACTCTATCTAACCCAAACAAAACCACTTCCTTCATTTATTTAAAAAGATATTTTTTCATGGGGTCCATGGAAACATGGTTTCTATATCTTGGGTGTTTTCCCCAATTCTCAAAAGGAGATGTTCAGGTTGTTTCACTCTTCAACATGTACATATTTTCCAAGTCCTTTTTTTGTGCCTATCTAAAAATTTCTTTTTCTTTACTAACCATGATGTGACACTTTATTAAATTGAATCATGCATGCCATTTTATCCTTATACTTGGCCATGCCATCACCGTTTTTCAAGTCAGGGTCTGTTTTGTGAACTTAACAACAAATCATGACGTGACAAATACTCTTCAAAAATATGGTTTCTCTTTTGACTCATACTCTTCCAAACTTCTCTAAATCAACAGTTAATCTTCAACTACCTGAAAACATTAAAAACATATATAATTAGGCTCTATAAAGTTCATTTAGTATTGAAATTCATATCAAAATGTTGACGCAAAATTTAGGTGTCAATTTCCGCAATGTTTTAACGTTTTCTTGTCCTAAAATAAATTGTCTCAATAAAGATAACTAAGGAATCAATTATGAAAATAGTTAAATATTTATAATTAAATATTCTCACATCCACATGCATTATTATTCCAAATTCCCAATCCTTAATCAAATCAATGTTAAAGTTATAATATACTCATTATTAAATTATTAAATTCTATTATTTTATAATAAAATTTCCAAAAAAAATTGAATAACAATATTTTAATGTTTTCCTTTTTAATTTGCACTTAAACACAAGACATACATTATTTTTTTTATTTTTCTCTTCTTTTATTTTCTTTTTATTTTTTAAGAGGGAAATATGATGGAAGCTTTCCCAATCAATCCTTGAAAGTCAAACCTACCATAACCCCAACCATGAATCACCTCATAACACTAATTGTAATAGTTAAAACATAAAGAGGGATGGTTGTTTGAATTTATGATCAATACAAGGTTCTTGTTTCACTTTTGATCTTTTTTTTGTTTTTTTTTCAACCCACATGTGCTTAATGATAATTTAAAACTTAAAAAGTATAATTATTTATTCAAATTACTCTGAGTAATTTCCCTTATTAAGAATCATCTTAAGAATTAATTCACTAAATTTTGATTGCAAAATCACTTAAATTTTAATCAATTCAAGGTTCATTAAAATAAATTATATATGATTTTTTTATTGAATAATTACTTTTATAATGCATTGAGTTATTCTTGTTATCTTTTTTATTTTCATAAAGATAAAGTAATATCCAAAGTAAAATATCTTATAGACAAATGATAAGTGTTTCTCCTTTGAACCCCTCCCTTATACTCAAATTACAATGTTAAACTTGATGAAAAATAGTTACCATTAATTTTCATTAAAAACATTAAAGGAATAAACATAAAAAAATAATTATTATGAACAATTTTTCCTAGAATTATTCGTATTTTTTATCCTGGGGTCCTTTGAATATTTGAATTCCGCATGCCTTAAATGTTTCATTTAATTATTCAACATGGTGTAAGTTTGTTGCAGCCAATAGGATATATCAAAATGATCAAAATTGTCCATCAAGTAAATAAAGCCCATGTTTTTTATTCATTTATTTTCAAGAAAGGTGATCCAGTAAGCTCAAATAAAATTAAAATTCACGGATGAAAAAAATAAAAACACAAAAGAATCGTAAGACTCCTTAAAATTATCCACATTATCCCCCCCCCCTTCATTGAGGGGAGAAAGATCGGGACCACATGGGTGGGGGTGAATCCATTATAAATAAATAAGTTGGAGGGTGAGGTAAAGGGAAGAGAATTGGTTTGTTGAATCGTCTGTCAGTGGGCTTGGGTGAGTGGACCTAGGGTCCCTCGATTCTTCCCCTTTTTCCTCATGTAATTCGTCTACTGGTTTTCATCATATCATATACATATTTTCTATTATCTCCTACTTTTATCAGGATCTCTAACATATATCCACTCTAGAAATGAGGTTGAATTGAGTTTAGAGATTATATTTTAACTCTACAAATTGATCTCATGTGGTTTGTCTTCACCGTTTAAGATCGCGCTCTCCCAATTCACATATTACTTGACCTCACGAGTTTTGTGTAAATTGTTCAATTGTTTATTTTCTTTTAGATAATAAACTCAATTTATGGATCATATTATGTGAATTACAGTATCTCATTGATTCAAAAAAAATAAGTTAAGAGGGTGTGAATTAGATCAATTACTAAGACAAACAACTCTTCTATGGGTGGTGTAGTCCTCATAGAAATGAATTCCATTCGCAATGTTTTAGAAAAGGTAAACCCCAATAACATTTATTATCTTGAGTTCTAGAACAAAGAAGTAAATAAAATAAGGAAATTGAAAATAATAGAATAAATGTAGGTTAAAAAAGAAAAAAAAATAGAAGAACTAAGAAGTTTATTATGAAAACACAAACATTACAACATGTGGTAAAGGGGAATGTTCAATAAAGGGATATTTGCTTCATGAGATCTCCCTATGAGTATAGAGAGTTCCCAAACCTCCAAGGTGGAGAGAGGGCTTATCTGTAACTCCAAAATGGTATCACTTACCCCTTTTATTGAACTCCCAAATGAGGTGTGCCCATGGTGCCTTTTTATAGCAAAAATGGGAAGTGGTTTTGGGCACCGAAATTTATAGATACTACTTGTGTCTTGGTATTCGGTTGGTTAATTCCCTTATCTAAACTTGGAAAAAATAAAAAAAAAAAGTTGTTTTTAGGCATATTTTCTATCCCCATGTCACATTTGGTGGCCAGTGGACATATGGAATGGGAGATATGGCCAAAATACCGAGCCTAACTTTTAACTTCGTGCATATTCGGTTGTCTAGAAAAATATGTTTGGTTGTGCCACGAGATGGATGAATTGGGCTTGTGTATCATGAGAAGAGTTGTAGAATACTTAGTTATGGATAATATCACAAAATTTTTGTTCATTTGGATGCAGATATTTCTCATTCAATGCAAAACATTGGACACATTTTTTTGGGATTCCATGCAGTTCGGCCCATTTTCCTTCTGCATCATCTCTGACCCTCCAAATCTCACCTCATATTACACTGAAAATACCAAAACAAATATAATTTAAATTTTTAACAGTGATAAACACTGAATAATTTAATTAAATAAGAACTGAAATTTGTTATTTTATTTGTAATTTTCAACACAAAACCTGTTTAAAACAGCGGTGTAAGGGTGAAATAAAGTAGTGAATCGTGGTGCGATCACACCCCCACACTTAAACATTTGCACTCCTAAGAAAAACCTCATATCATGAAATCTAGAAAAAAAATGTGGCAAGATATGAATGTTCATATTCCTCAAACCATAGTGGAAATATAATAAAGTAATAATCCTATCAAGATTCAATCTCAATAAATTTTAAAGTTGTTGTCTCATAAATTGTATCAAAACAAAATCTAATGAGATTAACGAAACTAATCATAAAGAAACAAGTTATGGGTCTGCCATGCCATTAATTCCAAATTTTTGTGTGACAACCTTTTTAAGCTCATATCTTCACCCTTCATTCAGTATATTTAGGCCAAGTAAAATAATTCTTCTTACCTGGTTTAATTCACCGAACCTGTTCTACATTCCTTTGTAATCAAATTTCAAGACTCACCCACTTATGCATTCCCAAAATTCAGACCTTAAACTCGTGACCTATATATCCCCATGTGGTGTATATTTCATCTCTCCCGTCATTTATTTTTTTTATAATTTTTTTTAAATTGAACATGGAACAAATATCATACTCATCACTCAACCCATGTTTGATCTCCTCACAACACTAATTTCAATAGTTATAACAAGATCAAAGGTCGAGCAAGAGTGGGCTTTGACCTATCTAAGCCACAACCCATATATTTGTGTTTTTTTAATATTTTTTTTATTTTGATTTTTTTAGTTTTTGTGAGGGTGTAAAACAGTGGGATAATAGGTACACACGCTTAGGTCAATACGATACAATAATGAAACTGATCGGAAGAGAAATGAACGTAGTTATCAACCATTGATATGAGATGAATTTTTTTACCTAACTTGGCTATAATTTTAATTGAGTTGGAAAAATTTTACAAGTCATGGTTGTGAAAATTTGTGTAGGGAAATGAATAATACAATTTACCATGAACAAATATCACAAAGAATGGTGTCAAAATATAAAGTTTTTATAATGACACAACCCATCATATCATCGATGATTTTAATTTTATAAAAATCAACCCTTTATGAAAAAATATTTCTCATTCTATAATTCTACCAATGAATATTGAAAACATGAATTTTCCATATGTTCCACATGTAAATGATAGTGTTACAAGATATGATTTTTGTTGTGTTTTTTTTTGGAAAATTTAACAAAAAACCTAAAATAAAATGCACAAAAAACACACAAATTAAAATAATAAATAGCTACCCCAAAATTTTTTCCCCTACCCCACACTTAAAATATTGAATTTTCCTTAATATGAACCCATGAGATGATATGTGCACAATAAATTTATAATTTCAAATAGAAAAAATAATATAAAAGTGAAAAGGTTAGGAACAACATGATATTAAGTAATGATGGGTGTCACAACCAGACCTGTATCAGGGCTCGAGCCACAACTACCCGAAGCCCACCTCTATAGGCCAGGGGGTGGTGACGAGTTCCAAAGTCTCAATAAACATGGGGAGGCCTTTTCCTAATTACCAATACACACACAGCCAACTCAATGCAAAAGTGCATAGGGAAAAGAAAAGTAAAAATGCTACCTGCTGTAAAGATAAATAAACCATACATGCATGGACCACTAACATAGTAAAAATACAGTAATGTAAACAGAAAGTAAAAGGGGGGAAAATACATGCCATACTAGTAAAGTGTCCCAATTTGACTAAAAACTAAAACTAATGATGCAAAGGAAGATCTGCTCTAGGAATCCAAATGTGACCACCGTACGCGGACCAAACACCTGTGGTCCTGAGCTCCCTGATGTCCTGATCAAACCTGTTCGTTGTCTACATAAGGAATGATATGCATGGGTAAAGCCCATATAGGGGTGAGTATAAACATACTCAGAAGGATGCCTCGAAAAGAAGTAGCAGTAGACACAAATGAAAAGAAATACAGTCGATAAAACAAGGTATAGTAAACAAGTGCTTCTCAACCCAGCAAAGTGAAATAATATTATACAAACACAAGGATATAGAAATGGCGATGATATGATCTTCTCATCGAGTTTTCACTACCTCTAGTAGGAGAGTAGACTCGTCCAACCACGAGAAGCTAGTCACGGAAAGCACGTGGCATACCCCGCACATCTTCAAATCTCCTAGAAGGAGAGTAACTAGAACCCAAGGAGTGGGTTCTGCAATAGGGTGTAAATATATATATATATGTATGCACAAACTAATAAAACCAAAATTAGAGGGAGAGAGAGAGTAAGGGTATCACTTTCTCAAAGCTCAACACAGGTAAAGAGTTACCAATAGTTCTAGTAGTAACCACCATCAATACTAATCCTCCAAAACATTTTTCCTGAACTATAACTCAAAAAGGGGATCAGGCACCACACCTTGATACTATCCACTTTGGATGGGTCTATCTCAACCGCACAGTTTTAGATCACATCACAAGGATGCATCTCGGTGGGGAAAATTCCCCTCTTACTCATAAGTCTAGGGTTGCATCCAAGTACATATCTTCATTGATATCATGGATCAGAAGTCGTCTCAAGGTGAGGACCCATCCCCATCTCGACTAGATAGTGCCCCTATAATCGCCATTGAGGACCCATGCCCAGACCGGCTGGAGGGTGCCACTGGGAAAACTCTGAAATAGTTATTTGATCACTACTACCATCAAACACTGCCTAAGAAAGCATCATGCTCGTAACACCTCGCATCGTAGTCTGAAAGCCAAAACTGAGGTCAACATCATGCATCACGTGAAAAAAGACATAGGATAGGCTATTCACTTGCCCAAAATAGACAATCGGTGAAAAGGGTGCTTTCCACCACAAGACAACAGAACGGGTCCAAGTGAGGCCTGCATCTCAACCCCAAAATTCAAATTCTCTAAGTTATCTTAAAAGGTCCTTCTCAAAGAGAGGAACACTCTACCGTAGACGGTGCATAAAAAAATGGTCGGTTCAAAAGATATAGGCATTTTAATATTCCAGAAGGGGGTCCCGGGGCTGGTGGACAAACTCGTTGTCGACCGGAGGCCAATCAGGGTCAACCGAGGATCGGACCTAGTTTGTGGGGTCCGACCCTCTGGGTCGGACCCGAACTGATCCGCTACCAACAGATGGTCCATCCCACAGTTTGGTCACTGACCACAGGTCTTGCAGTGCTAGTCGCCGCCTGGGTTCATGCGGTGCGACCCCGACCAGTCAACCGTCGGGCCACGTGGTTGGGCCATGATGCAGCACCACCCGTTCCACAGATCGTCGGGTTTGATCTGGTCACCTGATCATGAATCCGTTAGCGGATCGTGGACCCTTACGATGACGCCTTCCCTACAATGGCATTAGATCATTGATCTACTAGTGATCATGTGAGCCCAAAAGTTTTCAGTCAAAAACACGAAGAATATATGCAAAAAATGGTGGTTTAAACACATATCGATGGCCGTGTTCATGCGGCCATCAAAGATTCAGGGTTAGAATGAACAAAGGAAGATGTTATGGACTAAAACTTAATTAAAACCTGAATCAAAACTCAAAACTTGAAAAATCCTACCTCACAATGGGTGTTCGTCATTGGAGATACATCCACGGTGCTCCTTCCTCAATCTACCAAAGATTTGTAGGATTTTACTTCCCGATTCGGTGAAGAATGACGAAGAACACCTTTGGAAAAAGAGAGATATCTTCTAGAGAGAGAAAATTGGGTATTAAAGATTACAAATTGACTTATACTCTTGATTATGAAAACAAAGATACAGATATATTGGCAGCATTCCAAGTCACTCCTCAGCCAGGAGTTCCGGCTGAGGAAGCAGGGGCCATCGTAGCGGCAGAATCTTCTACTTAAGGCTAACCCTACTCCTATGTTCTTAAATTCTATTTATAGGGGATCCAAAATAGTGTACAATCACAAACCGATGTGACCCATAATTTTATATCTCACGTAGGAAAAACATCCCATTCTAAACTCAATGGCAGTTTCATATTTCCAATTCGAGCCTTCATTTGAAAGTTATTTAACTCAACCCCAAGGGTAAAATAACTATTATTAATTACCATTTTACCCCAAGATAGTGTTTTCAATAGGATTCATGTACCAATAAAATTTATGCCCCACCTAGGGTAAACGCTGCATTCCAGACTCAACAGTGGCCCCAGATTTCTGATCCAAGCTACCATTTAAGAGTTATCATATTTTTGTTATGTGCATAGTATAAAATCTACTTAAATTTTATATAACTTATTCCGAGAACATCAAGCCTCGTAATTACATGTCGTATGAACTCCTAACTCTAGAAATATATATAGAAATATTTCAAAGTGTTACAAGGTGAAAATTGGGACTCTACATCATTTCCTCCTTCAATATTTCCATCCCTAAAAAGCAAAACTAGTAAAACAAGTCAGGATACTGAGCCTGCATCTAGATCTCTCATTCTTAAGAACTCTTTTTCATGTTTTTGTGCTACCACAGGATGAAAACCAATGGAATGGTCTATCCATGTAATGTTTGCTCCTATCGATCCTCAATCACCACTGGGTTCTCCGCAAAGTTGGATCCATCCTTAATTTCCAGCTCACCCTAGTCGATGACGTGCATAGGATCATGTACGTATCGCCTCAGCTGTGATATGTGGAAGACATCGTGGACTTTCTCTAGCTATGGGGGTAGGGAAAGGTGGTAGGAAACCTTTCCAACCCTTCACACAATCTCAAATGAACCGATGAACCATGTGGATAGCTTGCCTCCCTGGCCAAATCTCTGCATTCTGCACCGTGGTGTGACTCTCAAGAAGACATGGTCTCCCTTATTGAACTCCAAGATCCTATGATAGTGGTTTGAATATGATTTTTGTCTACTCTATTCCCTCTTCATCCGTTCATAGATTACCTACATCTTCTTCATCGTGGCTCACACCAACTATGAACCCTCAAAGAACGATTCTCCAACCTCCATCCAGCACAAGGGTGACCTACAGGGCCTCCTATATAGGGCCTCATACGGTTCCATGTCATTGGTAGAGTGGTAAATGTTGTTGTATGCAAAATCTACCAAAGGAAGGTGATCTTCCCAACTCCGACCGAAATCTTGCACACATTCCCTCATCATATCTTCTAGAACCTGAATAATGTGCTTGGTCTATCTAGGATTTCATGTATCAAGAGCCGACTCCCATGTCTGCCAATTTCACCGCTCTCTATATGGTCTCAAGCAGTCTCCCCGTATTTGGTTTGGCCGATTCAACATCGATGTCACCAAATTTGGGCTCTCTCAAAGTTTGAAGGAGCACACTGTTTTCTATCATATGAAGTTCAATGGATAAAACATGCTGGTGGTGTATGCTGATGATATCATCATTACTGGGAGAGACTCCACTAGAATCACCCAAATCAAGGGGCATCTTTACCACCACTTCCACACTAAAGATTCTGGTCCTCTCACATACTTTCTTGGCATTGAGGTCTCTTGTTCTTTTGACACTATCTTTCTCTGCCAATGTAAGTATTCCATGGATATCTTGCAGCATGTGATTTTGAGTCAGGAAATGGCCATGAACACTCCTCTTGAGCCTGGGGAACGTTCTCTCTATGACAACAGAGAAATTGTTTCTCACCCAGAAAGTTATCATCTAAAATATTTTGGGGCCTATAGTGGAAGCCAGTGGGCTGGAGATTTTGAAATTTTTTATCAGTGGATCGATGGTACTTGTCGACACCGACAATCTGAGCTCTGGTATGGTCTGAGGATCTTTTGTAAATCGTAAAGAGCATGAAAATGAAATTGAAAACATACCATTCCAGATCCAAAGGCATGCTCAACTGAAACTCATCGTTGGTGATTTCTATTTGATGAATCCATAACAGGATCCCTCTATATCATCCACACGTGCTTCAAAAATCTGCTAGAACATCGATTGTTGAATTTTGGGTGCTAAGGCGGTTATCTGATGATGCTTTTGAAATCCTGACAATCACTGCATTGAGATTCCTTCGATGTTTGAGAAAGATCTTGATCCGAGTTCTTGGATCAACTCCTTATCTCTCCAGGAAGTGGGAGGAGAGGCTCTCATTTTCATTCTATGAAAATGAATGAATAGTAAGAATATCCACACAAGATATAGAGACTCATCCTTTCTTTATATTGGAGTTGATAAATACCCATTTGGGTTCCCTAGCCCAGTTTATTTCAATTTTTACTAAATAAATAATTTTTATGAACTATATTGTGCCAAAACTATTTATTATTTTATCACATATTTATAATATATATAAAATATATAACATGATAAAAATCGAGCCTTTTAACTCAACTCTCTATCCCACTTAATATTAAATGAAACTTGAATATTAAAATAAAATTCATTCGATTAATATTATATCATATTTACTAAACTTTTAAATACATTAAATAAATTCAATTCCAAATATTCATAACTTGAATATTAATGAATTTATTTAATTATTTTGGTGATCGAAAACTTGGACAACACTCAGATACTGTGGTGGGTTCACCATGTCCAATATACCTATTAAACCGAATAGGGTTGATTCTTGAATAAGCTATTATGTGTGACCCTCTAGGACCTTATCTCGATTGTAGTGAAAAAAATCCACAGACCAAGAGTGGAGTCTAGCAACCCATCATGACCCATAAAGAGATAAGGATAGTGATAGGAACGACTACCATCCTACTAATATTGATGGTGTACTATAATCTCTTTATCGTTGAATATCTCATAAAGCCATATGCACACTTGTGTCATCATATTATTTCTTTCTTTATTATTTGTTGATGTATCTGGATGGATTTTCCCTTCGACTGATTTGGCCAAAGACTTATGAAGGCAACACCATCCGGATCAACCAGGCCTGAGATATACATCTTCCTAAACATGGAAGCAAGAAATACTTTCTTAACCATTCAACCAATGTCATACCACCAATGATGCACCCAACAGAAGCTACCTCACCAAGATTTCAATACCATGGTTTTTTCCTTGAATCAAAGTATGTAATGAAATGATACACATTGGTAATGGTCTCAAGTCATGAGACCAATACAAATGTTCATAGATAATAATGACCAAAGACACCCAAAACATGTGGTGTTTCTATTAGAGAGTATGTCCCATGATCTCACAACTAGAGATCACCAAGTGCTAAATTCATGAGAAGAAGTCTCAATGTTTATGAGCCCCCAACACCTGATAGTAAAACATATAATGTGTCCAGTTAGTAAGATGTATATTAACCATATAACATATATTTAATATTAATGTCAAAGTAATTGGAGGATTTCATTATAGTCTGGGATCTACTATAACCCATAAACACGATAATTAATCTTTGGACATTACCATTTCAATAGTGGAAACATAAAATTATACACTATAACTGTAAGATTGAATCATGTATAAATAATTGTATACATGATATGGTAATCAAAAGTACTGCATAGTTGGGTTTAGGGCACCCACTATTTCAACACTGTCTTCTTATGGGAAAACTCAATTACCTCACCATGACACGTCCATACATTTCATGTGTTGTTGGAAAATTGATCCAATTCATGGAGAATCCGACCAAATCTCAGTGGGATGTTGTCCTCAGCATTGCCTGATATATCAAGAAAGACCATGCTTGTGGTCTTCAATACTCACATCATGATCATTTGAATGTCGAGGCTTTCTGTGATTCTGACTGTGAAGGTTGACTTACTACCAAAAAGTCTACTTTTGGGTTTTTCATTTTCTTAGCAAGTTACCTCATCTCTTGCACAGCTAGAAGTAGACTATCATCTCCATATCTAATGTGGAGTATGAACACCATGTCATGGCCATAGTCACTACCGAGATACTTTGGTTTCATTATCTCCTCCATGATCTTGGCTTCCCACCGCAGATGTTTGTTCACATTTGGGGTGACAATCAGGAAGAAATGAAGATTGCTTCTAATCCTTTCTAACATGAATGAATGAAGCATATCGAGGTTGAGTTCCATTTTCTTTATCATCTTGAGCAAAATCATATCATTTTTGGCCACATCTCAAAAGTAGAACAACTTACTTACAACTTCACCAAAGGCCTCCCGGGAGCTCGTCTGGACTCTCAGTACCAAGATGGGTAACCACAGCATCAGCTACCCAGTTTGAGGGGGAGTGTATATGGTTTTGTTCACTATCTTCTTTCTTTCTTGGGAATCTGGGTTCAAGTTGGGCATGTCCAGTTTGAGAGTGAATGTTAAACCCAATTTTATTATAATGATTATTTTTTAGTATCACATCGGAATATCCCACCATGTAATCCTTTTTACTCATATAAAAAAGAGTTTTCCCACTTTACATTGATGTAAGGGGAATTCACCAACTACATTCTCCAATAGAGATATTTGGTGATGTTTGATCCATTTATCCAAACTCATTTAATTGGGTTTAAGGATTTTTGTTCTAAGTTTCTCAATTTAATAGCAATGATTTCATCTTATCATGGACCATAGAACACCCTATGACTAGTCCGTTACAAGATCATTCCATGACATCCCCTCTTCTCAAATCCATCCATTTGTTTTTAGTTGATTCTTCATTTTTTCGTTGTAAAATTTCCTTTGAAAAATGTACTCTCTTTGATATTAATGTTCTTTTTGAAATTCCCTCTTTATTAAGGATTCTTCTCTATCAACTACAAAATTTTCAGGACTCGTGCTTGCTTATGTGCCACATAGATTTTGATGCCATTTTATTTTCAATTTAGATACCACTATCGTAAACCAGTATACAAGGAAGTGTATTTAATTATTATTTTTAAATGACCTTCATTAATTAAGAGGGAATGTGGCTAATGCCCCGACCCTAGTTACCCAGATTTGGTGCATTATTACAAAACATTGTCATGATCACAAGGAAATCATGTCTCAAAAGACCGATCAATTTAGTATTATTGGAAACAAGATTCCTAGATAAGTTCAACTTTAAAACTTGAAAAGAAATACAACACGAATTTATTCTATTGTAAACATCCAAGCCTCCTAGATAATTCCTAGAAGTCACTCAAAACTAACTTCTTCATATCCTGGGAAAATGAAAAATAAGAAAAGGGTGAGCTCAAATGCTCAGTAAGGGTAATCAATACAGCGGAAGATAACATAAATATTAAGCATGGTGAATAATTGAAACCACATGCCTTTACCAATAATAAACATGAATACTTTTATGGCAGGAATATGAGCTGAGTAAATAATTAAATAATAAAACATAATCATGGGTATTCTACTAGACGAATGACCACATGAGCCATCAATATTATTTTCATAATTAGGGAATGTATAATGTCGGACATTCTGAAACATTTTGTCCAGTCCTCGTCCAAGACGTCTAAAAATGATTAAGGCCTCGGCCAAAACCATATATCAAAATTGGGAAAGGCCTTGGCCAATTCCACTTCTAGTTGTCTCATGAGACCTACCGATGCATCGAGGAGCTATAGTGGGCTCCACCCATCACTTACTAAGTTCAATACATTCCTCATATGAAAAGGTCTAATCATATCATAAACATTCATATTAAAACTAGCATACGAAATGTCAATACTTTAACCATAAACCATGAATGGTATAAAAATAGCACATACATAGTCAAAAATATCACAAAACCTATAATAGAATATGGAAGTTTTGTATCATAATAAATCAACTTCAAATAAACTTAAAATCCATCAAAGGATGTTGACATAGATGAAATCAAAACCCTTTTTAGAGAAATATCTCTTTCTATTTTGAAATGATTTAAGAGTCACATAATTATAAAGAAAACATTTATTTTGAAAATATTCTTATAAGCTTGTAAGGGAAGCTTTGATGATGTTATAATGGAAGAAAATAGCCGCACCCTCCGTATAAGTTAAAAAAAACATTCTTACCATAAATTTGTTGAAAATGTCAAAAAGTACGTTGTTTGGAAAACGACAGAAAGATCCCTTTAAAAATACATAAGGGTATAAATGACTTTAAACCATTGTCTAGTAAATATTAAAAATGTTTTTAAATACATTTTTAAGAAACATGGACATGGATGATAAAGAGGTCTCAGTAGATAATTATATATAAACAACCTCAGATAATGAAGAGATTGTATAATTAACCCTTACCTTGTACTTTTCCTTGGTCAAGGGTAGGTTAACCTCTTATATAATGGTTAAATAATTGTTATTAAATTATAAAAGAATAATATACATTATTATGATATCATATATGATATTTTAACATTGCTTTGTTAAAAATATCTTAGTATTATTGTCGTTTCGAGTGTTAACAGATTCGTTTTCCTTCATATTATTTGTTATGTGAGTCATATTTGTTATTTATGGGATGTATCTTATTCATATCCAGAATGATATAAAGTCTTTAAACATTATTTTTAATCATCAAATGAAAATTAGTCTTGAATGGATATGCTGGGGAATGAATCTCATTGCGTTTGTGGAGATGGTAATCCGTACGTACGCACGAGCGACAATATCATTCTTTTGATATTAAAATAATATATAATTGGATGTTATATCATATATAAAGAATCGTTATCATTTTATATTCATTATTTATATCAATTAATAATCATTATTATACCCATTCAAATAATAATGTATTGAATAACAATTACACCACGACGTGGAGATGGTAAGTCGTACGTACGCACGTATGGTGACATGTCATTCAAAGGATGGGTAGAATAATGAATATGGATGTACCATATATATAATAACATCACAGTATATAGAAGATATTGTAGTTATTATTTTATAAAGGAAATAACAAATAAATAATAAGTGGAAGAAGAAAAGAACTTGAAAGAGGGTGGTGAAATTATTACATCTTCTTTGGGTTCTTCCTTTTGATTTGATAAAAAGGGCTCATTAAGTTGTCTTTATGACTAAAGTAAGGCCTCTAGGATAAAGTGAAGGAATTTGAGAGGATATTTGGGTAGGGGTTGGCTGAGCCAAAAGACTTTGAAGCTGTGAATTAGAGAGAAGGCGGAGTGCCCTTTTATAAGAGGGGTGAGGGGCACCTTAGGAAAAGCTAGAAATATTATTTTATAATAAAATCATTTTCGTCTTATAATGGCTCCAAAATGGATTATATAAAGTCTAAGGTGTGGATGAGTTGAAAAAAAACTCAACCAGTAGGTTTTAGATAGGTTTGGGTCACTATATTAACCTTAACTTTTAGATTTAACTCATAGGTAAATAGTTTGATATTTAGCATGTCTCTTTGTATTTTTATATTATATCGTTAATAAAATTACTATATACATCCAAGAGAACCCCAAGTGGTTCATTAATGATACTCCTATAATTATATAAGTCCTTTGGTTGAACATTATATTTTTAGTAATATAATATCAATTAATAATATACTATATGTTTTAAAAACTCTTTTATGTCAATTTTGACACTATTTGGTATTTTGTTTTTGCTAAATTTATAACAGCATTATTACTTCAAAAACAATTCATATAACCAACACTAATATGTCATATTAACCTAGAAAATTAGTCTAATTCATAAAAAACTCTCAAATTACATTTATTTAGGTATTTAAAATATCAATTATTTTAATATTTCATTAATAAAATAATTATTGCATCACCATTGTGTCATAAATATATTAAATTATTAATGTCTAAAAATTATAAATAAAATACCATTATGTAGGAAATATTTTTATCTTTCTAATTAATATTTATAATCGAATTTATCTTATGTGTAACCCTATATTAAAAATTTTTTACTTATTAAACTTTGATTTTAACTCTTTTAACTCTTCTTTGAATTAAATAATAATAAATGTCCTAATCTAATCCAAGTGGACCAAAGAGGTTCATATTTTATTCCTAAGGTTGTCTTTGGTCGAACTATACTTATCCAATAGAATTAGGACATGTGTTAGGGTAATAATAATATCATTTTTAACCTTAATTACACTATTTACTTTTAACCATGGTAAATAAAAGTAAAAAGTTACTATTTACCAAAAAATATTTTTATCTTATTGAACCACATTTTACTCCTTGATATTAACCGTTTCTCTCGGATTTTTGAAATTCCACTCACAGAAGCGGTAAAATTAAGTTTTATGTGAATTTGCAAATTCTCCTAGGAGGTGGGTAAAAGATGGTGAAAAGTTCAATAAAATTTTTATATATCTAAAATTATTATAAACTAACTCCAATGAATTACATTGAACTTATATAGGTATTATATATCTATTTTGACCCAAAATAAATTTAGATAAAATAAATAATTATTTAAATAAAAATTCGGTTTTAAACTATGACTCAGTGTTTTTCACTATTCATCAAAAATTGAAAGTTTTCAGAAAAATACCAAAAATTCACCCTAGGCTAATTTTGATATTCCGAATCCAAAAATGAAGTCCATTTTTAAAGATAAAATTTATAATGTTTCAAAAAGTGTGTATTACTATTCATAACGGCTAGTTTGATTGGTTGTGGTCTGTTAGAACTTGAAGTTGCGTACAACACACGCTACTATATTATTCAAACATAAGTGTACCGTGGAAGCGTGGGGTGTTACATTCTCACATCCTTCAAATAATTTCATCCTCAAAATTTCTAGAATATTACTGCATAAAAAGACTTGGGTGGTTCTTCATCATAAGTTCCTTGGGTTCCCACGTTTCATCTTCTATCTTATGGTTTCTTTATAGATCTTTTACCAGACGAGTCGTCTTGTTTCTCAGCACTTGTTCTCTTGTATCAAGAACATTGAAAGGCTCTTCAATATAATACAAATCAGGTTCCAGTTATAATTCCTCATAAGTAAGTACATGCGTTGGTTCAGGCATGTATTTTCTCAATAGTGATACATGGAATACATTGTGATCTTTGGAGAGACTTGCCGGCATTGTCAAACTCTAATCTACAGCCCCAATTCATTCTAGAATTTTGAAAGGTTCGATGTACCTGGTACTCAATTTACCCTTCTTACCGAAATTTATAAAACCCTTCCATGGATATACCTGTAAGAAAACATGATCTCCTACCTGAAATTCCAAATCCTTCCTTCGGTTATCGGCATAGCTCTTCTGCCTACTTTGATATACTTTGATGTGGTTTTGGATTACCTTAACCTTTTCCATCGTTTCCTCCACTAGTTCTGGGCCTATGAGTTTTCTTTCACCAACATCATCCCAACAGGTTGGTGTACAACATCTCTTTCCATATAATTCTTTATACGGTGCCATTCGAATACTTCAATGGAAGCTATTATTAAAGGAAAATTCTACCAGAGGTAAATATTTATCTCACATACCTTGAAAGTCAAGTGATCATGATCTCAACATGTCTTCTAAGGTTTGAATAGTCCGTTCTGATTGTCCATCGGTTTGGGGGTGGTAAGCAGTGCTCAAACGAAGTTCAGTATCCATGGATTTCTGAAGACTTTTCTAGAATCTTGATGTAAAATGTGGATCATGATAAGAAACAATTTATATTGGTACTCCATGAAGTCTAAAAACTTCATTAATATATAGTCTTCTCAATCGTTCAAGTGGTAAATCCTTTCTTATAGAAAGAAATGTGATGACTTGGTAAGATGATCAACAATGACCCATATTGCATCTTTCATTCTAGGATTATTTGGTAGTCCCATGACAAAGTCCATCGTAATATTATCCCATTTCCACTCAGGTATGGTAAGAGGTTGCAAGACTCCTCCAGGATGTTACCTTCCAACTTTCACTTGTTGAAAAACCATACATCGTGACACAAAATCATCAATCTACCTCTTCATGTTTTCCCACCAAAAATGTTCCTTCAAATATCTATACATTTTGGTGCTCCTAGAGTGTATAGAGAAATTGGATCTATGAGCATCGTCTAATAATTCCCTTTTTAGATCAGGTATATCAGGAACACAAAGTCTCTTCCCAAATATCAAAATTCCATTTTCATACAAAAACTCACTCAATATCCCATCACTCACAGCTTTAATCTTCTTTTGAAACTCTTCATCACCAGTTTGATAACTCTTTATCCTTTCTAGTAAAGATGGTTTGGCAACCATTTGAAGAAGTATTGATGTTTCAACTTCCATGGTGATTCCCATATCCATCTTTACTACATCCATATATATAGGATCCTTTTTAACTCTCATCTTGTTCAAAATTCCATGATCCTTTCTACTCAAATCATCTTCCACCTTATTTTCCTTCCCCATGTGGTAGTGTATAGTGCAATCATAATCCTTGAGTAGTTCAAAACATCGCCTTTGACTCATGTTGAGTTATTTTGTGAGAAAATATACTTCAAACTCTTCTGATTGATATATATCTCACATTTTTCACCATAGAGATAGTGTATCCAAATCTTCAAATAAAATATTGTAGTTTCTAACTCAAGATCATGAGTAGGATATTTTTGCTCATGAATTTTCAGTTGTCTTGATGCATAGGCAATAACTCTATCATTCTGCATAAGGACACAACCAAGTCCTTTCTTCGATGCATCACTATAAATAAAAAACCCATCATTCCCTGATGATAGATTCAAAATAGAATCATTGACTAATCTTGTCTTTAGTTCTTCAAAACATTCTTCACACTCTTTTGTCCAAAAAAAATTTAACCCCTTTACGTGTGATCTTGGTTAATGGGTTAGCCAATTGGGAAAAATTCTGGATGAAACGCTGATAATAACCTGATAAACCAATAAAACTACATACCTTAGTTATACTCGTCGGTGCTGGCCATTCTTAGATTGCCTTGGTCTTAGAATGATCGACAGAGATTCCATCCTTAGAGACAATATGGCCAAGAAAAGAAATCTCCTAAAGCCAGAATTCACACTTTCTAAAATTCCCATATAATTCATGTATTCTAAGAGTCTTCAAGATAATGAGCAAGTGATTTTCATGATCTTCGTAGCTTTTTTAGTATACCAAGATATCATCAATAAATACCACCATAAAATCATCGAGATATTCCTTGAAAACTCTATTCATTAGATCCATTAATACAGAGGGTGCATTTGTCAATCTAAAAGGCATTATTGTAAACTCGTAATTCCTGTACCTGGTTCGAAATGCTGTTGTCAGAATGTCATCCTTCTTCACACATAACTGATGATATCCAGATGAAAGGTCAATCTTTGAAAACTATTGATCTCCATGAAGTTGGTCGAATAAATCATCAATGTGAGGTAGGGGATACTTGTTCTTTATTGTTATAGCATTGATCTTCCTATAGTCAATTCAAAACCTCATAGATCCATCTTTATTGTTTACAAAAAGGATAGGGGCTCCCCATGGAGAAACACTAGGGTGAATAAATCCCTTATTACTCAATTCCTTGATTGCGTTGTCGAGAACGTCAAATTATTTGTTTAATTTTGACTAAAATTTCTACAGTATAACAGCAACCCTAGCTCGTCTCTCGACGGAGCCTTAGATCATTAATTTAAAAAGAGGGTTTTGATTATAAAAGTAGAAGGTAAATGAGGTTTTGTAAAAATTGGGGGTTTGATGATTAAAGATGAAAATAGAAAATGAAAGTGATAAAACAATGTAGAGATTAACATAATTAATTAAGCGTGATCAACCAGGGGTACTCTCATGATGTTTATCCTTCATCGCTTCATGATATAGGGTTATGATCTTTGAATACCTAGTTTTTAACATCGAAAACCATAATTTTATTGAGTCCATACTAGGATACCTACTAGGGTTCAGTCGAAAACACATAATGATTCACTGGACACCACTGATGATTGGGTGATTTGTGTTCGACTTCACAACCGAAACTCACCAAGGCAACACATGAACAACTTGATGAGCTATCCAGGTTTGTATGTTATTTATTTATGATACCATAAAATAAATGTAAATGGCCTTAACAATTCTTATGTAAGTTTAATTTACCAATATGAACCACACAAACATCGCAATTGAAAGGGGGGAAAGGAAGTGGCGAACGGTGTGTGAAACATCACATGAATGGGTACCCCCAAACATGATCATATGAGTTGAGCATGACATACCAGTACAAAACTCAATAAAATTTAAATATATGATCAATAAAAACAATATAAAACCTGGAATTAAAAATATCATTCAATATTATACAAAAATGAAGCTTGGGATTACATCACGTTCCTCCCCGGGTGATCACAAGGGGTTTAGAAATCCATGGGAGAGGAGGAAGAGAAAGATGTTGGGGTAGAACTTCCCATAGCCTCCAGAACTTATAGGGATGTTGAGAATACTCCTTGGGGACTCCAAAATGGCAGAACATTTCCTCCTGGACGAACTCCCAAATGGGGAGCTCGAGGTGCCATTTTATATGAAAATTGGAAGGTGGTTTAGGCACACAGATTTATTCAATCCACTTGTACCACACGTTTCAACTAGTAAACACCAAAATCTCCCTTTTGACAAAAATGAAAAGTTGTAGCCCCACTTCCTGAATATCTCCACCGAATGATTAAAATCAATTGGACAAGTGGATCCATAGATATGGACAGATTACAGAACACCACATTTGACATTGTGCAGATATGATTCTTTGGACAGATCAGTTCAGTTGGGCCCCTTGAAGGACGAATTGGGCTTGGATTCCTTCATAAGAGTTGTATCCCATTATATTTTGTACCATTAAACAAAACAGGATCCCATTTGGATGCACGAAATTTTCTATACAATCACAACAGTGGAGAGGTCTTCATGGATCCATGCAATTTTGGCCCATTTTTCTTCCACTTCATCAAGGGCCCTCCAAATCATCTCCTCCTACAATTAAATAATAAAAAAAGTAACATTTACCATTATAATATTGATTAAAATTAATTAATTTATTCAAACATAAATTGAAATTTATTATTATATTTTTAATATTCATTACAAAACTAGTTTAAAACAGCAGTGTAAGGGTGGAATAAAACAGGGAATCGTGGTACGATCACACACCCACACCTAAACATTTGCACTCCTGGGAAAAGTAACATATCCAAATAAAATTTTGTATATATATATTCCCAAAATAATGAATATTTAATATTTGAGTAAATTTTAATTAAAGTAATGTGATCAATGCATGAGCCACACCAAGGAGTTCTTCCTAGTGAAAATAGAAAAAGATGTCTCATAAATCATATCATAGTGAAATTCAAAAAGATTCATGATACCAAATTGAGAAAGGAATTCAGAATTCAACCATTACACTAACTCTGCATGTGTGTGTGTGAAAACCATTCCATGCTATTCTTTCCACTTTCTATCTAATAAATATAGGTTATTTTAACATTTTTCAGCTTAAATGATTTTTTACACCGCACCTACCCTACATCCTTTGCAATAATATTTCAAGACCCACTCACTTAAGCATTCCTAGAAGTCAATCTATAATCTCCCGACCTAGATATCCCCATATGTTTCACATTTCATCACTCTACTCATTTATTTATTTTTTTAGAAGTTGAATTTGGAACAAATCTCACAATCATCTCTCAACCCTTGTTTGATCTCCTCATGACACTAATTGCAATAGTTATAACAATATAAAAGGTTGAGGAGGAGTGGTTTTTGACCTGCCCAAGACAAAACCATTTTTTTAGGGTGTACAATAGTCAAACATTAGGCACACACGCATAGGTCAATCTGTTACAGTAATGAAACAGATCAGATAAGCAATGAATGCATGGAAATATCGTTTTAAGATGAAAAATATTAACCTAACATATATTTACCTTATATTAAGTAATAAATATTCACACTTTGTGGTTTGGTGAAAAAATATTTGGAGATATTAGTGACACAGTTTTCCCAAAAACTACTCACACAAGGGGCATCAATTATCTCAAAGGTTTCACATAGATACGACCATTTATATCATTGACAGAAAATGAATGCACTAAAAAAATCACTCCCTAATATTAAATTCATACAAATATTCTTTTTAGCCTTCGTTATGGTATTTTTACTTTCCCCCCTTTATGTTCACCAAATCATCGAACTTCAAAATTGTTGATGGGGAAAAATGAAAATACCATAAAGAAGGATAAAAAGAGAAGAAAGGATAAAATTATGAAAATTCCTAACTAACCCAGGAATGTATCCACCCCCCACACCTAGAATGTGTAGGGTCCTCACTGAAATAATTGAGAATGTGAGAAGGAAGGATAAAACCTGGTGTGGTTTATTGGTATAATGTATTGAGAATGTGGATTTCCTCCACCACATTCTTCGGAAAATCCTCATAGAAGTGTTTAAGTCACTACCCATTGACGGTAAGACTTCGTCCACTCTACTCATTCAAAATCTTTATTTCACCAAAAGTGTAAACATTAGTAACAGTATAATGACCGAGCCATCGGGAACAAAGCTTACTTGGGTGGAGCTTAAGCCTAGAATTGTACATGAGGACATTCTCACCAATATGGAACTTCCACTGGTGAATCATGCTATCATGAATAGCCTTTTCTTCTCTTTATAGATCCTGGAGTTCCCATATGCATCACATCAAATTTCTTCTAACTCTTGAATCTGCAGCTTTCTTTGCTCACCTGCATCTAAGAGGTTCACATTATATTATTTAACATCCCAATATGCACGGTGTTCTACCTCCACTGGGAGGTGACAAGCCTTTTCAAACACAATTCTATATGGTGACATTCCTATTGGGGTTTTAAATGTTGTACGGTACGCCCAAAGTGCATCATCCAAGCACAAACTCTAATCTTTACTATTGGGTTGTACCATTTTTTCCAAGATTCTTTTAACTTCACGATTTGATATTTCTACTTTTCCATTAGTTTGGGGGTGACATGTAGTGGAGACTTTATGATCAACCCCATACTTATGAAGAAAATGTTTCATGTTGCTATTGCAAAAATGTGAACCCTGACCACTAATGATGAATCTTAGTAAACCAAACCTACTGAAAATTTGGGACCTCAAAAAATCAGCAATCACTCGAGGGTCATCGGTCCTGGTGGCCTTTGCTTACAACCATTTAGATACATATTCAACAGCCAGTAATATGTACAAAAATCCAAATGAATTTGGAAAAGGCCCCATGAAGTCAATGCCCCATGCATCGAAGATCTCACAAAATAACATGGGTTGTTGGGGCAATTCATTCCTCTTGGAGATATTCCCTGTGAATTGACAATGACTACATGACTTTAAAAACATATGGGCATCCCTATATAAAGTTATCCAATAAATTCATGAGTCATGGACCTTTCAAGTACTATGTTGAGAGCCAAAGTGTCCCCCACAGGCCAAAGTGTGGCAGAAGGTCAAAACAGAGGTGAACTCATAGTCAGGGACACATCGACAAACTACTGGGTCACTACAAATTCTCCACAAGTATGGGTCATCCAAAATGTACCAATGAGATTCATGATTAAGTCTATAGGATTGTGAAATTATGAAATTAGTGTGGACCCTAGATGTTTCTAGAAAATTCACAATGTCTGCATACCAGGGGGTAAGGTCCACAACATCACAAAGGTTCTCATGAGGAAAGAATTCTCCAATGGGGAGGGATAAGTCAGCATGGTGGTCCAGTGGTGAAGAAATCCTACTAATGTGGTTAGCTACAGCATTCTCCACCCACCTCTTATCTCTAATCTCAAGGTCAAACTCTTAGAGGAGAAGCATCCACCATATGAGATGGGGTTTGGCTTCAGGTTTCTTTAAGAGAAAACGAAGGGAAGCATGATCAGAGAAGATGATGATTTTTGACCTGATAAGATATGAATGGAATTTTTCCAAGGAAAACACAATATAAAGAAGTTTCTTTTTAGTGGTTGTGTAGTTTACCTTGGCAGGGTCAAGGGTACGTGAGGCATACGCAATGACATGAGGATCCTTCTCAACACTTTGTGATAAAACTGCCCCAACTACAATGTTAGAGGCATCACACATAAGCTCGAAGGGGAGATCCCACCTTGGTGGTTGGATGATCGGAGGTGATGTGAGACTCTTTTTTAGTGAATTGAATGCATCCTCATAATTTTTATCAAACAAAAACTCAGAATCTTTTTGTAATAAACGCGATAAGGGAAGTGCGATCTTACTGAATTCTTTAATGAATCAGTGGAAAAAACTCGCATTACCCAAGAAAGATTGCACCTCACGAATACATTTTGGATATGGAAGGGTTGAGATTAATTCAATTTTTGATTTATCAACTTCAATTCTTGTATTTGAAATGACATTCCCAAGAACTATCCCCCGCACAACCATAAAATGGCATTTCTCATAATTTAAAACAAGATCTTTTTCAATGCAACGACAGAGGACAGAACCTAGGTGTTCCAAACAATCATCAAAAGAAGATCCATATACCATGAAATCATATATAAATACTTCCATACAACTCTCAAGGTACATAGAACAAATACTCAACATACATCGCTAAAAAGTACCAGGAGAATTACATAGACTGAATGGCATCCTTATGTATGAAAATGTGCTGAATGGATAGGTAAATGTTGTCTATTCTTAGTCCTTGAGGGCTATATGGATTTGTAAATAACCCGAATGGCCATCAAGGAAATAATAATGGGACTTAAAATCCAATCGTTATAACATTTGGTCAATGAAAGGTAATGGAAAGTGGTCCTTCTGCATGGCTTGATTAAGTCAATGGTAGTCAATGTAGACTCGCCAACTATTTTGCACATGTGTTGGAACCAATACATTCTTTTCATTTGACACAACTATTATTCCTGTTTTTTTAGGCACAATTTGCACTGGGCTAACCCATTTACTATCAGATATAGGATAAATGATCCCCATAGCAAGTAATTTACTGACTTCTAATTTTACCACTTCATGGAGAGTGGGATTCAACCGATGTTGATATTTTCTTATGGGTTTACCCTCATTATACAAAAGTATATGGTGCATACAAATAGATGGGAAAATCCCAGGAATATCAGCCAATAAAAAATCATATTGCCTTTTTACACTCCCTCAAAAGTTTGAGCGGTTTCGATTCCTATTGTTGAGAGAGGTTATTGGAAATAATGAGGGGAAATTGGTCAATAACCTCAAGATATGCATATTTTAAATTAGAAGGAATTTGTTTAAGTTCCAACACCGGTGGTTTTTGGATTGAGGGAGGGGATTTAGTGGGAGTGAGGCCCATTAAACTGTCTATTTGCTCATGTTTATTCTCTAAAGATAAAGATTCTATAGAAATGAAATTTGCAGAATCAATGATGGTCATGGGTACCTCAGAATGAACACACACATCAATTAAAGCACAAAATTTACTCTTTTCAGAACCCACACAACACTCAAAACATGAATCAAATCTTAAATCATCCAAGGGTGAAGAAAACAAAAATGAATTAGAGTTTGGGTTGAGGAGATAATTGTGTGTGTGTGCATCATTTGAGAGCACTTCCATCGAATAGATAGGAAGAGTGGAGTGCTCATCAATGGGGTGTTTCATATCCTCAAGGATGTTAAAACTTACCTTTTCTCCTCCGAATTCCATGGACAGCGTACCATTGTGAACATTGATGATCGTCTTTGCTGTTTTGAGGAATATCCTCCCAATTATGAGAGGATCATGTCCTTGGGTTCGGGTATCTTCCATCTCAAGAATGTAGAAATCAGTGAGGAATATGAGATTCTTCACTCTGACAAGGACAACCTCAATCACTCCTTTTATATGCATTGTACTCCGGTTGGAAAGTTGCATGACAATGCCTATTGGTTGAACCTCTCCAACCTGTAGAGAAGTATACACTGAGTGAGGCATTACATTAATAAAAGAACCTAAATCTATCATAGCATCAGAAAAGAAGGTCTCCCCTATGGTACATGGTATCGTGAATGTGCCAGGATCCTTGAATTTGGTTGGCATTGCTGGTTGAATCAAGGATGAGACATTCCTACCCATGTTGACACTCTTATTACCCTTCAGCCTTCTTCTATGGGTACAAAGTTATTTAATAAATTTGGCATAACAGGGAATTTTCTTGAAATCATCCAATAAAGGAATATTAACGTGAACTTTTTTAAATGTATCCATTATCTCATTATCAATATCATTATCATAATTTTTCTTAGATTGAGAGAGTCTTTGTGGGAAATGAAGAGAAATGGATTGTTCATTTGAATCATAAATGATAATTTGATTGCCCTATTTATTTTATTTTTCATTACATGGAATTTTTGTGGGTTGGGAAGGAGTGTTTTCAAGAGGGGGACATACCTATTGAGTAGAATCAGTAGAAGGAGAAGCTTCTTTACCACTACAAAGTGTAATTGCACTTATATTACCTTTGTCTTTCGGATTGGCAACAGGTTGAGATGGTAGTTGTCCAGAACCTTTCATCTTAAGTTCATTGATGGTGTTCGCCAATTTTCCCACTTTATTTTCAAAATATTGAATTGCTGATTGTGTGGTATGTTGGAACTGGAGGTTCTGGGTTTCCATTTGCTTCATCAGATCCTTGAGGCTTGGTTTAGATTTGGGAGGAGGGGGATTGTTTTTAGATGTTAATGGATAAGAAGGTTTCATACCTTGGCCTTGTTGATACCAATTCTGCTTGGGGTAGCTTGAGTTTCCTCCTTTTTGGTACTGGGGTTGTGCTTGCCACCCTAGATTTGGATTTGGCCTGAATTTTTCTTACTTGAAGGAAGGTGCTTGTTGGAATGGATGCCCTGGGAACACAGCTGCACAAGACTCAGATGAATCTTGAAGTTGTGGGAACTGGTTAGAAAAATTAGTGTTATCAGAACAAATAACACAATGTAATGGAATCGAAGTAGAGTGTGAGTTACCTTGTTCTTGATATAATTTCCTTATATGGGTGTTCATCTCATAAAGTTTAGTATCTACCTTTTGTTCTAGGGATGAATGACTTACCTCATGAACTCCTCAGGTTGGTGCAATTTCCCCTATACCAAATTTTTGTGCATTTTGAGCCATGTTGGCTATTAAGTCATGAGCAGCGAAAGGAGTTTTATCAACTAGGGAACCACCAGCTGAAGCATCAATAATTCAATTATCCATGTGAAAAAGTCCCTCATAGAAGTATTCGATTAATAGTTGTTCACTAATCTGGTGGTGGGGGCATCTTGAGCAAAGTCTCTTGAATCTCTCCCAGTATTCATGAAGGGTCTCTCCTTGTGATTGCCTAATTCCACAGATTTCTTTCCTAATTGATGCAGTTTGGGAGGCAAGGAAGAAATTATATAGAAATAGTCGTTTAAGGTCATTCCAGCCCCTAATTGTGGTTGGCAGATAGTATAGCCAGTCTTTGGCTACACCATCAAGGGAGAAAGGGAAGGCCCTAAACTTAATTAGGTCCTCAAAGACATTTTGGGGTTTCATGGTAGAGCACACTATGTGAAACTCTTTAAGATATTTGTGAGGGTCCTCACCAGGAAGACCATGGAATTTAGGAAGAAGTTGGATGATACTTGATCTCAGCTCAAAGTTGGCTGCTTCCTCGGGATATTGGATGTACGTAGGTTGGTACTCCACATCAGGGGTGGTCAGTTCTTTTAAAGTTCGATTATTTGTAGCCATGTTTTCTTGAGTTATATTGGGTTCAATTTTGGATTGGTTTCAGACCACTTGAGGTTACAAAAGGGTTTCCTCAATGTTACTTGATTGACCTTCTCTAGATTCCTTGATTTGTGTTTGAAGTGACTTTTCAATTTCAGGGTCAAATTCAAGTAGTGTTTCTTTAACAGATCGGGTCATGCAAAAAAGTTGTGAAGTTTTTTTTGAATATGGTTAAAATAACTTAAGAATTGTGAAAATAGGATATAATGTTATAATATATAATTATAGAGAGGGAGATAGAGAAGAAGAAGAGTGAGAGAGAGAAAGAAAGAACACACCAAAAACAACAAAAAATGAAGACAAAACCCAAAACAAAAACAATCAAATAGGGGTGGGGTATTTAAAGGAGTACTAATTAAGAAGTAAAATAAATAAAAAAACGAAATAAAAAAATGATCTTGTCTCCCCGAAAATGGCGCCAAAATTTTATCGCGTTGTTGAGCGCGTCAAATTAGTTGTTTAATTTTGACTAGAATTTCTGCAGTATAGCAGCAACCCTAGGTCGTCTCTCAATGGATCCTTAGATAACTAATACAAAAAGAGGGGTTTTATTATGAATTTATAAGGTGAATTAGGTTTTTTAAAACTTGGGGGTTTGATGATTAAAGATGAAAATAGAAAATGAAATTGATAAAACAATGTAGAGATTAACAGAATTAATTAAGTGTGATCAACCCGGGGTACTCTCTTGATGTTTATCCTTCATCGCTTCATGATATAGGGTTATGATATTTTAATACCTTGTTTTTAACACCTAGAACCATAATTTTACTAATTTTATACTAAGATACCTCCTAGGGTTCAGTCTAAAACACACAATGATCCACCAGACACTGCTGATGATTGGGTGATTTGTGTTTGACTTTATAACCGAAACTCACCAAGGCAACACATGAAGAACTCAATGCGCTGTCTAGGTTTGTATGTTATTTATTTTTGATACCATGAAATAAATTTACATGGCCTTGACAGTGATTATGTGAGTTCAATTGACCAATATGAACCACACAAACACGACAATTGAATGGGAGAAAAGGAAGTGGTGAACGGTGTGTGAAACATCACATGAATGGGTACCCCCAAACATAATCATATGAGTTGGGCATGACACACCAGTACATAACTCAATAAAATTAAAATATATGATTAATAAAAACATCATAAAACATGGAATTAAAAAGATCATTCAATATAATAAAAAAATGAAGCTCGGGATTACTTCACGTTCAGCCCCGGGTGATCACAAGGGGTTTAGAAACCCATGGGAGAGGAGGAAGAGAATGATGTTGGGGTAGAAATTTCCATAGCCTCATGAACTTCTAGGGACGTTGAGAAGACTTCTTGGGGACTCCAAAATAGAATAACCTTGCCTCCTGGCTGAACTCCCAAATGGGGATCCCAAGGTTCCATTTTATAGGAAAATTGGAAGGTGGTTTAGGCACACAGATTTATTCAATCCACTAGTTCCACACGTTTCGACTAGTAGAAACCTGAATCTCCCTTTTGAAAAAACTGAAAATTTGTAGACCCAATTTCTAAATATCTCCATTGAAAGTTTTGAATCAATTGGACAAGTGGATCTGGAGATATGGACAGATTATAGAACAACGCATTTGACATTGTGAAGATTTGATTCCTTGGATAGATCAGTTCGGTTGGGCCCTTTGACGGTCAAATTGGGCTTGGATTACTTCATAAGAGTTTTATCCCATTATAATTTGTACCAGTACATAAAATATGAGCCCATTTGGATGCACGGAATTTTCTATACAATCACAATAGTGGACCGGTCTTAATCGATCAATGCAATTTTGGCTCATTTTTCTTCCACTTCATCAAGGGCCCTCCAAATCATCTCCTCCTACATTAAAATAAAAAAAACAAGTAAAATTTACCATTATAATATTGATTAAAATAAATTAATTGATTCAAACATAGAGTTTAATTTATTATTATATTTGGAATATTCATTACAAAACTACTTTAAAACAGCGATGTAAGGGTGGAATAAAATAGGGAATCATGGTACGATCATTCCTCTAGTTGTTTCTTTAGTTACACTAATTCCACAGTGACCATTATATAAGGATTATTCGATATGTTCCTTGAAATAGGAATTAAATCGATGGAAAACTCAATTTCTCGCTCTGGAGGATGTCCAGGTAAATCTTCTGGAAACACATCAACATATTATTTCACAATAGGTACATCCTCTATTTGAACATTCCTTTCCTCACCCAGAGTTATTTCATTCTCTTCCTCCCCAGTTATTGAATTTAGTTGAGCTAATAGGGGTAGATCTAGAGAAAAATCAGGTGGGGATGATTCTGCTCTAAAGATAAGGTTTTCTTTAGCATCATCATCAAAAATCGTAACCTCCTTCTTCTTACAATAAATTTTTGCATCATGGTCCGAAATCCAATCCATACCAAGGATTATATCAAATTCAATCATTGGTATGAGATGAGATCAGAAGATAAAGAACATTTATATGCCCTAATGGGAACTGATTTAAATAACTTTGTAGGAATGATACTTCCCTGAGGTGTTTTGACTAACAACTCCCTTGTTAAATCAAATTGGAAATATCTAATTTTCATAGAAAACTGGGAAGATATGAAACAATACGATGATCTAGAATCAAATAACATATTTTATGAACTTGAGGAAACAATTAAATTACCTACCACTATGTCTTTAGGAGCTTCAACCTCAGTAGTAGTGATCGCATAATCTTGGCCTTGATCCCTTAGCCTTTTCTGAGGTAAGTTTCCTTGACGCTTAGGAAATTCATTTTCATAATGTCTCATCTCCCTGCAATTGTAGCATTGAACATTAGTAGCATCTTTCTTTCCCTTACAATCACCAGCAATATGGCCTTTATTTCCACATTTGTAGCATACTCCTTTTCCTTTTTGATGGGAACTAGGGTGCTTCCTTCCTCAATTATCACATGGTGGAAATTAAATTCTTCCCTTCTTCCATATTTCCTTATTTCCTTTCCCTAAGTGTTCAGAAGATCTCTTCTTCTCTTGCTTTGATTTAAAGTCATAAGACATAGATAATTCCTTTTCTGTCTTGATAGCACATGAGACAATATCTTCGTATGATGATAAGTATTGTGATACTAATGCTCGACGGAGAAATGTTTTTAAACCATTAAAGAAATGATCAATCTTACTTCTTGGGTTACGTATATAATCTACTGCATGCCTCGCTAACCTTGTATAGTTAGCTTCATACTTTGTGACATTATCATCCTCCTTTTGCCTCAGACTCAGAAATTGTCTTTCCATATCCACTTGATGGTCCTCAGGAAAGTATTTTTCTAAGAAAATTTCTTTAAACTCCCTCCATTCGACATTTGATACTTCCTCGTCATCCTTTGTGTTTTGAATCAATGACCACCATTGATCAGCATCTCCAGTGAGGCGGTAAACTTCCATGACGACTTTTTCCCTTTCGCTACTCACCAAAGCGTGCAATATTTTCTCTAAGAAATTTATCCATTTATCATCCACTAATCGATTTGTACTACCATTTAATGTTGGTGGTTTTTTCCTTATGAAGCGATCTAACATTGATCCTCCATGCTGTGGATCAGGGTGTTCCATACAGGTAAGGTTATTATTCATAACCTGAGTGGGTTGTCCTAGTATGGTGATAAGCTGATCAGCACTAGTTGTATGAGTAGATCCACTATAATTATCTTGAACATGTGGTAAATCCCTACATGGAGTGCGTGCATTGATACGGTTTCCATTCCTTCCACTAGTCACCATTTCTAAATAATGGCATACACTAGATTAGTTTATGAATCACAATACATAAATCCAAAATTGTAAAACACTTAACATAAATTGAATAGTTTATAAATATAATCCATAATCATAAAAAATGTTTTCTTTGAGGAAGTATATACTCATAAACCCTTCATAATGTTTTGTAAAGAAAATTAAAATAATCCTAAGCATATCCCTCAGGAGTGTCGTAACCAAGAGTGCAACAAGGCCCATTTTCGTGCACCAGTTCTCGTTCGAGTCTAGCTCAAAGCGGTGTTTTCGGGTTTTACCCATAGGTACATCTATTCCAGAGCCACCTCTACCTACTCATATCCAGATAGGGATGTATATCTTGGAAAACTCACAAAATCTCTACAATACCAAAATTCTTGGAAGTTCTTCTATACGAATCCTCAAAGTCAATCTTAGAGCTATGTGCTCTAATCAGAGTTTATCTAAATCCAGTTTCCAAGATTTGTACTAAAATTCCTCTAATACCAACTGTAACACCTCGGGCCTAGTTACCCAGAGTTGGAGTATTATTACATAACATTGGCATGATCACAAGGAAATCAGGTCTCGAAAGGCTGATCAGTTTAGTATTATTGGAAACAAGATTCATGCATAAGTTCAACTTTACAACTTGAAAAGAAATACAACACGAATTTATTCCATTGGAAACATCCAAGCCTCCTAGATAATGACTGCAAGTCACTCATAACTACCTTCTTCATGTCCTAGGAAAATGAAACATATGAAAGGGGTGAGCTCAAACGCTTAGTAAGGGTAAGCAATACAGCAGAATACAACATAAATATTAAGCATGGTGAATAATTGAAACCACATGCCTTTACCAATAATAAACATGAATACTTTTATGGAAGAAATATGAGCTGAGTAAATAATACCATAATAAAAAATAATCATGGGTATTCTACTAGTCGAATGACCACATGAACCATCAATATTATTTTCATAATGAGGGAATGTATAATGCCAGACATTCTGAAACATTTTGTCAAGGCCTCGGCCAAGACGTCTAAAAATGATTAAGGCCTCGGCCAAAACCATATATCAAAATTGGGAAAGGCCTCGGCCAATTCCACATCTAGTTGTCTCATGAGACCTATTGATGCATCGAAGATCTATAGCGGGCTCCACCCGTCACTTACTAAGTCCAATACATTCTTCATAGGAAAAGGTTTAAACATATCATAAACATTCGTATTAAAAATAGCATATGAAATGTCAATACTTTAACCATAAACCATGAATAGTATAAAAATAGCACATCCACAGTCAAACATATCACAAAACCTTTAATAGAATATGGATGTTTTGTATCATAATAAATCAACTTCAAATAAACTTAAAATCCATCAAAGGATGTTGACATAGATGAAATCAAAACCCTTTTTAGAGAAATATCTCTTTCTATTTTGAAATCATTTAAGAGTCACATAATTATAAAGAAAATATTTTTTTTAAATATTATTATAAGATTGTAAGAGAATCTTTGATGATTTTATAATGGAAGAAAATAGTTGCACCCACCGTATAAGTTAAAAAAACATTCTTACCTTAAATTTTTTGAAAAGTTCAAAAAGTACCTTGTTTGGAAAACAATAGAAATATTACTTTAAAAACACATATGGGTATAAATTACTTTACCCCATTATCTAGTAAATAGTAAAAATGTTTTGAAATACATTTTTAAGAAACATGGACATGGATGATAAAGAGGTCCCAGTAGATAATTACGTATAAACAACCTCGGATAATGAAGAGATTGTAGAATTAACCCTTACCTTGTACTTTTCCATGATCAAGGGTAGGTTAAACTCCTGTATAATGGTGAAATAATTGTTATTAAATTATAAAATAATCATATACATTAATATTATATCATATATGTTCTTTTAACATTGCTTTGTAGATAATATCTTAGTATTATTGTCGTTTCGGGTGTTAACAGATTCGTTTTCCTTTATATTATTTTTTATGTGAGTCATATTTTTTATGTATGGAATGTATATTATTCATATACATAATTATATCAATTATTTAAACATTATTTTTAATCATCAAATGAAAATTAGTCCTGAATGGATACGATGGGGAATGAATCTCATCGCCTTCGTGGAGACGGTAATCCGTACGTACGCACAAGCGACAATATCATTATTTTAATATTAAAATAATATATAATTGGATGTTATATCATATATAAAGAATCATTATAATGTTTTATTCATTATTTACATCAATTAAATATCATTATTATACCCATCAAAATAATAATGTATTGAATAACAATTACACCACGATGTGGAGACAGCAAGCCGTACGTACACACGTATGGTGACATGTCATTCAAAGGATGGATAAAATAATGAATATGGTTGTAAAATATTTATAATAAAATTACATTATATAGAATATATGGGAGTTATTATTTTATAATGGAAATAACAGAGAAAGAATAAGTGAAAGAAAAAAAAAGAACTTGAAAGAGGGTGGTGAAATTATTACCTCTTCTTCGGGTTCTTCCTTTTGATTTGATCAAAAGGGATCCTTAAGATGGATTTATGACTAAATTATGGCCTCTGGGATGAATTAAGGGAAGCTTATAGGATATTTGGGTAGGTTTTGGCTGAACCAAAAGGCTTTGAAGGTGGGAATTAGAGAGAATGGGGAGTTCCCTTTTATAAGAGGGGTGAGGGGCACCTTAGAAAAAGCTAGAAATATTATTTTATGATAAAATTATTTTTGTCTTATAATGGATACAAATGGATTATTTAAATTATAAGGTTGGTATGGGTCTAAAACCACTCAAACAATAGGTTTTAGACAGGTTTGGGTCACTATATTAACCTTAACATTTAGATTTAACTCTTAGGTAAATAGTTTGACATTTACCATGTCTCTTTGTATTTTTATATTATATGGTTAATAAAATTACTATATACTTCCAAGAGAACCCGTAGTGGTTCATTAGTTATAAACATATCATTATATAAGTCCTTTGTCTGAGCCTTAGATTTTTTGGAATATAATATCAATTAATAATATAATATTTGTTTTAAAAACTCTTTTGTGTCGATTTTGACACTATTTGGTATTTTTTTTCTAAATTCATAACAACATTATTAATTCGAAATAAATTCATCTAACAATCCTAATATTTCATATTAACCTATAAAATTATTTTAATTCATAAAAAGTCTCAAATTATATTTATTTGGGTATTTAAAATATCAATTATTTTAATATTTCATTAAAAATGAAATTATTGTATCACCATTGTGTCGTAAATAAATTAAATTATTTAATTGCTAAAAATTATAAATAAAATAAAATTATGTAGGAAATATTTTTATCTTTCTAATTAATATTTATAATCGAATTTATATTATGTGTAACCCTATATTAAAAATGTTTTAGTTGTTAAAATTTGATTTAAACTCATTTAACTCTTCTTTGAATTAAATAATAATAAATGTCATAATCTAATCCAAATGGACCAAGGAGGTTCATATTTTATTCATAAGGTTTTTTTGGTTTAACTATACTTATCCAATATAATTAGGACATGTGTTATGGTAATAATAATATCATTTTTACCCTTAATTACCCTATTTACTTTTAATCGTGGTAAATAAAAGTAAAAAATTACGATTCACCAAAAAATATTTGTATCTTATTGAACCAAATTTTACTCCTTGATATTAAGCATTTATCTTGTATTTTCAAAATTCCACTCACATAATCAGTAAAAATATGTTTTATGTGAATTTGCAAATTCTCCTAGGAGGTGGGTAAAAGACGGTGAAAAGTTCAATAAAATTTTTATATATATAAAATTATTATAAATTGATTACAATGAATTACATTGAACTTATATAGGTATTATATATCTATTTTGACCCAAAATAAATTTAAATAAAAATTTGGTTTTAAACTATGACTCAGTGTTTTTAACTATTCATCAAAAATTGAAATTTTTCAGAAAAATACAAAAAATTCACCCTAGGATAATTTCAATATTCCAAATCCAAAAATGAAGTCCATTTTGAAAGATAAAATTTATAAAATTTAAAAAATTGGGTATTACTATTCATAACGGCTAGTTTGATTGGTTGTGGTGTGTTAGAACTCGAAGTTGCGTACAACACACGCTACTATATTATTCAAAGATAAGCGTATCGTGGAAGCTTGGGGTGTTACATAAAATATTAAATCAATGGTGTTTTATGAATACATTACAATTTGTCATAAATTCAACATGGCTGATCACTTTTGACATATTTCTTTAATTCTTCTTAAAGCAGGTAGTTTTTTTTATATCATGGACATGGATAGTATTTGTTTTATATTTCCCTTTTTTGACTTCTTATTGAAGACTTTATTTCGCATTTTTCATCAGGAGTATGAAATTGATTGTGATGGGCATGTGATGTTATGAAATAACATTTGTTTCAATTATTTTTTGAGGATGATGTTTTTTATCTTAACTCAGTTATTGTTCCGTGTAGTCTGAAACCAGTTACCACTGAAGATCGGCCTTGTTATGTTGTGGAATAAGGTGAGGTGCTATAGAAGTGGAAGCTAGAGTCGATTGGTAAATCTTTATAACCGTATATTTGATATTTTTATTTTGCCTTCATATGAACACCCATAAATAATAATTGTTTTTAACAAATAAATTAACCGATAAAGTATTTTAAATACATGAATAATTAATTATTATCATAATAATTTTACAAAAGCATAAATATATTTTTTTTCCTTGTATTATAATTGATGGGGATTTCCCCAGTGCGGTCTAATGGTGGGGATCCTGTGGTAGCAGGGGCAGGTCTCTTGTTTGAGCCTCCAAATTCAGTGATTTTATTTATATTTCTCCCCTTCCCTCACCTGATGGGTATTGATGTTTTATTCTCCCTTCTTACATGGCTTCTTGTAGTGAAATTCATAATTCCCTGAAATATGAGTACTTAACGAGGTTTCATTTCAAAGATAGATAGCTCACTAGATTTAGAAAATGTATCCCCTAAGGGTCTGTTTGGTACATAGAGATTTTCATGGGAGGGGATGTGTTCCGCATATTCAATGACAAGGTAATTTTTAATTTATGTCGTTCTATATACATATTCCATGTTCGGATTGAATTTTAAATTATTTATACTCCTCAGGTTTTGGCTGATTTGTAGCAGAAGACTACAAGTTAGATCTCGGGTTTCGGTGCCTTTCTCTGTACATGTTAACATGTGTATCTAATGATTTCTGATCAATCTAAGCTATAGAAACATATTTGAGATCATTAATCTGATCATATTGAGTATCTTGTGAGATTTTTTTTCTATTCTTATTCATAAAACATAGTTGAGATGTTTTTACCTCATGATACATATAGATTTTATTCACACTTCACAATGGGATATTTTTATACCTATTAATGTTTTTTGCCCTGATTTATTTGAATAGAAAATTTTAATGTCCAATTTATTTTCATTTTCTATATAAATTTCTTAATCTTTGTCAAATTTTTTAGTATTATTTATGGAATTATAATCCCCCCTATATTGTAGTGTCCTTAGGGGGATTATTATTATTATTATATGATAAATTTTGTAAATGTTATTATATAATTACGTTTATCATTATTATTATTTTAGGTGTCCCGTCATTGCTATTATTATTTTAAAAGTATTTTTTTGGTATAAAAACGTTTAATAATAATAATAAATATATATATATTTCTCTATTTATTTGTAGGTATAGTATATATTCATATATACTAACATCTATACATGTAGTATTTCAACTTATGTTTTTATACAATCAAACTATTATATCATGTTTATACTATTTGATGTCTATGTAATTTTTCATTGTAGCTTAGTGTCTAAAGTTGATACAGATGCTTATTATAGTAGATTTATATAATAAATTTATAATTTTCCTAGTGATTGTGATCGGTTTATACTATAAATTGTCAAATAATGCCCTATATAATCAATTTACACAGTAAATATCCACATAATAAATTAAAAATAAAAACACAAGTTTACATTCATCATCACAAACTAAATTTACATAGTTGAGTATGAATTATTATCAATGAATATTTTGTGCAGTGGTTTCATAGTAAATTTACATAAAAAATTGCATGGTTGATTTATAGTCTATATAGTAAATTTATTGAAACCTGAACCGGTTGAAATGGGAAACACCGGTGGGTAAAGTGGTTTGACCTTGTTTCCTATTTGATCGTGTTTAAAGTCGAGTTGTTCGGAAATTTCGAGTTTTCCATAGTGGTTCTAGAAATTTTGGATATGCATCCTAAATATTGGTGGGTTTATAAATTATATTTTATTTTGGAAATCTTCCTTGAATAAATATTTTGGATTTTTGATTTTGATTTAACATCATTAAAATTATATTATATGTGATAAATAATATCACATTAATAAATAATAAAATAATAAAACTAGTTTAAAGAATTAAATGACTTCACAGGATTCACTGTCCAGTTTTTAAAACAATGGATATATCATAAATAAAATGACAACATGCACGATGAGTAGGTAAATTTATATATTAAATTTACAATTTATGCTATTAATGAGAAATATATTCATAAATTATAACTTATATATTTAATTTTATAATAAGAATACTAATAGTGAGAGTGAGAGTGAGAGTGGGTGAGGGGGAGGGGGAGGGGAGGGGAGGGGCAGAGGCCAGAGCCGGAGGAGTCGTAGCCAAAGGAGCTGGAGGCAGAGGCTGAGTCGGAGCCAGATCTAGAGTTTAACATCCCACCTCATTCCATTGGCTTGAGAGGGAGGAGGAATTCTATTTGGCCTGAAGAAACATTTCCAGAGTGCCAAAGGCTGACAATAAATGTTGAGGACTTCAAGAATAATTGGGGAATGATTTTCCCTTTGAATTGAACAACCAACCAAATAATTCATTACTAACAAACTAAATGATGCATGTTAACATAGTAACCCAAACCATACACTTTCAAAAGACAACCAATTTCCTCCATAACAAATCCCACTGACCAATACAACTAAACCAAAATCAGAGTACCAAGCAGAAGACTACACAACAAGACCCCAAATAACTAGGAAACCATCCATAGCTCTACATCCAAGTCCATGCTCCAAGCACCACAACATCCCCAGAGAATCATGCCGAACCACTAGCTAAAAGATATGCTTTACCCTTACCTATGTTCCTAAATACAACATCTTCAAAAGCACCAAAGTTCCAAAGTAGGGGGTGAGTACAAATACTCAGTAGGCTTTCCCAAAATGAATTCCCTACACACACCACTAGGATAGAACATGTTAGTGTAATTCATATAAAATAATTTCTATAAAGTTCATGAACTAGTGCAGCAGTTAACAACAAGCCAAACAAATATTTACCCAAAGCAATTAACCCAATTTATTGAGAAACCAAGGAAATAAAACAAACATGTCATTACCCATTCCCTTTTTCATGACCGCAAACATATCCCAACCATACACACAATTACTTCACATAGCTGATACCATTCACACGATCATGGTGCTACTTTAACGGTGGTACCTTCACGACCAACCCGTCTCCTCCCTGGTGTGGGACTTTACACCCATCACTTGTGTGGAACTTCATTCCCATCACCCTCCCTTTTTGATGATGGTACATTCACGACCATCACCTTGATGGTGATACATTCTTGACCACCATCCATCTAACTCATGAAAATCAATATTTACCAAAATCCCCACAACATTTCAATCCACAATTACCAACATCATACCACCCAACAATTTCCAATACCAAATTAACCAATTATTCCGAAGAACATTCCAAAATAACATGTAAAGTTATGTCAATAAATCACACATTTATTGAATACAAACTCAAACCATTTTCCATTTCAACCACATTTCAATAAAAAACTTATTGAAACCCATCTTTCGTAAATAATTTTCCATAAATCAATCAAGCTATTGATATTAAAATTTACATTTTAAAATCCGACAACAAAACCTCTTTTCACAATATTGACCCATTTACTCCCAAGATCCCCAAATCATCACAAAATGGATTTCCTCTAAGAATCACACATCATATTCACAATTAATTTCAAGAAAAAAAATTAATTACAACCAAATTTACTAGTTCTATCAAATTTGAGTCGAGAGAGAAGCCACCTTACATTAGGGTTCCGGCGAAATCAACCCACAAAAAACTGCACCACCAATCCAGCAAACACTTCACTGAAACCAATATATATTATCTTACCTAACATCAAAAATCACTAATATCATCATTTAAGGCAACAAAAACCCTGGATCTACACACAACGGATGTATATCTAGAAAACCTAGAGAGAGGGAAGAGTAGATCTAGAGAAACCCAAAGAGAAACCAAGAGAGAAGACTTACCCTAGATGAACCACCTTCAAACCACCTTGAAACCCATTCAAATTTCCTCCCAAATTAGTTAGAGAGAACCCATAGACCATTAGAGGAATAAATCTCACATAGGGTTTTTATGGGAGACGATTTGGGTGAGTTAGGGTAAATCTTGACTAATCCCAGATTTTAAAACCCTATTATTAAAGGGTCTCATGGTTTGCTCATACGGTTAGACAAATTGTGCGCTAACCATGTGTCTTCTGTTTCCTTGAAGGGGAACTTTGCATGATCCACCCCCTATATTTAGACAAACTATGCATAAACCGTGTGTACCCCTCTACCCACACGGTTCATCTCGCATGGTTTCCCCTAACTGTGCTCAAACCGTGCAGCCTTAAGAAGTCCTCCAAACTTATTCAAAACCATTCCAAACTCTCACAACCAATTCCCAAATCATTCCAAGAACTTTAGACACATTAAAATACATATAAAAAGGCTATATACTTCAAACCATGGGTCCTATATAGAGCCATGACTAGAGGCAGAACTAGGGATTTTGAAAGAAGTTTTACTAGTAAAAATGTTGTTATTGCTTAGACTCATAAACCACAAAATGTGTGTTACACTCAAATAGATCTGAATCATTTAAAAACATTAATTAAGATGTATTGGCTTCTTATTCCACAATAATTAAATAACTTTTCACTCTAACATATACTAGAGGGTTTTACTTTGAAAATAAAACATTACATACAAATGAATTTGGGTTTATCGCCATGGGTTCCAATGTACTAGATCTTGTAGCACATACCAAAGAGGTCCTATCGATTTCTAGAGGAATAAGTAGAGGAATAGAGCCAGAGGGAGATCCAAAGAGAAATCCAAATATAGGGATAGAGCTAGATCTTAAGCCAGAGAATCGGCTGAGGAAGAGCCACAGGCAGAGCTAGATCTAGAGGGAGAAGCAGAGGTAGAGGCGGAGCCACCAAAAGTGTATCCCACTCTAATAGATTGGAATCATTTAAAAGAAATAATTAATATATAGAGTCTTCTTATTCCATAATAACAAAATAATTTTTCACCCACTAGAGGGTTTTACTTTAAAAATAAAATGTTCCATACAAATGAATTTGGGTCCATCACCATGAGTTCCAATGCACTATATCTTGTATCACTTACCAATGAGGCCCTGTCAGTTTCCAGAGGCATAGGAATAGCCCTATCCATAGATTCAGAGGAACATGAAGATTCCATGTAAGATCCATAGGTAGAGGTAGAGGCAGATCCAAAGCCAAAGTAAGGGTTAAATCTAGAGATAGATCCAGATCAGCAGCAGAGCCAAAGCCATAGCCAGAGGGAGAGGGAGAGGGAGAGGGAGATGGAGAGATAGAGCTAGTGGAAAGGCAGAGCCAGAGGGAGAGGAGGTGGTATAGGGATAGGGAGAGGGAGAGGTTGAGAGAAAAAAGATCAAGAGAAAGAGAGCCAATGAAAGAATGAGAACAAGAGAGTTGGAGCTAGGGTAAGAGCCAAAGAAAGAGATAGTGGCAGAAGCAAAGCCAGAGGCAGAGTCAAATCCCGATAAGGAGGAGAAGGTGGACGTAGAGGCTGATCTAGAGGCAGTGGGAGATCTGGATCCAGCCATAGGCATAGAAAAAGGAAGAGGTAGATCAGGAACCAGAGGCTGAGGTTGAGGCAGAGTCAGAGGCAGTGCCAGAGCTAGAGGTGGAGGTGGAGGCCGAGTCAAAGGTAGAGGCAGAGGCAGAGGCAGGTTTAGAGCCAAAGGTAGAGGCATAGGTAGAGGTAGATCTAGAGCTAGAGGTAGAGAGAGGTCCAGAGCCATATGCATAGGAAAAGGGAGAGGGAGAGGCAGATCCAGAGCCAGATCCAGAGCCATAGGTAGTGGAAGAGGCAAAACTAGAGTTAGATGTAGAGGCAGAGGTAGAGACAGAGAGAGAGTGAGAGAGAGAAAAAGATCTAGAGCCAGAGCTAGAGGGGGAGGGGTAGGTAGAGCCAACAACAGGTATAGAGGAAAAGGGAGAGGTAGATGAAGAGGTAGAGGCAGAGGCAGAGCCAAAGGCAGAGGCAAAGTTAGAGGTAGTGGTAGAGACAGAGGAAGATTCAGAGCCTAAGGTAGATCCAAAGGTAGAGGCAGAGTTAGAGGCAGAGGCAGGGGTAGAGCCCCAAATCCAAAGTGCCAGAGTCAGAGCTAGAGGAAGATGCATATGAAAAGGTAGATCTAGAGCCCAAGGTATATCTAGTGGCATAGGTAGAGGTAGATCTAGAGGTAGAGCCAAAGAGAAAGCCAGATCTAGATCCAATGGTAGAGATGGAGCTAGAGGAAAATGCAAAGCCGGAGCCATAGCTAGCGTTAGAGCCAGTGCTAGACCCAGAGGTAGAGGCAAAGCCGGATATATAAGGATAGGGAGAGGGAGAGTTATAGGGAGAGGTAGATTCATAGTCTGAGTCTGAGTTAGAGTCAGCGTTAGGGAAATGGGTAGAAGTAGGGGCAGGGGCAGCGACACAACCAGAGCCAGAGCCAGAGCCAGAGGCTTGTTGAGCTCAGTGAGCTTCATGAAGTAAGGTGTTCCGTGAAGGCAGTGCACTTCACGATGGATGTGGGATCTGTAGAGGCATGTTGGAATCTGCGAACAGAAGGCGCACCACAAAGGCCAGTTTGGATTTACGGAGGTTGTGTGCTTCATAAAGACTTGTTTAGCTTTGCAAAATTACAAAGACCAGTGTGACCTCTATGAAGTAGTGAGATCTGTGATCTAGAGAGCCCTGTGATCTAGTTAGCTCTATAAACCTATGATATATGCAAACCTGTGAGCTTTTTGAAGAGGTTTAAGAATTACAAAGGCTTATTTGATCTTTGAAAAAGTAGGAGCTTTGCAATGGCAGTGTTCTTTGTGAAAGAGTTTCAAAATGGATTGTCTAATGTTTCGTGGCAAAGTGGTATTCATCTATGGATGAAAGTGTAACTTCAATAGAACATCTATGTATATTTTATGATTCAAGTATTTATTAAAATGATAGGACCTAAATGTTCATAAACTATGAGTAGATCCCTTCCAAGAGCAGTGAGTGAAGGAAGAAGAAGAATTGTATCCTTTCTACCTTCAGTGAGCGAGAGAGAGAGAAAAATAGGGAGTGACCCTTGGGAAAGTAGTGATATGACCCTAAAATTTGTGAAGGCAGGGATCCTGGGTATAGAAGTGATATTTCACAAACATTATTTGTATCGAGTTTTAATAGATTTGGTATAGCAGCACATCATCATTATATTCTCCTTGGATGTATCCCAGTGAGGGTGAACCAAGTAAAAATATCTGTGCATTTATGTTTTCTTTCCTGCATTACATTAAAATAATAATCATTATCAGATAAATAAGGGGAGAATAAGATCAATATTAACACATTAGTTCAAAAAAGTAACCCTTATAATAAAGAAGTCAAAATACAGTAGGGTATATATAATTTTGTAGAATAATATACATAACCCGATTCACCCCTCCTCTTAGGGTATCTAGGCCCCTTTTAATCCTAACAGTAGATCCAAAGGTAGTGCATGAGCCAAAGGTAGAGGAAAAGGAATAGGCAGAGCCAAAGGGAGAGTTAGATCTAGAGTTAGATGTAGAGGCAGAGGGAGAGGAAAAGGCAGAGGCAAAGCTAGAGGGAGAGGTAGAGGCAGTGGTAGAGGCAGAGACAGAGTCAGACACAGAGGCTGAGGTAGAGCTAGATCCAGAGCTAGAGGGAGAGTTAGAGCCAGAGGTAGAGTCAGATCCAAATCCAAAGCCAAATCCAAATCCAAATCCAGAGCTAGAGACAAATTTAGAGTCAGAGGGAGTGGAAGAGGGAGAGACATAGCTAGAGAAAAATACATAGGCAAATCCAGAGGAAAATGTAGAAGCAGAAGTAGAGAGAGAGGCAGATGCAGAGGTATATATAGAGTCCCAAATCCAAAGTACCAAAGAAAAAGCTAGAGGAAGTGACATAAGCAAAGATAGAGGTAGTGTGAAAGGTAGAGATAGAGGCATTGGTAGAGCCAAAGCAAGATCAAAAGGTAGATCTAGAGACAGATGCAGATCTAGAGCCAGAGCCAGAGCCAAGGTAGAGCCAGAGCCAAAGGCAAATACAGAGTCAGAGTTGGAGCCGGAGCCAGATATAGAATCAAATCTAGTGTTAGAGGTAGAGGTAGAACCTGATCCAGAGGGAGAGGGAGAGGCAGATGGAGAGGCATAGGCAGAGTCAGAGTCAGATTCAGAGGCAGAGTCAGAGGTAGAGGTAGAGGTAGAGGTAGGGGGAGAGGTATAGGTAGAGGTAGAGGGAGAGGCAGAGGTAGAGGCAGATGTAGAGGGAGAGGGAGAGGCAGAGGAAGAGGCAGAGGCAGAGGGAGTGGAATAGGAAGAAGAAGAGGGAGAGGAAGAGGTAGAGGCAGAGGTAGAGGAAGAGCCAGAGGTAGAGGCAGATCCAGAGCTAGAGCGAGAGCCAGATCCAGATCCAGAGGAAGATCCAGAGGGATTTCCTAAGCAAGTGGTAGAGGCAGAGGCAGAGGCAAAGACAGAGGGAGAGTTAGAGTCAGATTTATATGCAGAGGAAGAGGGAGAGTCAGGGCTAGAGGGAGAGGTAGAGGCGGCGGGAGAGGCAGAGATTGAGTCATAGGAAGAGGTAGAGGTAGAGCTAGATCCATACCTAGGGCCAAAGGGATAGTTAAGGCCAGAGGTAGTGCAAAAGGCAGAGCCAGAGCCAGAGCTAGAGCCATAGGGAGTGGAAGAGGCATAGGTAGAGTGAGAGGCAGATCTAGATCTTGAGAAAGAGCCAGAGGCAGAGTTAGAGCCAGGAGAAGAGCTAGAGGAAGAGTTAGATCCATAAGTAGATCTAGATCTAGATCCAGAGCTAGATCCAGAGACATAACCATAACTCGAGATGGAGCTTAATCTCGAGACAGAGCTAGAACCAGAGCTAGAGGTAGAGGCGGAGCCGGAGCCGAAGACGAAGTCAGGGTCAGAGCCGAAGCCAAATCTGAAGCCAGATCTAGAGAAAAAATCAGAGCCTCAACTAGAGACAGAACTAGATATCGAGGTAGAGGTAGAGGCAAATCTAGATCTAGAGGTTGAGACTGAGGTTGAGGCATAGGGAGAGGTAGATATAGACTTAAAGGTAGTGGCAGATCCAGATCTAGAATGAGTGTTAGAGGCAGAGGTAGCAGAAGAGCCAGATCCAGAGCTATAGACTACCCCAATTCCAAAGCCAGATCCATAGTTAGAGTCAGAGCCAGAGCCAAATAAAAAGATAGATTTAGAGCCAAAGCTAGAGTTAGAGCCAAATCCAGATCCAGATCTAGAGGAAGAGGCATAGGTTAGAGGTAGAGTTAGAGTTAGAGATAGAGGGAATGCTGTAGACAGAGGAAAATCCATAGCTAGATGTAGATCTAGAGGTAGAGCCATAGCTAGAGCAATAGGAAGATCCAAATCTATAGGCAGAGCCGAGTGAGAGCTAGAGGAAGTGCTAGAGATAGAGCCAGATCCAGATCCAAAGAGAGAACCATAGGTAGAGGTAGAGGTAGATCAAGAGCTAGAGCCAGAGCCTAAGCAAGAGCCAGATTCAGAGCCAGAGGTAGATCTAGAACTAGAGTAAGAGCCAAAGATAGATCCAGAGCTAGATCCAAAGGCAGTATAAGAGTCAATGGGAGAGGGAGAGGGAGAGGGAGAGGGAGAGGGAGAGGGAGAGGGAGAGGGAGAGAGGGAGGGAGAGAGGGAGGGAGAGGGAGAGGGAGAGGTAAAGGCACAGGCATAGGTAGAGGGATAGGCACAGAAAGAGGTAGAGGAAGAGGCAGAGGAAGAGGTAGATCAAGATCCAGAGTTAAAGGTAGATCCAAAGACAAATCTAGAGTGAGATCCAGAGGTAGATCTATGAATAGAGTCATCTAGAGCAAGAGTTAGAGTGAGAACCACAGCCAGAGTCAGAGTTAGAGCCAGAGCTACAGCCAAATCCAGAGCCAGAGCCAGAGGGAGAGCCAAAGATAGAGGTAGAGCCAGAGATAGAGGTAGAGCCTGATCCAGAGGTAAAGGGAGAGGCAGAGGTAGAGCCAGAGCCAGAGGCGGTACCAGATCTATTGGTGGATGCATAGGTAGAGGAAGATCCATAGGTATAGGAAGATGCAGATGTAGAGACAGAGATAGAGGCACGTGTGAGGTAGTGGTATATGTATAGGTAGAGGAAGATCCAGAGGCAAAGGTAGAGATAGAGGCACATGTAGAGTTAGAGGCATAGGTAGAGGAAAGGGTAGAGGCAGAGGCAGAGGTAGAGGTAGAGTTAGAGCCACAGCCAGAGGCAAAGATAGAGATAGAGACATTTCCATAAGTAAAGCCAAAGGTCGATATAGATCCAGATCCAGATGAAATGCTAGTGGCAGATTTAGATCTAGAGTTATAGGATAAGGCATAGCTAGAGTTAGAGACAGAGTTATGGCTAGAGCCAAATACATAGCCATAGTCAGAGGTAGAGACAGAGTTGGAGGTAGATCCATAGCCAAAGGTAGATCCAGATCCAAAGCAAGAGGTAGAACCATATCCAGATCCAGAGCCAATGTTAAAGGTAGAGGTAGAGGTAGAGGTAGAGGTAGAGCCAGATCCAGATCCATATACAAAGACACATGTAGAGCTATAGGCAGAGCCCGATCTAGACCCAGATTTAGAGGCAGAGCCCAAGTTGAGCTAGAGGTAGAGCCAGAGTTTGAGCTAGTGCAAGAAATAGAACCAGATCTAGAGACATAGGTAGACCCAAAACCAGATCGAGAGCCAGAGAAAGAGCTAGATGTAGATCTATATGCATAGCTAGATAGAGAGGAAAAGCCTAAGGTAGAGGAAGAGGATGAAGAAAATCTAGATCTTGGGTTAGAGGTAAATCCATAGCTAGATCCAGAGGTAGATCCATAACCAGATCCTAAACCATATCCAGAGGTACAGGCATAGGCTGAGGTGGAGGTAAAGCTATAGGTAGAGTCAGAGCTAGATCCAGAGCCATAGATAGATCCAGAACCAGATCCAGAGCCAAAGGAAAAGCCAAATCTAGAGCCAGAACCAGAGCTAGAGCTAGAGGCAAAGCCCGATCTAGAACGAGAGGGAGATCCAGAGCCAGAGGTAGATCTAGAGATAGAGGCGGAGGCAGAGCCATATCCATAGGTAGATCCAATTCCAAATCCAAAACTAGAGGTAGAGCCCAAGGCGGAGGCGGAGGTGGAGGTAGAGGTGGAGGTGGAGCTAGAGGCGGAGGCAGTGGCGGAGGGAGGGTGAGGGGGAGAGGTAGAGGTAGAGGATGAGGGAGAGGCTGAGGTAGAGGTAGAGCTAGAGCCAGAGATAGATCTAGAGCAAGAGGTAAAGTAAAAAAATACAAAGCTAGAGGAAGAGGAAAATGTAGAGGCATGGGAAAAGGCATAGGTAGAGGTAGATAAAGAGGCATAGGTAGAGCCAGAGAAAAAGCCAAAAGCTAGAGCCAGAGTCAAAGCCAAGGCCACAGCCAGAGCCAATGGCAGATACATAAGTAGGGGTAGAGGAAGATCCAAATCTAGATCCAGAGCCAGAGCGAGATCCAACGTTAGAGCTAGAGAGAGATAAATCCAGAGCCAAATCTAGAGCCAAAACCAGAGGAAGAGGCAGTGGAAGAGACAAAGACAAAGGCAGAGGTAGTGGGAGAGCTAGACCCATAGCATGAGAGGTAGAGGCAGAGATAGAGGAATTGATAGAGGTATATCCCCAGAGCTAGAGTGCCCAGGCTATATCCAGAGGAAATGGAAGAGGTCGAGTCAGAGGAAGAGGCAGAGGCAAAGAAAATGGTAGAGGCATAGAGAGAGGCAGAGCTAGATGAAGAGCCAGAGGTAGTGGTAGATCCAGAGCTAGACTGCTAGAGGTAGAGGCCAAGGGAGGGGAAGAGGTAGAGGTAGGGAAAGGTTGAGGCAGGAAAAGCCAGAGTTAGAGCCAGAGGTAGAGATAGAGTCTGAGTTTGAGGCAAATGGAGATCTATTGGTAGCGGATATGGCTGAAGAAAAGGCAAAGGAAGAGGCAGAGCCCGAGGCAAAGGCATATGTAGAGGAATATGTAGATGCTAGCCAAGCCAGATCCATTGGTAGAGGCAGAGGGATATTCACAGGCATAGGTATAGGCATAAGAAGATGAAAAGGCTGCGGAATTGGTAAATCCATAGGCAGTGGCAGAGTCAGAGGCAGAGGAAGAGGCAGAGGTAAAGGCAGAGGTAGAGGTAGAAGCAGAGGTAGAGACAGAGGCAGAGGCAAAGTCAGAGGCAGAGCCAAATGCCGAATCAAAGGTAGTTGTAGAGTCAGAGCCCGAGAGGTAGAGGTAGATACATAAGAAGAGCCTCTGAGCTAGAGTTTCAAAGGCCGAGGCAGAGCCATTAGGAGAGACATATCTAGAGTTAGATGCAGAGGGAGAGGTAGAGGCAGTGGCAGTGGTAGTGGCAATTATAGTGGCAATGGCAGTGGCATTGGTAGATGGGGAGGGTGGTAGTGCAAGTGCCAGTGGCAGTGGTAAAGGGAGAGGGATAGGGAGAGGAAGAGACAAAGGCAGAGGCAGAGGAGATAGAGAGGCATAGCTATATCCATAACCAAAGTTAGAGCTAGAGCCAGAGATAGGGTCAGGGTTGGAGCCAGGGATAGAGGAAGAGATAGAGGCAGAGGACAAGGAAGAGCATGAGTAAGAGGAAGAGGCAAGGGAAAATTAAGAGGCATAGTCAGAGTCAGAGTCTGATCCAGAGTCTGATCCATAGGTAGAGGCATTACTAGAGCTACAGATAGAGCCAAATGCAGAGCCAGAGGTAATGGTAGATCCAGAGTGTGAGAAGTAGAGGGAGAGGAAAAGGTTGAGGTTGAGGAAGAAGTAGAGACCTAGAGCCAGAGTGCTAGAGGAAGAGGCGGAGGTGGAGGTAGAGGAAGAGGAAGAGGCAGAGGTAGAGGTATAGGTTTAAGTTAAGTAAAAGGCATAGGAAAAGGCATAGGCAGAGGCAGAGGGAGTGGTAGAGGCAGAGGAAGAGGTAGTGGGAGAGGAAGAGGGAGAGGCAGAGGTAGATATAGAGGAAAATCCATATCCAGAGTCAGAGCTAGATCCAGTACCAGGGCCAGAGCCAGATATAGAGCTAGAGGGAGAGGGAGAGGGAGAGGTAGAGACAAATCCAGAACTAGAGGTAGAGGTAGAGCCAGAGCCAGAGCCAGAGCTAGAGGTAGATGCAGAGAAAGAGCCAGAGCTAGATCTAGTGGAAGAGGAAGAGGAAGAGGTAGATGTAGAGGCAGAGGCACAGGCAGAGAAAGAGCTAGATCTAGAGGTAGAGGCAGAGGCAGATCCAGAGGCAGAGGCATAAGCAGAGGCAGAGGTAGTGGTCGATGTAGAGTTAGAGGAAGAAGAATAGGTAGAGGCAAATGAATAGTCCAAGGTAGATCTAGATCCAAATCCAAAGGCAGATCTAGAGGTAGAATCAGAGGCAGAGGTGGAGCTCGAGCCAAAGCTTGATCAAGAGGTATATACAGATATAGAGGTAGAGTTAGAGGTAGAGTTAGAACTAGAGGTAGAGGAAGAGCCAAAGTTAGATCCATATCCATAGGCAGAGGCAGATCCATAGCCAGAGCCAGGTCCAAATTCAGATCTAGAGACAAATCTTGATCTTGAGCCAAAGATAGATTTAGAGGCAGATTGAGAGCCAGAGGTAGAGCTATATGGATAAGAAGAGCCTATGTAAGAGGTAGAACCATGGCTAGAGTTTGAGATGGAGGTAGAGGCAAAGATATAGGAAGAGGCAGTTCCAGATCTAGATCCAAAGCCAGAGCTAGAACCAGGGCCAGAGCTAGAGCCGGAGCAAGAGGCCAAGCCCAAGCCAGAGCTAGAGCCAGAGCTAGAGATAGATCTAGATCTAGAGATAGTGGAGGAGCTAGATCCAGATATAGATCCATATCTTGATTTAGAGGTAGAGCTGAAGCCAGATACAGAGATAGATCCAAAGCTAGAGCTAGAGCAATTGGCAGAGGCAGATCCAGAGCCATATATAGAGCTAAATATTGAGGTAGATGTAGAGGTAGAGACATAGGGAGAGCTAGATACAGAGGTAGAGATAGTGGAATATCCAAAGAGAGATCCAGAACTAGAGGTAATTACATAATGAGATCTGGAGCCACAAGCGGAGGCGGAGGTGGAGGCGGAGGCAGAGGGAGAGGGAGAGATAGAGGTGGATCAAGAACTAGTTCTAGAGCCAGAGTTATAACTAATGGTAGAGCCAGTGATAGAGGAATAGGAAAATCTAGTGGTAGAGGTATAACCAGAGGCAAAGAAAAATCCAAAGCCAGAGCTAGATTCCAAGTTGGAGACAAATCTAGAGCCAGATCCATATCTAGAGCTAGAGGAAGATCTAGAGGTAGAGTTAGAGGTATATGTAGAGGGTAGAGGAAGTGGTAGATGAAGAGGCAGAGGTAGAGGAAAAACCAATGGTATAGGTAGATCCAAAGCCAGTTCCAGAGCCCGAATTAGAGACATAGTCATAGCCATATCCAAAGCCATAGCCAGAGCCAGATCTAGAGGTAGAGGCAGATCCAGAAAGGCAGAGCCAGAGAGCTAGAGGCATATCTAGAGGCAAGTGAAGGGAGAGAGGTAGAACCAGATCCATAGCCAGAGCTAGATCCATATCCAGAGGTTGGGCCAGGGATAGAGCAACAGCCATAGCCAAAACTAGAGCCAGAGTCAGATCTTGAGGCAGTTACAATGGTAGAGGCAGAGGTAGAGGCATAGGTAGAGGTAGAGCCATAGGCAGAGGTAGCGGAAGAGACTTAGGGATAGGTAGAAGAAGAGGAAGAGGCAGATCTATAGGAAGAGACAAAGGCAGAGGTAGAGGCATAGGAAAAGGAAAAAATAGTGCCTTAGATCTAAAGTTCCAGAGCTAGAGCTAGTGTAAGAGGCATAAATAGAGGGAAGGGAAGAGGTTGTGCCAGAGGAAGAAGTAGAGTTGGAGGAAGGGCATGAGACAGAGGGAGATCTAGAAGGAGAGGTAGAGGTAGAGGAAAAGGGAGTGGCAGAGACAGAGGAAATGCTTGAGCTAGAGCCAGAGCCAGAGCCAAATCTAGAGCTAGATCTAGTAGCAAATCCAAAGCCAGATCCAGATCTAGAGTCGTGTTATAGGTAGTGGAAAAAGTAGGGGAAGATCTAGAGGCATGCGTTGATCTAGAGACAGGTCCAGAGAGAGATGTAGATCCATAGAAAAATACATAGCTAGAGGTGGAGGCAAATCCAGATCCAAAGGTAGAGCTAGATCCATAGCTTGAGCTAGAGCCAGATCCAAAGTTAGTTCCAAAGATGGAGCTAGAGGCATGGGCCAAGGCATAGGCATAGTCAAAGTCATAGGAAGAGCCCAAAGTAGAGCTGGAGGTAGAGGTAGTAGGAGAGGAATTATCAAAGGAAGAGGTATAGACAGAGGAAGAGTAAAAGTATGAGGTTGAGGTAAAGGTAAAGAACCAGAGCTAGAGTGCCATAGGTAGAGGAAAAGGGAGATGTAGAGGTAGAGGTAAAGGCAGATCCCTAAATCCAAATATCTAGAGCTAGAACCAAACACAGAGGTAGAGGTAGATAGAGAGGTAGAGGTAGAGGCAGAGGTAGAGGCAGAGGTAGAGGCAAAGACATAGGGAGAGGTAGAGGTAGAGGCAGATGCAAAAAAAGAGGTTAGTTGTAGTGGAGGTTCTAGTGGAAAAAAGATGAGTTAGAGGCAGAGATAGAGGAAGAACTAGAGGCATATCTAGAGGTAGATGTAGATATAAAGGGAGAGCCTAAGGTGGGAGTGGCAAAGGCAGAGGCAGAGGTAGAGGAAGAGGCATAGGTAGAGTCAGATCCAAAGCTAGAGCCAGATCCAGAGGCAAAGGTAGAGGTAGAGGTAGAGGGAGTGGGATAGGAAGATGCAGATCTAGAGACATAGGTAGATATAGAGCCCAAGGTGAATCTAGAGGTGGAGGAAGAGGTAGAGGAAGTGGAAGAGAGAGGGGTTGAGGCTGAGGCTAAGGTCGGGTGAGAGGCAGAGCCAGAGGAAGAGGCTAAGCTATAAGGATAGCCAAAGGCATAGGAAGAAGTGGAGGCGGAGGTAGAGCCAGAGGTAGAGCCAGAGGTAGAGCCAAAGGTAGAGCCAAAGCCAGAGCCAGATCCAGATCTGAAGCTAGATCCAAATCCAAATTAAAAGCTAGATCTGGAGGAAGAGGCAAAGGTAGGGTCAAAGGTAGAGGTAGAGGTAGTGGTAGAGGTAGAGGAAAAGACAGAGGCAGAGGAAGATCTAAAGGAATAAAAAGAGCTAGATCAAGGGCTAAATAAAAAGTCAAAGATGACGTAGATCTAGATATAGAGCCAAAGGCAGAGGTAGAGTTAGAGCCAAAGGTGAATCCAGATCTAGAGGCAGAGGTAGAGTTAGAGCCAAAGGTGAATCCAGATCTAGAGGCAGAGGTTGATCCAAATCCAGAGGTTGATCCAGAGCCAAGGAGAGAGGTAGAGGCAGAGGTAGAAGCAAAGCCATAGGTAGAGCCAAATCCAGAGCTAGAGGCAGAGCCAGAGCCAGAGCGAGAGCCAGAGCTAGAGATAGATGTAGATCCAGATCTAGAGGCAGAGGTAGAGGTGGAGCTAGAGGTAGAGGCAGATGTAGAGGAAGAGGAAGAGGTTGAGTCAGAGGAGGAGGAAGTGGTTGAGGCTGGGGTTAAGGTAGATATAGAGGCAGAGCTAGACGTAAATCTAGAGGCAGAGGAAGAGCCAAATCTAGAGTTTGAGAGGCAGAGTCAGAGGCAGTGGAAGTGGAAAAGTCATAGGTAGAGGCAGATCTATAGGAATAGGCCTAACTATAGCCAGAGCTGGATCCAGAGCCAGAGCCATAGGCAGAGCCTGATCTAGAGATAAATCTAGAGAGAGAGGTAGAGCCAGAGCCATATCTAGAGGGAGAGGTAGAGGTAGAGGCAGATCCAAATGTAGAGCCAAATCCTGGGCTAGGACGAGATCCAGAGCCAGAGCCATAGGTAGAGGCGGAGGAAAATGAAGAGGCAAAAGCATAGGAAGAGCCAGAGGAAGAGATAGAGGCAAAAAAAGATCCAGAGGCAAATCCAGTTTTGGAGATAGATCCAGAGCCAAATCTTGAGCCAGAACTAGATGCAAATATGAGGGAGAGGTAGATACATAGGCAGAGATAGAGGTCGAGATAGATCCAGAGCCATAGCTAGAGGTAGACGCAGAACTAGAGGCAGAGGTAGGGGAAGAGTTTGATCTAGAGGTAGAGGCAGAGCCAAATCAAGATCCGGAGCTAGAGCTCGGTCCATAGCTAGATCCAAAGGTAGAGGCAGAGGTAGAGGTCATGGAAGAGGCGGAGGCAGATCTAGAGGTAGATCCAAAGCCAGAGCCAAAGCTAAAGCCAAAGCCAGATCTAGAGCCAGAGCCAAAGGCAGAGGTAGAGGGAGAGACAAAGGAAGAGATAGAGGTAGATCCAAAGGTATAGAGAGAACCATATCCATAGGTATATCCAGATGTATAGGAAAAGGCATAGGTAGGGGTGGATGTGGAGGCAGAGGTAGAGGCACAGCCAGAACCAGAGCTAGAGCCAGAGCCAGAGCCAAAGCCAAAGCCAGAGGTAGAGGCAGCGGTAGAGGTAGGGGAAGAGGTATAGCTAGAGTAAAAGGTAGAGGTAGTAGCATAGGAATAGGTAAAGGTAGAGCCAGAGGTCATTCCAGAGCTAGATCTAGATCTAGATCCAGATCCAGAGGTAGAGAATGCGGGTTTTTAAAGTTAGAATGTTCAAAATTTTGCTGTGTTTTATATTAAATTTAGAAGTGAAATTTATTCCAATGATCTAAATTGTATTTTTGTATAATTTATATAATTTTACTTTAAAACCACTTCCAAATATAATTTTACACTATAAAAAAATTAGACAAAAAAGCAGTTTTGAATTAAAAATCAGTATTTTACACTATTCTTCAAGAAATTGAAATATTTAATAAAAATACCAAAAATTAACACTAACCTAATTTTTATGTTTCTATTTAAAATTTGAAGTTTATTTTGACATAAAATATCTATAAAAGTTTCAAAAATTGGATTCAAAATAGGTTCACCATAAAAGGTGGTAAAAATGTCTGTATAAAAATATATATTTTTAATGTATAATAGTGGGTTTGTTCTTATCTTACGCTTATAAAATATAATAGATGGATATAAAAAATATTTTATTGAATATATAACATATATATTTCATTACTATCATTCAATAATTGTAATTAATTCAATTTATTATGATAAAACACCTTTGGAAGTATAAAATAAAAATATTTCCTCTATATTCAATTGGTGCCTATATTCATTTCTAATTAATTTGTGACCGAAAAATTCAACCATATTTTCATAATTTAGTTAATAATATTAATAACCACTAATTTAACATTTATTTTATATCTTATTATATAGAATAATAATATTTTAATAATACATTGTTGTTTGGTGAAATTCGGTCTTATGTGTAATGAAAGCTATCAAAGAAAGTCTCTATTATGTGTGACGTAAGCTAACTCAGTGGTACATGCATTGAAGTATATAGAATTTATTAAATCTACTGAAAATATTTAATATATTTTAATGTCTCAGAATGTTATATTACTTTACACACTTGGTGATTCATGTTATACATGCTATCGAATAAAAGTTACTCTTAGAATTTTCAGGGTGTTACATTATCCCCACCGTAATTAATTTACTTCCACACAATTTAAACTCGATATTGGTAATATATTGTTTGATATTTACTACATTGAAATCTCACATCATGATAATGGTTCGAAAAACATCCTTTAGAAAATAGATAATGGGAATTAAAAATGTCACATGAACTAACATATAACTAGGTATCTATGTAGGAGAACGTTAGTGGAAAGGGAAGATATGGACTTAAATGAAAAGTGTGAATATTTATAGGGAGTGATAGAGGTCATCAATAAAAAACAATTGAATGATCAATAGGAATTTGGGGGTTGTAAATCTATAAATCTATGATGATTTTGAATACCATCGATTCAATAAAAATTAAGTTATTCGATCAATATTTTATTGATCGTTTTTGTAATGTTGGTTAATTCTATTACTTCCTATGTATATAAGGAAACATAATTACATGATATATTTCTATAAAAAAAATTGATCCTTTGTGTGTTCTTTGATCAATTTTAAATTCACTCATTACTTCAAGAAATGGATATCCAAAAATTAACTTTGATTCCTGAAGCACTAAAATGAACTTATAATGAATCGTAAGTCCCATAAAAGAGTGAAAAGTATTCCAACTATTCTTCAAATCCAATATGATTAATATATTAATCTCTAAACCTTAAAATCAATACTTCTATTTCATCATTTATTCATCAAATTTTTTAACTAAAAACAATGACATTTTAACCAGGACATCGTGTAGGTCAGTGGTAGATGTGAAACCCTTATCGTCCTTCGATCATGGGTTCAAGTCATGTGGCCTTTATGAACATGATGCGCAGTAATGACCATTGTTGTGTACTAAGTTATAGTCAAGTCAGGCTTAACATACCTTGTCAGAGTTTTTACCCCTAGGTACATCTATGTCAGAACCACGTCCACTTGTAGTGTCCTGAAAAGGATGTATTACTAGGAAGACTCACATGATCTCTACCTTACAAAAATTATAGGATTTTCTTCTATAATTATCCTCAAATTTTACCTTATTATAATTTTATCTAATATATGTTTTCTTAAATATAGTTCCCAAGCATTCTACTAAACTTTCCCTGATACCAACTGTAGCGACCCGACTCCAGAAATCCTGAAGTCGGTGTCTCCTACCAATTAAATTGCCATAAAATAAAAGTAAATTGTGTCCCAAATGACCAAATATTTTATTAGTCTTGGTAAACCATATACATACATGAATATTGTATTATAAATTAATTCACTAATTACACCATAATTTTTTTTTCTTCATTCAAGGATAACTTTCTTCCATCTAGCATAACCCTGTATATCTTTCTTAGTATACCTATTGGATTCCGAGGGAAAGGAAACAAAATAAGGGTGAGCTAAAATTATTTATAAGGGTAAGTAAAGAGGAAGAAATAATGAATCAATAATAATAAACTAAAATGGAATGTTAAATCACTAAACACACATGCCAAGTAATCAATAAGCTGAAAAGGAAGTGAATAAACAATATACAAAGGTAAATAAATAAACACACAAGCCATTAAAAATAACTAGATAAGGATTAATAAATATGTCAAGGTGAGAAACTAAAAACAAATTCCATTTAATCAATAAAATGAGAATGAAATGAATCTATAGACATGTTGATGAAAAATCTCATTGATAAATAATAACTGAGTCTAAATGATGGAAATGCTTAATTATTGAATGCCTTGTTTCGTGGGTGCAAAGAACCTTTACCATCAAAACCATTCACAATATGGTTTATCATATCAGGTAGAAATCCATCTAATTTTCACAACTAATTCATCTCATGAGACTATCGACGCATTGAGGGGCTATCTATAACCGGCCCACACCTGTGTCATACATATCCAAAGCATTCCCCGTCTATCAAATAGTCAATTTAATAATGTACCTTATCAAATATCTGTATGGGGTAAGATATATGGATTTATAAATATATCCCTATTTAATAAAAACAACTATCAAATTAATTATTGTATGTAAAAAATGGTATATGGTTTATTCAATGAACAAATCCATGATAAATTATATAAATAATTATGGGAAATTCAATGATTATAGGAAATTTAATATTTCAATGGGACTAATAAAGGAATAAAGAAAGTGACTATAAATATTATACCTATAAAACCAATCAAAAACCACCTAGAGGAAGAAAAATTATGATATCAATACAATATATCCCAAGTGGAGTAAAAATAAGAGGTTGTTGTTATTGATGAATAAAAATACTATAAAAAGATATCTTCTAAAATATCATTCTTGAGGAAAATATCATTTTTATTTTAAAAAATATTTTGAAAATAATTTTCTTTGAAAATCACTTTTAAAAACATTTTCTTTTAAAAATAATTATTTTAAAATTGTAAATTATTCTTCAAAGAAATGATGGTGGGTAAATTCATACATGTTGTATGAGGTAAAATGAACATTCCTTTTTCAAGGTAAAAGTTCCTTGTTTAGAAAATGAAAAAAATGTTACTTTGAAAACATTTGTAAAAGAAAAAAGGGTAAAAATGCATTTAATAAATCAATTTTGAAAGGTTAATTACATTTTTGAAAACCTATTTAGAAAATAGGATTTTTAGAAGAAAACAGTTTCTCTGACTAAAGAGATAAACGAAGTCATGTTTTCTTAAAAACATTTTTTAAAACATTTAAAGTACCAAAGAGTGGGAAAATGGTACTATTACTTGATAAAGTTCATGAAAAATTATAGAAGAAAATAAAAGGGTTTATTATACAATGATCAAATAATTTCTTCTTATGTAAATTCAAGTGTGAATAATCCCAAACAAAATGATATTGTAAAGTAAACCCTTGAAAAGATTATAACGTGGAAGTGAGAATCAATCAATGAGTAGATTATGTGTATCAACTATAAACCCACATAAAGAAGTTGAAATACATTAATAGATAGTCAAATTAATTATGCACATAATCATATAATATTAATGACAACGATGAAGTAATATAACCTAATGAAAAATAATTGAGCTATGAAATTTCTCTACCACTTGGTAATTTTAAGTTCAAATCCCATTAAATGAAATAATTCAAATTAAAACTAAAAATTTCTTTAATAAATATTATCCCCATATGTGGTTTAATAATTATTCATGTATGCTTGATCACATATATTTCATCACTAGTTATTCGAGAGAATATAATGTGAGTGGAATATTTAATAAATATTTATTTCTATTTAGTGAATATAATATTTATTTATTTATTAGGGAATAATTCAGGGATATTTATTCAATAAAAAATAGTCATTATTCAAGGCTCGATAAATATTAAGGAGGAATGGAGGATCGAGTTTTTACATTTGGTTATAAATAAAATATATTTAATATTATTTTATTAAATAATATTTAATTTAATTCATAAGTTAACCGCATGTCAAGGAAATAATAATCGATATAAATTTCAATGAAAAATATCATTGATAAATAATGACTGAGTCTAAAAGATGGAAATTCTTAATTATTGAACACCGTGTTTTCTGGGTACATGGAACCTTTACCATCAACACCTTTCACAAGATAGTTTAACATATCAGGTAGAAACATATCTAATTTGTGAAACTAATTCGTCTCATGAGACTACCGATGCAATGAGGGGATATCTATAACCGGCCCACACCCGTGTTGTAACTATGCAAAGCATTCCTTATATATCAAATAATCAATTTAATAACGTGCCTTATCAATTTCTGTATGAAGTAAGATATATGGATTTACCAATATCTCTCCATTTAATCAAATTAATTATAGTACATAAAAAATGGTATACAGTTTAGGTAATGAACAAATCCATTATAAATGATATGGATAAATAGGTTAAATTCAATGATCATAGGAAATTTAATATTTCGAGGGGACTAATAAGGGAATCAAGGAAGTGATTGTGAATATTATCCCTGTAAAACCAATCAAAAACCATCCAGAGGAAGAAAAAGGATGATATCAATACAATAAATCCCATGTGGAGTAAAAATAAAAGGTTTTTTTATTGATTAATAAAAATACAATAAAAATATATTTTTTAAAAAAATTATTCTTGATGAAAATATCATTTTTATTTTAAAAAAATATCTTGAAAAAACTTTTCTTTTAAAATAAATTTTAAAAACATTTTCTTTTAAAAATAAACCTTTTAAACTTGTAAAGTAATATTCAAAGAAATGACGGCGGGTAAATTCATACATGTTGCATGAGGTAAAACAAACATTCCTTTTGTAAGGTAAAAGTGCCTTGTTTAGAAAATGAAAAGAACATTACTTTGAAAACATTTGTAAAATAAAAAAAGGGTAAAAATGTATTTAATAAACCATTTTGTAAAGTTTAAATACATTTTTGAAAACCTATTTAGAAAATAGGTTTTTTAGAAGAAAATAGGTTTTCTATCTAAAAAGATAAACAAAGTCAGGTTTTCTTAAAATCATTTTTTAAAACATTTTAAGTACCAAAGAGTGGAAAAATCATTCTATTACTTGATAAAGTTCATTAATAGTTAGAGGAGAAGGAAATGAAAGGTTTTATTATAAAATGATCAAATAATTTTTGTCTTATGGAAATTCAAGTGTAAATAATCCCAAAAAATGATATTGTAAAGTAAACCCTTGAAAAGATTATAATGTGGAAGTGAGAATCAATCAATGAGTAGATTATGTGTATCAAATTTAAATCCACATAAAGTGGAAATACATAAATAGATAGTCATAGTCATTAGACACATAATCAAAGAATATTAATGACAATGATTAAGTAATATAACCTAATGAAAATAATTGAGTTATGAATTTTCTCTACCACTTGACACTTTAAGTTCAAATTCCCTTAGATGAAATAATTCAAATTAAAACTCAAAATGTTTTGAATAAATATTATTCCCAGATGTGATTTAATAATTATTCATGTATGCTTGATCACATATATTCCATCACTGGTTATTCAAGAGAATATAAAGTGAGTGGAATATTTAATAAATATTTATTTCTTATTTAGTAAATATAATATTTATTTACTTATTGGAGAATAATACAGGGATATTTATTCAATAAATAAAGAGTCATTATTCAAGGACCGATAAATATTAAGGAGGAATGGTGGATCGAGATTTTAGGTTCAGTGAGAAATAATATATATTTAATATTATTTTATTAAATAATATTTAATTTAATTCATATGTTAAGCGTGTGTCAAGGAAATACTAATATTATTATTATTATAGACATGGGGTTCTATAAGGGATTAAACAAATACTATGGGGAACTTGTGCAATTATCTATTTCTAACCCTAGGGATATATAAACCCATTTATATTATTTTCTTAGAGATCTAATTCATTTGTTTGGTTGTGCACAACAGATTTGGAGAATCGTCTTATGCCCTAGAGAACTCCCTTCTCTAGGAACGATCCTAATAATGGTGAGTGATCCTCCACCACCACCCACTCTCAAGTCAAGAGGGATCAAGGAGAACTCTTTGAAATTGGTTCTAGTGGAGATCAAAGTCAGATGATGCAAGTGATAAGATTTGTCATGCTAGCACCTGTAAATTCCTATGATAACATTCAGAGATTTGTGGAACACATGTAGATCACTGCTAGAGAGAATCTGCTCTTGAATCATACTACACAATGATGGTGTAACACAGATCTATTATCAGATCCATCAATGAAGAAATATTTCTAAAAGGTAAATTATTTAATTAATTAAATTAATTATAAATAATATGCGATGATCCTCCCTCTGGTTCCAGTGTAATTTCAATTTTATGTTTTCTTTGATTCAATTCCATTGATCACAACATTTATCGTCGTGAAGATCTCAGATTGATCATCGATCGTGAAAAAAAAGTAAATTTGGGAACATCTCATCGCACACTTCCACTATGCCCAATACCTATAATTCCTATTCCAAGTCCTAGTCCCAGTCCCAGTCCTAGTTCTAGTCCTAGTCCCTATCCTAGTCCTAGTTATAGTCCTAGTCATAGTCATAGTCATAATCCTAATCGTAGTCTTGGTCATAGTCATAGTCATAGTTGTAGTAGTAGTCATAGTCGTAGTCATAATCATAGTCATATTCATAGTCATAGTTGTAGTCATAGTCATGGTCCTATTCCTAGTCCAAGTCCTATTCATAGTCCTAGTCCTAGTCATAGTTGTATTCCTAGTCCTAGTCCTAGTTCTAGTCCTAGTCCTAGTTTTAGTGATAGTCATAGTCATAGTCCTAATCATAGTTATGTTAGTAATCCTAGTCCTTGTCCTATTCCTAGTCACATTCCTATTCCTAGTCCAAGTTCTAGTCCTAGTTCTAGTCATAGTCCTAGTCCAAATTGTATTCCTAGTCACAGTCATAGTCATAGTTGTAGTAATAGTCATATTCGTAGTCCTAATCCATGTCATATTCCTAATCCTAATCATATTCATAGCCCTAGTCATAGGCATAGTAGTAGCCCTAGTTGTAGTCCTAGTCATATTCATAGTCATATTTATAGTTATAGTCATAGTCCTAGTCCTAGTCTTAGTTCTAGTGGTAGTCATAGTCCTAGTCATAGTCATAGTCCTAGTCCTAGTCCTAGTCCTAGTCCTAGTCATAGTCCTAGTCCTAATCATAGTCCTAGTCCTAGTCCTAGTCCTAGTTTTATTCCTAGTCATAGTCCTAGTTATATTCCAAGTCCTAGTCCTAGTCCTATTTCTAGTCCTAGTCCTAGTCCTAGTCCTAATCTTAGTCCTAGTCCTAGTCCTAGTCCCATTCGTAGTCCTAGTCCTAGTCCTACTCGTAGTCCCAGTCCTAGTCCTCGTCCTTGTCCTAGTTCTAGTCTTAGTCGTAGTCATAGTCTTAGTCCTAGTCATAGTCCTAGTCCTATCTCGAGTCCTAGTCATAATCCTATCCCTAGTCCTAGTCATATCCCCAGTCATAGTCCTAGTCTGATTCGTAGTTGTAGTTGTAGTTGTAGTCGTAGTCCTATTCCTAGTTCTAGTCCTAGTCATAGTCCTTGTCCCAGTCCTAGTCTCAATCCTAGTTCTTATCCTAGTCATATAACTAGACCTAGTCATCTTTAAAGTCATGGTCCTAGTCCTAGTCTTATTCCTAGTCCTCGTCCTAGTCTTAGTCATACTTATATTCCTAGTCCTAGTACTACTCCTCATCCTAGTCCTAGTCCTAGTCATATTCCTAGTCCTATTTGTAGTCATAGTCGTATTTGTAGTAGTATTCTTATTCATAGTCATAGTCATAGTCATAGTTGTATTCATAGTCCTAGTCATAGTCCTAGTCATAGTCCTAGTCCTAGTCCAAGACTGAGTCATAGTCCTTGTCCTAGTCCTAGACCTAGTCACAGTTCTAGCCCTAATCCTAGTCCTAGTCCTAGTATTAGTCATAGTCCTAGTCTTAGTCCTAGTCCTTTTCTTAATCCTAGTCCAAGTCCTAGTCATAGTCTTAGTCTCAGTCCTAGTCCTAGTACTTACCCTATTCATAGTCCTAGTCCTAGTTCTAGTACTATTTCTAGTCCTTTTATTAGTCCTATTAATAGTCATATTCATAGTCCTAGTCATAGTCACATTCCTCGTCATAGTCCTAGTCTAACTTCTAGTCCTAGTACTCTTCATAGTCATAGTCATGGTCATGGTCATAGTCATAGTCATAGTCATAGTCATAGTCATTGTCATTGTCATTGTCATTTTCATAGTCTTAGTCATAGTCGTAGTCCTAGTACTAGTCCTAGTCTTATTACTAGTCATATTCATAGTCTTAGTCCTCATCCCAGCCCCAGTTTGAGTCCCAATTTGTGTCACAGTCCAAGTCCAAGTCCCAGTCCCTGTCCCAATACCAGTCTGATTCCCAGTCCCAATCTGAGTCAGAGTCTGAGTCTGAGCCCGAGTCCAAG